>CM061914.1:66504598-66571873 GCA_031002005.1 Vandiemenella viatica
TGCCGGTAAAATCTATGACGACAGAAGAGCTGATTTAAGCTGCTAAAATGTTGAAAAACTATTAGCTTTAGCTTATTAAATCATGCTGTTTCGCTTTGATTATTAAATTATTTTATTAGTGCCTATCTACTTTTTGTTTTGATTATATTTAGTACATTTTTAATTAATCTGTATACGTGAAACTAACTTAAAAATATTTTATTGATTCGGTTTATCTGAAAATTTAATATGTGATACTAACTTAGACAGTAGAAATCGTATTTCGAAATCTAGAATATTTATGTTAGATAAGAAGGTTGAAAACATGTTTTGTTGTTGTTAAAAAAACGACAGTATTACTATGTTTAAGCTAACTTGTATTTGATTTACCAATGCTAAAACTCCAAATAATTAATTATTAATTTAATCCACGAGACAAATTATTATAATTTGATTCGGGCTGTTACTGTTAAATTTTAAATTAAATATTATTGCAAAATAAAAGTAACTGTATTTAATTTTGCCAAATTCCGTTGCTGAAAACCTGGTTTGGTAATATTTCACTGTTTATTTTATTCTAATAAATAAATATTAAAAACTGTGTTTATAATTATTGTTAAAAAGTGCAATTTATATCAACAATACTACATATAAATCAAAATAACTGTTCAGGTTTTGCATGTCATATATACCTCGTGTCAGTATGCTAAGATATGTAATTATTTTTGAACCTTCGGCCGTAGCCGAAGGTTATCCTAAAAGCCGAACATTCGGCTTCGGCCAGTAAATGACCTTCGGTCAGACACTACCGATAGCGTCCAAGCTGTGTTCTATCGGGTTGAGATCAGGCGAATTTGTTTGTCAAGACATCAGCGTCAGTTTACCATCATGTTCCTCAAACTACTGTAGCACCATAACAATGTCGCTGGGTCACTATGGAACACGTAGGGGCCGCCTGCCGCAGTGCCCATGTTCAATCTGCAACAGTAATGTACTCTGCCGTCAGATCTGCTGCATATCGCACCCTGTCCTGTTTTACAGAGCGGGCAAGCCTCCGACCTCCACGTTCTGTGATGTGGCGTGGACGTTCACGAGCTTGTCACCTATACGTGATTTCGCCGGCCTTCAACCACTTTCCATAGACGGTAGCTGCAGTCGCAAGCAAACAACCGACCACACTGGGCCGTAACAATCTGGCCTTTTCAATGTCACTTACGCCAGTGGATTTTCCCATTTGCCACTTGCATCGTCGTTAGAATTACTCCCATGCATCTCTCCTGCGCTTATATGCTTTTATTACCGCATGACGTACCCCTAAATGCATTCAGTTTTGGGGTAGACAGTAATCATGATTTTTTGGCCCGTAAGTGTATTTTTATTGCTAGTTTTCGGCAAGCTGTATCACCGATCTCTTCATTGTTCGTCAAGAAGAGAAGCACTGACCAATCCAACTCTCAATAGTCAGTGGACTGCCTTACAACTACATATGCACTGCCTCTGCAACCACCTGTTGCCTCTCTCGTTGCTGATTCACTACTCCGTGACTCGTGACCGTCTCAACTACTAGCTACCCGTCTCTGGCTCTCTCTGGCCTGCAATCGATGAAACGACTCACATATATAAATACAGAATCCGTCCAAATGTTTCAGAATGATCTCAAAACCAGGACCGACTAGCTTTCTAATCCTGTGCTCTCGTCAACGCCGCTGCGCAAGTTAAAAAGTCACCGTACTGCATCGGAGAGGTACTGTACAATAGGCATAGTTTCATATGCCGCATGCCGAACGTCTGACTGGCTTCCCGCAATCACCTAGGCGAAACCGAGCGTGCCGAGTGAGCAGACTCGGGTTCGAATCCAGTTCGGTAATCCAGATTACGGTTTTTCTTGGTTTCCTGAAATCACGGAATGGCGGGATGGTTTCTCCAAAAGACAATGGCATGAGCTCGATATCGACGAAACCTAAAGCCATAAGAAAAAAAAAATACATTACCACTCAGATCACAATTTAACGTTTGGCTGCCCGATAGCAACACCATTAGAGGTGGGAAATCTGAAGGAAAAAAGTTCGTCGTCGAGGCACAGGTCTCAGGTGTCTCGGAACCAATATCCACAAGAAATCTATTCTTCTAGCAGAGGGAACCTGTGGTAGCTGTCTCGAGTGAAACAATGTACAAGAGTTTATAGTGTTTCACTGTCTCTCGCACACGAACATTTTAAATAAGATACTAGACTTTACTGTAGAACAAAAATGAAGTGGCCAAACATGTATAGTTTCAACATTTGTAAGGGCACTGTTCCACAACCCCAACAACCTCTGTGATCGCTGAGCCTTGTGTGATAGTGTTATAGATGTACTGGTTTCGGTCGTTAATTTTCAGCTCATACAGATACCATCAGTCACAAAAGTTACTCGTTGTTACGATTATGTATTATCCAATACCAAATATCAACTTGCTTTAATAATTCGAAGCTGCTGACGTAACTGCGTTAGGTAGTACGAACAGAGCAGTGAAGACAGATTTGCGTCACAAAGCTTGAATCTCTGAAATAAAAAAATCTGCACTAATTCCGTCAATACTAAAAAACATATGGAACACAATCGAAAAATCTTCGTAGTATATTGTTCAATGCGTTGACCAGACGAATTCTGGTTTATATAAAGATTAAGGGTACGTTTCCAAATGAAACAATAAGCACGCCACAGGATCTTATCGGCTAGATAACTTGAATGTTCGTTGTAAATAGCTGCTAGCCAAATATTTGAGAGCACACAGGCAATTCCGGAACAGAACATACCCTCCTCTTAGCATCAGCTTCCTGTAGGCTAGCAGGTTGTAGTCTGGACTCAACCTTAAGCGTATTGTCCCTCCTGTAGTACATTTACGATTAGTTGTATTTGAGAGTCTACAAAATTAATAATAGCTGACATTATGTCTAAGAATTGAAATTTTCTTTAGAATGTGAATAGTAAGTCAGCCAAAAAAATGCATGCTTCTTCGAAAAAACTATTATACACTCGTATAGGTTGTTGTGATTTGACAGAGGTTGTGGGCACTTAGTTTTAATACGCAGTTGTTTTAAAAAGTAAAGTGGTCTCTCTAGGATTGACAAGAACTTCCAAGACAGTAAAAATCCGAAAAACTGTCCGGAAATCAACCATTACAGTCATACTGAAGTTAAGTTTAATTTGTCCAAAGTATGAACACATTTTTAATCATCTTTCAAATCCCGGGCAATAAAACTGGGATGTGTTATAAGCCCCAGCAACCAAACTAAATTAATAAAGTACTTGTTTTAATTAGAGTTCGGCAAGTATTGGAAAAGAATGTTACAGACTTACTATATAGCTACTCCTTCCCAAACGTGAGAACATCGTATTGTCAATGAATTCACCACATACAGGATGATGTGTGAGTGAATAGTCTTCCATGAATTGTTGGCATTGCGTAACAACCTATCTCCGGATGCCTCCAGTCGTTGACCCTAGGCCAGTAAGGTGCGGGTATGGATACAGGAAACAATAAGATATTGCCAGTCTTATCCAACTTAGCCAACGCAACGAACATGGCATCATGTTAGTTTGATTTACCCTTGTCTTTAATTTTCTTTTAAGTAAGTCTATGCCGAGAAGATTAGAACGTGAGAGTACAAGTATTTGGGGAAGAAACTGGAAGGAACTCGGTCTTGGCGAAAGTTACATAGTTATCTAACGTAACTCTACTGGGAGGATACGTCGCGCAGCGTTGGACATATAGGGAATCTGCGCCGCAAGAAGGACAGATTACTGAGTTCGCTGGCCTTCCTGTTACGGTACGTGACGTTAAGCGGGGCTTGACAATGGAAGCGGTGCAAGCTTCCGAAACGTCGCCAGACGATTCAATTTTGACGCAGCTGAAACCCCTAGAAGTTTTTATACAGCATTGCCGCCACAATAATGTTCATAGTTATCTATAGCTATATATACTCGTATTTATATATATCGAGTTTATAAATCTTTACAAAGTATATGTATTTTATATTAGAGGTATTGTGGTTAGTTAATGTATGTATAATCATTGTCTGCGTTAGAGCCACTCAACTTTCTGGGCAGGCCACAGGAAATCGTAAGATGGATGTGAACAGCTGCGGTTCAAGAAAACCACTAGAAAGGGGAGAGATTTCTCACTTAAGAGTTGTCAGAACGCCTGGTGTGGTCGAGACAGGCAGTGTCACATACTGAAAGATTTTTAACAGTTTATATTCGTGGTGAATAAATGTGTTGTCAACTGGAAACGAAGGGTTGCCAGTGGAAATTACCAGAAGTAAAAATCCTAAAAATCAGCATTCAGCGGGTACTATCACAGGAAAATATGGAAGTTAATGCTCTGCAATCGTTCGCAGCCGAATTGCTGATTTTATTTGGCCCACAACATGCAGAACAGCAAGGTGGAAAAAAAGTAACATTGAACAAACTCCTCACATCATGGAAAACCAAAATCAAGATTACTGGACCAGAGATCTAAATTGCGTCTTCCTGAATACCGGACTCCAACATTAACTGCTGAACAAAGAGAGTTGGCCCTGCTGCCAGTTTAGTTATTAAAACTAATCAGTCACGTAAAACGGCCTATCTGTATTGTTTAATATTTTAAGTTATTAAGAAGGAATAAGGAAAAGTAACAACAAGTAATATTTCCTTGTATGTTGCGGAATCCGAGTATGCAAGGTTGTGGACCACCCGGATGATCTTCCCGAAAGGACACAGAGGGGCAAGTGGTTCTATTGGTCACCGTATCTGGCAGAAGATGGGTCATCGGGGGAACCAGAGCAGAGCTCATCACACCTCTCACCAACCTCACCAGAACTATCTGACCACTACGCCCCCGCGCGGAATTTGGTCCTTCCGGATTACCCGCTATTACAGCGGGGGTGGTGAGGCGAGTGGTGCCACAATGGGACATGTTTGGGTGACGGAGGTATTTATAGGAGGATTTTTTTAAAAAATGTTGGTTCCCCCCGCTGAAGTTCTTTTAAGCCAGCGTGTGTTATATAGCTATTTTTGTTTCTTGTTCTCTTTATTTGTATCATTTTGTTTACACCAATTATATTGTAAATTATTCTTGAGGGGGAGTGGGAGATGGGACTGTGGACGTTAAACGTGCTTTTTCCGTAACTAATACCTCTCGAGTTTAGTGGCTTTCGTGGATTGCGATTAGTGATACGACCATCTGGTAGGAACTTGGTGAGTTGCTCTTCTCTTCTGCCTTCTATGGCCTGGCATCGGCGTTGGTGGCGACGTTCGTCTGTTGAGCATCTTCTCCGGTCTTCTTGTGGTCGGTCGCGATTATCATTTTGGTGAGCTTCCTCCGCCTTCTTGCGAACGGTGATTAGTCGCCTTTCTCGGTCCAGCGTGTTGTGGTTGGTGCAGAGATCTGCTTTAGTGGTCCGAACTCTGCTGCTCCTTGCGTGGATCTCGGTGATTCCTCTTAGATTTGCATTCTCGTCGATCCTGGTATTGATTGGAACCATCTCTTGGCAGACAATTTTTGAAGATTTCGTTAACCAGACAAACTCCACTCGAACCTTTGCAAATTGTGCAAGTTGGCGTTTCTTCCCTAGGCCATTTGCAGTCTTTGACGTTGTGCTGTTCACCACAGAGCACACAACTTTCGGTGGAACGGCACACCCTGGCATTGTGGCAGAGTTTCTGGCATCTGTAGCAGTGATGTAAGTCTGCATTTTTTTTCTTCTGTTGATGTTTTTTTTTCTTTAATTCTTTTGTTGTGCGGGCGTCCCGTTTATCCTTATTGTGTCGATGGCGAGATTTCCTGATCGGTTGGGGTGTAGTGTGTCGAGTTGCTTCTCTTGATAAAGGATGCATCCGTCCTGAAGCACTCCTATGGACCTCACCATATCCTCTAGCCTAATATACAAGGCGCCCCGTTTTCTGGTATCTTGGAGCCATTGACCAAGCTTGGTTGGCGTTGGGTAGAGTGGTCTTCTATTCGGATATGCTTGGCGACGCCGCTTTACTGCGTGTTGTCTCGTCTTCTTCCTCAGAGATCACTTTGGTGGACGATGCAGATGCGGTCGTTGCCAAGAGGGTGTGGTGTAGGTTATCTAGATATTCATCCTCGTGGAATTCCCCTGCAAGGACACTTGGGAATGAGATCTCTGCGTCCAGTCTTGCCGTGTTTCATAGTCAGTTCGGCGAGATGAAACGAGCCTGGGTCACTGAGGATACTCCGGATTTTTTATATGAGGGCAGCCGATCGCACTTTCGCAGGGAATGACAGAAGACAAACGGTGGTATCCGCCGAGTTAAGACACTTGGGATTTCATCATATTTTTGTAAAATCGAAACGGACGCGCAATGGTGTCCGGAGCTGACGACGTATCAGGAAGCCAGATCGCGTGAATGTGTGCCTGTGAATGAAAACATGATTTTGGACGTGTGTAACTGTACAAATGTGACAGCGAATAGAAGACAGCGATTTTGTTGTTATAAACTAATTTCTTGTAGATTATAATGTCGTGAACGAACTGCGGGGGGTCCAGGTTTCTGCTGGCTGGGTGTGGTCAGACAGAAAAAGCTACGTGGGAGAGCAACGCACCGAGGTCTCGAGGTTCCTGATAGCGTCTTGTGTCACGGAGGTGACTTCTGATTCCTGTATAGTGGAAGTCACATCCACTTCTGTGCACAGTCACGGAAGTTACAAGATTCAGTGTCTAGTCACGTGTGTGACTACGCTCTGATTTATGCGCTGTGCAAGCGCTTCGTACAGTCTCGACTGTGAGAGGTGTCATAAAAGTTTTCATTTTTTTTCGACGTCGGATGGTTATCCGAGCTTGTGTGTTGGAAATTCTGTGTGGTTTTGGTCTCGCATACATGCGCGAAATAATTCCAACCACCATTATTACGCCAAACTTGAAGGAAAAGGATGTCTTGGTTTACAATTCGGTAACGGTTACTGCAAGTGAATGCTATTGATTGTTCATCGCACGGAAGATAACAATAGCATCGATGTGGCAAAGTTGACGCACTTCCCCCATCGCAAATTCAGTAATGATTACTGTTAATTACACACAACATATAACTGTACCGGTCCTGTGATTCACATCACGTAGAAAAGTTTTTCATGCGGTCAGTAATTACAATAAATTAGCATAAGCTAAATGTTGTGAATGATCTGTTAAATGTCTTGTGTCCATTGTTTTTTCACTGAACAGATGTTTCTTGTTTATGTTTATAGTATTAAATAAATTGCATGATTTCCATTGAGGAAACGTTAATAAATGCCTTGAAAACTACTATAACTTCAATTGCGCTATTTAATTTTTTTTTTTTTTTATTTTTTTTTTTTTTACTTATTGCTTTACGCCTCGTCGACGGCTAAGGTCATTAGAGGCGGGATGGGACTGAGTACAAGGAATGTTATGGAATTCAGCCATGGCCTTTTGAAGGAAGCATCCGGCATTCGTCTGGAGTGATTTGGGGAAACCATGAAAAACCCAAATGTGGATGACCGGACGGGGATTTGAACCCGCGTCTTCCCGAATGCGAGGCCAGAACGTTAACCGTTCACCACCACGCTCGGTATTTGATTTATGATCTCCCTTTCCATCATGCATTTATATGTGAATAACTTATAGCATTGAACCGGAGTCATAAATGTATTGATAAGGGAGATTTGATTCAATCTTTAGAAGTGTTTCCACGGCGCCCGACTTCAATTTAGGAATATTAGATTGATGCAGATCACGCAATGATCAACCTTCACAAGTGCAGCAATTAATTAACTAAGCATAGAGTGGGAACAACACATAAATGGTGCCAACGTTCGCGCTGCGATACAAATTGCACAATAGGGTACAATAATAATACACACACAACGGTATAAAAGCCTGGACTCTTCAAACTATACACCGAATTATTTACTCACATCATACATCTAACTTATGTTCACTTGAAATTAAAAACGGGTTTTCTAGAACCTCATCTTTCGTCTATAATAGAGTTACAAGATTTCTCACACTTCCCATTGAACTTCATTGTAATAAAAGATTTTGTTAATATTACTGACAGTTTCTTTTATTTTGCTTCGTTCTCCAAATCTCGTCAACTACATGGATTGAGAGACTAGATCAGGAACTGAAAATGATTGTTGCAGTTTTGAACAGTTTCAAAGTTTTGAGAACAGATAGAGCAGTATGAAAAACAACTTAAACCAACGTCTATATCAAGCCTCTACCTACAGGCGTGTCATAAATCAATAAATCATATGTTTTAACTGATATTAGCATTGTGTTATAGAATCTACAACCTTTACATTTTTAATCATTTATCATGTGCAGTTTCTAATAGATTGTTTTGAAGTGTCTTTAAAGAACCTTTAATTTTCATTTCTACAAAAACATTTCCTGAAGACCAAATTTTCAACATAGGATCTCACACTGCTGTTCCTGAAAGTTTGCAGAAATGTACTGGATTACTCCAAAATCAGACGATGTGTAGAACAGTGGAATCATAATAAGTTGTTAAAATCGCAGAGAGATGGCGTGCACGAAGTGCCAGCAGCATCGTCTTTTGTGTACAGGGACAGGTCAGTTATCTTACACCACGCTCAATCTGTGCAGAGCCATCAAACTAGAACCAAGTGCCGGTATGCTCCGTCGATGTCAAAGGGGCAATATAAGCAAGTGACTGAGTTGGCACGTAGCGGAATGATTAGTCTCCGGGGAAACGGGTTTGTCGCAACCGTGACATTGTGCTCGTCCAGGGAACGCTGTTACGACATTGATGCGTGTGTGGAAATGAACAGATGAGGATTGTACACACAATGTGACCACAATGCGGGATGCCCGCCATCTTATACACACGGCCGTAACCGACAGAACAGCTTCGTCCACAGCGTCGGCTTGGCGTTGAATCACTGCAATGCGTGTTTGCTGCTGGCTGGACTGGAGGCACGCATGCCATTTAGTCAGCTTCCATTGGACAGAAGCACCAACACCTGCGGCTGCAATGGGCACGTGAAACCACCACTAGCGAATTGAGTGCCAACATGTAGTGTTTTAGAACGAGTCCCGCATCGACTTGTTCTACACTGATGGCCACGTACGTTAGTAACTTGCAACCACTGTCCGTGCTTGTGGAAGCGCCCACAAATCGCGTAGAAATGTGTCCGGACCAGTACATCCAACCTTTCTTTGATTCCATGACACGATGTACGGAGGCTCTGAAATCCTACTGTAAAAGTGTATGAGCAGTTCTGAAATTATAAGCATTTGTGTATTTTGTGTATTTCATGTAGCTAATCTATGGAACAAATGTCATTGTAATCACAAGCTCCTCCTTTGAGATGCAATTTACGTAAACAATAGTGTATAAAATTATGAAATATGGTGTAAGGGTTTGGGAGAGGCTATAATACCTTTTCCAACAAATGTCAATCTCTCCTTCACGGGTGCACCCTGTTTGCACGGACGAGGCTCTGGCGACTGAAAGATTCCCGGTATAAGGAGTCACCCACTGCTTGCCAACGGCCTCCGAAAGGAGGGCGGAAGAGGGGAGCGGTTCAGGGCACCCTCTTGCCCTTGGGGTTGGAAACGGCCCCTAAAGGCGGATGAATCAGAAATGATCAACGGCATGGGGATGCAGAAGGCAACGGGAAACCACTGCATTAAAGACCCAAAGGGTATCCCGAGGACATGTAATCCTCTCAAATTACATATATCATGATGGCTTCTTCCTGGGTAAAATATTCCGGAGGTAAAATAGTCCCCCAATCGGATCTCCGGGTGGGGACTGCTCAGGGAGGAGTCATCAGAATGGATAGAAACATTCTACGAGTCGGAGCGTGGAATGTTAGAAGTCTGAATAGGGCAGGTAGGTTAGAAAACTTAAAAAGGGAGATGGAACAACTTAAGTTAGATGTTGTTGGGATTAGTGAGATTAAATGGAAGGACGCACAGGATTTCTGGTCTGGGGAACACAGGATAATTAGCACACAAGCTGTCAATGGAGTCACTGGTGTAGGATTTGTAATGAACAAGAAAGTAGGGAAACGGGTGAGTTATTATGAACAGTTTAGTGACAGGATTATTTTGATGAGGTTAGAAACTAAGCCCGTCCCAACCACATTAGTACAAGTATATGCCAACGTCACAGGAAGATGACGAAGAAATAGAAAAAATATACGCTGAAATTGAAGAATTAATCCAATATGTGAAAGGGGAGGAAAATCTAATAATCATGGGTGATTGGAATGCAATAGTGGGAGAAGGAAAAGAGGGGAATACTGTAGGAAGTTTTGGTCTAGGAGAAAGAAATGAGCGAGGAAGCAGGTTGCTAGAATTTTGTGAAAGATATAAGCTAGTAGTGGCGAACACACTGTTTAAGAACCATGCAAGAAGAATATACACCTGGAAACGTCCTGGGGATACAGGCAGATATCAGCTAGATTATATCATGGTCAAACAGAGATTCAGGAATCAAGTTCTAGACTGTAAAGCGTACCCAGGAGCAGACATAGACTCGGACCATAATTTGATAGTAATGAAGTGCAGGCTGAAATTCAAGCGAATAAGGAAGCAGTATAAGCAGAACAGACTGGAAGTGAATAAACTGAAACAATCTAGCACAAGAGAAAAATTTGCAGAAATGGTAGACTTAGGTCTAAGAAGTAACTGTGAAAGGAGCTCAACCGAGGACGAATGGAATGCATTAAAGACCGAAATAATGAAAGCTGGCAAAGAAACTTAGGCTTTAGGGAACAAGCTGCCCGAAAACCTTGGATCACAGAAGAAATTTTGGATCAGAGGAGAAGGTACAAAAATGCTCAGGATGAAGCAGGAAGAGAGCAGTACAGGCAATTTAGAAATCAAATAAATAGGAAATGCAAAATAGCAAAAGAAAAATGGCTACAAGAAAAGTGTGAAGAAGTAGAAAAGGAAATGGTCGTAGGAAAAGTAGATGTTGCATATAGAAAGATCAAACAGAATTTTGGAGAAATGAAGAAAAGAGTTATGAACATTAAAGCTGCCGATGGGAAACCTCTTTTAAGCTCAGAAGATAGAGCTAACGATGGAAGGAATACATTGAGAAACTGTATGTTGGGGACGACTTGAACAATAGTGTATGGAAAAGGAAGGCGATGTCGACATTGATGACTTAGGAGATCCTGTTTTGAGGACAGAATTTAATAAAGCTCTGAATGACTTGAAAGCAAATAAGGCAGTTGGAATTGATGAGATCCCTGCAGAACTTCTTAAATCTAGGAGAGGAAGGAATCGAAAGATTATTCAAGCTGATATCAAAAAGTTATGAAACAGGAGAAATTCCAACTGATTTTAATAAAAATATCATCTTCACACTTCCAAAGAAAGCACAAGCCGACAAATGTGAGAATTATCGCACCATTAGTCTAACATCACATGCTTCAAAATTACTGACCAGAATAATATACAGAAGGATGGAAAGGGTAGTAGAAGAGATAGTAGGTGAAGATCAGTTTGGGGTTTAGGAAAAATCGTGGTACAAGGGAAGCAATTCTGTATTTAAGCTTGATACTTGAAGGGCGGATCAAGAAAAACAAAGATACCGTACTTTTATGGTATTTGTTGATTTAGGAAATGCTTTTGATAATGTTAGGTGGGACAAGATGTTCAAAATTTTAAGATGTCAGGTCTAAAGTATCGAGATAGAAGAATACTGTATAAACTAAATAAGAATCAAGTGCTATTATAAAAGTAGAGAATCACGAGAGACATGCATCAGCTAAAAAGGGTGTGAGACTAAGGCTGTAATCTTCCTCGTTAATATTTAACTTGTATGTAGAAGTAGCAATGAAGAAAGTCAAAGAAAATTTTCCATGTGGTATCAAGTTTTCAGGTAGAAAAAATCAGTATGCTATGATTTGTTGATGACATTGTCTTGTTAGCAAAGAGGGCTGAGGATATTGATAAGTTACTGAATGGCATGAACAAAAAACTGAAGGAAGATTTTGTACTGACTATAAATCAAAGCAAGACAAAAGTGATGAAATGTAGCAACAATGTAACCAATAGTAGTAGATTAAATATAAAAATAGGATTGGATGCAATAGGAGAAATAAGAGAATTCTGTTACTTGGGAAGTAAAATTACAACTGATGGCCAAAGCAGGAGTGATTGTAAAAGCAGAATAGCATTAGGAAAAAAGAACCTTCATGAAAAAGAGAAACATTCTAGTTTCAAATATTGATCTAGGAATTAGAAAGAACTTTTTAAAACTCTTTGTGTGCAGCACAGCATTTTTAGGAATTCCGGAAATAAAGAAATAGAAGCATTTGAAATATGGTGCTACAGAAGAATGCTGAAAATTAAGTGGACAGACAAAGTAAGAAATGAACGAGTTTTGGAAATGATGGGTGAAAAAAGAAGTTTGTGGAAGAAGCTTACAGAAAGAAGAGACAAGCTGGTTGGGTCATATTTTGAGACATGCTGGATTGGTTAATTTGTTAGTGGAGGGAACAGTCGAAGTAAGAACTGTAGAGGAAGACAGAGATTAGAATTTATGAAGTAGATACTTGAGGACGTGGGCTGTAATGGGTATGTAGAAAAGAAGAGGTTAGCACAGGATAGAAGGATGGAAGATTGCATCAAACCAGTCGAAAGACTGACGACAGAAAAAATTCTAAAGTTCTATTTTTAAGATAATCTATTGTACCAACTACTTCAGGCCAGAATCTCCTATCTACTTTTGCTTCAGCTAGCAAACACCATGACATATAATAATAGATCCATTTATCTTTCAGCCATACCATTTAAATCAATTCCTTTTTCATTTACAAATGGATAAACATCTGAAATTAAATATTCCTTTCTATTATCACATCTCAGTTTCTTAATAGTTCCACCTATCAAATTTTCATTTTCATTTACATATGCAACTAGACAATCCTAAACTTGATTTTTAGATTTTATAGTGTAAACATGAGCTGCTTTGCTATAATCATCTATAAAGATTAGAAAGTATCTTTCACCATTCATACCAAGAGTAGAGTGAGGCCCATTTAAATCACTGTGAATAATTTCTAAAATCCCTTCTGCTTTGTTTCTATTATTTTCAAAAGGTAAATTGTGCATTTTGTTTTCAATACAAACTTTACACTTCATATATTCATCCTCTAAACTTTTAGGTAAACCAACTGCTAATTTATCTTTACACAAGTATTTAAATAGTTAAAATTTTATTGACCCAATGTGTGATGCCATCTCTCCTTGTCAGTCATAGAATCACTGTTACTCACAATATTTACATTAACACCTTTCTTAAAAATGCTACTTGTCATTTTATACAGATTACCTTCCTTCATAGAAATTGCCATTAGCCTGTTATTTTTATCAAAAACTTTTGAAACTTTTCCTACAGATACAATTTTGTGCTTGTCTGTTACTTTCTCATAACTAATCAAGTTTTTATTCATGTCTTTAACATAAAAACACATTTTCCATATTAATTTGAATAATTTATCATAAACTGAAAAATAACCAAATGCATTTCCTAACCAATCAATTTTAATATGTTCATTGTTACCTGAATTCATTTTATTTTGCACCATCAAGGTCCTAACCTCTGTTACAAAACTGCTCATGTCGATACTGGAGATTTCTGGATCCATGCTGCTTACTTCTGCTCCATGGTTGATCATTGTTGTGACCTCTGAATGTTCCATGTAGATGGTTATTTCCTCATTTGCTTCTTTGATACTGCCTGGTGTGATTCCATGTGCCTCTTTCATTTACTTCACTTCCACGACAATCTCTCTTGAAATTACCTCTTCTTGCGCAACCCCACACAATTGTTCCTGATGACCTGTACCAGATTTTCTCATACTATGGAATGTATTTTTTTTTTTAAACATTCACTTTCACCTTTGTCTCACAAGTCCATTAATCGAATTTTACTTTTAACAAATTCAACAGTTTGATCTTCTTCTTTCAAAACATTGATCAAATCACTGATGTAGCTCAATAAATCCGGCAAAGTACGTAACATGTGGTTTAATTTTTTTTCTCAGCCACTTTAGCTCCAGCTTGCTTTCAATTCATTTACTGTCTATTCAAAATCACTAAAGAATGTTGTTCTTGTCTTTTTCCAGTTTGTTTTTTACAAATTATTTGTAATGCAGTCGATTCCTTAGAGTATAATTCATCAAACTTTGTCATTATTTGAAAAGCATTTTTTTTATTGGATTGTCATCAGTTCTTAATGCATGTACAAAATTTCGGACAGTTCGGACTTTCTGAAGTGGTTGAAAATTGAAATGAAATTTTCCATTACATTCAACCACTTTTAAGTTGTTTCCGACAACGTGGTGATAGTGAAATTATTGAATTTTTATCGGTTCTTAATAATTGTGCAAAATTTCAAATGATTCAGACATCAGGAAGTGGGTAAACACTGAAATGTAAGATTCGATCACGCACAAACTCAAGTTGCTTATTTATAATAGCTCCATAGATGTAGTTTAGTGCCTACAGATTTTCTTCTTCCCAAGTTACTGCATTATCCATACTTGTTTTCCCTCTTGAAGACACTGTATAACATTTTTTCATTTTTGGATACATTGTTATCTTTCCTTCCAATTACCATAGTCCTCGCCATTAAAAACCAGTATAACAAAGTCCAACATTTTTACTTGAAATAGAGCTTTCTCAAATACTCAACCTCACTTTTCCTTTTCTTAAGCCACAGACCTTTTGTCAACCTCAATCTGCTACCTTGTTAATTGTGTTAATCATACTATACAATATGTAATTATTCTTTTATTTAGGCACACACACATTACAGTTTATAACTACTTCACAACAGTCAGGCTACAACTACCCTTTGATGTACATCTCCAAAGAGATAGTAAGTACTAGAACATTCTTCTCTGTATTCGATACAAGATAAAGTCGGGTATAAATGTACTATATTCAACATGCTACCTTACCTATGACGATTTCCTTTTGCACTTTTTCACACTTTTCATGCAGCCCCTTTTCTTCTTTTTTTTTATTTCCTATTTATCTGATTTGTAAATCATCTGTATTGCTCTCATACTGCTTCCTCCTATGACTTCTGCTCAGATCCATCAACTAAAAAAAATCTCTGTGCTTTTGAGGTGCTTTTTTTCCTAAAGCCTTATGATTCTTTAACAGCATAAATTATTTCTCTCTTCACTGCATTCAATTCATTATCAGATGAATGCCTTTCAGAGTTATTTCTTAGACCCACACCTATCATCTCTGCAAATTTTTCTCTCATTATAGATTGTTTTAGTTTTTTCACTACCATTATGCTCTGCTTGTGTTGCTTCTTATTTCTCATAACTAACAGATTGTGGTCAGGGTCTATGTCTGCTCCTGGGTATGCTTTACAGTTAAAAGGTTAATTTCTGACAAAGAAATAACCTAGTTATCTACACTAGTGATATCCTCACTAAATCAGATTTTGTGTTCCAAAAAGGATCATCTAAAGAAATGGCCATATATTCATTTTTAAATAACACATATGAGGAACTGAATAATGAAATGAGCCCTGTAGGAATATTTTGTGGTCTTGCAAAGCATTATACTGTGTAAATCATGAATTACTTTTGAAGAAAATGGAATACTATTGTATTTATGGAACCGCAGGTAAATGGTTTCAATCATACATGGAAAGTCGAATGTAAAGTTTCCATTTTTGTTTCTAGAATACCTTAGTAAAGATGCTTCATCAGTCTGGGAGATAATAAAACATGGAATTCCACAAGGTTCTCTCCTAGGACCCCACCTCTTTTTGTTGTACATCAATGACTTTCCTAGAATCATATCTGACAAAGTTAAGAGTGTTTTATTTGCATATGACACTAACCTGACTATGAGAAAAACACCAAACAGCAATCTAGAATTTAATGTAAATGAAGTCCTTAGTGAAATAGCAAATTGGTTTAAGGCAAATTCAATAAAATTAAATAATAAATAATAATTAAAGTGAAAAATTATGCACACCCAGATTTACAAGTAAGATGTAAAAATAACACAATTTTACAAACAAAGGATATAAAATTCCTTGGTATTAAAATAGCTGAGAAAATCTGTTGGCACTAACATACCACTTCACTTTTGAAGAAGTTAATTAGTGCCACCTTTGCAATACGAAGATCTAGAATTAACAAAACAGGTGTATGCCTTATAGTTTCATTCAGTGATGTCATATGGCATAATTATTTGGGGAAACTCTTCACAAAGTAAAAAACTTTCATAGCACAGAAAAGAGCTATAAAACCAAGAACTTCTTGCAGACAACTCTTTAAAAAACTCAATATTGGTGCAATGACATTTCAGTATATATATTCCCTCATATGCTTTGTCATAGATCAATTTCAATACAAGAAACAGAATAACTTGCACAAAACACAAACATCTCTGTCATTAGTACAAAGAGGAGTTAATCCATTTAAGAAACTACCTAAGAGTATAAAACAGTTTGCATATAATAAAGATATATGAAAAGAAAAACTGAGAGATTATCTTATTAGCAACTCTTTCTACTCCAATCAAATATTTGAACAAAATAATTAATTGTATTCAATATGACTTTTGCTAAATTTAGTCTTAAAAATTAATGTTTAATTTTATTCTCTATATTTGTCTTTGTAACATATAATTGTTTTTACTATGATTATTACTTATAATGTATTTATGTGTATTAACCATGGCATGTTCACATCCCAGAGGTCCTTTCTCAGCAGGTATCTATGAAACAAGATTGATAAATAAATAATGACTCTTAGAATGGCTCTATCCATTCTGATGACTCGTGAAATTTTTTACCTTTAGAATATTTTACCAAAGATGAAGCCATCATACAATATAATTTGAGATAAATAAATGGCCTTGGGATTACCTTTGGATCTTTAATGCTGAAGCTTCACATTTCATTCTGCATCTCCACAACATTGGTCAATTCTGTCTGATTCATATCTTTTTTAAGGTTTTTACAACCTCAAGATGAAACAAATGCCCTGGAACGCTCCCTGTTCTGCTGGCCTTCAAAGAAGGTCATTGACAAATAGTGAGTAATGCCTTATACCAACAATCTTTCAGTTTTCTAGTGCTTCATCCGTGCAAAATGGGTGCAGCATGTGAAGGATAGATTACCATTTTTTTTTAAAGAGGCTACTATAGTCTCTCTAAAATCCTTATACCCCATTTAAAAGCACTTTGTAAGGTATCCCTCATTCTATTTTCAATATTCCGTTAAAATCCGGCCAAGTTTGGGGTTAACTTTAGTACACGGTACCTCAGATAAAATCGGGTTAACAACACTTTTAGTACAGTAAAGTGAATATATAGCACATAGCTAACATAAATAAACTATAAACAGCAATAAATCGATGATATTCCAGCAGGAAATAGGTTATCCCATATAAAAGTAAACTTTCAATACCAGGTCCTAATATTGGTTATGGAGATATTCTGAACCGATTTAAAAGAAGTAAATGTTGAATAATAGTAAATAGAGTGCCTAAATAAACTTTTTATTATGATTACTAAGCATTATTCCAGAGGTAAATAGTTAATTTCAATATAAATCAAATCTAAACCTAAATTTTGGCATATACCAGATTTTGGTATTTCTGAAGAGGTTTTTATACAGTAAAGATTGTAAAGAGCTAATAAAAGCCAGACCTAGACCTACAATAACAATAACTTCACAGTAATATGTAGTTTCAGTGAGATTTGAAGCAGTTTGGAGAGTTTGTAAACACATTGCAGAAGCTATTTCCGTAAACAATTGGAGACCTTTTAAATAGTTTCAGGACTTAAAAAGTAGATAAAGACATAGTAAATAATCTTATCTTTCAGTTTTAATAGGTTTCAAGTAGTTTTAATTCGTAGATAATATGATATATCAGTGAAAACAAGAAGCCGGTAAATAGGCGAAATTTTCAATACTTTCAGAATTAATTCCAATAAAGCAAAACCATTTCAAAAGCGCTAAGAACAGTTAAATGATAGTAAACACACATAATTAATTTTCCATAACCATTAAAATACATTTTACTAACCTTCTGTCTGTTAATCCAATTTCGAAGTAACTTGCCATAGGTACCGTACACATTACATGCTTTTACACTGATTTTAAACATTGTCACCCGATATAAAGTAAATAATAAATTAAAACAGTCCTAAAGGGAATTAAATTCAACTAAATCTGATAGTTTCCAACCGTCTAAGTATTTTTTAAATGCCATCTGAACACATAAAATAGATCACTCAACTTTAACATTTTATTATTCAAAAGCCTAATCAGATTCCGGCTTAAAAAGTAGTTTTTCTTAAAGATCCATTCTTCTAGCTTCATACACATTAATTTCATGTTATTTAAAGCAGTAGCACCAATGTTAGTGAATTTTCTAAATCACTCGACAACCTCCCACGAGGCAATAACAAACGAATTTATTGTGCCTAAGATATAGCACCAACAGAGATGAGATAACTTTTAAAATACACAGTTTAATTCAGGCTACACATTAGTAATTTTTCCGGCTTAATAATCAATACACTTTCAGATTTATACCTAAAATACATAAATAATAAATATGGCTGATTTTGGGAAATCACTGTTTTTGCAATAACTTAATCAATTCCTGACAGATCTAAATAAAGTTTATATTTTTGAGAGGCTAAAAACGGGGCCAACATTTTGAGCATAGTTTCATGTTTGTACTTAAAGCTGATTTAAAAATTTTCTAAAAATCTAGCCTGTGGTGTAATGCCGTAAAGATTTCCATATTTGGTCATGTCATCAGACATAAGAATTAAAGCTAAAATAAATTAAAATTTTTCATAAACCACTACACACGTATACCGCATTAACTTTTGCCTTTTCAAGTTTTAAATCGAACACTTAGTAGATAAGTTATAAAATTAAACGTAAGGGAATATTTGAGAGTGAGCAAGCGCAAGCATCACGTAAGGTAAACCTATATAGGCGACACAGCGCGCGCAAGTATAAGCTAGGTGTTTTCAGTCTTTCGTCAAGCGTGCTCGAGTGCGCACGCTCCGTGCTGAGCGCGGACACGTTGGTGGGCAGTGTAGGTGGGAGAAGAATGGCCGCCGGGAACATGCTGGATGGGCGCCATTTTCAAAGTTTGGCAAAATCTACATTCAGACTTAACAGTTTTCGACAGTGATTTTATTTTCAAATTCGTTCTTGGGGTTAGTGCGGTTCTTGCTCTGATTCATAACCTGTGATTTTCGGTGATCGATTGATATCCGATTGCCTTTGCTAACTGTGATATTTTATATTTAATGTGAAAATTTCAAGAATATAATGCAGTTATTTGACTTTCATTTCTACAATAGCACCTTTCTTACAGGAGGTTAAATCTGTAAGTGGCGTCTGTGGTCATTTTAACAGTTAGCATACCATATGGTTTAACACGGTAACAGAACTTTTCGGAACTTTGATGAATTTTGGAAGACTTCGAGTTCAGGTGATGAAGCCGATACCAACCCCAATATCCCGCTTGATCCCTGACAACTTACTATAAACTCCAGTGCGTTGTAGAAAAAATTCATGCATACACAGGGGACCAAACAGCCATGAGCCAGCTCCAACAACAAATTTCCAAGAACTAACTGAAATTCTCAAAATGTAGGATTTACAAGTGCTGTCTTTATTCTCAAAGTTTGGTATTTACTCAAAACTACAAATTTCATCAAAAATTCTTCCATTACATTCTAAATCACACAAACAACACAAGACTAAGTCATTTAATTTACCAGACCAATCAAACAGTTATTTGAAGTTTGCCTGCTTAATAATTAGTACTTCAGTTTTCCCCTTAGAGTTAAATTACAGGAGGACTATCCAATGGCCATGTTTATTCTCCAACTTGAGGTTGATGCATATGTTACAAATATTCACTGGATCTCTTTGCAACTTCATAAACCATACTTTCGACACAGCCATTGATTTCACTTATGTAAATTTGTTAAATTTATCAAAATCTCCAAAAATTGCCCTCAGTTACTCTTAATGACTCACTCTTAAAGCTTTTTACTGTGCTAACACTTTTCTACTGTTGTTTCCACAGATATGTGAAAATATCTCTGCTACTAAACATTTCATGTAAATCAAAGGAAAACTATAAAAACTCATTTAAAAATAAATAATAATAATTAAACATAAATTTTAGGGATTTAAATATACCAGGTGTAAACTAGGTAGGAAATAAGATTAATAACACAAGAGAACAAAGATTTGAAAATACCTTTATAAAGAAGGAGAATTTACACAAGTAGTAGAGCAGAACACTAGGGGACAAAATATATTGGATCTATTCCTAATAATGCCTGATGATAACCTTGTGGGGTGTCAAGTAACCAAAGGAATAAGTTGATCATGAAGCAGTTTCTGATGGCTATTAGAGGATTCAGTAACCAGCAGATTTTGAAATTGAAGAGATATTTCAGAGAACATTTCAGCAAACAAAAGACAGGCAGAAATCCTGTAGTGACAAGGAAGAGTTCAAGGAGATAATAAGAAAGGAGGAAGATAAAATTATTCAAAAACAGAAAATAAAGAGAATTAGAGAAATGGTGGATGACTGTAAATAGATGCAACGTGATCTGGAGAGGCTATCTAGTTGGGTTGGTAACCATTGAATGAAGATAACTGCAAAGAAGAGAAAGCTTACTAGATATGCAAATAAAATAACTTAAGGTGTATAATGTGGGGAAATAATTGCTTGTTGAAGACTTGAAATGTAAATATTTTCTCATTGCATTTTATAACAAGCTTCACTGGGTAGGACACACTGGACAGTGTCAGGTTCTTCGGTGGCTTAATTAATATGGTAATTAATTAAGTAGTCCACCATAAAGTTCAGTTTAACTTTTTTGTTTGTTTATTTTCAAAACAATGTCAGCTATATTGTTTACATTGTAAGAACCTTAGAATTTTAGCAAATTCTAGCTCCTCACCTTTAGGCACAATGGGGGAAAGCTCATTTTTTAGTAACAGATAGTTTCATTTCGTGTATATGTTAGGATAGTGAAGCTTTATATAGCATGAAGATACTGTAACCAAACAGACTAAATAAACCCTTTTAGAGGCAGTAAAAGTATTCAAAAGTTAATAAATGACCTAAATAAACTTTCTATAGCAGTAAGAAAACATTATCTTGGGAGGAAATAGGTTAAATCACTCAAATTCAGTTTCAAACAATAAATTTTGCTATAGGTTAATTTCACCATTTCTAAACCAATTTAAATGCAGTAAAGACAGTCAGTATTTAATAAAAGCCGTATATAAACTTTATATAATAGTAAACAAACTTTAAGTCAACCGAAAATTAAATAATCATTAATAATTCAGTTTTGAACCTGTGAGCTTCTACTTTTGGGAGAATTTCATCATTTCTAAACCGATTTAAGAGCGATAAAGTAGATCAACATTTAATAAACCAACTAAATTAACTTTCTATAATAATATGAAAACCTTTTACTTACCTGAAACGTGATAATCCATAATAATTCAGTTCACCACACAATAGATTTCTAATATTTGGTATTTCACTGTTTTTGCATACTTTCGAACGGGATAATGTAGTTTTAAAGAAGTAATAGAACAGTTAAAATATAATTTTACTAAAATTCCATAGTTTCTGAACGTATAAAATAACTTAAATCAATTTTTAACACTTCAACAGATGCACTTCACTTTTAACATTTTTTATCACAAAATCGTAGAAACCTTTCGAAATAAAAAGTAGATTTCCGGAAAGACACTAAAATCTAATATCACATATATTAATTTCAAGCAATTCCATGCAGTAGGAACGATTCTATAAAGATTTTAAAGATTATTTTTCAATGAAAGCACGTGCCAAGTTTAGGAATTTATTACAGCTGATCAAAATTAGATACAGAGATGAGACAACTTTCAGAATACGTAGTTCAATACAGAGAATCTTTTGGTAATTTTATATTTCCGATAAAAGTAATAGAAATAAAGTTATTAAATTAAAACACACATGGCATTTTTGGTAAATCTTGTCCACGCTGTAATTACCCTCCCCGTGCATCAATCTTAAGCAAAGTTACACCAAAAAAACTCAGGAATTTTGGGAGAACAAGCTGATAACAATATTATTTGGATAAATTGTGGTTCAACTGAAAAGACGAAACTTCGAGAAGGATAGTAATTCCCCGGGGTAGAAAATTGTTCGCATCATATGCTTAGGATAAAATAGATCTCTAAAAACCAATTGCTTAAAGTTACTCACTGCATATCCACTATTTCTCTACTGAAAAAGTCCAGGCACTGACATCTTTTAATTTCCATATATTTGTTTGGTTACCGAGATATTTCAGACCTAAATTTTCAAATTGTTAGCAGAAAGCTGTGTTTCGGCTGTGACATCAGAGAGTCTATATAACCTGCTGCGCAGAGGAACGGCCATCGTTACTAGTTCAGGAGCTGTGCTGATATATGCGTATAGGTTGTGTAAGAGTCGGTGCTGTTGGTTGGAGATGGTCAGGGTTGGCACTACTGAGTCGGCCATTTTGGGACTTCGGCGTATGACGGGTTTTCAACGGTAAAATGAACTGGTAGAATTTTACATCAGGGGTTCGGTCGGATTTAACATCTCTCCACAACTTGCAAACTTTTGGAAACGTATGTCCAATGAGCCAAATCAACTTTTAGAATACTGTTTTGAACTTTTGGTTTTATTTGAATGGATTTAGGTTACAAAACTTTGGTCAGACAATTGCTTGAATATGGTAGTGTTGTATGGGATCCACATTTTCAGTATCAAATACAGGAATTGTAGATGGTGCAAAAAAGGGCTGCTGGATTTGTTTCTGTAAATTACCACTGAATGCAGTCAGTAACAGATATGATAAAAGAGTTGGAATGGGATTAATTGGAAGACGGGAGGATGGTGAAGAGAGTCATGGTAGTTTACAATATGTATGATGTCATGGAAAAAAATTGGTGTAAGAATAAAGGTAATGAATGGAAGGGAAAAGATTACCGTGTCCACAAGGTGGCACTCGATTTCAGGTCCTAGGGTGTAGGAAGAATCTTTTTTTTAGGTAAGGGTGTAAGGGATTGGAATAAGTTACCAAGCAAAATGATGAATAATTCACCAAAAACATCAAAAGAATTTACACTTAATATTTGTAGAGGGTAAATTTAGGTGGGTGCAGGAAAAATGGAAGATGGGTGTTTAGGGAAATTGCCACTGGAGCATGCACTCAGTTGCAATTTAATTAACGTATTAAAATATTACAGTAGTTATTAACCATCTAAAAGCACACACTCTGAAAAACCTTTTCTGTTATATTTGAATATAGTATATGTTCACAGCCTAGGTTGCACCATTTTGTGAAAACAACTGTCACATGGCCCATTCTTCAGCACTATCCTGAATTCCCATACCAGCTGAATCTTCCTGGATAATGAATATTCTAGATTGAGAGTTCGGTGTTTTTATTAGGTAATGTGTAACATGCTGAGGAACAGTTCTGCCCTACAAGAATGTCAAAGCATGCTGGAAGAAATATTGCCAATTAATAATGCAGTATCACCAGGATAATAAATAAACCACAAAAAAATAGCCACTTTTATCACTGATTGGATAACTGCATCCAATTAATCACCTCAATGTTGTTGAATTTTGCAACATGTAATAAAAGAACGATTGCTGATGACGGTATGAGAGAGAGAAACATGAAAGGAGAACATCCATAATGGGAAGAGAACTAACAAGGTATTAAATCAATGTAGCAGCACTACATGAGACTCATCTTGCAGAAGAGGGCCAGGTTATGAGATCCCACATCAGACATTTAAATAATAATATTAATAATAATAGTAATAATTTTATGAATTATGGAATATATGAATGTATTTATTTTTACAAGGCCGTACAGTACAGTAGTATGTGAAAATGGGTAAATTTAAGTTTTTGTAATATGTTTTAATATGTTGAAGTTGGCAGGCTGTGTTGTATTGTTTTTTTTTTTTAAAAAAAAAAAAAAAAAAAAAAAAAAACCAAAGAGAAACAGATTTTTATATGTGAGATTTTATGTTTTATCACAAGAATTGTAAATATTTGAATTTATTAAGATGTTTCAATAAATAGCAGTGATTTTATAGAGAGGATTAGATAATTGAATTTTATCTGTGAGGTGATAGCAGAAAAACGTGTGAGACGATATCCTGGGGCCATACGTATCATCCAGAATGTGCTATTGATTATAGGTTGCAAAAGAAGCTGGAAGTATTGGTAAGACCAATCAGGATTTCTTTTCTTAACGACTTACAAAGGGGAAACCTTGCAAGGTGAAAGAACAAGGAGTAGGGTACACTTTCTTTTGGAAGAAGTAACTGCCAAGAAGCACAGTATACATGCTGTTGGTTTTATGATGAAGAACAGACTTTTCTGTGATATAGATGTAATGAAAGCCTGATGACATTAAGACTGAATAACAACCAGTAGGCCACAGAAATCAGTGTGTATACCCCCAAATTAAATGCTGATGATAAAATCAAAGAAAGATTCTATTCAGATCTGGATGAAATAGTACCTAAAAGCACTCAACAAGATAAAATTGTAATACTAGGTGATTTTACCTCTAGAGTAGGTAAGGACCACAAAGTTTGGAATGGTATGATTTGCAATGAAGGAGTCATAAAAATTAAACTCCCATGGTGTTAGACTCCTCACTCTAAAAATGCTGAACATGATCTGACAATTATTAACACCATCTTTCACCAAAAGGCATGCTTCAAGACAGCATGGCAGCATCCTAGATCAAAACACTAGAATCTCATCAATTATGTAATTGTTCAAAAAAGAGATATTTGGTGCTGATGACTGTTGTCATGCATTTGCCATTTAACACTCAAAGATGGAGGCAACAGATGAGCTGTAGACTAAATTTGATACTGTATTTGCAGATTCAACCACCACTTGGAAATATAGAGAACAGCTACATCAGACACTTTCAAAGGAATACCTTTCTGGTGTAACACAACACTGGAAAAGCTTGAAAGCCATTAACATGGGTGTTTGTAAGAAAACTTTAAGGTATAGGACCAGGAAACATCAGGAATAGATTGATGAAAATGACAGTGAAATTGAAGCACTGATCTTGGAGAAGCATAATGGCTTGCAAGTGTGGCATAGAAACACGAACTCTTATGAAAAAAGGAAAGATTTTTCCTGACCAAAGTGGTGGTACAAAGAAGACCCATTAACTTAAGAATGCATGGTGAATAACCAAAGCAAAAGAACTGCAACATCTAGCAAGAAAGAATTCGTGACAGTTTTTCAAAGCTACAATAACAGGCAAATGAAGTGCCACAAAGCCACAGGCCCAGTCAGCATGCCAGCAAAAGCTCTCTTACAAAAACCTGCATGAACTTACTGTCAAAATTGCACCGCTGAAGAAATGCCTCCTGACTTTAGGGACAGTACGGCAGCTCCTATATTTAAAAAAGGGGATCAAGCAGACTGTAGTAAATATTGGGCATTTCAATACTATCTTGTGTGGTAAACCTAATTGCTATATAATTGTAAGGACAGGGAAAATGACTCATCACTCACCAAAGTTGACGGCAGCGACGAGAGGAGAACATACATAAACACACAAATAAACTCAATATTTCGGTAAAACCTTAATCATGATGTAGAAAAAGAGTCATGAGGCTCGGGAGGTGTGCACACGCCGAGGGTTGCTACATGACTTGCTAGATTCTTGTCTAATTTAATTATATCTTTGGTGGAAGAAATAATTCCAGAGAGCCAGTGTGGCTTCAGAACATGTAGAGGCACAATTGTTTTGTTTCTTACTGCTTGTCAACTTCAAGAAAAATGAAAGGAACAAAATTAATCACTTATCTTAAACCTGTTCCACAATAATATGATATCTGCAGTCATTAATATTGGTTCTGTTGTTGAACCATTCCATATTAATACTGGTGTTAAGCAGGGCTGTTATAAGGTAACCTAAAAATTTTGTAACTGTGTAACAAAATTTGTTCTCATAACCTTGGGTTAAATTGAATAGAATTGTACATAACTTTTTAGTCAGTTACTAAGTGAATTCAACCAGAAATCAGGTTTTTACAGTTTTGAGAAAGTATCTGAACAAGTTTGTATTTTCTGTTGCATCATCAAGCATTCACCTGGAACAATATTTGAGAAAATTAATAATGAATCAAAGAAAGGATTTAGCAACTTCAAAATCACTCAGTAGCCACTTTTGAAATATGTATAATTATTTAAAGCCACTTTTATATTGGTAACCTTAATAGTTTAGGAAATACTAATTAGTTAGATTCTGTTTTTGTTTGATGAATTTTATTTAACTCTTTTGAAAATAGTAAACATGCTTTGGTTGATAGAAAATGAAAGAACAGTCAATTAGTAATAAAATAAAAGTTATTTCATAACTGCAAAATTGTAAAATTTATTAACAGGTTTTGGGAAGTTTGGAAAAAGATTATTGAAGCTATGAAAATTTGTATAAGGATTAAAATTATTACATTTAAAGGATATAGCTACTGTCAAAGTTTCAAAGTGATAGGAATATTTTAAGTCATCAAAGTCAAAAAGATGATTAAACTTACATGAGTGAGATCGGACATTTGATCAGTCTAACAGACTACTTTGGTGGGACCCGGAAGTCTTAGTTTTACCATGGGTATTTTTATAAATAGCAGCCCTGGATTTTCCTCACCACAGTCTAAAACCCAGTCTTGCAGGAACAGTTTAAACAAACACAACACTCAGCGGCATGCCGTTTTAGTGCGATATAAACTCGCCCATTTGTGAAGAGGCAGTTGGAGAGTGGCTGTGTAGCTTTGAGGTAGAATTTTTACACCTTATGGTGTGCAGGCATAATTTAAGTATCGGTTCTTGGTAGAAATATTTAACTTTAGGGGTGTGTGATGAAATTTTATCTGCTTTCATGTATCAGTTAATTGTATTTTGAACAATGGGGCTCAATTGGTTAATCAAAACTGCAATTTTTATCATTGGAAACACTGTCTGATGTCAATTTAGTTTTTTGACTTTGCTTAAAATTAAAGAATATAGTGATTATCTACCAGCATATACTTGTGATTTTTATTATCTATTACCTTTCTCAGTTTGGGGTTTTATCAAGCTAAGTGGCGTCCAAGTTAATGTAGCAAAGCACATAGTTATTCAAGTGCACTTGATTATTCAAAAAAGCGTTGACGATAGGTTCCACGGCATCTTATGGAGGAACACAAAACTCTCAGCAAAAACATTTCTTCTGAGTTGCTGCAACATATTGAAGCTGAGGGGGAAGCCTTTCTGTCCCAGATTGTGACAGGTAATGAAACCTTGTTTCACCATTTTGAGACCAAAACAAAATGGCAATCAATGGAATGGCGCCATCCTGACTCTCCACAGAAGAAAAAATTCAAAGCAAATGCTTCTGCTGATAACGTCATGATTTCTGTGTTTGAAATGTGATGGTATCATACTCATTGATGTGATGCTGAAAGTGCACCACCATTAATTCTGAGGCATATGTGAACACAATATCTATATTCAAGAAGTGCTTCCAGTGACTTAGACACAATAACAAACCATGTGATTGTTTGCTTCAATATGATAATGCAAGCCTTCAAACAAGTTTGAGGATGCTGCAACACATCAACAAACAGGGTTGGAGAGTATTAAATCATCCACCCTATAGCCCTGTGCATAGCTCCCTCAGACTTTCACTTGTATGGGCCATTGAAGAATACAATTCGTGGGAGACATTTTGAGGATGATGAAGAGGTGATTCACACAGCAAAGAAATGGCCTCGTGAACAGAACAAGAAGTGGTTCTGCCAGGGCCTACTCATCCTTGTGTCTCACTGGAGAAAGGCCATAGAACAGGAAGGAGATTATGTGTAAAAATAGGGAGTGTAGAAGAAACATCATTCCTTCTTGTGCATTAGTTTCGTTGTGTTCTATAAATAATTGATGAATAAAAAAAGAAATTGGTGCATTTGTTTCTCTGGGCACACACCTGAGAGCCATAAGTTGGATTCTAAAATAGGCTGCAGGTTACATAATATTTGCCTATAGTTACAATAGATATTTAAATATAACAAAGATATAAGTAACACAATTTAATTACAGTCAAAAAGTAAAAACCATCAATAAGAACTTTGCAGAGGATTTTTAAATTATAATAATAAAAAAAACATGAATAAGACTTTTTAAGAGGTTTTTGAACTAGCATATTCTACACCAGTGATTCCAAAATGGTGGTCCGTGGTACCCTGGGGTTCCATGGAACATTCACAAGGGCTACATGTTATGTCCAAGAATTAAATAAAATGTACATTGAAAAGAGTGATAACCATGCTGTGAGAAGGCTATCATGGTTCTGCTTCCATTCGTGATGACTTACTGATGGGAGACTGGTTTTTCAGCCTATGCTTTTAAAAATGGGGATACACCAAAAAATGTATGATCAATTAGTGTTCCGTGACCAAAAAATAATGGGAACCGCTGTTATAGATACTGCTGCTGGTGGGCAAATTCAAATGTGCTCGTGGGCACATTGTGGCCCACAGGCCTGTTGTTGGACAGCATTGGTAAACACTGCTACATTTGTATTAAATTTTGGTATTGATTAGACACCATTAATTTAAATAACATATATACAAAAACAACTTCATTTTTATTTAACTATTTTCATCCAGAATCGTTATCAGCTGTGAAAATACTGAGAACTAATTGCAGTATTAATTGAAAATCTCAATGAAGGATTGATAAAATGACCTGACACTTGCCACAAATAAAGCCAGGACAAATACAAAAACTCATATACATATCACAATATTTTGGAAAAAAAATTAGAATAATGATGATAATGAAACTGCTGTTAAGCACTGAAAATAAGAATAAATAGCCTGAATAAATAATGTGTCACTTACCAGAGATGAAAACAGGAGGGCCAGGTGACACAAAATACACAAATAAACTTCACAATGTTTTGTTTAATAATCTTACTCATGTAGAAGATGAGACATGTGAAGGAAAAATGTTGTATGCACATCCTGACCTGTCACATACATCCTGCCATTTGCTGTAAGTAATGGATATTTCCTTTTTTTTAATTGTTTTCATTGCCTAACAGCAGTTATTTGGTTAATAATTCAGAACTGAGTGATTCTGTAGGCTGTTCAAGTAATCACATCAGTATGGGGACTGCATTAAAAATATTTGTTCATATATTTACTGAAGTATGGTGGGCTTGTATGGTATCATGTTATCAATTTTAAATCCTGAAACCTGGGGGAGGTGATGTTTGTTATGGAAAGTCAGTAATTGATATGTTAATGAAATTTTCATGGGAGTTGCTGGAAAATAGTAGAAAGCATTAGATTCATACAATTGCAGGGAATAGAGATGATTCATGGATAGACATTGGAGAAGAGCAAAGGGTGGTGCAAAGAGTAGAACAGATGAACAACAACTACCTGACTTCAGGCATAAGAGAGTGGGAAAGATTTTATTTGTACCTGATGTAACCAATGTCTGGCATAAATAATAAAAGAATGTGCAGAAAATTATATCTCAAATACTGAAAACGCAAATTAGTGTAATGTAGGTTTATAGAGGAATTGCCACAGGAGCATGAGTTAAATAACAATCAATAACAATAAACAAATTGAAATATACATCACCGTTATCCAGTGTGATGGATTTCAGGTTAAGCTCATGTAAATTTATAAAAGGTTCCATAGTACAATAAATACAAGACAGATAGTTAGATAGATATATAGATATGTTCACTTTGATCCATGTGAGAATAATCTCAGGGATGTGGAACAGTATATACACTTATTAGTAATGTCAATATTACTACATAATTGATAATATTATTATATATTGACAACACGTTAGTTACAACCCATCAGTATAACCAATTTCTCCTGTAATCTACAAATAAAATCGCGAGTTAATTAATACTTATTATGTGGAACATTTGATACCAGCATCTAACAACCAGTTATTTTCTTACCAACTGGTTACCATGATAAGTTTCACAGTAATTTGCGACTACATATTATATCATGTTAGTTGCTATTTATGTGGAACAGTACACACACCTATTAACAATTACCAACAACTCATAAGCAGTCAATTACTTAAAAACCTATAAGTATCATAATTTTTCACAGCAGTTTTTGAGTGCATGCTATCCCATATTAGTTACTATATATGAGTTAAATTTTGTAAACAGTGTAATTACTTCATTTGTCAAAAGTTTCAACAGAAAGAAAAATCATATATCATTAAAGTAATTGTGGACAACTTTGTCACCTTACCCTTCCATACACCGTATATACTATTTTATCAGTCATTCTTGGTTACCAAATTCCAAGAAGAAAATTCTTAATTTAATTTAATTTAATATAATTTAATTGCAATGGAGCACAGGCTTCGGTGCCATTTCCCTACACACCCATCTTCCCCCTATCCTGCACCTACCTATATTTGCCATCTACAAATTTTATCTTTAAATTCTTTCAAAGTTTTCGGTAAATTATTCATCATTTCTCCTGGTAACTCATTCCAATCCCTGACACCCTTACCTAAAAAAAGAGAATTGTCCCACACCCTTGTGCCTGAAATCGAGTGCCAGCTTGTGGTCATGGTTTCTTTCACAGACTAAAATGGGTTCTGAAGCAGCACACTCTTAAACTTTTAAAGTAGTTGGGTTTTTGTAGATAACATTTAATTTCTGGTAGTAAGACAATGAATAAGGAAGCTCCAGTAAATGTTTACCCTCTCTGTACAGTTGAAAATGATTTGTAATCCTTGTGAATATTATATTTATTCCTAGTATTATGGTTATGTATGCCAGCATTAAGATTGAAGTGTTCAGGATTTTCCACTACAAATGATAGTACGGAGTATACATACTATGCTGGCATTATTTGATCAATGGCACTCAGAGTAAACATATGGAAATGAAATAAATAAATTTGTTTATAATTTTTCAGTGAAAGAAGTGCCTACATTCATAAATTGAAATAAACCAAAATTAGATGCTTTGGGTTTTTACCCGTTCTGCATAACTAAAACTTTTACCACAAGAGTAAATCTGGAATTTGTATCTATCATACAGCAATTTGAATGCAAAATAGAATACATACCACTAAAAGAGGTAAATCTCTGAGAATATTCACAACTCTTGGGGAAAATAATTCTTCTTTTTGGTCATTTGGCATCTCAATCACTTTAATTTTGTTTGTACATGGACCATTTTCCAATGCTAAATGGACAGCAACCTATTTACATGAAGGGAGAGAACATAATTCATTCAAGAAACCTGAATATTCATTTAAATTATAGAGAAAGACAACATCATTCAGCATATTGGAAGGCATGATATTATACACAGGAAACATCACAAGAAATAATTTTTTATCCAAACGCATTCATCAGATAGATTTGTGTTTAGACATTTCTGCAGGAATCCTGAGTTGCCTCTAAGAATTTTAACTCTTCTGTCATTATGTTTTAAATGTTACTATGTTATGATAATTTAAATTAGGAACTATCGGCTCATTTAACATAATAATATTACAAAGTAATTTCCATTTCTAAATAAGAAATAAATATAAATTTATGCTGAAATATGCATTCACATTTTATGTTGAGTTGGTAGAATTTTATTTATTATTACTTTATTTTACCAAATTTGATTAATTTCCTTTTTTATTTCTATGATTTCTCACAAACAAATAAAATTTCTTTGTGATTATTCTTCTGAATATAAGATTCAAGGCCATAAAAAGCACCCAAAAAGAATAAATTCTTAGTTCCCAAATGTGATAAGTACATTTTTGTATGTATTAGCAGATAGTACTTAACAACATATTTAAGATTTCTTTTTTAACTATTGTTACACTATCTCAGCAACAAAGAAGTTGAAGAAAAGCCATAAGGTGACACTTTAAAATATACACATTACTCACCAAAGTTGACCTTTGGTGGGTAGTTTGTGACAAAATGATATTTTCTTCTTTCAAAATACTCACTTGTAACAAATGATCAAGGGTCATTGTCTTGTGGCCTTGGAAAGGCAAGAATCCATATGTTTCAAGGACTGGATCTGCAATTATACGGCGCCTTGTAATAGGACTTGCATTTAGCCCAAAAATTTCAATACCTCCTGAACACACCAGAGCTAGTTCTTTCCAGCAATAAACTGGCAATGCTGTAATATGAGAAATTTGCAACTAGTATCCATTCACATAAAATACAAGTTTAAACAGACAGTGAAAGAAAACCTTCGTTTCATTCACTAAGAAGCTGACAAAATGCAACACAATCAAGTTTAAGGTTTATTTTTGTGTTTGTCAGCCGCTGAAAAATGTACCAAACAAACTTACAGTTTTGAAACAGGCATTTCTGGTGACTTTAAATCATAAAAGACAAACTCAGGAAATTCTTTCTCATGAATAAGCAAATATAGCTGGTAAAGTAGGGGAAGCAACATGAGATGGTAAAATAGAAAATAATGATCAATAAAAAAGACATCAATTTCAACAGAGGGAAAATTTTAAAAATTGATGTACATAATAATAATAAATAAAATAAACAATAAACAGTAAAATTAAACAATTAAAATAAAAGATAAAAAGATACATAAGTAATTGGTTTATCAGACTTGATGTTGGGAAGAGGATGTGGGTTAATATATATTGGGAACAATCACACAATCTGTAAAGTTGAAAAATAAATACAGCACTAAAAATTTAATCAGAAGAGAGACAACTGAAAGTTCACAACATCCTGACCTGAAAAATCGCTGTGTTCCCAAGATACCAAGTGACTTCAAATTAATTTACCAAGAACATCCTTTATAGGTTGCCAAGAAAGAGTTGGGATATATGGGTGCTTTTTGTAATATCATTTATATTTATTGGTAAAGTTTATGTTTGAAGTTTTGTGCACTACAAACATGGGATGTGCTGAGAAGAGAGTGTTGATGTCAGGTATGAAGTAAGTGTTTAGGCCAGCAGAGGCCACATTATCTGATAAAAATTCTTCACTGGTGTTTGCCAGATCAGTTGTTTGTAAGATCTGATCAGGCAAAACACTCAAGACAAATTTTTGTCATCTGTACAACAGGAAAGACTCAAATCTTGCCTCATTAACTTATTCCTTATGCTGGTGCATAAATTAAAAATGAGTAATTTGCTACTTCTTCATGCTTGAAACCAATTACCAAATCTTTGTCATCATTCTCTCTTTTCTTCCCCAAACTAATACTGTTTATTATTAGTCCAGTCTCCATTAAGGCTTCATTATATATTCTGCTCCATTCCATTTTTCAATATCTCTCAAGCAGCTCTCTTAATGTATTATTAACCAAGTGTATTTACAATTATTTCTACATACAAATATAGAAGTACTTCTTTGCTCACCAGATCCTACATAGGAGTACAATAGTAATAATTTGGGTCCCAAAGTGTACTGCTATATTCAGGTATGGACTAAACAGAAGTTTAAAATTCCAATTCTAGTAATTATGTCATAGATACCTTATGTAGTACTAGAAACTTATCTATTCTATCAGTCTTACATCTAGTGTCAAATAAGATAACACTGATATTTCATGCAAACTTTCTTTTAGTGACTTGAAATAATAATTACCCTCAACCTAAATCAAACAAATCCTCTGCTTTTCTTGGGCCCTCATAAACTGAATGTACTTTGTTGCTCACACAATGTTCTTTGACTGTAATTTGGCTGTAATTAATGCTTTTTCAACATAATGATGTGTATTAAAGTAGTTATTAGTAGCTTTCTGAAAATAAATTTTCTATCATCTATAAAGTGTGTACTATGCAATGAACTTGTCAAAACAGGAATTAGGCTGTGTTCTGTTGTTCAGAAATGGGTGCATATTTGTTTTATAAATAATGTGGATACAGTAAGTACAAAATGTGAGTGCTATTATAAATTTTGCCATGGAAGCTGTATAAAATTTTTTTCAAGCGGTAGGAAGAGTCTGTTATTGAAACATTAAGAAAGGAAATTTATGCGGCAAGTATACTAATTCATCATATGGAAAACATTAAAATGGTAATTGAAAATTCAAGTTCAGTTGAAGAAAATAATTTTACTAGGCCTAAAAAGTTTGTATGTGTTAAGAATGCTCAAAAGTACTGTGAAGTAGATACAAGGAATAGTTTTACACTGTTTTCATAAGCAGGTTCTGAGAACGAAAAATTGTTTTTGGAACAACCTTTGACAAAAAGAAATCATCCAAGACTACTAACAGGTCATAAAGCCCTAGAAACATATGGACCATGAACGGAAAAAACTGGTATTTATTTACCTGCTTCTAGCCACGGAAGAGGCCAAACAGAGACTATTACAGTAAAGGAACAAAATTTCAGTGTTAGTGGCATTGTTAAACCTGGTGTTCCGCTGAGTGAAATAGTAAAAAAAAAAAAAGCCCTTGAAAAAATGTACAAATTTAACACTGGAGAGAGCTTTGTGATTATAGTTGGCAATAACAAAGTATACAATAATTAACCTAAAGCAGCAACAAGATCTTTAGTAGAAACATTAAGAAAAAAGTTTATGTTTCCAGTATTCCACACAGACATGATCTGATACCATTGTAATGTATAATCGATACTACATATTGGAAGATTCAAAAGATATGCAAACCTTTTCAAATTGTTGAATATATGAGAGTGGAGTGTACCAGAAAAGAATTTACAATACATGGCATGCACATAAACTATAAAGGGAAAGTAGCATTTGCTAAAATGTTATTGCATCATACCAAAAGCAAAAATGAAAATATAAGACACTCAAAATTTGAAATGAACGAACAACCAATAATGAGTAAAGTATCAATCATGTATGTGGAAAATAAGAATTCTGTTCTCGACACTACTTAATCATCTGTTACAACAAAAGGAGCCGAAGCAACAGCAGAATCCAAACAGGTATTATATATATGACAGACTAACTCTTAAGATCTGTATACTAGAAATTCTCTAACCACTAATAAAAGTGAAATGGACATAATAAGAAGAAAACAACCCACCATCAAGAAGAGAGGATGTTTGGTGGCCACAGAAGAAAATAATATACACATGACATCATCCCACAATATGCAACATACTACCACAAGACAGGATGAAATAAGCCAGAAAACATATCCGACAAAGCTGAGTTAGTGCAAATATTAATTGAAGAAAAGGAAGCTGACATTATATGTATTGTTGAGCACTGGTTGTCATTTGAGGAATTAAAATGCCTGTCATTCCAGATTTAGATCTTTCAAGTCACTTTTATAGGGCAAAGGGTAAAAGAGGGGGTTTGTGATTTTTATCCAATTATATAAAACGCTAAGGTGGAGTCAGGATGCATCGTCTATAGCTGCTACACCTATTGGCTAGAGAATGGTCACGTGCCAGCTTTCACTCGCCAATCAACAGCCACCATATTACATTCCTTCCATCATCTTGCTTTTCATTCCTTTTTCAGCTAGACGCAGAAATTCATGTACGGAGAAGGAGATTCAACATTTATGCTATTTTATCTGTATCAGTTAGGCACAGAAATGGAGAAGGGGATTCAATATTTATGATATTTTATCTGCATCAGTTATATGGACTAGGTATGTTAAACCAGCACCTAAGAATTTTTTTGGCGGATAGTAAGAAACAATGGAGTTTATTAAAAACTCGGAGAAATATAATGCGAAATGTATTAGTCAAATAAATAACAGTTATCTGTTTTCGAAATTATAAAAATGAATTTATTTAAATAAAATCCTAACCAAATACTCTGATAATCTAACCAGAATAAGGTACTCATATCACAAAAGATATAATTAAAATGATTTCAATTTATAATTCGCAATTCAACAATGATATTCTTGCAGCCAAATTGCGGCGAGCAGAGATAGAAAATGAATGTGAGGTAATCATATGTTACAAAGTTACAATTGGTACATTCGTTTAAATTTACATCTTGCTTTTTGTTTATTTACGACAACTAGATGCAAAAATTCATGCAAGGAGAAGAGTATTCCATGTTTGCGTTATTTTATCTGTACCAGCTATAAGAATGAGTTTAAAACATAACCTAAGAATGTTTTTGGCAGATAATAAACAATGAAGTTAATTAAAAACTTGGAGAAATTTTACACCAAATTTACGAATCGCAAAATGTATCACCGGGATAAATGACCGTTATCCGTTTTTGATATTATACTTTCTGTCATTAAAGTAAAATGTATTTACTTAAATGAATCATAGTCAAATACTCCAATATTCTAACCATAGTATGGTACTCATATCACGAAGATTTCGATATTCGCTTTTTTATGCAAGCTTTTCCAGAATAAATTCAGACTATCACCATAGGCGCTGCCTGTCGTTATTCATATGAGGGTAATAAAATCTTTGATTTTCGAATACAATGTTAATGGAGGTTGGGGCTAAGTTGACCAGAATCGCAACTGACACATTTTGTTACAGCATAATTCGTTCTGAAATGAGCTTTAAAAACCATTTAAACTGCTTTTATAAGTGCCATCATTTAATGCAGGGGAAAGAAGTTTCATATTTATCGTGCTGAATTGTGCCTGGACCAGGAATAAAACTGATATTACACTGATTGCAAAAGTTTTTGTGTGATTCCTAATTTTTTTTTAAATTTTATTGGTTCTATATTTCCAATGTGAACTGCAAATGAAATATATAGAACATTACAAAATCAAGGCCATAAGTATTATGTAATAACAATTCCATATTATTAGCCAATTGCAAAAAAGTTAACTGCCAGAATATTGCGTTCAAACCGTCATTTTTGACGGGCTCGAAGCTAGTAAGAAATAACTTGATAGTATATGAACAACCTAACTTTGAGACATCATTTCTTGGAACTGAATGTATTTTTGATCTGTCACAAGTGTATTTAGGAAATATAAACACATTTGTGCTGTGTGTCTATCACATTATTAAAATTAACAATATAATAATTAATTTTGAAAAAAAAAATGATATTCTACTAGCCAACCTCAGTTCTAGAAATTGCAATAGAATTATGTGTGCTTACTTCAACCTGGACTTCAATATAAGTAGACCAAATGTAGATACTCTGTGGAGTCTTTTTACTAGCTATTCCCCACATTTTCTTCTAAAAAATGTTATTACGAATGTAAACAAAGGGACATACATTGACAATGTTGTGATTACTTTCCATTACACAAGAATGGAAGCCTTGGTTATTAAACTGTAGTATCTGATCATTACACTATTCTCTCATCACTACTCTAGAATTCAGAAAAAAACTTCCAAGCAGACCAACTATTCAGTATAGACAGATTAATAAGATAAATATAACAGACTTTCCCTATTGTTTAAATAATATGAAAAGGCCTCTCATTCACTCTCAGATTAACATTCTTGATAAATTTTCAGTTTTCTTTACAGACCGCATGAGGAGTGTTAATTTCTCCTTCCCACTAAAGGTTGTAAACATTAGAGATAAACATGACAAAGAAAATAAATGATTCACTCCTAAGTTATTGGAATTAAAAATATGTGTGCCAAGTACCACCTTATATCCAAACAAAATCAGACCGTGGATATAAAAACTAAATATAATCAAATCAAATTTATGTACAAAGATGAAATCATAAGAGCTAAACTAAATTATAATAGTGAAACAGTCTTTAAATTATCAAATAAATCAAGGGCTATCTGGAATATCATTAAGAATAGTCTTCCTACAAATGTAAATAGTAACTTAGATGGAACATCAACATCCTTAATAGCTGAAGAATTCAATAACTACAGGGTGCGGCAGCGTAACTTCCTTTTTTAAAATGAGCGCCATTCAGTCGGTAGATATTGTAGAGCGGCGTTAGTGGTCTCGTTCGAGAGGCGTGACTATAAAGTTTTGTCCCGACACAGTTCAGTCACCATCATGTGTTGGAGCAGTGAGGATCGTGCATTTGCCAATGAGACCTACTTTTCGAGTGGATGGTCTGTGATCGCAACCCAGCGCGTATTTCGGAATCGCTCTAATTTAGCCCTGTTGGCCCCTGTCCCGGACCGGAAATCAATTGTTATGTGGCTCACTACGTTCAGACAAACTTCAAGTGCGACAAGATGAAGATCTGGAGGCTCTCGGCCCATCAGATCACCTGAGAACATTTAGGCAGTGAGAGCTTCAATGTTGCGATCACCACGGCGTTCTGTGCACAAACATGCATTTGCCCTTGGAATTTTCAATCGTTTTGTGAGGAGAATTCTTCACGATGATCTTCATTTTCATCCATACAAGATGGCGATTTTACAGGAACTTTCAGATGAAAGCCTGTGAGGTTCTTCTGGAAGAGGTTCCTGAGGACGCTATTGTTTTTTTAGTGATGAAGCCAATTTTCATTTGTGTGGATACGTCAACAAACAAAACATGCGCTACCGGGCTGACAACAATCCTCGAAAATTGCATCAAAGGCCTTTGCATTCACCGAAAGTCACAGTGTGGTGTGCAATTTCCTCAGGTGGCATTATTGGTCCCTGGTTCATTGAGGAAAATGAGGTCACAGTGACAGTGAATTCGGACCAGTACGTAAACATGTTAAAGGAATTTTTTTTTCCATGGCTAGACGAGTTGGACTTAGGGGATACTTGGTTCCAACAAGATGGTGCAACGGCACACACTTCAAGAGCATCGATGGCTGTTTTGAGGGAACACTTCCCAGAGCGGCTCATCTCAATTAGGGGCGATTTGGAGTGGCCGGCCCGCTCTCCCGATTTGACCCCTTGTGATTCTTTTCTATGGGGTTTTTTGAAATCCTGTGTTCATGTGAACCGCCCAAGGACCTTACAAGATTTGAAGACCAACATCCGGAAAGAAATTGCCAACATAATGCCTGCTATGCTGGCAGGAGACATGAAAAACACCAGAAATCGGTTTACTCAGTGTGTGGAGAATGGGGGATGTCACCTACCTGATGTGACCTTCAAAACTAAGTAAAACAAAACTTTATGTATATGCCTACATTATATAAAACAAATAAAAAATTTCTGATTCGTACACCGGGTTTTATTAAGTTTTGAAAAAAGGAAGTTATGCTGCCGCACCCTGTACTTTACTTATAGTATTGGTGAAGGAGTTAAGAAAATAGTCAAAACAAAGTGAACTATTATTTATCCAAAGTCAAATATGCTGATAAAATATTCTCTTTGAAATCAGTTTCTGCACATGAAGTTCATATTTAAATTATGTTCTTAAGAAATAATAAGTCAATGGATATCCATAACCTAAAATCAGGAATTGTCAAGATTAGTAGATACTTTATACAAGAAATGATGACAGAGTTTGTAAATGGCTGCTTTGAAATTGGAGTTTTTCCAGAATAGCTGAAAGTATCTAACGTTATACCAGTCTATAAAAAGGGTGACAAAATATCCTTCTGTAATTGTAGGCCATTATCCCTAGTACCGATTATGTAACAGTTTGTTGAAAAGTTCATCAGCCTCCAAAATCTACAAATATCTTGAACAACCAGTTTAGTTTTAGAAAAAATAGGTAAATGTGTGATGCAGTTACAACTTTTATGGTGGATGTCATATATACATGTTTGATGGGGATTAAACATTTTTACCGAACTTGATCGTGTTGATTGGTACCTTTAAAGGACACTTGCATAGGTTCTTTATTTGGCCGCCAAACCCTCATAATTACCTCAAAAGATAAAGGTTTATGGAGTAAAACAGTTCTTGCTTTTATAATGTTTATATTCTTGAATTCTGTAAAACAACTGGTATCAGAAAGATAAGGCATCAATACTATTGTCTCCTTGAGTTCAGATTGCAGGTTGATGTCACTCACACACTCTGATTGGAAATCAGTCAGGAAATTCCCACAAAATTTGAAAGATCATGCTATGGCATACAGGAATAGCAACAGAGTCCACTGTCGTGATTGTTAATATAAAATTTATAACAACTTGAAGTTTTCTAAATTTACCGTTTCACCACTACTAAAAATCCCTAGGCTCATAGTTCGCTGCCCATCATGGAGCTCTTCTTGATTTGATTTGATCTAATTTTTTATTGGTCCATTTCTCGCCTCAACTGATCACTTTGAAAAACTGTTTCCCAAGGGAACTTTGGTTGGCTTTTTATAGCCTTGGCTAATCTTTTGCTGAACAATGATATATTCCTGTGGGGAAACGCTAATATTTGGTGAATTATGAAAGTATTCCATTCATGTGGAACCCTAATTTTAGTCAGACTTTCCCAAAATTTTAATATTCAATAGTTTAATTTATTACTTTTTTTTTTTTTTTTTTTCCTTTTTTTTTTTTGAAGAATTAAACAGTCACATTTAAAATGGCTGAGGAATATTGAACTAATATCAATTAAATTGTTTACTTGTTTTAAATATTCCCTACTTCCCTGCTGTCTCTTAACCCTGTTATGTTCTCCTCTTACCAACCTCTTTAACCTCCTCATCTCACTGTTTTAGTACACAGGTTCTCAATTAACTCTTTATTTTCTGTTTTGGACTAAATTTTTCTTCCCCCAATCTTACTATCATATTCACATCTCTTGCATTGTTTAGTCTAATCCCCCCCCCCCCCCCCCGAAGACTTTTTATATGTCATTGTACATTCATCCCAAATGATCCATTTTGTAATGTTGCAGAATTTTGGTAATCACACAATTCAATAGTTTTCATGATGGAGTTTCACTGATTTTTCATATTCAGTGGCAACTTGAATGCTGCATGAGTTGTTTAACCATCTTCCAACACTAGCTGTAATTACAGATGAAGCAAGTACAAGTGCAATTTTATTCTGCTAGTGAATCATTGCCAAAATCAATTAGAACAAAAAAAAAATCCAATTCCAGCAGGAGCAACCAAGAAGAAATTCATTCTAGTTCTATCATTCATAACTATTATGAGCATATTTTTGCTGTCCATTAAAGTGAAACATTCATTCAAACTGATTCTCCCATTGCATGAAAATAATATTGTATTTTGAATTTCGACTCTTGATTAAATTTATTGTTCATCGGACAGTTGGGCACTGTCATGACTAATGAGGTAATACATAGTTCAATATCATCAAGTACATGTCCTCAATCAATGTCGATGGAATGGAAATAAAATAACCACATTTGTTGGACAGATCATGAAACAACACCTTCTACTGATGATTCTAATAAGTGGGGTATTTCATCAATCTTCCCTACACTTCTTTAAATTCAAATCATGAAACATATCCTAAAGATTGTAATTAAAGGGATTTTATTAAAGTGATGCAATGAAAATGCTTTAATTGAAAAGCTATAACAATAATTATTTAGAAACTGGTTTTGCTAATTCCTTCCATTAATATTGCACTCACAATGTGGGATGTGGACAAACCAGTGGATGACCTTGTTTGAGGGTGCAGAATTTTTAGTATGGTACTATGAAACTACAGAAACAATTTACCGAAATTATTTTGGAAAAATGTGTCTCCAAGACAGAATGAATGGAACTTTCTTCCTAGGAAATGTTGTATGAATACTGACAAGTTGTATAGCAATGTGAGTGGTTTGGTCCTGTGGCTCATGTTCTGGGAAGTGTTCAATTTGAGTATACATATTTCATATTTTTTTTAAAAATATTTTTATTTCAATTTTAAATGTTTCGAACCTACATGTTGCTTCTCCATTTAATATTTCCTTGAATCCTACCTAACAGGGATAGGGAATAACATACTTAATGCATGTCTCATAACTGAGGGTAACCAATCTTTCGTAACCAACTGGAAGCTACTAAGGTATCTATCCATCATAAAGTCCTTCAACGTTCCGGAAGCAAGTGTATATATATCCAACTCCTGCTGTCAACAAAACAAATACAAGAATATGTACAGTTTAGTGGACCTCTCCAAGGTCTCACCCCACAATCCATTTCGCTTCTCACCCTTCAAAATCCACGTACACCCACCCTGTATCTATTGCCCAAAATCCATAAACCTGGCAATCAAGGACGCCCTATCGTTGCAGCCTACGGATCGCCAACTGAGTGCATCTCTGCCTTGGTTGACCAGTACCTACAGCCCATTGTTAATCAGCTCCCTTCTCATATAAAGGACACCCAGCACTTTCTCTTCCGGCTTTCTACCTTACCCACACCTCTTCCTTCCGACTCAATACTGGTTACCATTGACGTCACGTCCTTGTATACAAACATTCCACACTGGCATGGCCTCAGGGCCATGGAACACTTTCTGGACCAGCGCCCTCCCAACAGCCTTCCCATGACATCCTTCCTCATCAAATTAGCCCACCTTATCCTTAATAATAACTACTTCTCCTTCGAAGACAACATCTATCACCAAACCTGCGGAACTGCCATGGGTACCCGCATGGCCCCCTCTTATGCTAATCTGTTCATGGGCCGGCTGGAACAGACATTTCTGGAGGAATTCCCTCTCAAACCCCTCATTTGGCTTCGTTTCATTGATGACATATTTATGATTTGGACACATGTAGAAAATGAACTGCTAAATCTCCTGAACCATCTCAATAACTTTAGCATGCTGAAATTCACTTGGTCCTACTCCCACACCCAGGCCACATTCTTGGATGTTGATTTGTCCCTATCCAATGGCTATCTCAACTCTTTAGTTCACATCAAACCAACCAATCTTCAACAGTATCTCCATTTCGACAGTTGCCACCCATACCACACCAAACGTTCACTCCCCTATAGTCTTGGCATTCGAGGTAGTCGCATATGCTCTAACCAACAGTCTCTCATGGATTATTCAAACAGTATTTCAGAAGCATTAATATCTCGCAACTACCCTCCAGCTTTGGTTAACAAACAGCTTTCACGTGCTACATCACAACTGAAACAGCCAATCAATCATCCCAGGCCCGCAAAAACCAACCACAATCCAGTCTTGGTCACACAGTACTTCCCAGGCCTCGAATCCATCAACAGAGTCCTCCGGCAGGGCTATGATTTCTTACAAACATGCCCTGAAATGAGATCCATTCTTCCTAAAATCCTCCCTTCCCCTCCTAGAACTTGTTTCAACCTCTGCGAACTTCTAGTCCACAAACACAGTCTTCCTCTTCCTAACAGTCAACCCCAAGGCTCTTTCCCATGTCAGACCACGCTGCAAGATGTGTGACATACACCATGCTTCCACCACTTTCATCAACCCGGTCACAGGGGAAAGCTTCCCTATCATAGGACACGCCACCTGTGAAACCACGCATGTAATATACCAGCTAACATGCAACCACTGCCTGGCTTCATGTATAGGTTTGACCACAAATGCACTCTCCATAAGAATGAATGGCCACCGTCAGACGATGGTCACACAGAACCCGAAGCACCCAGTTGCTGCCCATGCCATAACCAACGACTTGAATAATTTCAACTCTTGTTACACAGTCATTGCTATCAGAGTTCTCCCTAATAGCAGCAGTTTCTCTGAACTCAGAAGGTGGGAACTTGCCTACCAGTACAAACTTGGCACAAGGCAACCACCCGGTCTCAACTTAAGATAATACCCGTTTTTTTTTTTTTTTTTTTTTTTTTTTTTTTTTATTCCTCTCCTTTCCACTACCTATATTGAACCACCACTAACCTGAGGTGATGTTTACTTCATAAATATTATTATATATATATATATTAATTTTTTTCTTTCAATATATATTATATTTTGATCTTCCCACCAACCAGAAATTAGTTTGGATATTAATTTTTGCTCGGGTATGTGCTCTGACTCACTGCCCCTCTACTTTTCCGATGTTTGAATGTACCCTCACCATTTTCTTGACCGGCGGTCTTTCCGTGAGGCAGTCTCCGGGTGCACCCACCTCTCTTGTTGAAGAAGGGTTTTTTCCCGAAAATTTCTTTATTATTTGTGTCTTTTCTGTGTGTTCGCGCCCCACATCCATCATCTAAAGGTAAGTGGTGGCTCATTTCCCTATCCTAATTTGATTCCTTTCTGCTACTTAGCGTCTTTTTTTCATTGTTATTATATATATATATATATATATATATATATATATATATATTACGATAGAACCAAATTCGCTATTCAGAAAGAAATAATTCATTGTTGATACTATTTCTCAAATTTTGTGGCTTCTCGACCATTAATTCTGTAGGTGGACTATAATAATTATCCATTGTCATCAAGGAAAACAAAAAAATTACATAAAAACATTAGTGGAAATTGCATAGAACTAAATATTAGTACTGTAACAAATTAAATGACCATTGTCACTCAAAATTTTAAAACAAGATAACTATCGCAGGACAAATATTCAGAAAATTATTGTATAACTGGTATAAGTAAAGAAAGTTTATTGCGATTCATAGTCAGAAGCAGAGAGTTCTTATATTATCATTTTACACATTGTGGTTTGTAGTTTCTGTTGACAATTACTTCGTGTGCTGTACTGCATTTTTATTTGATATCAATGGGATGTAACATTGCAGTAGCTTATTTAGAGTTGTATTTGAACATTTTTGGGCCATATTAAGCTATTTTGGGGTGTGGGGCATTGATTTGAGGAACTTGAAGAGTATAGTAGCACCACTGAGACATAGTTAAAGAATGGCACCTTACGGAAGTATCAACTGGGTTGCAATAAATGCGAAAGTTGAAATGTTTAAAAAACGAGGGTGAGCTACTAGGTGGGTGGCTGTTCATCACCTATTCTGAGTGGGTGCATATGTTTCCACCCACAGGAGAAGAAAAAGTTGTGGCACCAAAATCTTTAGCTGTTGTGAAGCATTGGTTATTTCATTTGGTATCTGAAATCTTATCAACATTTATCGGGGAGTCAGTGATTTTAACCAAATGTTGGATAAATTGTTGTAAGTCTCTGATAAGGTTGAGTAATGAGTAAGGATAATTGTATGCAGACCCATAGATCACATTCAGTGTTTTAGTTTTAAAAGGGTGGCTACTGTTTAAAGTGTTGTGAAGGGAAATAAAAACTCCAGAAGTAGAGATGAATTCAACAAAGCTATTTTAATATAAATTTTGTTTGACTATCACTAGTAGCAAAATAGATTGGCAAGAGAAGTTTTTTAAGGAACAATTTTGATTTGATAATGCTTCCGTAACTTACACAGTTTATCTTCCTTTTATTCTTTTTTGACAGCTGGACAAAAGTGGGTAAATGATTTATTAATAATTTTGTAAAAACCATTCCATTTACTATCTACACTATCAGCAGTAAATATACCCATCCAAGACTCATTTGCAATGTGTTTCTTAAGTTTATCCATTATTATTTCATAAATTTCGCTTCTAGTTGTAAAATTTAACACATCAATGTGCTGAGCCTGATGGTCTAAAAAAAAGTTTTTTTTCATTAGTCAGACATATTTATCATTGAGACTAGTAGGTATATGGTTAACAGTTTTGGAAGAATTTATGGTTATTCTTGTTGCTGAAAATATGGTAATCTAATTTTATAGATATTTAAAAGATCAGTAAATTTTTTATAATCAGCATAATCACTGTCTATAATTACACTGAAATCTCCTGCCATTACAATATATCTATCAGTTCTGTCAGTGCTGTTTAGTAGTATATACAGATGGTCAATAAAATCAGTTACAGTAGATGTCCAATTATCTGAACTCTGACTATCCAAATCGCTGATTATCCGAATCACTTAAGTCAGTCACATTCAGACGTGCATGGAACAGGTTGAAAGGCATGTCAACTGAAGAAGAGAAGGAATTGGAGAAAAGGGAAAAAGAAGCTCAAGAAAAGGAAAGGAAAGAGACAGGAGAAGATGGGGTTGATGTGTCACTTGAGGAATTCAGAAACATTCTTCTGAAATTTCCTGGAGTTTCAGAAATTAGTGATGAATATTTAGGAGAGTGGGTGATATGTGATTCGTCAGAACCTGGGTATGAAATTCAAAATGATGATGAACTTATTGAAAGAGTGAGAGAAGATAGTGTCGAGGAAGAAGATGACCTTAACGTCAAAGTTGGTGCAGACAGGGGACCATCAGCTAGTCAAGCATTTTCCAGCTCTCAAACTGTGTTAACAGCCGTAGTGTCAAGTGGATGTGAGACTTGGCTGCTCAAAAATTGATGAATAAAGTCAAACAGTTTACTTTGACTGAGTTGTTCTGCAAGCAATGACTTTTATTTACAGTATGGTATATAAATACGATCGGCCTGGAAAGAACTACAGCAAAACTATGTAGAATTAAATTCTAATATATAGCTCATCAGGCTTAAAGAGGCTACATCCTGAAAAAAGGATCGATACAGCTGCAATAATAATAATAATAATAATATACATACTGTACTAAGGTACAGCACTTGTAAGTGTGCTTAATATGTAAAAGTGTTGCATTTTCATTTAATTAATTCAAAACTCTTTTTCTTTAAAAATAGTTTTTTCTCCTGTTTTCAACATACATACAGTAATCAATTAAAATAGACCCTTTTTTGTAAAAAAATCCAATTATCCGAACGAGGTCCGGTCCTAATTGATTTGGATAGTTGGAGTTCTACTGTACCTTAGGAGATCTATTTACACCAATAACAATTAGATTGCTGGAGCTTTTTGATACTCTTATCCCCACATAATTTGACTCCTTTCAGTTTATTTTTTCAACCCAGTTTTTTGATATATTAAAACTCATCCACCCTTATGATTAGTTCTATTAAAAAAGTTTATTAGTTTGTAATTGCTGATCTCACAAAATCTGATTTCTTTATTATTTTTCCCATTCTCAGTGATTATAGGGATACTTGCATTGACACTATTGATGAGATTTTTAAATAATTGAATTTTATCATATATATATATATATATTGTATAATTAAATGCATAATTCTAAGACTATGTTTATTACTTACCAAAACATAAACTTAGTTTATTGAAATGCCTTTTATGTTTTTGATATTAAAATTTGCAATGTCATGTTGCTGTCATTGCACTTCAGCACCTGTTGTGCATTCAGATAACTAGTAATTACTTGTAAAAATAATTTATGATGTTTAGAGAGTGGGACAAAATTATTACAACTTTCCCAAATCTTCATCAATGGTATGGGTGGTTTTAAAAGTTTACCTGATTCTCAATGTATGATTCATATTTCCTATATAGTGGGATTAATTCATCCTTTCTTTTAAATCTCAATTTAACAATTCTTGTGATTTCTGTAATTACATATTCTTTACCTTGTGAATTCAAGTGTGGATCATGTCAAGTTTGCAAAAACCTATTTTACTGGCCTGGCTTACATCTCCTAAGTGGACATTTTAAAAGTGTTGACACAGTTCAGCAATCACGAAGATAATAACATCTATTTCCAAATTTATACAAGATTTTTTTTTTTTTTAATGTCTGTGGGGAACATTTACAATTACTGCATTGGAGTGGGTTAGTGATGACAATGTTAGTTTCGAACCTTTAATCATATTTTTTGCCTTATTCTTGTAAATATAATTCGTACCACCAACAATCACATTGTCAGGTGCCTATAATTCTTCGTTTGCACCACTGATGACTGCTGAAAATGTAGCTCCTGGTTTTCACTACTGAAAACACTTCCATCTCTTTGTTGTGATGCAGTAAACATGATGATAATTCTCAACTGAGGCTGTCTGATTATATAAAAAAGTTCCCTTTTTTAGGTATATTTAATTTTAGCCTCACATTACTTTTCACCTGTACGTGGTTTACTTTCACAGGTATCTTGTTAAAAATATTTTGAATCTACTAAATGAGTTTCTTACTTCTTATAATAATATCAATCAAATCAATACCAGTATACTGTGAAGAGGGATGTCACTAATTGCATGATAATTGGTTAGCCTCACGTGTAAAGTGGGATACTCTCATTTCATTACCATAAGCCATAAAAATTCAAACAAAACATTACCTGCCAGTAAAGTAATGTCAATAGTGTTTTAGGACTGAAATAATGAGCTTGATGGCTGACTAAAAACTCTCTGACCTTGCATTCGAGAGGAAGCAGGTTCGAATCCCTGTCTGGCCATCCTAATTTTGGTTTTCTGTGGTGTCCCCAAATCGCTCCAGGCTATTCTGGGATGGTTCCTTTAAAAGGTCATGGCCAATTTCCTTCCTGTTCCTTGCCATCAATTCTTTCCAACCTCTAATGACCTCAACGTCCGCAAGGCATAATACAATAAACAACAAATGGACTGAAAGGAGGTATTGTTAGTCGAGTCCGTGCCAGCTGAGATTGTATTGAAAAAAAAAAACTCACAAGGGTAATTTAGAGCTAAAGAAGAGGAATTTTTAAGCACGATAAAGTTCACCTACTTGTCACCCATCAAATTGTCACTCATTTCCATAACTTTGGTTTGAAAATCATCATCCTCCCTCCCTATAGTCCGGACTTGGCACCCAGTGATTACCACCTTTTCTTAAGGTGTGTGAACATTTGACAGGCGAAGAAGTGAAAGATAAAATTCAACACTTGCTAAAAGACATGGTGGCGAACTTTTGTGATAAGTGAAAATATGTTTCTTTTGCTTATAGTTTTTCACTTAATTGACTTTGAGCTCATTAGGGGTCAGTAAGGTCTTGTGGCAAGAATTTTGACAACTGCCTTTTAAGGGAATCAACCTGGCAATCACCAAAATTAATTTTCTGAAACCATTGTAAACCCAAATTTGGATGGCTGGTTGGACATTGCTACCTGTGATCTCACAAATGCGAAATCAGAGTGTGACTGCTTATCCCAAAAATTTCGGTCATATATGAACTGTTAGAGTGTCTTCAAAATTGTGTATGCCAAAATGATAATTATGTAGAAAAATAGCAAATTGTTCAAGCTTTTAAATTATGTATGTATTATAGAAAATAAATTCATTTTGTATCCATAAATGCTCGGAAGACCTTACTTTTTGAATTTCCCTCATACAATTAATATGGATTCCGACAGCATCTTTTTTTTTAAAAAAAACCCTAGCTTTTATTTACAAACTTATTATTTGAGTTCGATAATTGCGGTCAAAATTTTTTTTTTAAATGAATATGCTGCTAATGATAATTTATTAGCTTTGCTTGTTATAAAAGCTGGTAAAAGAATAGCCAAGACTAGCTTCCTGATACTGGGTTGAGAAGTTTACTTCCTGCAACTTTGTCTATTTTCTGTCTTCCAGCACTGCTATAGATCATTGTAGGTTATTAATTTATCTCTTCACCACCTATAGTGCCAGCTTGCAAAATGTGATATTGTGTACTTCTGGTGGAGACATTGGCATTTATTTATGTTAACAATGCAGTTAATGAACAATGATTTAACAGTAAAAGAAATACAGTGTATAGACAGAGTACATAATCTGTCAGTGTCCACTAAGCATGAAATGATTGTAAGGTATGAATTCACGACATCAATGCCAATCAAGCCTTGAAAGTACCATTTTCTCATCATTTGTTGAATCGCTTGAAACAATTTTTAAAACATAAATTTCTTATTTTAGGCCAAAGGGTTTTATCTGTGTTTTTAGAAGTGTTTCCACAGTGTATTTGCAGGATGCAGTGTAGGAATTTTCTGAAAATAGGTTTCATGAGTTATGTTCCATTCCCAAAAAGAAAATTTTGAATTTTGATGAAGGTAATATAAGTCATTCTAACTGCTGATTTTTCAACCTTAATGTAAAAAGTTCTTTAAATGTATTAATCAATATTTAAGAAAACTCTTAACAGCAACATACTTTTACCATTTACTACATGCAAACAAAAAATTTCTCAGCAAAGCAATTACTTTGACTAAGTTATTGTAAGCTACCTATGAATTTGTAAGAACGGAGACTTTCCCGATATATGCTTGAAATGAAGTCTTCACAGGTCTTGACACCTGATGAAGATGACAGAGCTAGTCATCGAAATATCGTGTTTTCAAAACACCATCCGGCGGTACACCCGTGAAGACTTCATTTCTACCTTAGAATTTATTAAATTCGAATCTCTTGCTGCGAGACATGGGGAACGGGTATATTATAGAGGTCGATACTACAGATTTTAGCCACATACAAGATGATTTTAACTCTAAAATCTTATTAAACATATAATACTGAATGAAAATAAACTTTAAATAATAAAAAGTAGCCTCTAAACTCACCTAAATCACTGCAATCCAACTTGTTAAGCACTAAACATTGTTACGAGACAATATCACCATTTTACAACACTTTTCGAAGTGGTGAAGAGCATTTATAATAATAATCAACCATGGGAACTTAAATTTTGTAATAAACAACACATGATCTATAGCCTCAGGCAGTTTAAAACTTGAAAACACAAGTTTGACATCCAGTCAAACAAACTGAACATTTCAAACAGTGGTAACAACACATATAACATAGTTTCTGATATCAGTAGATATTGTAGTCAAAACTTAATTTCTTCCTCTACCTTGTGCTGAAATTTCAGATAGTTCTGTACAGATAATCAAGTCTGAGAGGACTTTCTAAATTAATTGTGTCTAATTTGGCACACTGCCGGCTTACCTTAATTATCTCAGTCAAAATAATCAAAGTAAGTGGATAAAAATACCTTTAATACATGTAATAAGGATAGCAGTAAATGATGCTGAAAGCTGGTTTTCAAGACAGGCTTTACTTTCAGAGTAATTCAATGTAAACTTTTGAAAATTAGAAATTTGAAGATGGTGTTTACAGAAGAAGTAACCAGTATCTAAGAAAATCAATTACTACACAAATACACCAGGTAAAGACAATACTGAGATACCGTTGTAAAGCAGTGAAATAGGAGAATTCAATGGCAATAGTTTTAAAATTCAAAATAGAGTGTTCTCACAACATGTTTTAATAACGAAGGTACAACGGAAGTCTACGTCACTGTGATGAAAACAGTGTTATTCCGAAACAACATATTTTAATTTATTACAGACAAACCATTGTGTTTACAATAAAAAGCATAAGAGGAAAATTGTTTCTTTTCCATTGCCCTAAACAGTGTAAAATTCTTAGAGCTCTATGTTTCTTTATTTCTATGAGCTATTTTTATAGGCAGTAGATGACAGTTGTTGTTAGCCCAGGGATTTATAGGAAGCGTGGGATAATGAGGTCTGTAGTTGTTGGTGGTCAGTCAATTGGTGAAGGTCTCTTGCTTGGCAGAGCTAGAAGGTCCATTTAGGCTCCTGAAAATAGTTCCAGGCACATGCTCTCGGGGTGACCATCATTGAAATTTTGAAATTGTGCAACCCGGCTCAACTGTGAACATGTAACTTAAAATTTTCTCAGTGGTTTTGGTCAGTCTGTCTTCTTTGTTTCATAACTTGCAAACTTCTTGAGATGAATGTCTGATTGCTGATCAACTGTAATAGTGAACTTTTATATATATATATATATATATAAATAGTGATGGTGAAACTTCAGTCAGTTTCCATAGTTTAGAACTGAACCTTTTCTTTCCCAAGGTTAAATAGTGAAAGGTGATAACCATAGTACTTTACAGTTGATTTTATCCAGGTGTTTTCATGGTTTAGTAATTTTTAACAGTTTGAATTTTTCTTATAACTCTGTCAGAGTGTGAAGTAAGTTAAGGTGACGACTGATACTACTACCCTGGTATCAGTTTTGCTCCTTACATTATTTAATACTTTTTTGTCAGTGAAATAGATTTAATCATTTTAAAGTATTTTTAAAGGCAAATTCTGTCACAGAACAGAGCAGCAAAAGATAAACTACCCACAGGGAATCAAGGCATATTGCTGTGATCTAATCATAACTATTACATAAATAATTGATTTCTAGCAGAGGCACATATGAGGTTAATACAATCAATTCATACTTGTAATTCAAAATGTGTAAAACCAATTAAACGACAGCTATAAAGCGATGAACTGAAATCTGAGTCATCAAAATTATGAATACACATCCAGGTAAATTTCTAGAGTTTTTTCCATGCTAGTCTATCTTTGTAAGAAAAACATAAAAAACGTGATAACTGAGGAACTTTTATTTTGTCAAATTAGCCAAACATCAGTAGACAAAACAATTAACCTGCATGATTCCTTATAGCGATAATAGTACATATAAGCACTGTACTAAAGCCCAACAGGAAAAAAAGTTTACCACGTTTCAGTGGCCATCTTGAAGTTACAAAGCTCAATACGCATTTTCATATACTAGGAATCATTTTTCACAGCTAGATATTATCAAAAGTTTAGAGACATTGATGATATGGAAAATTGTTTCTCTTCTAGTTTGATCTATCATATTTTTTATTTAACTGATGACTTGTATTTATAATTTTATAATAGATTGATTCCTCATACACACTATCAATAACTATTAAACCACAAAATTTTATATCTTTATAGTTCTTTACTTCACTTATACAATAGACCAGGCACTTCTTCAGACAAATTGTAGCAGCTAAATGGCAAAGCATTGTTCAGCAAAAGTAATGGTTGCAGGCTCAAACCTACTTCCAGTTGAATAATTTTTTCATCCTTTATTTCATTTTCACATATTATAAAATTCACATCATATGTGGGAAAAACATGAAGTGTCTACATACACATAATTATTGTATTTTATAGCAAATGGTTTAAAATTAAATTCTAATCTCTAACATTAATACACTTGCTTAATGACTGAAGAAGAATCATATTTTTACTATGATCACTTGTTCTGTGTAGTTCAGAAACTGATTTTAAGTTACAGTTACGACAATTTGATTTTGATACAGTATATCAGTAAGCATTCTATTATGAAGTTTTAGACTTCACTTCATTAAAGATTTGAACATTCTGTCCAAAAATATGGAAAGAGATGCCTCAGTCCACAAATAGCTTTAATACATCACAAATTTTCTTTAACCATGAATCTCCAGCCACAATTGTCTTCATGATACAGAAAAAACTATTATGCATTACATCTCCTTCAAATTTCTCTTTAATTCCTTCCTCTCCTGATAATTTTGTAGCATCTAAAATAATCTGATCAAATCCAGATGCCTCGACCAAATTTATTATTTTCAAAACCAAAACTATATCTTCATTTTAAACAGGATCTCTAATCTAAGTGACATAAAAAAAATGCCCTCTTTTTACAACCCACCCTGGGCCTTCCTTTCCTAACTATACATTTCCTGTAAATGACCCTTCCATATCAGCTCTCTGTGTGGAATCTGAAATGGTTTTCCAATTCATCTCAACAATATCTCAGATGTTCCATAATTCTGTTTTATTATCCTGTATGTAACATTTGCATTTAGTCTTAATATTCTTTAAAATTAAATAAAAGTAATGATAAAATAATATCATAAATTATGAGAGTTGTTGATATTACCTAGTAGAAGAGTATTACCTGCATACATAAACTTAAAAAAATATTTCCCGTTAATTTTAAGGAACATAAGAATATATTTAAATAATATTAAATATTAATATATTATTTTGATTTATCCTCATGAAAATGGCATAATGAATAAAATCTTCATTTTAATATCAAATAAATATATTCCTATTCAGTGGCGTAGCTAGGTCAACAAGGGCCCCGGTGCAAAAAATTTATTTTGGGCCCTCAGGCCATACGGGCGTCCTTTTTTTAGTGCTTTGTGTGCTGGTAGGGGCCCCCTGAACTGAGGATGAGGGCCCTTGAATTGTTCTTTAGGGAGCCCTTAGTGAGGGGTTCCTGTGTTCTCAGGGGCCCCTTAGACCACGGTAGAGCTAAAAAAAAAAAAAAAAAAAAAAAAAGTCGCCAGTTTGCTCTCTAAACTGTGCTTGAGGGCCCCTTGAGGTATTCTTAGGGGCCCCCTGAGCGTGAGGGCCCCGGTGCACTGCACCGCCTAGCCCCATAGTAGCTACGCCCCTGTTCCTATTGCTTTAAATTATTTATTAGTTCTTATGTTTCGGATAATTTTTAAAAAAAGGCTAAAGCAATGAGTGTTAATATTACTCTTTATTACATACAGATCTCAAACAGATTTTTTTTAAATAAAAAGATGTGTATAAATACCGTTTTGTTTATTGTACTTCGCAACAGCTTCAGTATGTTTCTTAAAATCAATGGTGAGCCTTTCTATTTGTATTGGCACATATAGGTTACGAGTGTCTTTGGAAAAAATAATCATCTGCAGCATGTTATCCATGTATGCAACATAGTTATTTTCCCAAGCTATGCTTCCTACACATCCTGAAAAAATGAAAATTTTTAATACTTTTAACTTTGTAATCCATTTGTTTCAATTATTTTTTTAGTTATTCACTTTTAAGTTACCAGAATCTAGAATTTACTGTAAATAAAATAATAAGACACTGTACTTCATGAACAACTGCAACTTATAGTTTCATGTGAATTGTAAGGAAAATCTAACATTTTTAAGTTGATAATAATAAAATGAAAAGTCCTTTTGTGACTTGCATAACTTTCTATCTAATAGTGAATTTATGAACATCATTTTTCCTAATTTTCAATACATAAAATCTTCCTGAATATTAACATTCCCCTAATAAAATTGAAGCCACTTCTGTCTGGAACTAGCCAACAGTAGTACTTCCACTTCAACAGCCTATATCACTTTCTTCTTTATAAGAACACTGCTCTCTAAAGACACACACAATCTGTAATTTATCACAAACCTTATATTTCATAATGTTATCCAATTGATGATGGTATTAAAAAAATCTCATCTTTCCCCAAAACACCTGGCATTTTTCTGTCACAGATTTCTTTTCCTTTAAAAATAGACCAACTAAATCCTTCATTGTATTACTTTCTACACTTTTTAAAATTCGGCACTTAAAGAGCAAAAATATTAATATTTCTAAAATGTTGTTTCTTAAGTCACAAGCCAGGGAGATACCCTGGATACCTAACTGAAATCATTAGATGAAGAATCATTTCAAATATCTCCAGTTTGGAGTCATCATATATTAAGAGAGGAATTTTTCTGAACTGGACTCTTAAAGGGCAAAAGTATGAATATTTTTATAATGCTTTTTTGTGTCATGAGACATTTATCTCCCTTGAAATCTGATATAGATGAATGAGGTATCATTTTAAAGATTAACATCTCTGCCATGGTCACATGATATTCTATAACAGAAATTTTTTGGATTTCGATCCTTAAAGGGCAAAACTATCATTGTTTCTGTAACTTTTATTTTTTTTATTTTTTATAAGTAATTTATTTTCCTTGATATCCAATCCAAATGAGCTATTGCTTTAGAGATTAAGGTGTCTGCTTTGATCAAATTATATGTTAAGAACAATTTTTTAGGAATTTACCCTTAAAGGGCAAAAGTAATAACTGTGAATATTGCATATATAAGATAGTTCGGAGCCAAGCCGTTAGATATCAGTAGCATATATCACAGGGATATTAATAAACTGCTTCACTGACATCAACTTTTGTTATGTACATCTATACAATTATAAATCTGTAAGCAAGCTGTGCATGTCTCTTTCTTTGAACAGGAGCCATGCAGAAACTACCGCAGCAATTTGGATGGGGTTTTCAAATTTTTGGAGCTAATGGTCCGAATCAAAATCTGTGGAAATAGCTAATGACTTATATGTACCATAGGAAGGAGAAAGCAATTAAAATTTTTTATATTTGGCAAACTGTGCTCCATTGAATATTATGAAATTCAGAGGCAAACCACTTTTGCAAACATCCGACAAATCTTAGGATTCCATTTTATTTTTTTACTTTTGTTATTCAGTTTTCTGGACCGCAGTGCTATAAAATAAATGGAATACGCAAATTAACAGTAATATTACAACAGTTCAGTTACCACATGAAATGCATTATATTACTAATGTGGTAGACAAATATTGTCTCTAATAGATAGTTAAGCAGTTTATCTCTGGAACAAAATGTCTACATGATCGCTGAATGCTGTACATTAATAAGCCAATACTTCTTCTTATATACATTTTTTTCTCAAAGAAAGATATCTGAAAAACAGCCACCATAAATACAAACAGTTACCCATAATGACTTGTGTGAAACTTTTCATATTTCAAAATACTGTACTTAATTAATATATATTTTGTGGTTATAATGTTCAAATATACGACAGTAATATCACCAAAGAAATGTGTGCAAAAATTTTGGCAGCTGTTCAAACCATGGGGAATAAAATAAACTGTAAGAACGGAGACTTTCCCGGCATATGCTTGAAATGAACTCTTCACGGGTGCATGCCGGATAGTGTTTTGAAAACATGATATTTCGATGACTAGCTCCGTCATCTTCATAAGGTGTTGAGATGTCTGCACAGGTCAGCTGTCTGTCGGATACAGTAGCTGACGGCCAGCCATTCTGTACAGACGTCTTGACACCTGATGAATATGAAGGAGCTAGTCGTCGAAATATCTAGTTTTCAAAACACTATCCGGCGGTACACCCATGAAGACTTCATTTCAGTAAAATGAACTGTTCTTTTTACTAAATAAGTCTCATAACCCTGAATTTGCAATGTTTATCACCAACCATGCCTTTGGGTTAGTGACAACAGGAACATGGAACAAATGAAATTAAAAATTAACCAATCATCCTAAAACCTTATGTTACACTGTGTAATTGATAAAAAAAAAAAACTATATCCATTTTGCCTTATGCATTAATAAAGTGAGTCATCTGTCATTCTGGTCCAGGCTACAATTCAACCTAACCATAAATTTGGCTAATGATTCTGTTGGTAAATCATACCTTCTATCATATCCATATTGATACATCCAATGTATCGTGATTGATTCTTGAAACTTTGGATTTACTTACATGTGGCTGAAATAACGAAATTAGTAATATGGTGTGTAACACATCTTAGAATTTCGCATAACGAAATTAGTTGCTGAGATAGCAGGTTCAGTTGAAGTATATGGGACCACCCTTTTAAAGACATTTTTATAGTTAATTTTGATAATATTTCCCAGTAATATGTCCTAAATAAGTATTTGCTCAAGTATAAGCAGTAAATTCAATAGTTAAATTCATTTAAACAGCTGATCAGAAACTTAACCTCAGATTGGTATAGGTAGTGTTTGACTTTCATTTAGTTTCAATAAACCAAGATATTTCGTTAGTTTAAAAGATGTTTAGGTAGATATATAGCCAGTAGATAATTAGTTTTGTTATTAAAAGATCTTACTTAGAGTCTGAATATGTTTGAAAGTGATTTGCCGGTTTTGAATTTTTATCACGTAATTTTTCCACTCTAAACACAAAGCATTTAGCTATCAGGAAAACAGTTAAGAAGTCAAGTGATAGAGATAAAGTATCGTAATTTAGGTTTAGATAACATATTAAAGTTTTAGAAAGATTCATGTAACCTAAAGATCGTTTTTGAATATAATTTGATATAGCCAGATATGTGATTTAGGTAAAAGTTCCATATTTCAGTCTTTTTGGTGATTCATGAAAAGAAATTATATTCAGAGTAAAGTTTATTTAAAATTAAAGACTTCTGTAAAAGATTCATTTCAAAATATTAAAGCATTTTATAGTAATAAAATAAAATAGGTTTTGGCGCGAGTAAGCAATGATGCAATCGCTCGACATTCGCCGAGGGTGATATCTACAAAAATTCGTAATAAATCAGGGAATTAACTTAGAGATTCCAAATTTTTACAGTAATAGTTTTTCATTAGGGAAATTTGTTTAGAGGTATTTTCAAGTCAATATTCGAAATATTTCAAGACATTAAATTGTATTTTCGAGTTTTAGACCATTTTAAAAAAATAGGTAAAATTCTTTATTTGAAATCAGGTAATAGATGAGCAATAGGAGAATAGAATTAAATTTGTTTCAGCTCGATAGAAGCAATATTTCGGTAGTTATGGCAATCACATCTTTACGACTCTTTTCTGGCTAAACTATTAAAGTAACAACATTTTTTATAATAACTTAATTCGACGTTTGTAATAATATCTTGCTACTATCAAAATTTCAGAGAGCTAGGATTAATTTTACTGTCATGATCAAATTGGATTTCGCAACAGTTGTCAGAAACTGATCAGCTATCGTATCAAACCCCTGGGAAAGTCAAGACAAGGAAGTTCTCACGGTCCGATTCTATATATACCTCCCCCTTAGCCTAAGCTCGCCCCATTCGTGAAGACCCATTCGTAAAGACGCATTCGAGAAGGGAGCTCATTCTAGAAGCAGCAGTTGGTCAATGTAGGCGCGTTATGTCGGGTGGCTAGCTCTTGGCTCGTGGCGCGGCAAACTTTTAGTTTGTTCAACATCAAGTAGAAATTTTGTCAGTTTAGGGAAGTTTTATTCTGAAGATTCATGTAATTGAGAAGCAATAGTAACGTGGGGTTTCGGTCGTGCTCGAGTGGTCAGTCGAATCTGTAAAATTAAATTTGGAAAAGTTGTCTGAATGCCTATGCAGTACTTTAACTATGTAACGTTTTGAAGAATATACTCATCATATCAGAAGTGAACTTTTATCATTGAACTTGAACCTTTTCCTTAGTTTCTGGTCAAAACTATGGTGGCGACTGTGTGAAGAACTTAGTACTGCAATTCATTAGGTTTGCACGATCAAAGTTAAGATGCAAGCTGTGTACCAACCCCAGCACAAGCCTGTTGTCTTACAGGTGTCACTGAAAATAAAGGAAATTAAAAATAATTCTTAACATGTGATACCAAGTAAGATCGGTTTAGTCCATGTAAATTTCTATTTTAAAGCAGAATAATTTATCTAACCAACATATCGTCAAAATAAAACCAATATCCAAAGAGAGAAAAAATTCAGATGCAGTTATTATCAATAAAGTAAACTCTTATACTACAACACAATCCTAAAAGGACTAAGTTGTGACTAATTTTTACATCATATATATTATTTCTATAAGGTATTATTTTTTTATATTATTTTTTGTCACATGCCTGTATCTTTCATTATACTTTACCGAAATCAATGAATGAGGTGTCATTTTAAAGCTTATGAGCTCCCCTGTGATCACATTATATTTTAAGAAATAAGGTATTGCCAATTCTACCCTTAAAGGGGAAAAATGTCAAATGTCTAAAATGCTGTTTTCTGTGTTACAGGTCATTTATCTCCCTGATTACCAATTTGAAATAGTTTAATGAAGTATCATTTTAAATATTAAGATCCCTTCTTTTGTGAGGTCATATTCTAATACAAGAATTTTCCAAAATTCGACCCTTATAGGGCAAAAGTATAGATATTTTTGCAATGCACCTTTGTGTCACGAGTCATTTATCTCATTTCATATCTAACCAATATAGATAAATGAGGTGGTATATTAAAGACTAAGGTTTCCACCATGTAAACATTATATTTTAAGAATGGTATTTTTCATAATTTGACCCTTAGAGGGCAAAAATGTCAATTTTTCTAAAATGCATTTCTTGTGTCTCGAGCCATTTATCTCCATGGATATCTAACCAAATTCGATAAATAAAGTAAGATTATGAGGAGTAATGTCTCAGCTTTGTGACATCACATTTTAAGAGATAATATTTTTGGAATTCAACCCTTAAAGGGAAAAAGTATAAATGGTTCTACAGCGCATTTGTGTGTCATGATCCTTTTATCTCCATTAATATCTAACCAGAATAGATAAATGAGGTATCATTCTAAAAATTTAGGTTTCTAATGTGGTAATATTACATTTCAGAATAGATTTTTTCTCAACTGAACTCTTAAAGGGCATAAATATCAGTATTTCTAAAATGCCTTTATTGTGTCTCGAGTCATTATGTCTCTTGATAATTAAACAAAATGATAAATGAGGTATCAATTTAATGATTGAGGTCTTTGTAAGGTCTCAGGTTCTGTTAAACCACATTTTAAGAAAGAAATTGTTCAAACTTCTAACCTTAGAGGGCAAAAATATTAATATTTCTACAACGCATTTTTCTGTCATGAGCTATTTATTTCCCTTGATACCAAACCGAAATTAATAAATGAGGTATCATATAAATATTAAATCATCAGCATTGGTCATGTTATATTTAAAGACAAAACTCTCTCCAATTTCATTCAACCCTTAAGGGGCATTTTTTTTTTTTTTTTTTTTTTTTTTTTTTTTGTATTACAAGCAATGCATCTTCTTCAATACCTAGCTGTAATTGATAAATATCATATTGTTTTAAAAATTAAGGTCTCCAGTTAGGTAAAATCATAAATTAAGAAAGGATGTTTCAGAATATGGTGCTTAAAGTGGTAGTGCGTATGAGAAAGTTCAGAGCCAAGTCCCTAGATTGCAGCAGCAGATATCACAGAGATGTCAATAAACTTTTTTTTATTCAATAAGTAGCTTTTCGGATTTTTTTTTTCTGTTATGGAAACACTTTCATTTTGCTATACAATGTCAACATTTTATTCGCACAGCAACACATATCACACAGATGTTGATATGCTGTGTGCATTTTTTTTCAGGTTGGTTGTATTCTGTTAAGGTCAGTGACAGTTTGTCGTATATACAGAGTGTTTTAAATGTTCCTAACTTTTTTTGTAATATGTTGAAAGTATTTTGATGCATTCCTATTACTCTAAAAAAATAACCATTTGCGACAAAAGTACGGTTCTACTTTTCATTATATTACAAGCATTCAATCTCGCTATTCATTGCATTATATTCGCGGAATTTTTCGCAGGGGTGTCTAGTCTATATAAATTTGTGGTACAACAGTTATTGTGGAATCTGAATATAAAAATAAGATTTCTTTTTAGCTAAGGTTATATCCACAGATACATCTTTACAAAGTTAAGATGAACTATATAATCCAACATACACATTTACACATAAAATACCAGCAAAAGTTCACAAAAAGTTACAATAATTTCAGGTGTGATTACTGTTATATATGGATATAAATTTGTGACACCAGAGTTATCATGCAATCCTCAATAACAACATTAAAAAATTATGTTTATTTTTTTTAGTTAAATACTTTTTATTATGAGCACAGATACATCCTTATCAAAGTTTATGTTTCTCTATATAATTTCAACCAAAGGTTATGCATAGTGATGATGAATGCAACGGTGATAACGTTTTGATTGGTACTGTTGTTAATATTGAAGCTGTGAATGACATCAACAAGTATGTACATCCTGGAAATGATCAACACCATGTCGACGAGGTGGATTTGGAGTAATTGGATGAATGGAGGAGAATGAAGAGAGTGCTGGGAATGTACAGGGGATATGTTGGTGATTGTGCATGGAAGGAAATTGAGAAAAGATTTAGGAATAGTGCATGGAAGGAGAAAGACGACCATAACCACAAGCTGGCGCTTGGTTTCATGCACAAATGAGTCGGAAAATTTTCTATTGCTGGTAAGGGTGTCACACATTGGAACAAATTACCAAGTGCAGTGATTAATAATTTACCAAAAATATTAAGGAGTTTAAAATTTAAAAAAATTAAATCAGAAAAGTAAATGGGGGAGGAATCACTTCAATTATAAAAGAATATTAAAAAAATAATGTAAAAATGGGTAATTCGATGACTAGTGGTATTGCCACCAGAGCATTAGCACCATCACAATGAAAATGGATAATAATGATTATAATAATGACTTAAGTTACTATTAACAGGGTGGAAGATAAAAAAGATGAGACCAATTATACAGCTGAATTTTTAAATTCCCTCTGTGCATCTGGTATACCGCGCATGAACTGAATTTAAAAGTTGGTACTCCCAACATACTCATCACAAACACATCACCACGACAGCTGTGCAATGCAACTAGACTTCTTGTGAAATCCGTGCACAAAAACATCATTGAAGTCATTATTGTACCAGGATGAGGACGGGGATGGAAAGTATTCGTTCCACAAATACCATTGGCACCACACACTTTCCATTCAAATTTAAGTGCCTGCAATTAACTGTAACCTTATGTTTTGCCATAACAATCAACAAGTCATAGGGCCAGATACTAGGAACCGTAGGAATTGATCTTCCAACATCATGCTTCTACCATGGCTGGCTTGCTCCAGGGTGAGAGGTATATCACATCTGTATGTATGTGCACTAAACAATCAAAATAGAAATGTGGTATATGCATAGGAATTGTAGTTAGCAACCTACCAAGTAAGGTAAAGGTAGCATCTCATTTCTCTTAAACATTGCTTCACTTACTTATATTGAAAAAATAAAACCCCTTCCAAACAATATTTTTTTAAAATACTTTGCACGATAATTACAACCACAAATTAGTAATGTGTAAGGTATCCCTCATTCTATTTTCAATATTGGGTTAGAATCGGGCCGAGTTTTGGGTTAACTGTAGTATCCGGTACCACACTTTAAATCAAGTTAACAGCATTTCTGGTATAATAAAGTGAATAAATAACCCATAAACAATGTAAATAACACCTAAACTGCATTAAATCAACGATATTTCAGTAGGAAATAGGTTATTTCACATAAGAATAAACTTTCGATAACAGACACTAGCATTAGTTGGAGAGATATTGGGAACCGATTTAAATGAAGTAAGTGTTAAATAATTGCAAGTAAAATGCATAAATAAACCTTTTATCATGGGTAATACACATTATTTCGGAGATAAATAAGTAATTTCAATAAAGGAAAAACCTAACCCATAAATTTTGGCATATTCCAGTTTTAGTATTCCGGAAGTGATGTCAGTACAGTAAAGACAATAAAGAACCTATATTACACAGGCCTAGATGCACCACAACCATAACTTAACATTTAAATATAGTTTAGTAGGACTTTTAAAGAAATAAACTGGATGATAAAATAACAGTCTGAAGCAGAAATGAAAATAATTCATTGTAATAAAACTTGACCATGTTAAAGCTCCTAAAAGCAGCAATAATAATCCCTGAGACAGCCTAGTAGATAAATTAATAGATTTCTGATAATTTGAAAGCATCTAATAACTATAAGAAGTAATTATATGGGATTTTTAATACTCATGTTGCTTAAACAGTTCACATACATAATTTTGGTCTTTTAAGTAGTTTCAGGATTTAAAAAGTAGAAAAACAAGCAGTAAATAAAATAATCTTTCAGTTTTTATAGGGTTTAAATAGTTTCAGTCTGTAGAATATGAAATATCAGTGAGTAAATAGACGCCAGTAAATCGATCAATTTGTCCAACTTTTAGGAATAAATTCCAGCACTTTAAAGCCATTTCAAGAGCACTAATGACATTTAAATACTAGCTAACACACATAATTAATTTTCTAGACACATTTAAAGACATTTCACTAACCTGTTTTATGTTAATCCAATCGTAAAGTAACTGGCTATAATCACTGCACATAGAAAATGCTACTACACCAATTGTAAACACTGCCACACAATATAAAGTAGAGAATAAATTAAAACAGACAGGAAGCGATGTAAATTCACATAAATCTGATAGTTTACAACACTCTAAGTAATTTTAAACAGTAAATGAACACGTAAAAATTGAACACTCAGTTTTGGCAATTTATTATTTAAAAGCCTACTTTGATTCCGGGATAAAAATTAGTTTATCATAAAAATCCATTCTTTTAGCTTCCTACATAATTATTTCAAGTCATTTAAGGCCATAGCACCGACGTTATAGGTTTCGTAAGTTCACGCTGCAGAAAACACACGTGTAAATCACTAAATAATTTATGGTATCTCAGGTATAGCAGCTACGAAGATAAAATAAGCACTAAAAGATGCAGTTTAAGGCAGGCTTCACTGTGATAATTTTTCCGGCTCGCTAATCCATAAACTTTCGGAGTTATAAATAAAAACATGAATAATAGCCACATTTGACTGTTAGATTTTTTCGGTTTCCCATAACTCAATAAATTTAAACAAAGTTCACATGGAGAGACAGTCTAAAATCAGGAATAATATTTTAAACATAATTTCGAGAGAATTACTAAAGCCGATTTTAAATAAGAATATAATTGAACACTGACTTAAGTGGTAGGCAAACTAACACATCCATATTTGGTAATTTGTTGAAGACCAATGTACCACGTGATCTCAAGTTAATATAAGGCAACTAAGAGGCGGGATTTTGGTCGGCAGTCTTCAGTGTCATTTGGACCGCGGTGGTTAACACACGTCGGGTGAGCTCCGTTCGGTCGGGCGGAACGGGCTGGTACTTGAACCAACCTAGGATGAAGGAACGCGAGAAACAGCAGCCATGTTGTAGTTTTGTGGTGAACATTTACTAACCAAGCAACTAGTCAGTTACATTCAGTTTTTGGGGGTTTTAAAGATCGCGTTGCTCTGGAATCGCAACTTGTAATTTTTGGAGACGATTTCAATCCGATTGCCTGTGCTAACAGTGTTTTATAACATTCATGTGAAAATTTGGAAGAATATATGACTTTTGATTTCGACTTGAGGTTTTTATTTCGTAGCATACTACCTTTCTTGCAGAAGGTGAAGCCTGCAAGTGGCGACTGTGGTCATTTGAACTGTTAGCAATATTAATTCTACACGGTTTTCAGAACTTTAGAAAACAATGGAAGACATCTGGTTCAGGTGATATTAGCTGTTACCAACCCCCGGAGCAGTTTTGTCCCTGACAAATGTTAATTTTTCAGGTGGCTTTTCTAGTATTTAATCCATTGCATCACATTAAAATATGATTGCAACATACTCTCGGACATCAGTATGAAAACCGAACCCAGGATAATAAGTAACACGAAGGAATTTTTTCAGAAGACATTTACAATTCATGCCTATTCATGTTAATAATTGCAAATAAAATAAAATTGGTAAAGGATTTTTACACATACAAAGCACATGCGTGTGAAGCAGTGGGCAAATATATTACACTAAACCAAACAACTATTGAAACAAATGATGTGGTTCTTCTTTGGGAGCATGCATAAACCACAGAGATCCATTTTGGCCTCCTGTGAACCCCCCCCCCCTCCACCCCCATGTATTCCTATGTGGATTTTACTCTACCCCCCCCCCCCCCACATAGCACGTAGCTTTTTTCCCCTTTGATTCCAGAAGACATTTTGTACTGTTTTCTCTTATCAGACTATTGTAAATTACGTACGGAGATAATTAGCTGAGGGAAATAAATATTCACATGCTATTGTGAGTTCTGTTCCTCATTTTAACTGTGAAAAATGTTATGAAAGGAAAGCTACGTGGCCTGGCTCGGAACCCCCCTCCCCCCCACGTAGCCCAGCGTAGCCTTTCAGCCACCACCTCCCCCCCCCCCCCCCTGGACTGAGCCATGTAGTTTGTGCATGGTCCCTTTCATCCTATTACAAACTGCCAACTGTACTATTCTTTCTATTTGTGAAACTTTTGGACAAGTCATCTAGTTATTTTTATTATTATTATCATCTTAAAATAAAAATGTTGTCGTGTATAAACTTCCCTACTCAACTTCTTTTGCCATTTATGAATTGAATTTTTAGATTGTTTCACCACTTTTGTTAAATTAGTCTTTAATTCCCCTGATAATAATTTCTATGTAAAAATAATTGTTTAATAACACAATATATTATTAATAAAATAATCATATTTGTTAAGGTTTTCAAAATCTGCTTAGATTATAAAATATTTAAGTAAGAAATATTTTGAAAAAAAAAAAGATGCCACCCAAGGAACTTGATAGGACAGCATAGGACAAAGGGCTTAATCTGGCACTGTACAGAACCATCAATGGTTCTGGCATATAATAAGGTTTCTGTCTTATTGGTTAGAAAACTGAATGGAACAATGGACTGGCACAAATTTGGATAGAAAATTGATTAAAAAAGAAAATTAGTAGAAATAAGTGGAGCGATATTATGAAGAAAATTAACTACTATAACAGTTTTGAAGGTTTTCAAGGAACTGTTGCAAGTTTACACTACCAAAAATTCAACTGAATATAGTAAAATGTCTGCAACTGTCCTGCCCTCTTTAATCAACAATCTATGTAAATATTATGATAGGGAAGGTAATTTACCCCCCTGGGTATGAATAATGTTTTTATAAAATATCTATTTGTACTAACACTAAACATGTACATTATCACAACATTTTATTGAGTTTCTTCCTTAAAGAAAAATTTATGACAGATTTTTCCACATTTAATGCCCACAAGTAAATATGATTTTAAATAAAAAGATGTCCAATATATATTATTTGGCTCACCTGTAGGATCCAAACCAATAAAGCTACGAAAAAGTCCACTGTAGTTGTATCCTCTGAGCCTTAGCTCCTTGTAGATGTCCTTTTGAGCCATTGAAACACCTTCTGCTGGGAGTGGGGGATCAAGTATTTCACTTAGCTGCTTACTGCTTTTATCTAGCCTCAAGTATCCAGTTACAATAACAGCTCCCCCTTCTACAATTTCAAATCTATTATTTCCAGGTGAATATGAAATGTTGAAAGTTAATGCCCCTTGAAAACAAAAATATTTGTTAATTAAAAAAATTAAAAAGAAGCATTTCACAGTTTGATTTTTTAATGGAAAAAATAAAATAAAATGCACTTTGAATCTTGAGTCAATGATGTGTATTTATATCCATTCAAAGTTTATGGACAGGACTAAATTTTTGCAGTGTCAAATGTTCATCATAAAAATACAAGATACTTTTTTGTATCATTGACTACATACTAAACCAAAAAGTGAATTTAAACCATGAAACATATTTTCTAAGCTTACATAATATAAATGAGTTATTATTTACAGAACTGTAATGACATATCTGCAACTAAAACATAATTTTGCTAATATTTAAAAACAATACAATTTTAAACAATGAAATTATTACTGTTCAGAGTTAACAGTTGAAATAGGAAATGCTAAATATCTCAAGTTACTGCAGCTAATTCTGCTTTCTGATTGAATCAATGAAATTATCAATTAAAAGAGATGGGAATATTCCTAGAAGATCTCAAAGAAAGGAAATAGTTAACTATGCAAATAGTAAATACAAATTATGTTTGATATATTATAAATAAAATAAAAATAGTTATAAAAATTAATAATCATTAAAAATTAAAAGTGAAATATAAAAAAATAATGAATAAAAAATTTAAAAATAAGTATTAAAATTTATATATTGTAATTTTCAAAGATAGGGTAGGAAGGAAATATTACAATTGATAATAGGCCATTTTGCATCAGAAGAAGCCTTCAATGATACCACAATTATTTTTGTTATATGAGTTACGGTAACATTCTTTGATAGTAGTAGGAGGTTCTATGTACTCGATATAAATCTGAGACTCCTTATACTGAGAAATGTGTGG
>CM061914.1:66572873-66608654 GCA_031002005.1 Vandiemenella viatica
TGGCGGCGTAAGTGAAAAAGTATGTTTTCTGAAATGTTGATAAAAAAAAAAAATGAGGGTAGCTAGAACGGCACCGACAGTAGTGATACTTATTCCTGGTAATGCACAGAATAAGGAAAAGTAAATATATATGTGTACAGTTTAGTGGCCCACCTGCCAACAATACCCAGGCCATGAAATGGACTAGGAATTGAATGGGCACAGGAAAGCAGTTTATACTTCCAACCCTTAATTCCAGTGGCAATTTGTGCCAACTTACATAATTTGAACAACGTCAACACCTGTTTCATAGTTAGAGCTATTAGAGTTTCTCCAAATACCACCACCCCTTAAGAACCCCACAGATGGGAACTAGCCTACCAACATATCCTTGACACCAGACACACCCCTGGCCTAAACCTTCATTAAACCTGTCACTTGCAATCTACCATTTCATTTTACAGTCAGTTACTTATATATGTATATTTTACTTATTCATTTTATATATTCTTATATCTATATATATTTCTATCTCCCTTTTTTTTTTTACCTAGATCCAATCTAAATAAAATTATAACTTTAGAATTATGCTACACAAACCTTTTTTCATTTTTATCGCTGGTCAAGCTTATCCCCCCCCCCCAATCCCTCCCACTGGCAATTTTACCGCCACCATGTGTGTTCCCCCTGTTTCATTCTGAGGTAAGTAATGGGTATCTGTTTTTTCCCCTATCCCATCATATTTTCAATGCTTTATGGCAGTTTCTTTGTTTCCATTTTCCAAATGTTGTCTTACTCCTTCCCTCTTGTTTTGTCCTTTTTGTCCCCATCTCAGTGTTCTACATCTTTTGCTCCTTGTGTACACATGTTTTCATGGCAACATTTCAAGCTGTATTCCTTCTTTATAACTTCGTTTTAATGTACATTTTTCCACAACATTCACATCCTGTTTAATTATCTTTAATGCATTGAGAGTATATACGTATTTCAGTTGTATCAGTAACATTTGCATCACATTAACTGCTTTTCTTCATGTGTAGTTTTTTCACGTTGTTTCCATATCATTTTTAATTTCTTCTCGTTCTTACAGTGACCACATGTGTTTCAATTCCTAGTCGGTTTCATGTCCTGGGTATTGTCGGGAGGTGGGCAACTCAACTGTATACATATAAATTTACTTTTCCTTATTCTGTGCATTACCAGAAGTAAGTATCACTACTGTCAGCCATTCTAGCTAACCTCATTTTTTTTTTGTATCATCATTTCAGTAAACATACTTTTTCTGCACTTTCACTGCCGTTTTCACTATCTCCCTGGTCAGTATACCATTGGTGTAGTAACCAAGCACTGCATTTCTTTTCCTTTGCTGGTTCTATAATAATTATTATAATAAATTTTATTTTATTTATTTATTTTCCACGATATACATATATATATATATGTATTAGGACCACTTAAATCTTAAAATTAAATTCTTCTGCTGTGCCTGTGAATACTTAAATTAAAATTTCCAAATATCTCCCCACCCACTTCTCCCCCCCCACCCTTTCCATCATGGCTCTCTGACCTACTGACCATTATCTTCCTGACGTGGTTGTGTGCTTTTGTTCTTCCCATAACCTTCTCTAAAAACATGTCTCCAATTTACCATTACTTGAAACAGTTTCGTTTTATGCCATCCACCTCACTAGACTCCACTCCCATATACTTTTAATTGAATAATGCCTCTCTTTTAACATTCCCCCCCCCCCCCCCCCATGGCCTGACAATAACACTACAGTCTCCGGTTGCCACCCACGATCCCACCAAGCTATCCTTGCCTTTCGTTTCACACAATTGCTTACTCTCACTCACTCACATTGTTCTCCAACAATACCTTCCAAAAACCCATCAACATTCGAGTCAACTTTCCACAAGATACTTTGTCTGTTGCACCCCTCCCCAACTCAACATCTAAAACAAATCCTCACAGAGTGCAGGCAGTCGCAACAGAAAAGTGCACAAAATAACATCTGCACAAGCTATCAAATTTATTGAAAAGCTGCCTTGTTCTAGGCCTGTCTCTTCCTTACCAACATCCGTCACAAAGGCGGCACATACCTACCACCTCCTCCCATAGATGCCAAAGTCCCATGTTTTTCTCACATTTTTAATATGCCACACCCACCTCCATTACCACCCATCCCTTGTGCCACTGCCACACCTGTGGATACCCTACAATGGTCAGTGGTCAACCTCTCATCCACATCACTGTTTGAACCACAACTCTCTATCCTATCCAAGGTAATTTCCTTCTCACCCATTCGTAAGTTTGACCATGCTGCTCTGGTCATTGGCTCAGCTGCTTTCTGCCACACATTACGCTGGCAGTGTCACATTGCTACCACAATGAAGAGTGACAGCTGCTGAGGTGAGATTGAGTCCAGCTTGGAGTGGTTCAAACCACCATCCCAAATTGACTCCCTTGACTTCCCCAAAACCATCCCCTCCTCCTGTTCCAAGACATCCTCACATTAATCCAATTTTTTAAATCATTCCTTAACTATATCCTCAACTCCAATTACCTCAACCCTACTGAATTCCGGGCCATGAGAGAACTGACCAGTAGCAAAAATATCATTATCTTTCCAGCAGGCAAGAGCCCTACAACCGTGGTCATGGACCGCAGTGACTATGATATGGAGGCCCTTAAATAGCTCTCTTATACTAACACTTATTGTCCACATGCCACAAATCCCAACACTTCCATCTGCCTTGAAATTTGCTCCTTCTCACCCCCTCAGAATCCTTGCACATCTACCTTATACCTTCTCCCTACGATACACAAGACTGTCAAAAGTCCCCAGTCTTCCACCACCAGACTCCCTCCTTGTTTCCATTGACATAACCTTCTTGTACACCAATATTCCCCACCTTGTAAGCCTCAGTTTCCTTCAACCCTTTCTGGATATATGCCCTGCAAACAGTCTTCCTGGAACATCCTTTCTCATATGGTCAGGACTGTGCCTTTTTTGGGTTAGGGGCTGCTGGTGAAGGGACAGAAATAGATTATCAAAGTGATACTGATTGCAGATTCGCAATGGGGAAAGTCACAGATATTAATGAAATAGATGAAATGGCTGAAACAATAACTGACTGCGGTAAAAGTGGGAAAGAGGGGATAAATTCTGAAAATGTAAAGCCAGTAGTAAGGGTGTTAATGGTAAACTGTAGAAGTATAATGAACAAAGTAATCAAATTTGCAAACTTAATAGAGATTCACGAACCACAAGTAATAATTGGGGTAGAGAGATGGTTAAAAGAAGAAGTACTAGACAGTGAGGTTTTTCCTGATGGTTACAGAGTGTACCGCAGAGATAGAGGAGCAATTGGTGGAGGAGTCATCATACTAGTTAGCAAAAACTACCACAGTTCACTGGCATTCATAGATCAAGACCATGAGTTACTTGGGGTAGATTTCTGGGGTAATAAAAAAGAAAAAATCAGAGTGTTGGCTGTTTACCACAGTGGAAGAATGACAGAAGAGGATGAGGCTCTTGGAGAGAAATTAAATTCATACTCAGATTTCAGAGGTGAGAATAGAATGATCATCATCGGCGGGGATTTAAATTTTCCAGGTGTAAACTGGGAAGGGAATAAGATAAATAACACAAGGGAACAAAGATTTGCAAATATCTTAATAAGGGAAGGAGGATTTACACAAGTGGTTGAGCAAAACACTAGGGGACAAAATAATTTGGATGTATTTCTAATTAAGCCCGATGAAAACCTTTTGAGGTATCAAGTAACTGAAGGAATAAGTGTTCATGAAGCAGTTCTGATGGATATTAGAGGATTCAGTAAACCAGCAGCCAAAATTGAAGGGGGAAATAGCTACAATTATAAAAAGGCACAGGTTTCAAATTTGAGGAGATATTTCAGAGAACAATTCAGCAAATGGAAGGAAGGCTCAGGTACAGTAGAGTCAAGGTGGGAAGATTTCAAGGAGATAATAAGAAAGGGGGAAGAAAAATTTATTCCAAAGCAAAAAATAAAGAGAAGTAGAGAACCTATGTACTATAATAGGGAAGTGAGGAGGTTAAAGAGGTTGGTAAGAAAAGAACATAACAGAGTTAAGAGACAGCAGGGTAGTAGGGAATATTTAAAAAAACTAAACAAGGACTTAATAACAGCAAAGAAAATGGCTAAAGATGGGTTTATGAAGAGTATTGTCAGTGCAGGGGGACCATTGACTGATGCATCTAGAAATTTCTATGGCTATATCAGGAAACTGAGGGGAAGGGAGGATGTAGAGACACTTATAGATAAGGATGGAGAAGAAGTTACTGATGATTTGAAAAAGGCAGAGATTTTAAGTAACTGGTTCAGTGAAAGCATTAGGGACAATGAATCAGAAAAAGGAGGGTCTAATTCGGAGAACGAGGTTAACAACACAATTAGAAATGATGATAGTAAAAAATTTGATATCCATCCTGAGGAAATCATGAAGGAAATAAGAAAGCTGAAAAAACATAAAGGGGCTGGTGAAGATAATATTACTACAGACATCTTAAAGATAGCCGGATGTGACATTGTACCTTATCTTGAAATATTATTTAAATTGATTCTAGACACTTGCTGCTTACCACAGGACTGGAAAAGTGCAATAGTAGTACCAGTACATAAGGGAGGGGTGAGAAATAGAGTTGAGAATTACAGGCCAATCAGTTTGACATCAGTGGTAGGTAAATTAATGGAAAGATTGATATGCAACCACATCAGAAATATATGTGAGCAACGTAATTGGTTTTCAAGCAGGCAACATGGTTTCAGGCAAGGATATTCATGTGAATCTCAGTTGGTGGGATATATGCAAGATATTTCAGATGAAATGGACAAGGGAGGCCAAATTGATAGTATAGCACTAGATCTGCCTAAGGCGTTTGACAGAGTAAGCCATAAAATGGTAGTAAATAAGGTAAAAACCATTGGAGTGGATAAGAAAGTCATTTGCTGGATAGAAGAATTTTTAAAAGGTAGAAAACAGAAAGTTAGGGTAGGAAATGTAGTATCAAAAGAAGTGGAAGTAAAAATGGGTGTGCCACAGGGTAACGTATTCGGACCATTGCTATTCATTATTCTCATGAATAATTGTGTTGATTGTTTACTATCTGAAATTAGATTGTTTCCAGATGACATAATGCTGTATAAAAGAATCAAAACGATAGAGGATTGTAAACAGTTGCAGGGTGATCTGGACAGGATATCTAATTGGGTTGGTAAACATGGAATGAAGATAAATGCAAAGAAGAGTCAGCTTATTAGATACACAAATAAAAAACAAAAGGTTAATTATGAATATAAGGTGGGGAAAGAATTGCTTGCTGAAGACTTGAAATGCAAATATCTTGGAATTACTTTTGATAACAAACTTAACTGCGCAGGACACATAGGACAGGTGGTAGGAAAAGGTTTCAAAGTTCTGCACTTGTTGGAGAGAGTGATGAGGGGATGTACGAGAGAAGTCAAGGAATTGGGTTACAAAACTTTGGTCAGACCATTGTTCGAATATGGTAGTGTAGTATGGGACCCTCATTTTACGTATCAAATACAGGAGTTGGAGAGGGTGCAAAGAAGGGCTGCTAGATTTGTTTCTGGAAATTATCGCAGAATGCAATCAGTGACGGATATGATAAAGGAGCTGGAATGGGATTCATTGCAAGACTGGTGATGAGGCATGGAAAGATATTGCAATAGATATGAAAAGTAGTGGATGGAAGGGAAAAGATGACCATGACCACAAGCTGGCACTCGATTTCAGGCGCAAGGGTGTGGGAAGATTCTATTTTTTAGGTAAGGGTGTTAGGGATTGGAATGAGTTACCGAGAGAAATGATGAATAATTTACCGAAAACTTTGAAGGAATTTAAAGATAAAATTTGTAGAGGGCAAATGTAGGTGGGTGCAGGATCGGGGGAAGATGGGTGTGTAGGGAAATTGCCACCAGAGCCTGTGCTCCATTGCAATTAAATTAAATTAAAAAAAAAAAAAAATGCCTTGCCAATTTTATCCTCTCCAGAAACTATTTCTCCTTCAACTCCCAGATTTATCACCAGATACGTGGCACTGCTGTGGGTACACACATGGCTGCATCCTATGGCAAGCTCTTCCTGGGCTTTCTGGAGGATAATTTTCTGAAGAACTGCCCCCTCAGTGCCCTTGTATGTTTCAGATAGATATATGATATATTTATGATCTGGACCCTCAAGGAGGACCACCTCCTAGACCTCCTCAACTCAATCAATAACAATCACTCCATCATTATCACCCAGTCTTATTCCCACAAATGTGTCACCTTTCTTGTCGTTGATATTACCCTCTGACAGGGGGGCACTCCACACCTCTGTACTCATCAAATCAACCAATTTACAACAATACCTACACTTGACAGTTGTCTCCCCTTCACATTAAATGTTCCCTCCCTTACAGCCTTGCAATCCATGGCAGTTGCATCTGTTCCAATCATGAATCAATCGCCACTTACTCCCACAAACTTTCCCAAGCCCTCGTTTCCCGACAAAACCCCCATGATCTCGTAGAAAAACAAATTACCCATGCCATCACCCACAATCCTCGGTCTGCACCTCCTAATATTGACTGTGGACCAATACTTCCTCTTTCCCTTCCTGGAATCTGTCAACCAGGTACACCATGGGCATTGTTTCCTAATTATCCCAAAATCATACCCACTGCTCCCCGCACTTGCATCAGCCGACCACTCAATCTAAATAACATCTTGGTCCACTGGTATTTACCTGCCGACTCTCCTAGACATCTACAGGGATCTTTCCCTTGTAACAGATCCTGCTGTAAAACATGCAGCATGCACCCTGCCAGTCAAGGCAGAGACAGTCACAGCTGAGAACAACTACAAGAAACCTGTTGAAGACATTAGAGTCAGCTGTTGAAATGTTGAAATGTTTGTACAACACCATCTGGCTGGACACCCGAGAAGATTTTGTTGCAGCTTAATTTATGTCAATGTTAGCGGCAAATTGGACAGATTGTTATTAGAACTTGCACTTGACAGCAGAGGGCATAAGTAATTTAATTTATTTAAATGATTTAATTTTGTTTTCTTAAGTTTTCTGTTACTTTCATCATTGCTTTGTTATAAAGAAAGTAGTTCCACGACTGTTCAGATCTACATAACGTAGACTACAATTCAAACTAATATTACACGAAATGACGTAAGTTGTGAAGATTTTTTTTAAATGAATTGCACTGAACTATATTTTATAACAATTATATTTATTTAAGTAATTGCTAAGTAATTTAATGCTAGAATGGCATATTATTTAATCATTAGTTGCTTTTAGGAAAATGGAATAAACTGTAAAGATTTTTGATTTAGTTTATATCGTGATGCGTTATTACCACCAAAATGTTATATAGTATATATAATAATAATATGCGTGTAATTTAACAATTGTTTCTCTGGAAGCAAGTTTTGTATGTGATTTCGTTGAAATGCAACCCAGACCAGGATAGCAATGAAAACCTTTTGTTATTGGGAAAAGCACTATGAATTGCACTGAACTATATTTTATGACAATTATATTTATTTAAGTAATTGCTAAGAAACGTAATGCTAGAATGGCATATTAATTAACAGTTGCTTTTTTTTTACTGAACACATTACTTTGTTTGGATGAAACAGTCAGCTGAGAACAACTATAAGATACCTGATGAAGATAGCAGAGTCAGCTGTCGAAACTTTGTGTTTGTACACCACCATCCGGCTGGACACCCGAGAAGATTTTGTTGCATCGATACACAAGGAAGGTCTCCTCTCACACAAAAATTAAAGATTTTGTCTTACATATCTGTGGCCAAAGATTTTAACGAATACTTTTACATTAAACGAGTCTATTATTAACTAAATCTAAGCTACTAACACTTATTTTGTCTATTTAAACTCAATACATACTTTTATTTCAGTGTTCTGACAATTCACGCCTTAATGTAATTCCTCGTTCCTTGCGTTGTAGCAAAAGGTTTCAGTTTCCATTCAGGTCCACGTTGCATTTCAACCTAACCACGTAACTTCTCGCCAGAAAAACATTGCTTCAATCTCACACATATTAATACATGAACTGTATCACGTTTTAGTGGCAATAATGCATCACGATATAATTTTGATCAAAAATCTTCAAGTCTTTTTGCACGTTTCTTTTTTGTGATTCAGACTGGTAGTAAAACACTTCAATGCCTGACACAGTTGCTGAATTAATAGGCTTAGTAATATTACACAGTGAAAGGAAAGGAAATTAAAATAAACCTTATAAACTTACATTATGCCATGTAATTATTTTTTTAAGTGTAGCGTAGGATTGCACAGTTTCCTGATCAATATGCAACTATTTCCATTCATATGAATTAATAATTTCAATAATAGGACATTGTTTAAAATATTTTCAAATAAACAAAATTAAAAATGCCCTATGCCGTAACGTCAAATGCCACTTGAAATTCTGATCCATGCTAAGAATTTTCTCTACATTGATGCACAAAATACAAAACTTTTATCTTACATATCTATGGATTAAGAATTTAAGGAATACTTCTATATATCAAAAGGATATTACCTAAATGTAAGCATCTAGTGATTGATATGTCAATTTTAGTGCAATATATACATTTATTTCAGTGTTCTGTGAGTTCATTTATTCACTGATGCTTGGAAATGTTATTAAATAACGCACATTTGCAAGAATATCACCATAAAGCTTGACGTCATTGCACGACATCATAGATTGACATATTATGTTAATAGATAATTTCTATCATCGCAGTGTAGATGCTAGTTGATCTCCAGCAACTGTCGAGTCAAGTGCCGCCATTTCTGTATATTTTATTTAAAGTGCTGTAGTTAGATCTTTGAATATCTTCTGTCATTGCAGAGGAGCAGCTGGGTGGTCTCCCTCACCTGTCGTGATGAGTGCCACCATCTGTTTACTTAATTTAAACTGGTGGTAGCTTTTGCTTCATTTGCTTTAATTGAATTGCACCAGCATGCTATAATCATGATCGCCTTAAATTATTTTCTTTTTCTATATGAAAGTATATAGAGCTTATTCATCTTTTATTTAGTTGGCTGACACTGTTTATCAGTACATCCTATTAACTGCTTAGTGGAGTATCCTTCATCTTGCCTAAATTCATCTTCTTAGTTAGGTTTTATTTAGGTCGTGCCTAGCAGTTGTTAGTAAGTTGTGAACAGTTTATTTGGATCACTTGGTTAGTTTATCTTTCATCCTCTCTGTAGTTATTGTTTTCATAGTAATATGTGTTGGTACTGTGATTGCTGTGTGCAGACACGGGCTGAGGTGGCTCATCTTCGCACTCAGCTTGCAGCTTTGCTAAGGAAAGTTACAAGGCTGAAAGCTGCCATAGGTGAGCGCAACAGATGTGGAAGGGGTGACCCTGGTGAAGCTAGTGTTCTCACACTTTCTCTCCTATCAAACATCGTAACTGCAATACAGGCTGAGACTGTTCGGTGTCTGGTGTGTGGTTTCCAGACGTTGACGCCACATGCGGGGGCAGTCATACAAGTCTGAATCCCAGGAGGGCAAGCTTGTACCACTGTCCAATAGGTTGCTTGTGTTGTCTAGGTCTGATTCAGTTCCACGATTCAGCCCCCCCCCCCCCCCCCCCCCCCCCGCCCACTTGGTCTGTTCAACCACAGAAGAGGATTCTGGTGATGGGTAACTCCAACGTTAGGCATTTCATTGAGCTCCTTAGGGACATGAAGTCCAATGTCTATTCATTGTGCATTCCAGGAGGTCTGATCTAAGATGTGGAGCAGGCCATCCTGGATTTCACTAAGCAGATGAGGTGAAGCAAACTGCAGATTGTAGCTCATGTCAGTACCAATGATGCTTGTCGTCTTGGGTCGGATGGTATCCTCGCTTCCTTCTGGCGGCTTGCTCATAGGGTGAGCTCTGTGGTTGATGACCTGAAGATTTCAGCTGAGTTAACTGTCTGCAGCATTGTCGATAGAACCGACTGTGGACCCTCAACTCAGCTCTAAACCAACGGCTGCGGTGTTTCTGTGATAATCATGGCTGAAGATATTTAGATCTTCACCCTGGGGTCGAGTCGTGTAGGGTTCCCTTGGATAGATCAGGTGTGAACTACACACGTTGTGGCGAGACAGTATAAAAAACCATGTGTGTGTTCGTGTTGAGCGGGGGAATCAGGACGATCCGATTGTTAAAAGTGTGACGCGAGATGCGAGTTGGATTGTTGAGGGCAGTCTGTGACTCGCTGTCTTGGAGGTCGGTCACAGTTGGTTGCGCGCGGCAGTGATTGTTTGGCGGTGCGTTCTGGCACTATCGTGTGGACCGAATGAAACATTATAAGTACGCCGCCGTCATGCAGATGAACTGCAGTGTTTTGTAAATAGCAGTGAACTTGTGGTCGTCGAACTAAAGCATCCAAACCAAGTGATAGAAGTGTAGCTCAGAACTTGCAGTTTGTAGGAGAAGAAGTCCTGAATAGCCTTTACATACGGTCAAATTATAATCGTTGGTGGTGGTGGCTTAGTAATTGTACGTTCGGTGAATAAATTGAATGATTATCTATATGGCGATTTTGTGAATTATTAGTAGAAGAACCTGCAATCCAGTGATACCTAGACGAACAACAATTACCCCACACCAAGCTGCTAGTGCATTATCGCCGCTAGCAGACGCCACTTTATCGTTACATGGGACTTGTGGAGTGACCAGTGAAAGTGGTTCATATACCTTGCTTTCGAGAGAATACTACGCTTCAAACTTGGTCGGAAGCTTTTGTCAACTGCCGGCAACGTGTGTGGAAGACGACGCGAGCTACGACAATCATTACTACGCGGAGGTCGCAGATACCTTTTCCGAGACGCTGTGGTACCCGACGTAGACTTTCACACTGCAGGGGGCAGTTTGCGAGTCCTGCAGCTTCGTCACGCAGCTTTACGGGTCGACACAATCCAGCAGAGCAGACGTTTTGCGGATAGCAGCTTCACAACACCCAGCGCAGTACGGAAGGCGACACATTCGATCAACATACAGATAAGTTCGCAGCGAAGCCAGAATAAGTGCCGTTTTTTTCAAAAAGTGTCTTCATTCCGCGAGGTGTGTGCGGCAACGCACAAGCTACAAGTATTGCAGCTTTCACAGTGTTGAAAGTAATTTTCAGTAATGTTGTCAATTCATTAGTGTGTGCAACGCTTTATACAATTTTGGGAAAAGGAATTAGTATTTTGTTGGCTAAATTGTCGTTATTGCCAACCACGTGCTTGCTAAGTGTCTGCTAGCAGTATTTCCAAATACAATATTTGTGTTATCACATGCTGAATTGTTGTGTAAATATTTTAATCAGTAATTTTTGTATGTCTATGTGGCTTGTCGCGACGATTTAGTCATAAATACTCGTGATTTTGTCTCTCTCCGTCAAAACAAAACAAAAAATTATTTTAAATTTGTCTTTTTTAAATTTCGAATTCTAATATTTGGTTCATGGTGGTCGCGCCATATTGTCTTTGAGCAAGCGAGAAGGCCAAAGATAGTAACCACAAAGAAAAATAACTTGTGAGCAAAGATTTAGTAACGTCTTCCATTTCCAAATAGAAATCTTTGATGTTCAGATGTCGCTGGTGCAAAGATATTGCTTTTCTGTTGATGTAAAATATTTTTGTCTTTGATTTTCAGCACAGATATTATTCACGTATTACATTGCAACCATGGAGGAAGGAATATATGGAGACGACGCAAGGGACCTTCGCCACATATTGGAGTGAAACCGGGTGGAGACAAGTGGGGAGGGGAGGCCACCATATTGCTTGACCAGAGAAACACGGAAATATGCACAAAAACCTCAAGGGAATCATAAGACAACCGTGGCACCGCAATTTGATGATGGATTATTATGTAACTCGACGAGACACATCAAAAATGAAGAATAAATTTTTTTGATATCGTGCTTAGTTCTCAAGATACACTGTCTCAAAAGAGTGGAGTTTCTGGTTGAAATTCAGAAGAAACGTGTCCCCAAAGTCAAATTTGGTGATAGATTCTTATGTAACACGACGATACAAATCGAAAATAAAGAATAAAATTTTTCGATATCTCGCTTAGTTCGCGAGATATACTGTCTCAAAAGTGAGGTTGTTAGGTTATGAGGGGATTCAACGATACCCATGGCGCCGCAATTTGATGACGAATTCTTATGTAACTCGATGAGGGAAACTGAAAGTAAAGAATAATTTTTTTTGATATCTCGCTTAGTTCTCGAGATATTGTACCTTAAAATTGACGTGGTTAAGTTGAAATGCGGCCTGGACCAGAAAAAAACTACCGCCATATCCATATTTGATGATGAATTCGGACGTAACTTAATGAGCAGGTAATTCTTTTTAACTTGAATAACAAACTGTTTATTTCTACAGTCCTTAAATTTTAGTTGATGTTCAAATAGGTTATATTTTCACATTCTATTTCAGTAATTGACAAGGAAGATTTCAAAATCTAGAAATATACTTGTAGACATATTTACAAATAGAAACAAGTAATATCTGAATTTTTTTTTTTTAAAAAAAGCATAAGTCAATGTTTAGAGCTTTAAAAAAAATTAATACTTCATAAAACCTCATAGTTTCTGAGCTTACTTAGAAGATATTGTACTGGTAGTGGCCTATATAATTTTGCTAGAAAAATCAGTACATTCAAAAATCAGAAGCTAACAGCTAATAATAAATAAATTGTTTGTTCTCTTCAGGTATACACCGCATTTAAACATGCCAACATTTCCATTACTATTGCCACTACAAAACCAAACTATGTAGACACATCTAAACACAAGAAATTCATCGCGAACTACATTTCCGTCAACAAAGTTTATTTCATCACGTTTAGTAGTTCGCACAGCACAAATTATCACGATTAATTTCATCGTGCAATTTCAGCGTAAACTTAAACGTGAGTAATGCATGCAGAATACCATATTCACTGTGTCGCGATGTAACCATGACCCGTTTAAATTAAATTTCCAACATTTGTCTACAATAAGGCTAGCTTTTCAGGTGCAAAATAGTAACATATGCTAATTGTCTACACTACACCAACAAAAATTTGAGAATAATATGATCCTATTGAGAGCAATGAATAAATTTATAGCGAATGGTACTAATGTTGCGATTGCCTGTCAGATACTTCAAGAACGATAATTACAATGTGACTTACTTATGAAACGCTATTCCAGGTTTTTTCCTATCTCGTCTGTTTGTGCAACCATATGCAACGCAACTTGGCATTATAGAAAACTTTAGAATATTAGAAAATGAAATATTCTCAGCAGCTGACACAGTGCAAACAGCCCAATGTTTTGGTACTCCTACGATGTCCGCCGCGCAGGCACAGTTTTTTCACGAGGTTTCACGGATTTCGCGTTATCTCGTCTCCATATATTCCTTCCTCCATGATTGCAACGCGTAATCTTTGAGTTGTGATTGTATTTGGCGTAAATAATTTGTAGGTTAGGTGTGTTTGGTTGCTCAGTTTGCTTTCGACAGTCATTAGTGACACAGTTCTTTTTGCTTTGTAGATATTTTTCCACCTTTTTATGTTTTGTGTGTTTGTTGTTTTGGGAATATTGTAAGAACAGATAGTGGGAGACATAAGTTTATTAGATTTGAAGGTGTGTTCTGCTCTGGTTTTCGGTGTCAACAAATCGGATTACGGAATTATTTCTACGTAAATTCCATTTTGGTTATTTTAGCAAGCTTTTTGATTATTTTTGTGATACCATTTATCTTTCAATTCACTGTATAGAACATTTGTTTAACCATGGAGGGTACAAATACTCAACTTCAGGAGGATGATAACACAGGCATAACTGAATTTCAGGACGTACAAAGCAATGTTGTACAGGGGGAAAACACACAATTGGAATCAAATCCTGTGAATGCACATAATATTTCTCAGCTATCAATCGATAGTACCCCAATACAGTCGGTGTCTTATGACCAATTGGAGTTTTCAACTAGATCATCTTTTAACCCACATCCAACACATCTTGTACAAACAGCACCAGAGGAATCCTCTCTAATATCCCAACTCATGCAATATCTCGACCATAAGTTTGAGTCAAACAAGCAAACACTTGACCAGAAATTCGAATCTGTGGATACTAAGATTCGTGAAACACTTGACCAGAAATTCGAATCTGTGGATACTAAACTTGAAGCACAGACAAAACAATTTGAAGGTTTTGAAACAAAATTACAGTCACTTGAAGGTGCTTTTGACAAAAAACTTAAAGAAACATTTGAGCAGTATTCCTCGACAGTAAAAACGCAGGTCAGTCAACTCTCTCATGCATTGAATACACACAAGGAGAAAGTTGATCACACGGTTTCAATACTTAGTGAACAACTAACACAAAATAGCAATGATGTTAGTAAGTTAAAGGAGGACATGCATGAATCCCATAAGGGAATTGCCTTATTGCAACAGTCCCAACAGCATGCGCAAACACAAATAGCAGACATTAGGTCAAAGGTAGAAAATAATATAGATGTCATGGATGCCTTACATACAGTATGTACTGAGAATAGCCAGAAAATACAACACTGGGATGAACAAGTGGGTTCAGTGAAGACCAAGATGTTAGAGACAGACAGTAGAATACTGCATTGTGAACAACAAGTCGTTTCCTTGAAAACACAAGTAACAGAAGCACTTCACACACAGGCCCAAGCAGCTTCTTCTTCACAGTGCATAGTCACCATACCAGAAAAAGTTGAGTATAGCAGGTTTAGTGGACAGGGTAATTTACACCCCGTCAAATTCCTGAAAAGTTTTGAAGATTCGAGGCCTTTTATAAATTATTCAGACAGAGAAAAAATAAATTGTTTTGGTCAGCATCTAACAGGATCGGCCAGGCTGTGGAGTGATACCCACCTACAACATTTCACAACATTTGCCGAGCTAAAAGAAGCATTTCTCAACAGGTTTTGGTCACAAGAAACACAGTACTCGGTTCGCAGGTCAATAGGGTTGGGGCCTAAATGGGACGGAACCCCTCCCACGTTATATGACTTTTTTCTACAGGAAGCTGATAAGGCAACCTACTTAGACCATCCCATGCCTGAAATAATTCTAATACAAGACATTGTCCATCGGATGCCAACACCCATAATAGAAAAATTTGCAACACAAGGGGTTACTACGCGAGAAGCGGCAGAGAAACTCTTGAGGGTATTAGATGTATATCAGTGGTCTTGGAGTCCAGCAGAAAGTGATTTAGTAAACCATAAGGGTCAGATGCAACATATAGAGGATCAACACAACCACAGTAGGTCATATAATAACAAACAGCACACTTATGATCATAGTCAAGGCAGGAGTAAGTTTTACAACACCAATGCCCAACAACATTCAAAAAGGGGACACAACATACAATTTATAAGTAGAGGAAGAGGAACTAGAGGTGGTAGAGATAATGGCAGAAGAGGTAATGGAGAAAGACAAACAAACCATAACAGAAATAGCTCAACATCCGAACAGGTTTCTGGAGGTGAACTGACTCAGCAACAGGAGGAAGGAGAGTTCATACATGTTAGTAGTACGGTTAACACAAATGCTTAAGGGAGTATACAATGTAGTGTCTTTGAAACCCTACAAACATATTCAAATTTGATAGTAGATTTTGCTGATGGTTACAGTGATAAGCAGTACGTCAAAATTACACGAGCATCAGCAGCTGTCAGGACTCAGTCTCCTGTGGGAGGAGGCCCGGTCCAGGAGTTACCTTTAAAGGAACCTACCAAGTTCCAGATCCGGTTACCCACAGTTGATACTGAGATCCAGGTGGAAACACCTTTCATTGATGCTGTTGAGAAGTTTTTTTGGGGGATATCAAAATTTAGGTCAAAAAAAAAAAAAAAAGAAAAAGTATCACATCAGTTATCAGGAATCGGTTTCCTTGGGTCAGGGCTTTGTCTAGGTTTACCTTCAAAGGGACTGCAATAGTTCCTGATTTGGTTCTCTCATAGGAATAAAACCGGTATCCGGCACTCGTGCCTTAAATTGATGCTGTTGATGATGTAAATTTTCATTTTAAAGTAAAGCATTATCTATTTATTTATTTGTTTGTTTTTGTTTTGGTCCCACTATCCTCTAGTAGTAGGGGGGTTAGCATGCATATGCAGGATATTATTTTTTTCTCTCTTCTGTCTCTCTTTTTCAATGTACCATTTTGTAGAACTAAAGATAAAAGTAGGGTAGGCACAAAGTTTAAAAGACGATATACCATCCCTAACTGCCTGCCATGGGCAGAGAAATTTTTCGTTACAAATCTTTTGCTCAAATTCTAATAGTTAATATACGACAAGCCAAGCCACATGGAGCTTTGCTTTGTTGTGATATGTGTGATTTTTTATAAATACTGGATCATAAAAGGAGAAGGAATGAGGTAATATACTGTAACAGCTTCCAGTAATAGTGTATTTGGATTGTAATATGTTGTAAGTAAGAAGCTGTATACCTTACCTCCCACACCTGTTTTTTTGAAGGGGGGTTATACCTCACAGTATGAAACCATTCAATTATAAGTGTTTGTGTTGTACATATTTTTGACCATTCATTTGGATTTTTTTTTTTTTTCTCTTTTCTCTATTGCTTGTTTTTGTCCTGTTGCATTATAAATATGTTTGTTCTCATTAGAATGGAAAGAGTGCAGGTGGTTCAATTGTGTGAACACAAAGTTTTGTAAAAAGCTGCACCCACCTTTAATCATCATGTATTATTTCTGTGTATTATATCAGCATGTTGATATATTCAGTACATTGTTCATTATGTCAGTGTATTCATGTTTTGTATGTGTTGTGCCACCATGACAGGACAAAGATTTTTGGTGGATTTTGGACATTATTTTAAATGGGTCATTTCTGTTGTAAACTAACATTGTTCTAACACTGAAATGTAATAGAAGATATGTTTCTAGTTGACCACCACCACCTTTAAAAGTAAGATTTTGGTACAGATATCGAGACACATTCAAGCCAATACTGTCTCTATGAGTTGTTGGGTTTAAATTTTGCCATTGTAAACCAGTATTTCCAAATAGGAAAAATTAAACCCAAGGGGGGTTGTGGCAAGACAGTATAAAAAACCATGTGTGTGTTCGTGTTGAGCGGGGGAATCAGGACGATCCGATTGTTAAAAGTGTGACGCGAGATGCGAGTTGGATTGTTGAGGGCAGTCTGTGACTCGCTGTCTTGGAGGTCGGTCACAGTTGGTTGCGCGCGGCAGTGATTGTTTGGCGGTGCGTTCTGGCACTATCGTGTGGACCGAATGAAACATTATAAGTACGCCGCCGTCATGCAGATGAACTGCAGTGTTTTGTAAATAGCAGTGAACTTGTGGTCGTCGAACTAAAGCATCCAAACCAAGTGATAGAAGTGTAGCTCAGAACTTGCAGTTTGTAGGAGAAGAAGTCCTGAATAGCCTTTACATACGGTCAAATTATAATCGTTGGTGGTGGTGGCTTAGTAATTGTACGTTCGGTGAATAAATTGAATGATTATCTATATGGCGATTTTGTGAATTATTAGTAGAAGAACCTGCAATCCAGTGATACCTAGACGAACAACAATTACCCCACACCAAGCTGCTAGTGCATTATCGCCGCTAGCAGACGCCACTTTATCGTTACAACGTGAATTGGCTATACAGGTGGCAGGGGTGGTGTGGAGTGCATTGGTGGATTTTTTAGGCTGAGAGAGGAAGACCTGTAACTGGGATTACAGTTACGGGCAGCCAAATTAAATTCAGCACCATATGTTAGGAGTAGCATAAATCAATCTTGACCATTAAAAGTACTCGTTATTAACTGTAGAAGTGTTTGTAATAAGCAGTCTGAGCTTGAAAGCCTTATTAGAAGCACAGAAGCAGATATTGTATTAGGTACTGAAAGCTGTTTATAACCAGATATAAGTTCAGCAGAAATTTTTAACAATAGCATGAATGTTTACCGTAAGGACAGGTTACGTTCAAATGGAGGTGGTGTATTTATAGCTGTTAGTGGACCTGTCGTATAATGAAATTAACATCGATATGGTCTGTGAAATCCTATGGATTAGACTAAAAGTAACTAGGAAATATCTTGTGATAGGGTCTTTCCATCATCCACAAGATGCAGGTGTAGCTGTTGCTGAGGCCTTAAGAAATAATGTAAGTAATAGAGCTTAAAAATTTCCAGATCATGGAATAATACTAGGAGGTGACTTCAACTTTTCGTATATCGACTGGACTAATTACGCCCACGTTACTAGTGGCAGGGATAAAATGTCCTGTGTGATTATTCTGGACCTTTTCTCAGATCTTAATCTTGAGCAGCTCATCACTGAATCAACGCACAACGATAACGAAAACATTTTAGATATTCTCGTTACATATAGGTCTGAATGTTTCACAGACATTGCTACCACCACAGGAATAAGTGATCATAACGCTGTAATTGCTACAATAAAATTCACAGCTGTGAACAAAAAGAAAAAAAGAAAGGATCGTTTACAGGTTCGAAAAGGCCTCAAAGGAGAGTTTAAGAATGTTCTTGAGGGATAATTACATTACCTTTCTAGAAGGAAGAAACTCAGTTGAAGAGATGTGGCTTCGATTCATGAATATAGCCAGGGAAGCTATGGACTTACATATCCTGAAAAAGTTAATCAGGGATGGGAACGATCCCACATGGTATATACGTGAAGTTAAAAGGTTACTTAAAAAGTAAAGGAAGATATATGCACGCTCAAGATGGACGTTGTATAGAAGTGATTTAGAAAAGTTAGCTGTTACAAGAGGACATGTCAAGAATGTGATGCGCAAGGTCTTTAATGACTTTTGTTGCAACTCCCTTTCCAAGGGCCTCACTGAAAATCCAAAGAACTTTTGGTCGTATGTAAAAAAAAGTAAGTGGTTGTGACAACAATATGCCAGTTCTACAATAAGATGGTTGGGAAGTTGATGACAGCCGTGACAAGTCTACCTTATTTAACTCCAAATTTAAAAATTCTTTCACTGATGAAAACATGGAACACATTCCCGTTTTTCCACGGCATGTAGAATTTGAGATGGATCCATTACAAATTGATAGTGCAGGTATCATAAAGCAATTAAATCTCCTTAAGTGGGGGAAAGCGTCAGGTCCCGATGGTATACCAGTAGGAGTGTTTTCGGAATACGCGAAGAAATAAAACCATTTCTGTCAGAAATATTTCGTACAACTTTAGAAGAAAGAAAAGTACCTTCTTACTCGAAAATAGTGCACGTGTCTCCTGTTTTCAAGAAAGGAGATTGGAGAGATCCTAGTAATTATCGATTCATATCACTAACATCTATTTGCAGCAGAATTCTGTAGCATGTCATATGCTCTAACACTAGTTTCTAGATGAAAACGAGTTACTTACAGCAAACCAACACGGATTTCAGAAGTACCGATCGTGTGAAACGCAACTGGCACCATTTTCGCACGACGTAATAAAAATTATGATGCAGGATCACAAGTTGAAGCTATTTTCTTGGATTTTCACGAAGCTTTTGACTCTGTACCACACAACTGACTTTTAACAAAGATTGAAGCGTACAGCATATTTGATCAGCTTTGCGAATGGATTCGCGATTTTCTAACTGGTTGGTCACAGTATGTCATTGTTGATGGGGAAGCCTCTTCTAAGCTAGATGTTACTTTGGGCATTCCTCAAGAAAGTGTAATAGGACCACTTCTGTTCTTAATTTTTATAAATGATCTCGGTTACAATGTTAATTGCAGTATGAGATTTTTTTACCAATGATGCACTTATTTGTAGGGAAGTGAGGTGCTCTGACGATTGCTTAGAAATTCAGTGTGATTTTTATATTATTTTGGAATGGTGCCGTAAATGGCAACTCACACTTAACTGGAAAAAGTGCAAGGCAAGGCAAATAAGTGATAAGAAGACCCTGTTTGCTTATGAATACAAAGTTAACAATTCAGTTGTTGACACTGTGGATTCCCTCAAGTATCTAGGCATTACAGTACAAAGCAACATGAAATGGGACTTGCACATATCTTCTGTCGTAGGCAAAGCTAACTCTAAACTACGATTTATAGGTCGTATTTTGAGAAGTTGTAATGCTCATACAAAGGAAATAGTGTTCAAAACAATAGTGCATCTGCATTTGGAATATTGTTCTGGAATTTGGGATCTGTATCGCAAGGGATTGATAGACACGTTAGAGAAAATTTAGAGGAGAGCCGCTCTATTCCTGACTGCTAGTTACAGTCATTAAGGAAGTGCCACAGAGCTGATACGTGGGTTGTGCTGGGATTGTTTGGCGGACAGACGACATCATTTTCATTTGAATTCCTTGCAGAATATGCAAAAATCTTTAATTTTCAAGAGCAACAAAATACTTCTTCCACCAACCTATTTATGTCGCATTGACAGGAGGGATAAGATTCGAGAAATGCCGTACTGATACATTACTTTATTCTTTCTTTCCTCGTTCTGTTCGGGATTGGAATTCACTGAATTAGGATTGGTGCTTAGCACCCTCTGCCACCCACATTATTTGTGATTTGCAGAGTATAGATGTAGATGTACATGTAGACACAGCAATCTGTACCAGACGGAAAGGTTGGGTGAAGGGCCTATGACAATCCCCACCGAAACAGGTATTCGAACCATGGCCTTTGGATCCCCTGTCATACAACTTAACCAGTGAGCCACCAAACTGATCCTACATCTGGTTGGTATAAATGTAGAAAAACTGCCTTCTTAGAGTACAATATAAGTTTTTTTAATGATGAATACTAAAATTAATTAGTAAAAAATAATAATATTCACTTTTTTCTTTTGATTTTATACCTTATTAAATTAAATAACTGTATTACAAATTAATTATTGTCATCTTTGCTGAGACTGATAATTAGTAATTTTATTTCTTTATTGGTACTGATAATTAGGTTATCACCAAGTGTTACATAAAAAATCTCAATAAATGAAATATTTATTGAGATATTGTACATAGCACTTGGTGATTAATTTTTTGATTATTCAAAATAGTAAATTAATCATGTAAATATAGTGAACACAATTAGGATACTAATTTTATAATTAGTCTTTACTTTATATCTGTGTGTTGATTTATTTAGATATTTAGTATTTTTTGTGTTAAATTATTATTGTAATATAACTAAAGCATTATTTTTCTTACACAATTTATCATTCTAATTTCATATAACAGGACTTAACTGTCTGTAAATGTGGAAAAATGCAATTAATTTCAGTATAAAATAGAAATTACAAAATGTCTAAATAAGTTTCGGTTTCAATTTCGGCCGAAACTGTGACCAAGGCCAAAGATTCGGTTTCGGCTGAAAATCCTGTTTGTTTGGACACTAATAATTTCATGAAATCTAAAAGTACCAGTCACAGAGTTCCTTATCAGCCACACAGTGCACCTGTATCATCAACTATTTTTAAAAGGAGACCTACGGATTAACGTGAAATTCAAACCATGGAGCATTCCAGAATCTTAGCCTTATCAAATCAAAGCTTTGCCAGAGGTGACTGTGAATTTTAAGACCCCTGAAAATTACAGCTTAGATAGGGATTTGAACAAGGGACTTTCAGTACTCCAATCATTTGCCATATCCATCTGAGTCAAGTGATGAATGTGGATGTCATCATCATCAAGGGTTCTCTGCTATACAGCAGATCCACACACCGTGACAGATCTCCATGCCTCCCTCTGTTCCGCCATTCTTTTAGTTTCTATATATCTCCCATTTATCATTATATCATCCATCACTTTCATCCTTCGCCGACCTCTTCTCTTCTCTCCATTTACAGTCCCCCCAGGGCAGTCTCAATCAAACATTCGTTCCTCAGCACATGTCCAATCCAGTTCTTTTTTCTGTTTCTTATTGTTTTTATGAGTAACCTTTTCTCTCCTATTCATTTCAGCACTTCCTCATTCCTTACTTTGTCCTCCCAACTTATTTTCTCCATCCTCCTCCATACCCACATTTCAAAAGCTTCCCAATGTCTTTAGATCTTCTTTGCATAGCATCCATGTTTCTGCTCCATACAGTCCTACACTCCATACAAAACATTTAGCTAATTTTTTCCTCAAAGTTTTGTCCAGCCATCTGCATAGTAAATTTTTCTTACTATTGAAAGCTACCTTTGCCATTCCTATTCTAGTTTTTACCTCCTTCTTGCAGCTCACATCACCACTCACAATACTCCTCAGATATTTAAAGGACTCCACTTGTTTAATTATTTCTCCGTGCAGCATTATCATAATTTTTTTCCTAGTCTTTCCCACCATCATACTTTTAGTTTTGGTCCTACTGGTTCTCATCCCGATTTCCTCACACACTTTGTCTGAAGTCTCTAACATTCTTCTGAGTATCTTGACACTTTCTGCCAGCAAAACCATGTCATCAGCAAACCTTATGCAGGTAATCCTACGTCCACCCATGCGTACACCTCCTTTACCTCTTAAACTTCTTTTCATAATTTCCTCCAAATATATGTTACATAATATGGGTGACAAACAACATCCTTGTCTTACACCTCCTCCAATCTTTCCCTCTTCTGTAAGATCATTCCCCACTCTCACTCCTTGCTCGATGTAGTATAATTTACTTATTAGCCTTCTTTCCTTCCAATCAATACATTTATTTTTTAGAATCATCATTAACTTCACCCATTGTATTTGATATGGTATTATTAATAGGAGGGCAGCCCCAAACAATTTACCAGGGAAATGGAAGGTGCCGGATGGGAACGCATTTCTCACTTGACAATCATTCAATAATAACAATTCATTTATTAAGAAACAATTCAACAATATCAGAAAATGTAATGCAATGTAAGTGAGACTAATGTCACTTATTTTCAAACGAGATACAATACCCCAATCACAATGCGGGATGTAGTCCCTTAACATTTTCACAACACTTCACAAGAGATAAATTTCTAAGCATAACCTTACAATTACTATGCACACAAAATAAGTAAATATTTCAGCAAATCCCTGAGGGATAAGATATAACACAGTCCGCACTTGGGCCTGGGTAGGAAGTTCCGGGTGAAAGTAAATAACTCCACCTGCGGGTCCGCACCGCCGGGTAGGCCGCGCCCAGTAAACACACTGTCGTCCAAATGCCCCCCACGGCGAGCTCACCGAGTGCGCTTGGAGAGTACGGGAGATCAGCACCTTGATCACGCTCACAAATGAAACAAATACACCAAAACCATATTAACCATCAAGCATTCAATTATTAAGAAAAATTAGAATGTGGTTAAGCTCACACAATTATTAGTTAAGGCGATAGTGGCGCAACAGCTTAGGAAACACCAGAACATACTATCCATAATTCACCGATTTGTAACGGTTTGCACCATCATCAGCCACCCTTCACATGTAACATTACACAGTAATCCATGCAATTCGAATCAAGCACAATTCAACCACATCTGTGCCAGTCCATAACTGGACCAGGAAGCATAGAACACGAGCCTTACAATCAGATACCTGGAGGTAGACTTAGTGCACAGTTGTGGATCACTGGGTAATGTGCGCCGTCCAACTAACTGTCCACAACACCGACAACCGGCGCAAGGAGGAGCGACCATGAACACAGAAGCAATAGCGATCGCTCTCACAGCCAAGCTGCCGGGAAGTTTCAATCAGGGGAGCCCGTTGTAACCTTAGAGCTGCAGACAAGTTCCGAGACAACTAGGAGGATAACAGAAACGCGAGCACAAGGCCCCCACACACCGAACCGCGGAGCACAAGACCTCCGCGACGCCACACCACTCACTGCCTCGAGAGCCACCGAGCCGCCCCTTTTATCTGTGCCAGGGCAACGATATGAACACCAGCGCAGTGGGAATCGACTCAGGTCCCAACAAAAGTCAAAGAGAACACGGCGGGGGGGCCGCAAATATATTGAACCGTGAGAAGGACGGTTCAGTATTCTGTCAAAAGTCTTTTCCAGGTCTATGAAAACCATGTAACAATCTCCTTCCCTTTCAATGTATATTTCTCCTATTGTTCTCACCAAGCCAATAGCTTCTCTTGCACTTCTTCCTTTTTGAAATAAAAACTGTTCTTCAGCAACTGACATGGACAGTTTGCTAGATATTCGTCTATTTAGCACTTTTAGTAATATCTTAGCAGCATGGCATAATGTAAGGAACTAAGGCCAATACTGGGGCTGTAGTATAGCCTTAGTGCCTCAACTAACAGTTTATGTTGACTCAAAGTTCTGCAGAAAATTTATGAAATAATTTTGGTTTGACCATGTAGCCGGATAACTCAACGTAAATGCTTGAGATCGCCACGATATTTGTTAAACCACAAATAGAGAAAAGGTTTACTGTTTACTAAAAATCACAAGTCCACTTTACTCTAAAATTTTAAAGTTTATTCAAAGAAATCCAAAGTTCAAAATTAGCATTATGCAGTTGAGCAGGCAAATCAAACACACTTTTCCAAAAGGCTGCAGGTTGTGGAAAGAAATTTAAACCGACCGACCCCTTTATGAAAATTTATAAGTTCATGTTAAAAGTTAACCTCGCGTACCATACACCAAAGTCCCAAGATGGCTGACTCGGTAGCTTCACCTTCAACCAACTTCCTCCCAAACTCTACACAAGACAGACGCAGGTTCACTCACATAATGCTCCACGAACAATAGACTAGAGAGACCGAGAGACAGACTGGAACAGTCCAGCCATAATGGCGGCGGGGTCTTATTATAGGAACCACTCGAATCAGTGACGTAAGCAACTGTATCACATCTTTTCGCTTTTGCGAGATCAAAAGTGTGTGTAATTTATTTGGCCATCCAGATTATTAAAAATGTTTAAACTTTGACAGTGTCTAGATTTATCTACTGGATGTCCAACGGCAGTTTAGTGAGAAATTTAAAGTAATTAGTTTTAAAGTTTTATTTAATTCCGCGTGGTGATACAAAGCTTTAAAGCGGGGGATTAACCCAAACGTTTGAATTTTTACAGTGACAATCAACGACAATCTATTTTCAAAAACTTAATTACCAGACAAATGCTTAAACTTTTTACGGAAACCAATATATGTACGAAATTGTCTCAATTAGGGCTATCTACTGATGTAATTTTTAAATTAATATCTCTTTTAATAAAAAAGCTTATTATTTTCCCTTAATTAAAATCGCTAATTAACCTTTACCAAATTACTTAATTTTATTACAAATATATTGGGGACAGTGCTGACTACAGCTGGTGATAAAAGATCAGTTGTCGCTTTACTCGATTAAAAGATATTGCAAATCTTATAATTTCTACTTTTCCGATCACGTGTTTCAAAACATGAACAAACCTAAATATCTCTTAAGCTAAACGTTTTTCGATATGATAAATACACGCTAGAGGTTTCTGCGACAGCATTCTCACGGAAGTTGTTGAAATTCGTCTTGCCTCAAACCTAGTAAACCAAGACGGCGGGTACCAACTCAGTGATGCTTGGACGCCGGTCATCGAAGCGATGCGTCAGCGACGCTGCTGAGCCCGCACGACGCGAGGCGCCAGACTCAACTGAGCACCAGCTAGGCGCACCAGCACTACCCCCCCCCCCCTCCGGCGGCCGGGCGGTGCCTACGCCGACCAATCACGGACGCGCTCAACACTCCCGCGCACTGGGCCACCTGGCAGGCTATAAGAACTAGCCTTTCCGCTGCTCCTGGCACTTCACCAGAAGATGGCGGCAATGTATCTAGTCGCCGAAATATCGTGTGACAACGCACTCTTGACTCGGCTAGTCACCCGAGAGCAGTTTATACATTCTCAACGCCGAGAAAGACTTCGTTCTTATATATCGTACCTCTATGGGGAGGAAATTCTTCGTCAAGTTAAGCGGCTGGAGAAACTTCGCAAAAAGAAGTCCAGACTTCTCTGTGCGCTTGCTTTTCTCCAGCGGTGCCGGGACCAGAACATCGTCCCTCGGTTTGCCGAGATCCGGCACCCGATTGATTCTTCGGCAACAAAGAAGATTTTACGATGGACCAGTTTGGCTCTAGTGAGGGAGTGGATCCGGTACACCAGACGCGAGGTAGACACCGTGTCTCGAGCACTATATCCAGTCCACCTGCTTCTGTCGAACTACCTGCACTGTGACACCTGGGTTTGGATAAACGGCTGTACGGAGGCTGAGAGCTACAGGATCCAATGCCGGGCAACCGCACGTCAGTGCAGCAAGTTCTCCCGTCTTGGCCTTAGCTCTGAGGCCTCCTCTGAACCTGACAGAAGAACAGTCATCAATCTTAGCGGAGAGGAAATTGATCCTGACACCAGGTCGGTGCTAGCAAAGGGGCTCAATTTTGCCCCAGTTCCGAAGTCCATACCCTACAGGGAAATTCTCATGGGCGTGGATCAGGCTGTCCGTGGTTTACCTACGGAGGTTGCAGAAGAAATGAGGCGTGAAACCTACCGTATTTTATGCAAGTCCAAGCCGCCGCAACCTAACATCACAGCCGCAGGGCGGCGAGCACTTCGGTCATTGCGGGAGAACACAGACATAATTGTCTTACAAGCAGATAAGGGCAACGCCTCTGTGGTTCTAACTACGACGAACTATCGACGAAAGGTGGATGACCTCCTTAGGCACGCGTCCTACCACAAGATTGCTCGGGATCCAACCAACGCGGTGGCAAGGAAATCAATAGCACTACTGAAGAGTTCTGGTCTGCCTGAAGATACAGTAAAACAGCTACAACCCCGAGCACCTGTTCCTCCAAGGCTCTATGGACTTCCAAAGATCCATAAAGAATGCACCCCACTGCGTCGTATAGTGAGTACCATCGGTTCAGCTACGTACTCCCTTGCCCGGTACCTAACTGGGCTGCTGACTCCACTTGTGGGTAAATGTCCTCACCACGTGAAGAATTCCACGAGATTTGTTGACATCATCAAGGATCTCTGCCTGGGTCCACAAGACGTATTGGTGAGCTTTGATGTGGTGTCCCTATTCACCAGGGTCCCTATCGCCGACACGTTGGCTCTACTTGAACAACATTTTGAGCTCAGGTTGGTGGATTTATTTCGGCACACACTCCAATCATCGTATTTCCTATATGATGGGGAATATTATGAACAGATTGATGGAGTGGGTAAGGGCAGTCCCTTGTCGCCGGCTATTGCTGACTACTTCATGGAGCACTTTGAAGACAAGGCACTCGCAAGCGCTTCCCTGAAGCCCAGCGCCTTTTATCGCTATGTGGACGATACCTTTGTCGTCTGGCCACACGGCAGGGACACCTTGGAAGCTTTTCCCCAGCACTTGAACAGTGTAAACGAGAACATCAAGTTTACGATGGAAGTGGAAGAAGACGGCCGGTTGCCTTTCTTGGACATCCTTATAGAAAGGCAACCCGACGGGACTTTAGGACACTCTGTGTACAGGAAACCTACACACACGGACCTCTACTTGAACGCGCGTAGCCATCACCATCCAGCGCAACGCAAGACGGTGCTCACCACACTAGTTCACAGGGCTCGGGCGATATGTGACGCTGACAGCCTACCGGGGGAACTTAACCACTTGCACGAGACCTTCAGATGCAACGGGTATTCTGAAAGTCAGATAGGACAGGCTTTCTGCGAACCCAGACACAGGCTTAACAACGCCGATAAGGAACCACCGGATAGTCTGGCCTTCCTGCCGTACTCTGGTGCCACAACGTCGAGGATAGGGCGGGTTCTAGCAAAGAGTGGGATTAAAACCATATACCTTCCACCGCCGAAACTAAAAAACATCCTGCGATCCCCCAAGGATGACCTTGCTCTGCGGACGCCTGGGGTATACTGCATCCCTTGTGAATGCGGAAAAAGGTACATCGGGCAGACAATACGATGTATCAACCTGAGATGTTTAGAACATGCTCGGCACATTCGTCTAGGGCAAAAGGAAAAGTCAGCGGTGGCAGAACACAGCCTCGAACAGGGCCACGGATTCGATTTTGAAATCACCAGAGTACTGGCGCACGCTAGAGGTTTCTGGGACAGCATTCTCACGGAAGCTGTTGAAATTCGTCTTACCTCAAACCTAGTAAACCGAGACGGCGGGTACCAACTCAGTGATGCTTGGACGCCGGTCATCGAAGCGATGCGTCAGCGGCGCTGCCGAGGCCCGCACGGCGCGAGGCGCCCGATTCAACTGAGCACCAGCTAGGCGCACCAGCACTTCCCCCCCCCCCCCCCCCCACACTCCGGCGGCCGGGCGGTGCCTACGCCGACCAATCACGGACGCGCTCAACACTCCCGCGCACTGGGCCACCTGGCAGGCTATAAGAACTAGCCTTTCCGCTGCACCCGGCACTTCACCAGAAGATGGCGGCAATGTATCTAGTCGCCAAAATATCGTGTGACAACGCACTCTTGACTCGGCTAGTCACCCGAGAGCATTCACAACGCCGAGAAAGACTTCGTTCTTATATATGATAAATACACTTTAAATTGATTTTTATGGTGAATTGTTACTGTGAGCAAGATTACGGGGAAATTCATTAAAGTTGAAAACTACACATCTCGAAATTTTTAAGTCCCGCCAAAGCAAAACTAGAATTTGCCAAAATTCTAAGGTGCTTACAATAATGGTTCTGAACTCTTCACATTTTACTGCATTCTTTTTCTTTTCAATTGGTATCAACACTGTTGTTAAAAAGTCGTTTGGCCATTCTCCTCTTTCATATATCTCATTGCACAAATATTCCCTCATCTTTCATACTTTTCAGAATTTCTACAGGTAACTCATCAATCCCACAGGCTTTCTTGTTCTTCATCTCTGCCAAAGCCTTCTCCACCTCCCCCTCCAGGATATGGCTTCGCATCTTCTCCTTGCTGACTTTCTCTTCTTCTTCTAATACCAAATACTTTGGTCGTTGTTGCAGATCATACAGTTCTTCTACATATTCTTTACATTTTTGCTGTATTTCATGATCCTTTCTGGCTAACGTTCCATCCTTGTTTTGCACTCCCAGCCCCGCTATTCTTCTTTTTCCTTGAAAGCATATCTGTACGGCTTCTTTGTACATTAAGTCAAATTTTCCCTCTCTTTCTAATTGCTCTATCTGCTCACACTTCTCATCCAGTTCTCTCTTGCTTTCACCACTTCTCTTTTCAATCCATTATTTAATTTTCTGTATTTCTTTCTTGGTGCCTGTGTTTTTCCGCTTCCTTCTCTCTTTCATCTTCTGTAGCATTGCTTCAGTCACCCTTTCTTTCTTTATTCTACTGCTTTCCTTGAATCCTATTACTTCTGCAGCAGCCCTTTTCAGACTCTCATTCATCCTTACCCATTTTTCATCCACACTCTCATTTATATTTCCCCTATCCCAATCATTTATAAAGATTTTTTTCTATTTCTCTACCTTGTCCTTCCTCATTAAGAGCATCAGTATTGAACCTTTTTACTATCTTCCCTTTCTTAATTCTTTTCAGTCTCAATTCTATTTATGATACAACAAGATTATGATCAGCATTAACATCAGCTCCTGGGTCATTATTTGTATTTTTTAACCAATTCTTATATCTGTTCTGGATTAGTATATAGTCAATCTTATATCTCTTTCCCTCAAAGGGAGAGGTCCAAGTATACCTTCATCTTTTGTGGTTTTCAAAAATAGTGTTTCCCACTACCAATTCATTTTCCTTACAGAAGCTTACCAGCCTCTCTCCATGCTCATTTTGCATACCAAGTCTAAACTTGTCAATTGTTCCCTCATCCTTTCCCCCTCCAACTACTGCATTCCAGTCCCCCATCATAATAAAACAAGAATTTCTCTTTTCCTTGTCTATAATTTCCTCCAGCACATTATAACATCCCTCCACTTCCTCATCCGAGTGCTGGCTTGTCGGCATGTACACTTGAATCAATACTATATTTTCTTTTCTCCTTTTAGTCTCATATACATAATTCTACCATTTATACATTCCACTTTCATTACTTTATTCTTCATAGCTTTCCTGATTACAATGGCTTCTCCTAAATTCCAGCTTCTCTCCTCTCCTGAATAATAACAGTGATACTCTCCGCTTTCGAATTCTCCATTCCCACCCCATCTAACTTCACATATTCCTAAAATGTCCAACTTATTTATCTTCGTCTCCTGCTTCAAATTCTCCATTTCTCCCACTTGCAGGAGAGTTCTAACATTCCATGATCTTATCCTCATTCTCTCCCTTCTATATACCCCATTCCCAGGCTTCAATGTATTCCCCTCCTGGAGATCCGAACGAGGGTATATTACTCCGGAACATTTTACTTGAAGCACCATGCTGTTTCTAGGGAATCCCTTAGGATCTTTAATGTGGTCGTTTCCCATTGCCTTTCACAATCTCATGCCGTTGGCCATCTACAGGTTCCTCCGCCTTTAGGGATGATTTCTCCTCCCTAGGGCAAGAGATTGCCCTGGTCCTTTACCCGCTCATCCACCCTGCAAGAGGCCGTTGGCACTTGATAGAGGATGTATCCTTGTTAAAGCTAGTTTTGGTCCGCCATGGGTATTTCATTTCTCTGGTACCACCCATATCTTGGAGGCATTCCCTGATCCGCCACCTGGGGAGGCGCCCGATGGGGGATTAGTGACCCCCCACAGGAATCTGGATGTAATGACAAATATTTAAACATAGTAAAATCAATGCACTTTTATTGTTTATAATTTACTTTTGCTATCCCAAAACACAAATGTACTATTATATGATTGAATACATTTTTTTCAGTACTTCTAAATTAAGATATTTGTGGTGTGTGATTCGGATATGGAAGATTCCTGGTTCAAAATCCAAGTTTAAGATGTAATTTTTACAGGCCTTAAAATTGACCTTCACATCTGGTGAAGCTTTGATTTGTTAATTAGAAGATTCAAGAACTCTACCTATATTTTACGATCTTATGATGAACCTAAAGTGAGGCTCAAAAAAGGACACTTTTCTAAAGCAATCAGTAATGCTAAAACAACATTTAGTCGCAAAGGACCAGAAATTTCTGAACTCTTTGTATACGCTTCTCCAGATTGACCAGCTAGACACTGGCCCACACTGTCAAAAATTAAACCAAACCAATGACGGCTGATACACTGTAAGCACCTTTGAATTTTGCACCTTAGTTTTGCTTAGACGGGACTTAAAAATTTCGAGAAGTGGAGTTTCCAACTTTAAGGAATTTTCCTGTAATCTTGCTCACAGTTATAATTTGTCATAAAAATCATTTTAAAGTGTAATCATCATATCGGGAAACGTTTAGTTTAAGAGATATTCCCGTTTATTCAAGTTTTGAAGCACGCGATCGGAATGGTGAAATTCTAAAATTTGCGATATCTCTAAATCGCGTAAAGCTACAACCGAACTTTTATCACCAGCTGTAGTCAGCACTATCCCCGATATTTTGGCAATAAAATTAAGTAATTTGGTAAAGTTTAATTAGTGATTCTAATTAAGAGAAAAAATAATAAGCTTTTTTATTAAAAGAGATATCAATTTAAATTTTACATCAGCAGATAGCCCTAATCAAGACGATTTCATACATATTTGGGTTTGCATAAGAAGTTTAAGCATTTGACCGGTAATTAAGTTTTTGAAAATTGATTGTCGTGGATTGTCGGGTGAGAAGTTCGGGAAAATCCACAAAGTCCGCCAAGATTAGTCACGTGATGAGTTTAGTGTTTAGACGATAGAAACCTTTTGGAATAATAAATTAAATTAAAATCGATAGAACAGGATGATAGAAAGTCCCAGTAAAAATTTCAGATTAAACCATTATCTACTTTTAAAGATATTAATTAAAGAAAGTTTTGCCAAGGTCATAGGCGCGCGTGCCGGGCTATAATAGTTCGTGCGGTTAGCACACTTTGCCTCACTCTTACGCCGGGAAGTGATCGAGCAACTCCGCGCATGACTTCATCAGTGATTTGTAAAACCAGAACTTAGAAAAATGTAGTCTGTTTCTACTTTCGGTTTCGCCTGGTCAGTATTCGGGAACATTATGTGAAGTAATATTACGTCGGTTTCGTCATCGCGGGTCGTGACTTGCGAGGTTGGTCAGTGAACTGTTTGCGACCATGTTGGGTCGTGTTGTGTGAAAACATAACTGCAATGACTATTAAGAACTTGTAAATTTATTAAAGGGGTTTGGTCGGTTCAAAATTTCTCTCCACAATCTGCAGACTTTGGTAAAGATAGTTCGATATGCCTGCTCAACTGTAAATGCTATTTTGAACTTTTGACTTTGAACAATAAAACTTTGGATTTTTCTAACAGTGAACTTGTGTGCTTCAGTAGGTAGCATAAAACCCTTTTCTAAATTTGTGGGTAACAAATTTTGTGGCGACCTAGGCATTTAGTTGAGTCATCCTGGCTACATGGTCAGATCAAATCAAATTAAATTCAAAATTATTTAGCAGATGTACTGAGAATTGTGAGTCTACAAGTGTTTAAGTTAAGGCACTTAGGCGATACTTAACCCCAGTATCGGTCTTTGTCCTTACAACACGATGCACTATCGTTTGAACTTACTTCAATAGAGTGAGCGACAACAATAAGAAAAGTGTCTGTCAGTGACAGTGCATGCTCAGTGCGGTCTATTGTGGCCCAACTTCTACTTCATAATTGTAAATTCATCACTTAGGTAATTGTTAGTTCATTGTTACTTTTATTGCAAGATCATCAGAAAACAAATTCTTTCTTTGTTAACTAAGCGACGATAGGCAGAATCTCGAATAAAGAGAAAAGAATAATATATATTGCAATGTAAACAAAACATCCGCATTAAAAATTTTGGATACGGATGTGAAAGCAGATGCAGGATTTCACGCGAAAGTTCCGCACTTGCAGATGCGATATCCATTACATCCCTAGTTGTGATGTGGCCCGTGAACTAAATCCGGTTGGTAATTCCAGGAAATCAGGACTTTGGAGAAGTTGCTAGCATACTGTTGGAAGACTTGTTCATTGTAACATATGTGACTCCTCTGAATGCCAAGGATATAGTGGAGGGAGCTTTTGGTGTGATGAGGGTGGCAGCTATCATAATGAAGGTACTGTTGTATGTTATGGGTTTGCTATGGACAGATGAGTTGACATAGCCATTTATAAGGGATTTGTCGACATCCAGGAAAGTGGCAGATGTGTGGGAGTAAGTCCATGCGACATCAGAGTGCTGGTGGTATTGAGTTTATTGAGGAAATTGTCTTCCCCGTGGTACACATTACGAAAATGTCATCAATGAATCTGACCCAAAAAAAGGGGGTTTCAGATGGGATCCAGCTAAGATTGACTGTTACAGGTGGCATAAATAGAGTTTAGTGAATGAGGGAGCCATAGAAGTGCCCACGACAGTGCTGTTAACTTGGTGGTAAATTTTGCCATTGAATGAAAGAAGATGTTGTTCAGTATTAACTCAGCCAGGGTAATCAAGAAGTATCTGGTGGGGAGGCAATTGGGGAGGACACTGGTCTAGAAAGTGCTCCATTGTGCTGATCCCATGAAGGTGGGGAATATTTGTATATAGGGAGGTCACATCAACTGTCACTAGGAAGGAGTCAGGGGGAAGAGGTTTGTGTACCATGGCCAGTCAACAGAAGAAGAGTCGGGTATCTTTGATGTAAGAGGGAAGGTGGCTGACAATGAGCTGTAGATACTGATACACAAGGCCAGAGATGTGCTCAGTCAGTGAGTCATATGCAGCAAGTATGGGATGTCCTTGGTTGCCAGGCTTATGAAATTTAGGAAGAAGGTACAGGGAAAGAGTGCACAGCTTTTTTGGAGTGATACAGAATGGGGATTGAGGCCGTGGACTGGTCCACTAAACTTTACATAATATTTTATTCTATTATGGACTGCAGGTGTGGGATCATTGATGTGGGGGCGATAAGTGTTGGTGTCAGACAGCTGATTCAGTGCTTCACTAGCATAGTCACAACAGTTCATAACCATCTTAGTTGAGCCCTTGTCTACCGGTAGAATGATCAAGTATGGATCAGAGAAGAGCTCCCTGAAGGCTCAGCTTTTTGAAAGAGACAGGTTGGTGCCACTGGATAGTGATATTATGAAACTAGGTGAAGGTAGACTGGTGGAAACCAGATCTTGAAACAATTGGAGAGGGTAATTTTGTGGGAGAGTTGGTGGATCAAGAATGGAGGGTGGTTGGAATCTTTGGAGACTGGGTTCCAGATCATTCTGAGTGTCCAGATTGTTACTCTTTGAGGCAAAGTGGTACCTCCAGTGAAGTGTATGGCAGAAAGCTAAGGAGTCACATACTAGGATGGTCTGATCAAATTTGTGAGTGGGTGAGAAAGTGAGACCCTTGGAGAATACTGAGAGTTGTGGTTCTGGAAGTGGTGAAGAAGACAGATTAATAATGGACATTTGGCAGCTTGATTTGGACTGGCTAGGCTAGGTGAGGATTTTAAGGGAGGTGGTAGAGGTATGTCGGAAAGCTGGGCAATGGATGGTCATGAGGAAATGAGGGGATTGACACCTGGTAATTTGCAGGGGAGAGTCTGTCCTGCTTTGAGATAGAAATGGTACAGAGTGGTTAATTTGCATAGTTGGTTACAAGCATGCCTGTTCATAGATTGTACAGCCTGTTGCAAGGTTTTTTGAAGGTGAGGGAGGACATGAGGAGTTGACAGCAGCAGTATTTTGTTTAGGGATATAATATGACTGGAGTGTTGGATGGCCAGGTCAATGTATTTTTGCAGCAGCAGGGCATTTAAGACTAAGGAATGCCTGTATTGGAATGTGTGTAAGAAAGGGTGAAGTTCGGGGGAGAGGGGTTTTAGGCAATCAAATATGGGCAAATATATTGTGAGACCATTTGGGGGAATATTATGGATAATACATGCTGTTAAGAAAATGATATGTGACTGTAATCTGGTAGTTGGAAGGCATGATCTCAGAATGCAGAAAGTTTTTTGGTTACTATAGACATATTGCTGTTTATGAGTGGGAAACTGTGAGACCAAGAGAGCCAGACAACATTTAGGTAATTTTTACTGACTGGTACAACAGTGAAAACTCAGTTACTGCTGATGAAACTGAAGTGTCATATCCCCTACCCACCTACCTTTTCCCACAGAACCAGAGCCTATCTTTTTGTAGTTTGTAACTTCGAATTTTGATTGATTTTAAATTTCCAATTTTTTTATTTTTTATTTTTGTTTCTCATATTTCTCAGTTTTTTGCTCTTACATCCACTACTTAATGGGTAATTGAGGACCATCAGCTGACATCTACCACACTTCTGCGATGGGTCTCTATGGACAGGTTTATTATCTATTTATTAGTAGTTTCTAGTTTATGCCTTTCTACTCCCACCCTTACTTCTCTTCATGTTGTTTTTCCCCCCACCATGAGCTACCAGCCTTTCGGGCTTACTCATTTGGCCACCAGCCTCCAACATGAAGCCAACTCACTACTGCTGAAGAAAGGCAATAGGCTCTAAAATTTTACTCTGTGTCTGTATGTGTTTTTCTGTGTCTCTACGCCGCGGGAATCCTCTTCTATGGTAATTGGTGGTTTATATCCTATCGAAATGTTTAGTATATATATAATACCCAGAGATTACTATATTTTTGATTTATAGTATTTGATTGGAGGAAAGCAGATAAATTATCATCTGTGCCTTCTTATTTAATACATTTTTAATTCCAAGAACCTATTCCCAGTTCCTCTAATTTTTATGCTTCCTTC
>CM061914.1:66609654-66659653 GCA_031002005.1 Vandiemenella viatica
GGAAAAGCCATCTCCAACTGGCCAATTAGAGCCACACACGCACACCACATGATGTGAGCTAGCCACGAGAATACCTAGGGGTGTAAATATGAAACTGGAATTTGCCGATAGATGGCTGCAGCTATCATAGCAGTAACTGCCAGATCGCATCATTGTCACTAGTTTCTTTTGTCGACTGCCGACTGTGCCTTTCAACTTCCAACAATACAAGTTTCATACAACAGTGCAGTTTTTAACACTGTTGAAGATGTGACTTTTGAGCCCACAAACTACAATTTGCAGACATTGTTGATTTTCTGTTTTCATTTAAAGAAAACTGCTGCAGAATCACATCGAATGCTTGTCGAAGCTTATGGTGAGAGTGCTCTCGTTAAAACACAATGTTTCAAGTGGTTTAAAAAATTCAAAAATGGAGATTTTGACATCAGCAATGAAGACCGTAGAAGACCTCTGAAGAAGTTTGAAGACAATGAGTTGCAAGCATTGTTGGATGAGGATGATGCTCAAATGCAACAACTTGCAGATCAATTGAATGTGACACGGGAAGCTGTTTCCATACATTTAAAAGCGATGGAAAAAATCCAGAAGATGAGAAAATGGCTTCCACATGAACTGACTGACAGGCAGCCAGAAAACCAAAAAACCACTTGTGAAATGCTGCTCACCAGATATAAATGAAAATCATTTCTCCATAGAATTGTGACTGGTGATGAAAAGTGGATATATTTTGAGAATCCTAAGCATAAAAAATCATTGGCATCTCCAGGTGAACCGTCAAAGTGAGTTTCAAGGCCAAATCGCTATGGAAAGAAGATAATGCACTGTGTTTGGTGGGATCAAAGTTGTGTGATCTATTACGAGCTTCTAAAACCTGGTGAAACTGTTAATAGTGAACATTATCAACAGCAAATGATTGATTTGAACCAAGCATTGTATGAAAAATGACCAGAATACCAGAAAATAAATCAAAGTGATTTTGCTTCACAACAATGCACCATCACACACATCAAAACCAGTCAAGGAAATGATTGAGTCACTTAGTTGGGTGATACTGACGCATGCGGCTTACTCACCTGACCTAGCTCCATTGGATTACTATCTCTTTGCATAGATGGGACACACACTCACTGAGCAGTGCTTCACTTCTTACGAAAATGTGTGAAAATGGCTTGATGACTGGTTTGCATCAAAAGAGAATTTTTTTTTTTTTGCGTGGCATTCATAAATTACCAGAGAGATGGGAAAAATGTATATCTTGCCATGAACAATATTTTGAATAAGGTATGTTGTACCATTTTTATGCAATGAACGTGTATTTTTGATCAAAAAATTCTGGTTTCATATTTACACATGTGGTACAGTAACCCCAATATGGGGTGACAAAGCAGAGTGCACTCTGTACCAGCTCTCATTGCGTGTTTTCCTGAAGGTAAGAAGTCATAATAGGGGTATGCTTTACCCTTAACTAACTACTTGGGGAGAAAAGGGTTCAGTTCCAAACTATGGAAACGTGCACTATCTTCCAGTCTGAAAGGACTTTTCACTCTTCTAGGGATTTACTGAATACATCAGACAGAAATGGCCCAATTTCCACTGCATACTCTGAAAATACTCTTACTGGAATTCCATCCGTGCTAGGTGCTTTCCCCCACTTCAGGAGCTCTAATTGCTTTATGGTACCTGCAGTATCTATTCGTAATGATTCCATCTCCAACTCGACACGACGTGGGAAAACGGGAATGCTATCCTTATTTTCGTCAGTAAATGAATTTTTGAATACAGTATGTAGTACGTTAGCTTTATCGCGGCTTTCATTAACCTCGGAACCTTTACGATGTAGTGCTGTAATATTGCTATTGGTACAACTGACTTTCCGAACATACGACCAAAATTTCTTTGGGTTTTCTGCAAGACTCTTAGAGAGAGTGTTTGAATTAAAAACATTGAAGGCCTCACTCATCACATTCTTCACACGACCTCTTAACTCAGCCAAAGTTTCTAAATCACTGCGAGACCTCTTCCTTCTGTAGTGTTCATGTATCCTCCTTTGTTTTTGGGTAATCTTTTGACTTTGCATGTGTAACACAGTGGATCATTCTCCCCATTTATTTTCCACCTCGGTAAATGTACTTCCATACCTTCCCTGACTATATGTATAAATCGATGCCACATCTCATCAACGGTGTCCTTTGTTAACTTAAAGTTATGGTAATTATTCCTCAGGTAGGTTCTAAAACACTCTTTTGAGGCCTTACTGAATCTGTGTATAACCCGTCTATTTCCTTTTTGTCTTGGTCATTAATTTGATCGTCACAATTACTGCTTTCTAATCGCTTATTCCAGTGTTCGATGAAATGTCGGTGAATAATTCTGGCCTGTTAGTAACCAGCAAATCTAAAAGGTTTTCGCTACCATTATGAGAATGGGTAGGTTCATTAACTAGCTCTTTGAGATGTTTATCCAAGAACAAATCTAGAATTACTTCAGAAGCTGCCTTATCCCTGCTACCAATAATGCGAATGTATTTACGCGAGTCAATATGAGGCAGATTGAAGTGGCCTCCCAGAATCAAAGCATGATCCTGAAAACGGCTAGCTATACTGTTAACATTACTTCCTAATTCCTCAGCAATAGCTATGTCTGAATCAGGTGGACCGCAGAAGGTGCCTATGAAGTGTTTTGACCCAGCAACATTGAGTTTAATCCATATGATTTCACATATAGTATCAACATCTATTTCATTACATGGGAGGAATTTACTCACAGCTATAAATACCCTATCTAGATGAGAATGTAATCTGTCTTTACGAAAATGTTCATGCTGTCTTTAAAAGTTTCTGCGGATCTTATTTCCGGTTTTAGCCAACTTTCTGTACCGATAATTGATATCCGCTTCTGTGCTACAAATAACACTTTCAAGTTCCAGTTGTTTGTTACAAACACTTTCACAATTAATTACGAGTACTTTTAACTGTCATGACTCTTTTACATTCCTCCTACATTTTGGTGCTGCACCTGATTGTGTTGCCCATAACTGTATTTCATGTTTCGGGTCTTCCTCCCTCAGCCTAAATAACCACCCAGTGCATTCCAAATGGCCCCTGCCACCCGTGTAGCCGATTCACATGTGTAGTGCACACCTGACCTATTAAGGGGAACCCTACAAGACTCGACCCTATGGCGAAGATCGAGAAATCTGCAGCCAATGTCATCACAGAAATGTCGTAGTCTCTGGTTCAGCCCTTCAATATGGCTCTGAACCAGAGGTTCACAATCAACTCTGTCTATGATGATACAGATGGTTAGTTTCACTGATATCTTGCAGCTATTAGCTACAGAGTTCCCCCGTTCAGCCAGCAGCTGGAAGAAAGAGAGGATAACCTCCGACCCAAGGCGACAAGGATCATTGGTGCCGACGTGAGCCACAATCTGCAGATGGCTACACCCCGTCCATTCTATGGCATCAGGGTTGGCCTGCTCCACATCTCGGATCAGACCACCCAGAATATACACCGAATGGACGTTGGATTTCTTTCCTGAATAATCTGCCATTTCCCTAAGGGGCCTAACATTAGAGCTCCCAAATACCAGAGTACCCTTCTGCGATCACCCAGACCTAGTTGGCTGGGGGGCTGTCAACTTGCAGGATGACAATTATTGGACTGAGTCAGCCTTCAACAATACGTCATACCGGTTGGACAGTCAAACAAGTTCACCGTCTTAGCCTTTAAGCCTGTTCGACTGCCCTCGTGTGTGGCTTCGAAGTCTGGTAGCAATATGCCAGTCACCATCAGGTGACTGAGGCACAACCTCCAGCTTTTCAGCCTGGGTTGCAGGTACAATGCTCGATATAGGTGAATCTGTGAGTGGCATGGCTATATCAGGTTCCCCAATATCGCATCTGCTGTAACTTTCTATGGCAGCCTCCATCAGTGTAACTTTTGCTAACACAGCTGCAACTTGTGCATGCAGATCAACCACCTCAGCTCATGTCTGCACACAGCAATCACAATCCTTAGACATACTGCTTATTAAAATCGAAAAAAAAGAAAAATGAAAAGAAACTCAAACTAGTCTATACTTCGGATTAACTGCAAAAACTCAATGAGAACACCAAAAAAATCTACACACCACTAGAGATAAAATATAAAACAAAAATACACGAGTGACGAAGTGATGTTCAACTGCTAATAACTTGTAATTCTTACAAAAAGTAAAGAATCAGAGACGAAACTAACTAAGTCCACATGCCACTAAAGATAAATTGTGAAGCTAATTCACGCTACTTTACTGAGTGACCATCTAACTGCAACTAACCTCTACTTTCTGCAAAAGTAAACACTCAACGATAAAACTAACTTAATCCACATGCCACTAAAGATAAAATGCGAAGCTAAATCACACTACTTTACTGAGCGACTGTCCAACTGCAACTGACCTCTACTTACTACAAAAGTAAACACTCAGAGACAAATCTATGTAAATCCACACACCACTAAAGATAAACTGTAAAGCTAAATCACACTACTTTACTGAGTGACTGTCCAACTGCAACTAACTTCTACTTTCTACAAAAGTAAACACTCAGAGATAAAACTAACTAAATCCACACACCACTAAAGATAAAATGTGAAGCTAAATCATGCTACTTTACTGAGCGACTGTCCAACTGCAACTAACCACTACTTTCTACAAATCCAATTCACCTGCAAGGCTTTGATCTTACAACTTTCTATATCTCACATAGTGAGTCTCATTTATTGGGATCAATGGAAATGAATGTACTTTACTGTATTGTGTTACTAAGTGTTGTGGGTGAGCAGTAACACTCTGGCCTCATATTTGAGAGTACATGTGTTCAAATCCCTGTCCGGCCAACCAGTTTTTGGTTTTCCATGGGTTCTCCAAATTACTCCATGCAAATGCCAAGGTAGTTACTTGAAACAGCCATGGCTGAATTCATTGCCCCTTAGTCTTTTCCTGCCCAATGAAGTGTAAAGACCGAAGTAAAAATGAAAAAGGGTACTGTATTCCCTGTCTAGATTTAAAAGAAAATTCCTCCAACCCACAATGCACACCCAATACTGCCATGTTCGCAATGTATTTGTTTCTCATGAATGCTTCATAAATTTTCTGATCACCATATGTGGCAATTTTGTCTATTAGCAATGCCATCAAGATGAAATCGGCCTTGTCACTGATGATGATTTTGTCCCAAAAATCGACATTCACTTGCTGTTGTTCAGTGATAAAGATTGTGATCTCTCTTTGCTGTGAATGGCCTATAATGTACTGGCTTATACTCTTATATAAACGGGATTTTGAAAGGATAGAAATATAAATATCCCGGTAGAATACTGTGGAGTGGCTTTTGGAATGTTCAGTTCCTGTTCACAACGATGAATTGAGGTCCCATGACCAATGACGGAACTAAGAATTTTATGAGCTGGTAGAAAAACTTGAGATTTCTGACCTTCAAACATGACTGTGCTGCTCCCTCATGACCATCATTTGCCACCTTGTGTGGTAGAGGTTTTTTTAAATTATTATTATAGTTTTTTTTTTTTTAAGAAAAGTGTCACCACACGATGAATTTGCCACCTGTTAGAACATGTTTTGTGATCTAACACTCCCCCCCCCCCAACACACACACACACACACACACTGCCCATGACTTGCAGCCACCCTCTTGTGAACTACTTCACTATGAGCTTGTCTCGAGTGTTTTACATCAATAACTGAACCAGAACTTACACGTATTTTCCAATTATCCGTTTCACAGTTTATGAATTTGGAACATTATTTTTACGGAAAATTGAATGAACTATAACAAATCATTGTAAATCAAAGCTCTAATATTTTGATCAAATTTTTTAACAATAAGAGCACGTTGTTGCGTTGCGTTGCGCTCCATGTTTACTAACTGTTAATCATCTCAAATCAACCTGTTACAACAATCGACTTGTCTAATAATAATATTTAAAATTGTGTGCAATTCAAATCTCATGCTCTTATTGAAATGCCCTTTATTAAGACAGCAATATTCATTTTTTGGATCGTATCTAAATCCAGTATTATAAATGTATACATCTACAAGGTTTCTTAAAGGAATATTATTCTTCACAAAAAGTAAACATTATACCACTCATTAGCTCCACTGCCTACATCGAAAAAAAATTAGACATTTTTGATAAATCAAGTTTTACTTGTAAAAATTGCAATACAAAAAATCTTTTGTATATAATTTTTGTAGTCTGTCAATTGTGAAATTGTTCTATATAACTACCCTCAACTGAATTTACCACAACCATACACTCTGTAAACAGACCTGTCCAAACAGGTAAATGCTGCTTTGATTATGTTGTGTAAAGATTCCACATTTGCTATCTGAACACTTAACTACTATTTCAAGTATTTATTTATTTATTTATTTAACTGTACATTCAGATGGTTCGTTCTCTAGAGTCTACAACGAACCGTTATTTCTTAATACTGTATTGAAATTTATAATAAACAAAATTTTGTAAAATTAACACAAATCCTATATTCTACGAAAATGGTACAAACTATTATTACTACACACTGTAATTTATAAATCTGTTAGTAAAAACTATTACCCACTAATACTAAATAACTGAACATCTTGAGTTTTCAAAAGTTCGTTTAACGCTGGCATCCGTTGAAGAAATAAGCTTCGGTAAATTCCAGAAGCCACACTTCCGGCATCAGCGTCCACTTAGTTGTTTGTATTTCGTCCGTTTAGGGTATCTTGTCTCATTCCTTAAATGGTTTGCTGTGTTCCTGGAGGTTGCTGGCTATGCTGAAGCCGATACCGCTCCCTGGCTGCATCTGACACAGCATCTGCCAGCTTGTCGAGTTCATTCAGGAGGAGGTTGTCTTTTATAATTTCCTTGACAGTTTTCCCCATGAGCTTCATTCTGTACTGTTTGATTTGATCATCGACTAGAGCACATTCAAACAGTTTATGTTCAGGTGTTCCTGGAGATCCGCACGCGCATAGATCATTCTCTGCCCTATTGATCCTATGAAGATATGTTTCATACGGTCCATGACCGGTGAGGAAATGTATTAACCCTCAGGATGGATTGAAGTGCTTCATACGTATCCTCTCTCTGATGTCAGGAAGAATTTCAAATACTCTCCTTCCTGTTTCCGAATTGTTCCACTGCTGTTGCCATTCATTCAAATACAATTTTTGATATCTATCTTCTTGGTTGCCACTTGACCCAGGATTTCTGTTATCTTGTCTAAGTTTCCTTTTCGTAGCCAGTAACATGCTGCTCTTTTTCTTATTTCCAGATCTAAAGGACATATTCCGAGAATGACTGTAAGTGCATCAGTTGGGGTACTTCCGAATGCGCCTGTAAGACGCAAGAGAATTCCTCGTTGCATTCGTCTGATATCCCTTGTAGGTTTAACCAATCTTAACCTATGTGCCCATTTGCTCGCTCCATAACTTGCAATAGCTGTGGTAATGGCCCCATGATACAGCCTTATAGTCGGCAGTGGGATTAGAAATCTTCTTTGCCCAATGCTAATTATTTTGTTCATTGCTGCAGTCGTTCTTTGGCATATATAGTCAATGTGATCTTTGAAATTCCTATGTTCATCCAGAAAAAACTCCTAAGTATCTTACTCTTTTGCGTCTTTTAATTGAATTTTCTCCAAGCTTCACAGTGGGGTTGCATTTCAGTGTTCCTTTCATCAAAATGTATTGGGTTTTTGTTGGTGCTAGCTGGAGCTTAACTTGTTTACACCAGCATTCCATTACTTTCATTATTTCTTTGGTGTTTGTCTCGATCTCTCTTCTATTATTTCCTCCAACCAGCAGCAAGATATCATCTGCGAAGGCAACGATTCCTTCAAGCTCTGCCAGACCCATGAGTCTGTTAAGGACAGGTTCCAGAGCAATATCCCAGAATTCTGGGCCACACACTGAACCTTGTGGACATCCTTTGGTGAGATGCTTTGTCAGTTTCTGACCAGAGCTCTGGAGTGTTGCAGTTCTTCCGCGACAGTAGTCTTTGAAGCTATCATACAACACTCGTGGGCATCCTAACTCCCTTAGTCGGGCGAACATACTCGGCCACCATAAGTTATCAAAGGCGCCGCAAATGTCGATACATATGCCAATGACATATTTTTTGTTTGTCGAGTTGACTATCCTCTGAACTTCATTTATCGCATCCTCTGTTGACCTGCCTTTCCGGAAGCCGAACTGCTGCTGATTCATACCTTTCAATAATCTGAATTCTTTAATTCTTTTACATAGTAATTTTTCTTGAATTTTCCCAAGTGTATTTAGCAGGCAAATTGGTCTGTAAGACTTTGGTAGTGTAGGGTCCTTATCTTCTCCTTTCCTTAAAATTTTTATGCTTGATGTTTTCCAACTATGAGGTATCCTTCCCTGCAGTAGGCAGGCATTCAGCAATTCGGTAAGGTAAGGAACTATTTGCTGACTTAGGCTTGCAAGACTTCTGCTGTTATCCCATCAGGTCCTGGTGCTTTGTTTCTCTTCAGCGCGCTTATTGCGGTACTTACTTCCTCTTGAGCGAATGGTAGAACCACCATATCGTTTTCATATTCGTTATTCATTAGTTGCCTCATGAGTTTGTGTTCCTCTGAATCGGACTCCTGCTGGTCATCCGGCAAGAGCGTTTTCAGGAGAAGTTCCGCCGATTCCTGCCAACTGCTTGTCATACTTCCATCTCCTTTCCTGAGCGTAGAAAAAATAGTAGGTGATTTTATCTTCTGAGCAGCTAGCTTGTACGGAAGTCCCCATGGGTTTAATAACAAGTTTTTGCTAATGTATGTCTCCCAGCTTGTTAGTCTAACATCCTGAAGTTTCTGATGGTACTCAGCTTTCGCTGACCTGTACTGATCCAGTGTCCAGCTACGTTCAGCGGTAGTTTTAGCATGGTGGTAGTGCCTTCGAGTTCTCCTTACTTTTGTCCTTAACCTCTGAAGCGTATCGTTCCACAGAATACATATTTTATCATTGAGCTTTCTCTTTTGCACTATTTACATGTTGTATCGCATTCGTCAGTTCTATCGCCTTTAGGCCAACATTATCTGACATTTCTGGCAGTGCTGGTAGTTCAAAGGATCTTCTTAATAGGTTTCCAGTCTGTTTTATAGGAATATGACCAACATTCGTCTATCATATCTTGCTCTTGGGCATTAGATATGGAGAAATAGATGACGTTATGGTCTGATGTTGTTAGATTTTGCCCAACTTTCCAGTTTTGGACTAATCTGAAAGCTTTCCCATTTGCTAATGTTACATCTATGTTTGTTGCTGCACCAGCTCTATTTTGGAATGTGTAGGGATTGAAGGGTTTATTCATGACTTCCAGATTCAGTTCGAAAATAGTCTGCTCTAACGATATTCCTCGCTCATCCCTGATCTTACTATGCAGAGTGGAGATTTAGCATTGGCATCCATTGTGTACACTACTGGTATGTTTCCCATTGCTTCTTCGATTTCCCTCATTTTTTCAAGGTATCCATCTATTTCGTCACTATATTGAAAGTACAGATTAGCTATCACAATTCTTTCATTATGTGTTGTTATTTCAACGCAGGTAACGTTCTCATTACATAACTGGGCAATTTTCGTGACTGTATAGTTCCTGTTAAGTACAATTATAGCAGCCATTGGATGTTCACCTTCACATACTATTTGTGATGTCACAGGCATATGTGGTACCCTCCCTGCACTAGTGTACGGTTTCTTGAAGGCACAGTACGTCGAAATTCATTTCTTCTGCTAATCTTCTTACTTCTAATAACACGGCCTCAGTGCGCCTTCCATTAAGTTGTGCAACATTGACTCCGTATTTGTTCATGGGTGGTGTGTATGTATGTGACTCTTAGGCAATTGTTGCCTATAATCAATAGCAATGCGGCCATGTGTTATCACTAGTTGTCTGTACAAATCTTCAAGGTCAAATTCTTCTCCTCTTCTGTCGAACACTTCTAAAACGATCTCCATAAGATGAACTGGACTTGTGGAAAGATTTGCTGCTTTTAATTGTATCCTATCTATGGCTTCCGGAACTGGAAATGTTATGGACCTGCCTTTGCTGTGTCCTGTTCTAATTAAGTGCCTTAGTGCTATTGTAAGTAGTGACATTTCCTCTAGTCTTGCAAGTCGCATTGCCTTTTCGCATTCTTTATAAATTTCTATAGGGTTACATTTTTGTGATACATTCGTGTTAGCTTTCGTGTTAATGTTCTGTGTCGATTGTTGTTTAGTTATTGCATCCCCAGTTCCATCGGTCTGGGTGCTAGCATCTACTCTTATGTCTTCTTTCAGTCCTTTCTTTTTCCAGTATTCCCATGCCCTCAGCATGTCCCTTAGTCTTCTACTTGGAGGCCTGCGCTTTTTTCCTTTGATACCATATGTAGAAATCTTCTCTGAGTTATCGCTTGAATCTCGAATTTTGTTGATAACTGGATCTGTTACGGTCTTATTGTCCATAATCTATTTTATTTATGGTTCTTTGAAGCAACATCTGGTATGTGGGACAGTCGTCCTTTGATGAACAATTTACCTTTTTCCCTCGCTTCATACAAGGCACGCAGATGGGAGGTTGTCCTTTTTTATCACATTCAGATCTATTGTGATCCTCTTCGCCACAATGAGAGCATGTGGACTTTTCTTTGTTGCAGTGCTTGCTAATGTGTCCTAGACCGTAACATTTAATGCACTTAGGTACTACTAGGAAGTCTTTAACGGCTATTGACTGGAAGCCCAAATATAACCGCTGTTTGGCAATAATAATTTTTCTTAGCTGTGGATCTACTTCCGCCACATGATGAACAGTGGCTTTTCCTTTAGGGCCAGTTCTGAATTTTAAGACGAATCCTTTCTTGTAGTCAGCATTGCTGACTGTTCCCTCAAGATTTTGGTAATAAACACAGTCTCGTATTTCCTCCTCTTTCATTCCAGTCGGTATATCATATAATATTATTAATGGACGCGTTTTCTTAGGTGGCTCACATTTAAGTTCCTCTTGTAGCTTTGCATTTTCCATTATCTTTTTAGTGTACTCACTTGACTCCGTTTCCACAATTAACATTTTTGCTATGGTCCTCATGCTTTTGATCCTTATTTGATCTTTTTTAGGGTCTAGAAGTTCTGTAAATATCTTTTAAACCTCGCTTGCTCCTTTCTGGTTTTTTGATGAAATAAATACAGTGCCCGTCTGGTTCTTTAGAGCACTCTCAATCTGCGCCTTTGTTTTTGTGAGTATGGTAGTGCTAGAAGCCGCTTGGGCATATGTTTTTCCAGGTTTTGAGATCACTACATTATTTTCCTTTCGCAGCCTTTCATTTTCGATTTGCAGTTGTGTCATTCTACCGATTAGCATTGCCTGAGCCAGTGCCCATTGGGCTATCTTTTCCTTTAAGGGAGCCATTTTTATGTGCGTCATTTTCTGATTTGGAAGTTCCTTATCGATATAAAGTGAAAGCTCTTTGAACCGTTTTTCAATGTCCATGGCTACAATTAGATCTTCCAATCTGCCCGATGTGTCCGTTTCAATTATGCTCCAAACATAGTATTGAGGAGGTTCAAATTTGGACTATTGTGGGGAAGCCTCTCTAGACTGTAGCATGTCTAAATTAACTACAGCCATCTTTGGGCACAGTAAAAATTGTTGACTACATATTTATTCCAAAACACCACCCTAAAGAAAACATATCAGCTATGAGAGGACACACTTTGCACCAATCATTTTACCACACTCACCAGAACACACACATAAACTTCCTTTCTGTCAGTTTTCATTTTCTCACCCAAAATGTGGCTGCATAATGTCACACTTACTGGACACAGCATGTGAATACTTGACAGGAATTTAATAATCAATGCATCTATATTTATATTCACATTTCGGAGGTGAGTGTAGAATGGTTATTATTGGTGGTGATTTAAATTAACCAGGTATCAACAGGATAGTAAATAAGTATAATAACACAGGGCAAAAGAGATTTGCAAATACCTTACTAAAACAAGAAATTATTACAAATGTCGTAGAACAGAACACAAGGGGAACAAACATACTGATAATATTTCTAATAAAAACTGCTGAAAATCTTGTGGATGTAAAGTAACAGATGGAATAAGTGAGCACAATACAGTTTTGATGGTTATTATGGGATTTAGTAATCCAGTGCTAAAACTTTAGGGGAAATAGCTACAAGGCACATATCTTAGAAACGATCAGCGGATTACATAATGTATGATGCTAGCTTATGCTTGGAGTTGGCATAAACTTGAATCTTAACTCTGACGATGTGTAGCCTTGGATATAACAGTTTTGGCTTAAATAGAATAATAAGGTTGCCACACAGATTTTAACCTAAAATCTATGAAAAGGTAAAGTTCAATAAATAGTTCAATGTCATTTAAATAACTATATTCTTCAATATCACAAAACAAAAACTGTACAGACAATCAGATTACTTTTTCAAAAAAATGTTTAAAAGTTCGATTAACTGGTCAACCCAGACCACACCCCAATAGTTCAAAGAATTAAATCACTAGTTGACAAAAGCTAGTAAAAGTTCGTCACATGCTCCCATTGTTCAAAGGTTAGTTAATTTAGACAATCCCGAGGCCTCACTTGGAGAAATACTATTTTAACACGACATTATGGTTAACTTGAATAAAACAAGCAGCATCCTTCCAAAATAAAAGTTTCACTGATGTGCTAGATATAAAAATTCCCGGCCTACTGAGCTACATGTTGTCGCATTCGCAGATCCTGGCAGAATGAGGGCGAACAACTGCAAGCATGAGTCTATATCACGCGCTTCTAGAAGATTCCTAGCAACTGTTCTCACACAAAGCGTGGGAGCGAAATCTTTTCCTCTTTCACAGGGGTGGCTGGTGGGAAGCTTGTCAGATACGAAAACGTATGTCTGAAGTCCTTACATTAGCTAATCTGACCTTCAATATAAAAATAATTCAATCTTTCTGAAATTTTACCAATTGCTAGATCTTTAAGTAAATGTTAACTTTAGTTATCATACAAAATATCCTAACTTTAATCGTTTAGCCGAAAAAAATTAATTTAAGTATGAACTTTCCCTCCAGGCAAATGCCGAAGAATGTTGAAATTGAAAAAATTGAAAATACTATCTTAAAAACTGTAAAACTGATTTCTAATTTGAATAAACATAAAAAAATTACTTTGACAATGAAATGCAACAATATTCTGTCCAATCTAACTCGTGGTTCTAAGAACAAAATTTCGTCATGCAATTACAAAATTTAACAGATAGCTTACAATAAGTACAGTGGAGGCAAAGTGGGAAGAATTCAAATAATATATATTATAAAGGGATAGGAAAATATTTATTCCAAACAAGAAAGTAAGAGAAGAACAGAACCTACATATTACAATAGTGAGGTGAGGAGGATAAAGAGTTTATAAAGAATAGAAAACTACAGAGCTAAGAGACAACAAAGCAGAACGGAATACTTAAAATGTCTAACATGCAACCAATAACTGCCTAGAGGGAAACTAAATATGGGTTTATGCAGAATATCATTTGTAGTGTCACTACTGAATGATGCATCTAGAAATTTCTATGGCTATGTTAGAAAACTTATGGGAACAGAAGGTATTAAAACAATTGTAGATAAGAATGGAAAAGAGGTTACTTGGGATTTGGAAATGGCAGAGATACTGAAGGACTGGTTTATTGTGACCAATCAGGACTATCATTCTGAGAAAGAGGGGAATAAATCAGAAGAGCATATAAGTAGAAATGAGGAAACTTTAAAGTTTAAAATAGATCCTCAGTAAATTATGAAGGAACTCAGAAGGACTATGGATTAATTATATTTGTGTAGTTTATCAAATACAGGAATTGTAAGGTGTAAAAAGGAGATCAACTAGATTTATTTGTGGAAATTACTGAAGGACCTACTCAGTAACTGCTAAGACAAAAGAGCTTAATTCGGAGTCGCTGGAATACAGGGAGAGGCTGAAAAGTGGGCTGGGACTGTAGAATGCATATGTTGGTGTTGGAGCTTGCAAGGATATTGCTCAAAGAATTAGGGGTTTATTTTTTATTTTTTTCTGTGCTATGAAAACTTTTTTACTTTGTGAAGAGTTTCCCCAAAAAATTATTCCAAATGACATTACTGAATGAAAATATGAGGAGTAATCCTGTTTCGTTAATTCTAGATCTGCTGTTAGAGAAAGTGTTCGTATTGCAAAGGTGGCACTACTCAACTTCTTCAGTAGTGAAGTGATATGTTCATGCCAACAGAGTTTCTCATCTATTTTAATACCAAGGAAATTTATACTCTTTGTTTCTATTATTGTGTTATTTTTATAGCTTACTTGTAAATCTGGCTGTGCATAATTTTTTGTTTTAAACCTAATATAATGTGTTTTTTTTCAAAATTTAGTTTTAATGAATTTGCCTTATACCAATTTGCTACTTCACTAAGTACTTCATTTACATTAAATTCTAGATTGCTGTTTGGTGTTTTTCTCACACTCAGGTTAGTGTCATCTGCAAATAAAACACTCTTAACTTTGTCAGATAAGTTTCCAGAAAGGTCATTGATATACAACAAAAAGAGGAGGGGTCCTATGACAGAACCTTGTGGAATTCCATGTTTTAATTTTTCCCAGTCTGATGAAGCATCTTTGTTTATTTTAGTATAAAAAATGGACACTTTTTGCATTCGACTTTCCATGTATGATCTAAAACATTTACCTGCGATTCCATAAATACCATAGTATTCCATTTTTTCAAAAGTAGTTCATGATTTACACAGTCAAATGCTTTTGAAAGATCACAAAATATTCCTACAGGGCTCATTTTATTATTAAGTTCCTCAAATGTGTTATTTAAAAATGAATATATAGCCATTTCTATAGATGATCCTTTTTGGAACCCAAATTGGGATTTAGTGAAGATATTATTTTGCGTAACATGTTTTATTACTCTACATGACTTTTTCAAAAATCTTTGAGAATCCTGAAAGTAATGAAATGGGACGATAGTTATCTACACATGTTGATTCTCCTTTTTTAAACAACGGTTTTACAACTGTATATTTTAGTCTATTTGGAAACACACCTTGAATTAACGACTCATTACAAATGTGGGCAATTACATGATCGATACAATCTGAACATCTTTTTAGTAATTTACTTGAAATATTGTCATAGCTGCAAGAATTTTTAGGTTTCAATTGTTTAATGAGTTTATTTATTTCTGAGACTGTTACTGGTGGCAATTGCATTTCCACAAATCTATTTGGGTAAGCAGTCTGAAGAAGCCTAAGGACACTAATTGGGGACTGCTTTTCTATGCCTAATTTCTCTACAACTGTAGTAAAATGTATGTTAAACATTTCACAAACTTCCCCTACTTCACTATGATCAGATCCAGTTTGTTATATTTTTATGTCTTTAGAGTGATTTACAGATTTTCCTGTTATAGTTTTTATTATATTCCATATAGTTTTCATCTTATTGCCTGAATTCTCTATTTTCTTTGATATATACCTGTTCTTGGCCTTTCTTATTACATTTATTAGTATTTTAGAATAAAGTTTATAATGAGATTTAAGTGTATAGTTATCTGATTCTCTTACTTTTAAGTACAGGTCTCTTTTTGTTTTACAAGATATTCTAATACCCTTTGTTATCCAGCCGTTACCTAGTTCATTGTTTGGAGTATTGACAACTTACCTTTTTTCGAAACTTCCTTTGAAGTAGTACATGGAAGGGAAAAGATCCATGAGTGCATGATGGCACTTGTTTCAATGCATCCACAAGGTTCTGTCCTAGGACCCCTCCTCTTTTTGTTGTACATCAATGACCTTCCTGGAAACTTATCTGACAAAGTTAAAAGTGTTTTATTTGCAGGTGACACTAACCTGACTGTGAGAAAAACACCAAACAGCAATCTAGAATTTAATTTAAATGAAGTACTTAGTGAAGTAGCAAATTGGTTTAGGGCAAATTCATTAAAATTAAATTTCGAAAAAACACATTACATTACGTTTAAAACAAAAAATTATGCACAGCCAGTTTTACAAGTAAGCTATAAAAATAACACAGTCTTAGAAACAAAGAGTATAAATTTCCTTGGTATTAAAATAGATGAGGAACTCTGTTGGCATGATCATATCACTTCACTACTGAAGAAGTTAAGTAGTGCCACCTTTGCAATACAAACACTTTCTCTAACAGCAGATCTAGAATTAACGAAACAGGTGTACTCCTCATATTTTCATTCAGTAATGTCATATGGAATAATTTTTTGGGGAAACTCCTCACAAAGTAAAAAAGTTTTCATAGCACAGAAAAGAGCTATTAGGATGTTGTGTAGGGTAAAACCAAGAACTTCTTGCAGACAACTTTTTTAAAAACTCAATGTTCTTACTATGACTTCTCAGTATATATATTCTCTAATGTGCTTTGTCATAGATCATTGTAACCTGCTTACTTCTAATTCACAGGTACACAATTTCAATACAAGAAGCAGAAATAACTTGCACAAACCACAAACATCTCTGTCATTAGTACAAAGAGGAGTTAATTCTTCTGGTATACATCTGTTTAATAAACTTCCCAAGGATATAAATCAATTTGCAGAAAATAAAGATATATTTAAAGAAAAACTGAGAGATTATCTTATTGGCAACTCCTTCTACTCCATTCAACAATTTGATCAAAATAATTAATTGTATTCAATTTGACTTTTGCAAAACTCAGTTTGTAAAAATTTATGTTTATTTTATTCTCTTTATTTTACTCTGTAACATATACTTATTTTTACTATGATTATGACTCATGTTGTATTTATGTATACTAACCATGACATGTTTCACATCCCAGAGGTGCTTCCTCAGTAGGGATCCATGAAACAAGATTGATAAATAAAATAAAATAAAATAAGGAAGTGAGAAATTTTTCATTTGTGGATAAGGGTATCTGGGATTATAATAAGTTACCATGGGACGTGATGAATAATTTACCATAAACGCTGAAGGAATTTAAAATTAAAATTTGTAAATTGTAAAAGTAGATGGGGGATGCAATTAACACTGGAAATATAAATGATGATAATAATGAAAAGGGTAATTAGAAAACTAGGAACTTGCCACTGGAAATTGCACTCTATCACTATTCAATTAAATCTTCAGGGCCTTTGAAAAGCTAATGATCATTCCTCTGGTTGATGTTTATGGAAATGTGAGGTACAGTTTTTGGCAATAAAACTGATGTCTTCCTCAGAAAATATTAGTATAATTCTGCACAATATAACAATACAGTTCCCTGCATCCCACTTGTGGAGACGGCAAAGTGTTTTGGCTACCCCCACCACTGAATATAACTGTAAAGATCTATCATCAACCACCTTCAAAGTATCAGCGACTTCCTACCCAAAATCACTTTCCATGGTATAAGTTAGTTTGTTAGACTGCAGTAAACTATAGCAAACAATCAAATCAATGCAATTATATGTTTGAATTTATCACAGCTGAAGTGCGACAACAATTATTTTAATTGCTTAGGAGGTATATCAGGTACTTCTTTTAAAAAATTTGCTTTAGCCATGGGATAATTTAGCCAGTTATATTAAAGAAGCACTACAACTGCTTTATATAAATGTATATGCTTTATATTTGACTTTTAGTTCTTTTCATATTCGTATAAATTAATTTGGAGATTTTTTGTCAGGAGATGATAGGGTCTGCATGAGGGATTGAATGTTTATTATATGAAGTCGTCCTTCTAATAGTTCATGTTTTTTGGACAATGTCAGGTCTTTGGAATTCAGAAAATCTCATATATATATATAAATGTGTGTGCTCCTATATTTCACTCTTCATCCACCAGTACCTAGTGCATACCACTTGAATTTTGTAAGGTAGTAACCTCGAGTCTTCCATTCTGAACTACATTGGCTGCTTGACAACAGCTGTGGGGATGTGGGAGATATGGTGGTTGAAAGTAGTCCATCCGGGGCATTTTCATATTTTAACCAAAAATATGTATACCAATATACACTGAAGAGCCAAAGAAACTGGTATATGCATGCATATGCAAACACAGAGATATGTTAACACTCAGAGTACAGCGCTGAGGTCGACAACACCTATATAAAAAACAGGTGACTGGTGCAGGTGTTAGATCAGTTACTGCTACTACAATGGCAAGTTATTACGATTTAAGTGAGTTTGAACGTGGTGTTATAGAAGGCACATGACACAGCATCTCCGAGGTAGCAATGAGACAAGAATTTTCCCATAAGACCATTTCACGAGTTCACCATGAATATCGGAAATCCAGTAAAACAACAAATCTCTGACATCACTGCAGCCAGAAAAAGATCCAGCAAGAACGGGCCAACGATGACTGAAGAGAATCCTTCAATGTGACAGAAGTGTAATCCTTCTGCAAATTGCTGCAGATTTCAATGCTGGGTCATCAACAAGTGTCAACATGTGAATCATTCAACAAAACATCATTGATATAGGCTTTCGAAGCCAAAGGCCCACTGGTGTACCCTTTCTGAATGTACAAAACAAAGCTCTATGCCACACATGGGCTTGTCAAAACTGACATTGGACTGTTGATGATTGGAAACATGTTTCCTAGTCTGACGAGTTCCGTTTCCAATTGTATCAAGTGGATGGACGTGTACGGGCATGGAGACATGATGAATTCATGGACTTTTCATGTCAGCAGGGGACTGTTCAAGCTGGTGGAGGCTCTGTACTGGTGTTGGGCATTTGCAGTTGGAGTGACATGAGATCCCTGATATGTCTAGATATGACTCTGATAGATGACACATACATACGAATCCTGGATAATCACCTGCATCCATTCATGTCCATTGTGCATTCCGACGGACTTGGGCAATTCCAGCAGAACACTGCAACACCCCATATCTACAGAATTTCTACGTAGTGATTCCAGGAACACTCTTCTGAGTTTAAGCACCTCCACTAGATTTGCTGCATGTCAGAAGCTGAGGGGATGTGGGAGATATGGTGCTTGAAGTGGCCAACCTGGGGTATTTTCATCTTTCAGCCAAAGAAATATGTGATTTGAAATTTCACTGTGCAGCCACAACTATCTGGCACAGACCACTGGTATTTGTGTGCTGTAATAGACTCAAGTTTCCCATCTTGCACTAAAATGATTGCATGCCAGTAGCTGTGGGAGTGTGGGAGATATGGTGGTTGAAAGTGATTGACCTAGAGTATTTTCTTATTCAACCATAGATGTGAGAGTCTTTATATTTCATTTTGCAGCCACAACCACCTAGTGCTGACCACTCGTGTTTGTAAGTGGTTGTAGATTGGAGTCTCTCATTCTGACCTATAGTGACTGCTTTTCAGTAGTTGATGGGACGTGGTAGATATGGTGGTTGAAAGTGGTTATCCTGGGGTATTTTCACATTTCGAGAAAAGACATGCTACTTTACATTTCACTTTGCAGTCACAATACCTAGTGCAGACCTCTGGTGTTAGTATGTGGTAGTAGCACCATGTCCTTCATTGTGCATGATGGTTGTTTTAAGTCAGTACCTGTGGAGGTGTGAGAGATATGGTGGTCAAATGTATTTGGCCTAATATTAAGACCGGCGAATGTGTTCAAATATTTCATTTTGCAGCCAACACTAGAGAGCGGAGACCACTGGTGATAGTGTGTAGTAGTAGCTGGAGTCTCCTATCATGCCATATATTGACTGCAAGTTGGTAACAGTGCCTGGAGCTGTCAACATAGGGCGTTTCCATATTTTGACCAAAGACGTGTGTTGGCATATCTCACTCTGTAGTCACAACAACCTAATGCAGACCAATGGCGTTTGTATCTGGTAGTAGCCTGGATTCTCCCATCATGCACTATATTATGTAATTGTAGGTTTTCCTTGGCGAATTGAAGCTTGAAGATGTCTTGCGCATGCGGCCACATCAATTGATCGTGGATGAAGGAATTTTTGATGGCGTAATGTGCCATCATCTTCTAACAGCACGTTACGCTGTTGAAAAATTGTTCATCAATGCTCAATTGATCCAGCCACATGCCCAAGAGATCTTCAACATGTGCTATATTGCCTGCATATTGGTAGTGGCCGGTGTGTGGGAGATATGGTGGTTGAAATTAGTCAACCTTAGGCATTTTCATAATTTGACCAAAGATATGTGTGCCCCTATATTTCACTTTGCAGCCACAACTACCTAACACAGACCACTGGTGTTTGTGTGTGGCAGTAGGTTAGAGTCACCCATTGTGCATTATTTTGTTCTGCTTATCAGTAGTTTTGGTGTGTGAGAGATATGGTGATTGAAAGCAGTCAACCGAAGGCATTTTCTTATTTGGAAGAAAGTGTTCTAAAAAATATATGGAATCTTCTAGAATGTACTAGATTGTTATTGAATGTTCTAATATGTTCTTCAATAATGTTTTAGAATATGAAACATTTTCAGATTTTTCAGCTATTAACAAATAAAAATGTCTTATATGCAACATATACAGTGTGTAAACCGATTTTTGACAGGACTTTCACTGGTTAGTTGCTGATTTAGCAGAGTAGTTTTAACCTTGGTAATATTTAATCTTCAGTTCACAACATAAGGTAGGGATTATTAGTACAATACACAGAGGTTAAAGTATTCTTTGCATTGCTTGTAATCTCTCTGGTCTATGTTGTCAGCGTACATTGTCTTACTCATTGCTGTGTATACATTAATAAAGAATTGCTGTTTGTAATAATGCATCCTTTACAGTTTGTTTTTGTGTATAAATTAACTGCTAAAATTGTAAGTAATAAAGTAATTTAAGTAATAAAACAAAGGAAAAAGGAAATGGCTTTAGGCAATTTAATTACAAGCAAAGGGAAAATGGCTCATCACTCACTTTAGTTGAAGGCAGCAATGGGAGAAGAACATATAACACGAACACAAAAATACATAATATTTTGGTCTTAAACCTTCTTCATGCTAAAGAGAATAAGTCATGTGGCTCAGGTGGTGTGCACATGTCAAAGTTTCTTACATATCTTACTTAGTTATGTAAGAAACTTCGGCATGTGCACACCTCCTGAGGCCCATGACTCATTCGCTTTAACATGAAGAAGGTTTAAGATCAAAATATTGTGTATTTTTGTGTTTGTGTTTTATATTTTCTTCTCCCGTCGCTACCTTCAACTTTGGTAAGTGATTAGTCATTTTCCCTTTCCTTGCAATTTAAAATTTAAGTAATAATAAAAAAGAAAAATCTTCAAAATTCTTGACAAACATGAATGAAGTTGTGGGCACCAGCTAGGTTTTAATATATTTTGTGGACAGCTAAATTGTTTTGGTAAAACTCTCCTCTAATGCAGTTTTCAGGAATTTTCCATGTTGCACCAATTCTATGCTGGATGAAGCACTTTATCTGAATGATAGAGTACTGGAATGATAATGCTGTGGTAGTTGCTTGCAATCTGCTTTCACTTGAAAAGTTTTTCTTTATATGTGTTTCACTCATTTCAACATATTGTAAGTTACTTATTAGCTTGCCAAAAGCATTTCTACTAAGCATTGCCACTAGTAATATGCTCTATAATTCCATTTTGAAGTTGCTTATGTAGGAGACAGAAATTTCACATAAACCAGTTTTCAACTGGAAGGATTTTCTTACATTCATTTCCACAACTAAAGCTCACCACAAGAATCGTGCCCAGAAAAAAAAAATTCAAGAGATAATTTGGTTTGTTTTTACATTTTAAACCACATGGTTAGGAAAGTTAGAATTTAAGATTTGAAATAACTTTGAATAGGGTAAAAGAACAGCTCATCTTTTAACAGCAGTTATAGTCAGAGCTGTCTAGAATATTTTAAAAGTAAAATTAACTAAATCTATTATCACTTTTAATTAAGAGAAAAAATAAAGATTTTAACTAAACAATTAAAAAATTTATATCAGAAGATACCTTAAATTTAGGGGATTAAAATATACCTAGGTTTAAGCTTTGATAAGATAATTATCATTTTTAAGATAGACTGTTGTGAATTGTTGAGAAAGTATGACAAGTCGCAGCAAGCTGATGACGTAAGACACTTCAATGTTAATATTTTGAAGGTTGAATTAAATTGAGATAGATAGAATATGATATCAGGAAGCACTTGAATTAATGGCAAGTTAAACCATCAAGTATGTTTGGAGATATTAATTTTCAAAAGTTTTTGTTGATGTCATAGAAACTAGAAAACTGATAAAAGGACAAGCAGCCATCTAAAAAATTCTGAGTCTTTCATTGAGATTCAAAAAGAAAACTTCATGTCACTATGTATCCTAGTGTTTCAGTAATTTTAAAGTAGTTAACTTTGCATCGGTTCAGCTAATTGGAAAATTCATGACTGACATATTTCAGAATGACAGCAAACAAATATTGCTACCAGCAACATTCATATCTCAGAATGACCTTGAAAATAAGAGAAATCAGGGCCAGAACTGATTCTTTTCTGTATTCATTTTTTCCACGAGCGATCAGGGAATGGAATAGAAAGGATTTACTAGGTGAGTAAACTTAAAATCTGACAGGAGTAGCTTTTGATAAAGCTCTCCGGTCATCCTGATCTGGGTTTTCCATGGTTTTTCCAGATCACTCCATGCAAATGCTGGGATGGTTCCTCACAATAGCCCATGGGTGCCTCCTGCCATATCCCATACATCCCTTCCAAACCACTACCTTTTCGGACAGATGCATTGCACCCTCCGCCACACATTTTAAGTGAATCACGGAGTAATAGTAATGGTATAATAGTAATAGGAGTGGACTGCTCCAAGTGGGTAGTTGTTGCGGCACAGCTTAACATGCCATAATCGTTTTCTCACTTAAGTTAGGGGGATTTAGTGTGCATTTGTATTCTCGAGTGAATGTGCTTAATCTGACAATCTTCAATGGACCTGTTGTCCGATGCTTTATTTGCAATTCTAGTACTGACAATGTAAGATAGAATATAAGTTTTTTGTGGTACTAAAATTGTGTCCAGTGAACTCTTTTTAACTCTACCCTTCTTCACTTTTGGGGTTGATAATACAAATACCTGGCGCCCACTTAATTACATTTTAAGGTACAAGAAGGCTAGATATTTCATGTACTTAATTGCTCACAGGAAAATTTTTGCTAAGACCCCAGCATTCACCTAGAGCCTTACAACATGTGTCATTTATGTGAAACATGGTGTGTCAACATAAATTAAAGGAAACCAAGGTCAATTGTTATGGTACCATATCACTTTCGCTCTAGGGGAAGTTAAAAATAATTAAAAATGATGAAGTATATATATATGATACACAAGCTAATAGGAGAAAACATGATTTTCAGATTTGGGATGTGATCCATAGCAAGGTGATAGTGAGACCGGACTGGTAATTGAAAGGTATCACCTTCAATCCTGGCAGTGTTCATTTATTTTCCCCTACCTGCACACCTTTTTGATAATGTTTATTGTTGAAAATTTATTTGTGTAATGAATCATTGGAATATAGCACAAGTTATTTATGCAAGTTGTACAGTGCGGTGCAAAATATTTTTTCCAATTTGAATGAGACATGTTTCCAGAAAAGAAGGCATGACGAAAAGTAGTCCAGCTCCAAGGTGGGTTACATTTAAAATGCACTGGGCCAGAAATATCTCTGCTTTGTGTATTTTTATGACAAATCCCATCCTACACAATGTGAAGACAATGATGAGAGAATAATACTATTTTATTCATTTCCATTGCAGCAAGTATACGAAAAAGTGTTCATCATGTAGATTAAATTCACATTAACATTAAAGAACATATTACTGAATTCTTACAGATTATCATATAAATATTTTAAAATACTATACAATACAACAAATGTTTGTTTGTAAGGAAGTATACCTAACTGAAAAATAAAGTACATTACAAATGGACTCGAGATGTTTTGATCTAGCTGCCACTAGTCTACAGAGCATATTGCAAGAAGCTTAATGTCATTGTAATGTAAACATTCACAAGAAAACTATTTTTCTGCTTATCCTCATCAGCTATTATCGTGTTAGACTTATATATTTTCATGAAAATTACCAATTTTTTGAAAATCATTCCATTCCTGCTAGTCCAAAAGTCATAGAGTATATCAAACTTGGACCTTAATTTTTTTCAAAAACCCAGTAGAGTTGACATTCAGTTTTGCCTTCACTATACTGAAGTTGGCTAAATTGATTGACGAGAGATTTCAGGTCTTTTAGGTATCAATTAATTGAATCTGAACATGTCAGTTAACCTGTATACCTTTTATCAGTCCTTCATTTGCCTAGATTTGCAATAAAATTCACATTTGTGTGCAACTTTTATAATTTTTTGGCATCTTTCTTACTTTCTCAAGCACAAAGAATATTTTAAAGCAATGAATAGTGGTATTTTATATAAAATTTCAACAATAGGAACAAAAATTGCAATAAGTCATAAGCATTCCAGTACTTGTTTTCAAATGAAAAATTGAACTGAATATTTGAGTGAAATATTGTTTCTTCCAATCTGTGATAGTAAAATATCAGGTAAGTAAAAGAAAGTTATTTATTGAATGAAGAAGAGCGAAGTTCAGATTTTACTCTTGCCATACAATAAGCAGAAAGTATAGAACACTGGTATTGTTTGAATTATTTCTTGCTTTCTTCGGGGTGAAGGTTTCGTAACATTATATGTGTTGTTTTATATATCATCACTGTTGTATGTCTGTTCCCATACTACACTCAAAAAGTGTCTGTTTTGATTAGCATGTATAATGAATGATATGTCATTTTATTTTAGTCTAGCAGTATGAGATGATGTCTGGTGACTACTTTGGTGCAATCCTCCATCCTCATGGGGAGAAATTAAATTCATACTCAGATTTCAGAAGTGAAAATAGAAGACCATCATTGGTGGGGATTTAAATTTACCAGGTGTAAGCTGGGAAGCTAATAAGATAAATAACACAAGGGAACAAACATTTGGAAATATCTTAATAAGGGAAAAAGGATTTACACAAGTGGTTCAGCAAAACACTAGGGAACAAAATATTTTGGATATATTTCTCATTGAGCCCGATGAAAACCTTGTGAGGTATCAAGTAACTGAAGGAATAAGTAATCATGAAGCAGTTCTGATGGATATTAGAGGATTCAGTAGACCAGCAGCAAAAATTGAAGGGGCAAATAGGTACAATTATAAAAAGGCACAGGTTTCAAATTTGAAGAGATATTTCAGAGAACAATTCAGCAAATTGAAGGAGGGCACAAGTATAGTAGAGTCAATGTGGGAAGAGTTCAAGGAGATAATATAATTGGGGGAAGAAAAATTTAATCCAAGGCAGAAAATAATGGGAAGTAGAGAACCTATGTAGTATAATAGGGAAGTGAGGAGGTTAAAGAGGCTGGTAAGAAGAGAACATAACAGAGTTAAGAGACAGCAGGGTAGTAGGGAATATTTAAAACAACTAAACAAGGACATAATAACAGCAAAGAAAGTGGCTAAAGATGGGTTTATGAAGGGTGCAGGAGGACCATTGACAGATGCATCTAGAAATTTCTATGGCTATATCAGGAAACTGATGAGAAGGGAGGGTGTAGAGACACTTATTGATAAGGATGAAGAAGAAGTTACTGATGATTTGAAAAAGGCAGAGATTTTAAGTAACTGGTTCGGTGAAAGCATTAGGGACAATGAATCAGATACAGGAGGGTCTAATGTGGAGAATGAGCTTAACAACACAATTAGAACTGAAGATAGTAAAAAATTTGAAATTCACCCTGAGGAAATCATGAAGGAAATAAAAAAGCTGAAAAAGCATAAAGCAGCTGGTGAAGATAATATTACTACAGATATCTTAATGATAGCCAGATGTGACATTGTACCTTATCTTGAAATATTATTTAAACTGAGTCTGGATACTTGCTGCTTACCACAGGACTGGAAAAGTGTAATAGTAGTACCAGTACATAAAGGAGGGGTGAGAAGTAGAGTTAAGAATTACAGGACAATCAGTTTGACATCAGTGGTAGGTAAATTAATGGAAAGGTTGATATGCAACCACATCAGGAACATAAGTGGTTTTCAAGCAGGTAACATGGGTTCAGGCAAGGATATTCATGCGAATCTCAGTTGATGGGATATATGCAAGATATTTCAGATGAAATGGACAAGGGAGGCCAAATTGACAGTCTAACACTAGATCGGCCAAAGGTGTTTGACAGAGTGAGCCATAAAATGGTAGTAAATAAGAAAAAAACCATTGGAGTGGATGAGAAAATGATTTGCTGGGTTGAAGAATTTTTAAAAGGTAGAAAAAAGAAAGTTAGGGTAGGAAAAGTAGTATCAAAAGAAGTGGAAGTAAAAAATGGGTGTGCCGCAGGGTAGCATATTGGGACCATTTCAATTCATTATTCTAATGAATAATTGTGTTGATTGTTTACTATCTGAAATTAGATTGTTTGCAGATGACATAATGCTAAATAAAAGAATCAAAATGATAGAAGATTGTTAACAGTTGCAGGGTGGTCTAGAAAGGATATCTAGTTGGGTTGGTAAACATGGGATGAGGATAAATGCAAAGAAGAGTCAGCTTATTAGATACACAAATAAAAAACCAAAGGTTACTTATGATTATAAGGTGGGGAAAGAATTGCTTGCTGAAGACTTGAAATGTAAATATCTTGGCATAACATTTGATAACAAGCTTAACTGGGCAGGACACATTGGAACCGTGGTAGGAAAAGGTCTCAAAATTCTGCACTTGTTGGAGTGAGAGATGAGGGGTTGCACAAGAGAAGTAAAAGAATTTGGTTACAAAAGTCTAGTCAGAACATTGCTCGGATATGGTAGTGTAGTATAGGGCCCACATTTTGAGTATCAAATACAGGAGTTGGAGAATTTGCAATGAAGGGCTGCTAGATTTGTTTCTGGAAAATATCGCAGAATGCAATCAGTGGATATGATAAAGGAGCTGGAAAGGAATTCATTGCAAGACAGGTGGAGAATGAGGAGGGTCATGGGAGTGTACAGGGAATATACTGGCAATGAGGCATGGATATTCGATTAGGTATAAAAAGTAGTGTATGGAAGGGAAAAGATTACCATGACCACAAGCTGGCACTCGATTTCAGGCACAAGGGTTGTAAGCTACCTTACTCTCTATTTTAGATATTCAGTTAAAATCCAGCGAAGTTTGAGGTTAACATTCAGTACACGATACCATAGTTGAAACCGAAATAACAACACTTTAAGTTCAGAAAAGTAAATAAACAACACATAACAACCATAAATAAGAAGTTTCTAGTAAAATATAAACCATAAACTTACCTAAATGAGCGTAATCCATAATAATCCTGAGGTAAAATACACAGGTTTGTTTACACAACCACAACACCCTAATAATTAGAATTTCACTGTTATATACTAAATTCACTAATAACTCGCAGTTCCAGACCAATTTAAAGCAGTAAATATGATTTTTAAACCATCTCCACATGGAGTGAGCTTAAATATTTAGTTTCAGCACATCTAAACAGTTTCAGAGCTTTAAAAGTAAATGTAACCAAGTAAAATAACTGGCCAGTTAATATCCGTTAAGTTTCCGATAACCATCAAATAATAAAAAGAAGATATAAGTAAATAAAAGTCCACTTTGTGATGGCGTCATAGCAACGAACTTGTAAAATTTAATTACTCTCCGACTTACATATTTCACGAACTAAAAACTTTTCTAATGTACTTAAATTAAATAAGGGTTTGATTTAAAATTAGTTTTAGGCCACAATAGACTTTAAATAAAAAGTGAAGTTTCGGTTGCACAATCTACGAAAACAGTAAAACTTAGAAATTCTATAACTTCTGATAGCCTTAACCGATTTAAAAGATTTTTACACCACTGGACTCAGCAAAGGCTGGGGAAAACTTTGGAAATAATATTAACTTGAGGTTTTAAAGTTTTGCGGGGACATATTTCGCATGTGACGTATGATGACGTATCGCAATACTCTAAACAAATGTGCTTTTAAATTAACCAACTTTCAAAATTCATTTTCACCGGTCTGGAAGCTCGAAAAACAAAAACCAATCACATCACTACACTTGTCTCATTACGCTCTTCATCTTGTAATTTTCTGGTAGCACTCAGTTAACAGATTCTTTTTCTAGATAGACTATTGTCTAGGTCAGTAGGCCATTTTGATAAAAGTTAGCCATGACAGGATTGGAGGGCAGTCCAACAGTACGGTTTGAGGAGACCACACGTATCTCATGTGGTCTTAAGTTTGAAAACGCCCGGGGTCGCGGTGGCTGATGGGTAGTCAAGATTGGAGCAGTATGGCTGACCGACGCCATTTTAAAACAGGCGGGGCAATATCAAAATTCTAAAACTTTACGACATGTGTTCATCTTAACTTTCAATTTCATTCGGGGTGGTGCAGTCTGTTCTGTTTCATGACTTGTGATCTTCCGCAAATGATTTTCTCCATTTGCCATTGCTAACTGTGACTTTTGTAACTTCTGTGAAAATTTTAAGAATATATACTTCAATTATCTGGATGCAGACTTTCATTTCTACTTTAGTACCTTTCTTACATGAGGTTAATCTGTAAGTGGCGACCTCATTAATTATTACAGTTAGCATTCTACAAGGTTTTACACGGTTATAGAACTTTTTCCGAACTTTGACAACTTTTGGATGACTTCAAGCTTAGGTGGACAAGCCGATACCGGCCCCGATATCCCGCTTCGACCCTAACAGGGTGTGGCAGATTCTATTTTTTAGGTAAGAGTGTCAGGGATTGGAATGAGTTACCAAGAGAAATGGTGAATAATTTACTGAAAACATTGAAAGAATTTAGAGTTAAAATTTGTAGAGGACAAATGTAGGTAGGTGCAGGATAGGGGGAAGATGGGGGTGTAGAGAAATTGCCACCGGAGCCTGTGCCCCATTGCAGCTAAATTAAATTATATCCTAACCACTTCATCACAATATACCCATTCCTACTGATGTACTCAATTATATGCTTTATATATTCTAATCACTGTATTTCTCTACAGTTGTTAGCCTTGACTGTTACCTCCACTAACAAATTAACCACCGCAAATGTCCTAAAATGTGACCTATCATCTTGTATCTTCCTTCTATAAGACTTTTGCAGAAACTTCTATACTCATCTATTATTTCAAATACACATTTGTTTCATACTTTATCTAGCCATTTAATTTTTATCTTCTTTTCATAGCACCAAATTTAAAATGCATCAATTTTATCTTTTTCTAGTATAGCTAAAACCCACATCGATCTGAGGTCTTTCTGAGTCCCAGATCAATATTTGAAACAAAGATTTCTCTTTTTCATGAAGGCTCTTTAGGGTAGTGCTATTCTGCTTTTAATATCATTCCTACTTCCGCCATCAGGTATAATTTTGTTTTTTAAGTAGCAACAATCACTTACTTCTCCTATCATATTTGATTTTATTTTTATTTTAATCCACTATTATTGGTTTCATTTATTTCTCAAATTGGTTTCTATGTAGTCCAAAATCTTCCTTTAGTATTTTGTCCATCCACTGAGTAACATATTAAGTTTATCTGTCTGTTCTATTAAAAGGACAATGCCATCAACAAGTTGTAGAATGCCATTTTTTTTCTTTGAAAATTTATGCCCTAATGAAAATTTTAATTCACTTCTTTTATTGTTTATTCTACATAGATGTTGAATTTTTATTGGGACAGACTGCAATCTTGTCTCACAACATTTTTAACTGAAACACGTCTCTCAAAATTCCTATACTTTTATTATAGCCACTTGATTCTTATTTAAATTGAAAAGTATTCTTCTGTATCAGTATTTTAAACCCGACTTCTCTAAAATTTTGAACCTCTTGTTTCAACTAACATTTTCAAAGCCTTTTTTAAATCAACAAATGCCATAAAAATATTTTTTGTTTCTTGATCATCCTTTAAAGTATTAATTTTAAAGCTTGAATTCCTTCTCTTTAGTGGAAGTGTACAACCCCTTGTTTTGATGCCGATATGTTTATTGTAAGTTAGCTAATAACATCATCAAACCCTATTTTGGGCACTCTTTTTGGTTTTACCTTATTGTTTTTTACTTGTTATTCATTACTGTTTTCACTTCACTCAGTTGTTGTCTACCATGCTGGTACTTTAAGGACACCAGTTAAATTTAAATACTCAGTACTCAATATTTATGGAAAATGTGAACAGACAGAAATTAGATAGACTGGCATTTCCCCCCCCCCCCACCCCCCCCCCCCCCCCCTTCAGATTTGACTTTATCCTCTCCTTCAAGTCAAAGCAGCATGATGATTGATACCTGAGATTTTAAGTCACAGTCTGTAGGAAAAAATCTTTATAGGGGATGGAGTGGAGTCCCCAATGTTCACAAACTCAATTCTTTCCTATACTTTCTTCTCTGCAATATTTAATTTAATTAGAATGGTCGCCAACCCAAATGGTTTTAATAATGGGATTTTTCAATGAAGGTTAATATCTAAAGATTGTTCTTAACACAGATTTTAAAGTCCAGTATTTTATTGTTCAATGTTTAAAGACATATTCACTCTGACAACAGAAATTGTTACCAGAAAGACTTCGTTTCCGAAAATTGCAGATTAATGCCACGATAATTACATACACTCCGTCCAGACACAATAAAAAGTTCACTCCACTTGAAACCTCAAACGAAATCTTACAATATCAAATTTAAATTATGGAAAACAGGTTTTGTTAAATTAACGATCTGTTTCAAAAATTATAGTTGCCGTCTACGAATATTCCAAGTCCATTTATTCATGATTGTTCTAATGCGACACCCACACCATGCGACACTGCCATAACGCCCGCCCACACTTCACACCTTCACCCTCTAACCAGTTCGAAACTAATACGGTCGAGGTCCCGCCTCAGGTCTCTTATATAGGTTCCCCCAACCCTGATGGGAATTTCCACTCATCTAGCATCTCTATGCGCTCTCTCCCAGCTCCGCTCACAAAGGTTTTCCTCCCAAGTTTTTCCAATAACTTTGTGATAACATAGAGTTCCTCATCCTAAGCATTTTCTATCCATGTAAAAATTTTCCTATCTGCTCTCCTATTGTTGTTATTAATTTTCGAATTTAAATAAACCTGTTTTCTAGATCTAGTGTCCCAACTATTTGTTTTAGCGCGAGTGTTCTAATCTTCAAGAATTCTAAAGCTTTTGACAATTAATTTGGTGTATCTCACTACCTTCCAAAAACCTTTCATTAAAAAGATATCATCTCCCAAAGTTTTCATCCCTTCTCATCAGCCATCATGGAATCCCAATTAAATACTTTGAAATTAAATATCTTATATTGAGAGTGAATTTTTTTGATAAAACATTCTGCCAAACTTACTTAAAAAAATTGTACTTTCATAAAAATAGGTTGCCTCCCAGATGTTTTTCTAGTTTTTTCTTTCCCCTTTGTCAACTTTCATTTCTACCCATTCTCGACAACCTGGTTAGCTACGATGCTTTGACCGCTTTCGCTTTGAAATTACTTATAAAATTTTTCTACACAACTCAACAATCTCAAATTGCGGTCATCATCTTTCCTCAAGAAGACCTTTAATCTGACATAATTTTCTTTTGACTACTTATTTTATTCTCGACTTACCATTTTTTCCTTTATTGAAAAGTACCTTAAAATTAGTCATATTTACTCTAATTCCATTGGAAACCATGTCTTGTACTTCTAAACAAAGATTCGATACTTTCATCCTGGTATCTTAATTCATTTATTACCATTCTTTCATACTTCTATGAACCTGCCGGCTGTTGCGTCATCACTGCCACAAAGCGTCTCTGTTCGAACTTAAAGATTGCTCATAACTTCCTTCCGAAAATTCGTACTACTACCAATGTGAGTCTTACATTCTCTTCTACACCTAAATAGTGTTATCTTTTGGGGGAAATATTACATTGGGTAACCTACTAAAACCGATACCAAACACTCTTCCTTCTCGTTTTCTCAGTTGCCAATAAGGCCAACTACGTTACAAGTCTCAACTATTAAGGTGAGACACACTAAATTAAATCAGTTTAGAAGTTTGTAAGTGATGCAAGATTAGAGCAAAATATGTTTAAAGTTCATAGCTTAATATTCTGCACTGCCATCAAGTGGCATAGTATGTGAGACAATGCTCAGTTCTTAAATCAAACCACAAGATTTCAGACTATAAAACTCCATCAAAATGTGTTTAATAATTTTTTATGTTGCTGGAAAGAACAATTAAATCCACACAGTTGACTCATGTAATTTTTTCAAAAACTTCTTCAATGAACAGTCACAACTCTTTAGAGTTTTATACTAGTATAGATTTAAATAGACCATCAGGCGTTGTCCTTTGACTGAAACAAACTTAACGGTGATTTATTATTCAAGGGCCATTATTAAATATCTTCTTGGAAATTTACAACTTTTCATTAGTCCACTCATGTAAAACAGCATACATTCAGTCAGGGACTTAGCCGATAGTGGGGTTTGGTATCGGCTTCATCACCTGAGCTAGAAGTCTTCCGAAAATATTCTAAGTCCTGAAAAGTTCTGTTACCGTGTTAAACCAATGGTATGCTAACTGTTAAAATTGGACCACAGTCGCCACTTACAGCTTTAACCTCCTGTAAGAAAGGTGCTATTGTAGAAATGAAAGTCAAAGTTGAATAACTGAATTTATATTCTTGAAAATATCACATTTGGTATAAAAGTTCACAGTTAGCAAAAGCAATTGGATAAAAATCGTTCACCAAAGATTACAGATTGCGAAACAGAGCAGAACCGCACGAAACCCCAAGAATGAATTTGAAAATTAAAGTCACATTGCCAAAACTGTTCGTCTGAATGTTAAAGTTGCCGAATTTCCAACATGGCTGCGGTTGAACATAGTGCCAAAAACTCCCACCCTCCAACTGCTTCCCAGCGTCCCCGATGCGACCTCTCTCTTACAAGTTTGAAGAAAGACTGAAAACCCGAGTTTATCCTTACGCGTGCTGCTTTGCCTTATAGTCTCACCTCACGTGAGGTGGCGCTCCGGCTGAGTGCCTACGCACGCTCACACAATCACATATATTTAATTTAATAACTTATCTATTAAGTGTTCAATTTAAAATCTGGAACTGGAAAAGTTATTGGAGTTTAAGGGTGTATTGTTTGATAAAAAGTTTTAATTTGTTTAAGCTTTAATTGTCATGTCTGATAAGATGACCAAATATGGTAATGGTTAAAGGCTTGCATCTAAGGTCAGCATTTTAGAACTTTTTTAAAACGGCTTTAATTACCAACACGAAATTTGGCTCAAATTGTGGGCCCCGATTTTAGCCTCTCAAAGATGTAAATTTTATTTAAATCGGTTATGAGATGATTGAGCTATTGCAAAAACAGTGATTTCGTCTTGGCGCCATACTTATTATTGTGTATTTTTATGTGTAACTCTGACGGTATATGGATTATTAAGCCGGAAAAATTACCAATGTGTAGCCTGAATTAAACTGCGTATTTTAAAGGTTATTTCATCTCTGTAGGTGATATATCATGGACACAATAAATTTTTTAATTATTTACACGTGTGTTATTACAGAGTGTTTTGGAAAATTCCCTAACATCGGTTCTACTGCTTTAAATGGCATGAAATTAATATGTACAAAACTAGAAGAATGGATCTTTAAGAGAAACTACTTTTTAGCCCGGAATCTAAGTAGGCTTTTAAATGAGAAAATGCTAAAGTCGAGTGATTTATTTTATGTGTTCAGATGGCATTTAAAAATACTTAAACGGTTGGAAACTACAAGATTTAGATGAATTTAATTCTCTTTAGGATTGTTTTAATTTATTATTTACTTTATATCAGGTGACAGTGGTTAAAAATCAGTGAAAAAGCATGTTTTATGTACTGTGCCTCTGGCAAGTTACTACAAAATTGGATTAACAAACAAAAGGTCAGTAAAATGTCTTTTATTGGTTATAGAAAATTATGTGTGTTTACTGGCATTTACATGTTCTTTGCGCTTTTGAAATGGTTTAATTTTATCAGAATTAATTCTGAAAGGCTCGAAAATTTAGTCAGATTTACTGGCTTTCTGTTCTTTACTAATATTTCATATTTTATGAACTGAAACTACCTGAAACCTATTAAAACTGAAAGATAATCTTATTTATCATGTCTTTATTTACTTTTTAAGTCCTGAAATTACTTAAAAGGTCTCAAATCGTTTATGTAAATAGCTTATGCAGATGTTATATCATATTTCTTCAAACGGCTTTAAATCTTACTGAAACTACATATTACTGTGAAGTTATGGTTATGGTAGGTCTAGGCCTGAATATTATTAGTTCCTTCTTTACACTTTTTACTGTATAAAAATCTCTCCCGAAATACCAAATCTGGTATATGCCAAAATTTATGGTTAGGTTTGATTTATATTGGAATTATCTATTTATCTCTGGAATAATGCTTAGTAATCATAATAAAAGGTTTGTTTATGAAATATATTTACTATTATTTACCATTTACTTCTTTTAAACCAGTTCAGAATATCTCTCTGACTAATGTTAGGATCTGTTATTGAAAGTTTACTTTTATGTGAAATAACCTATTTCCTGCTGAAATATTCTGGATTTATTGCATTTTATTGTTTGTTGAAAGTTTACTTTTATGTGAAATAACCTATTTCCTGCTGAAATATTCTGGATTTATTGCATTTTATAGTTTATTTATGTTGGTTATGTGTTATTTATTCACTTTACTGTACTAGAAGGGTTGTTAACGCGATTTAAACTGTGGTATCGTGTACTGAAGTTAACCTTAAACTTGGCCGGATTCTAAAAAAATATTGAAAATAGAACGAGGGATACCTTACAATTCTAAAATTAGTATTGTGTTATAGTAAAAATGTACAATGAGAAACAAAAGTTCATGGCTTATTTTGTATATTTTTTTAAGATTTAGGAAAAAAAAAATAATGGGCATGCTTCAGGAGGGGAACTTACCAAATAACCTGTTGCTGGATACAGATTCCTTCCATCAACCACATGGCCATACAAATATTCATTCTCTGGTTTCTTCATCATTATAGAAATAACAGTGTCAAATTGTTTCAGTTGGTCCTATAAAATATATCATACACAAATATGAACTTAAAGTTAAAAAATAAAACTAATTGAAGACAAAATTCTGACTAAAAATATAAAATTAATATCATTATTTATCTAAATTCATAAGAAAAGTAACAACATTTAAAAAAAGTTAAGATAGCTATTTACCAAAAACTTGAGTGCAAAACCATATTTGGATTTTGGCTCAAGTAACAAATAATACTATTATCATAGATAAATCAAATGAATTGGAATCAAGTACAAAATGAACTAAAAGTGTCACAAGTAATTACCAAGACAACTTAAAGTAAATATTCTTCAAGAAAAAAAATCATTATAGAAAGTGATTGTAATAGGGAACTTAAACTGGACCCAATTCACTACAAGGCATAATTAATAAGTTTTCATACGTGTTTCAAATACTCTTTCCAGAATAAGAAAACAGAATTCATTTAACAACTAATTTTTTTGTAGGCAAACTGCAAATTTCATTTTATAAGGGCTGCTTGTAGTGGTATAAGAATTTTCTTCCTTTCCTTTTTTCATGAACTATAGACAGTCTGAGGCACCAGAGAAGACAGTTGGTATCCAAGTGAGTGGCAATTGTTAAAGGTTATGGAAAGGTCTGGTGCAGACTTTTATTTTTAACTTTGGTGTAACTGTGATAGAGCACACACTCTCTCTCTAACAAGTGCAGAATTTTGAATCCTTTTCCTACCACCTATCCAATGTGTCCTGCCCAGTTAAGCTTGTTATCAAATGTTATGCCAAGATATTTACATTTCAAGTCTTCAGCAAGCAATTCTTTCCCCACCTTATATTCATAATTAACCTTTGGTTTTTTATTTGTGTATCTAATAAGCTGACTCTTCTTTGCATTTATCCTCATCCCATGTTTACCAACCCAACTAGATATCCTTTCTAGATCACCCTGCAACTGTTAACAATCTTCTATCATTTTGATTCTTTTATTTAGCATTATGTCATCTGAAAACAATCTAATTTCAGATAGTAAACAATCAACACAATTATTCATTAGAATAATGAACTGAAATGGTCCCAATATGCTACCCTGCGGCACACCCATTTTTTACTTCCACTTCTTTTGATACTACTTTTCCTACCCTAACTTTCTTTTTTCTACCTTTTAAAAATTCTTCAACCCAGCAAATCTCTTTCTCATCCACTTCAATGGTTTTTACCTTTTTTACTACCATTTTATGGCACACTCTGTCAAACACCTTTGGCCGATCTAGTGTTAGACTGTCAATTTGGCCTCACTTGTCCATTTCATCTGAAATATCTTGCATATATCCCATCAACTGAGATTCGCATGAATATCCTTGCCTGAACCCATGTTACCTGCTTGATAACCACTTATGTTCCTGATGTGGTTGCATATCAACCTTTCCATTAATTTACCTACCACTGATGTCAAACTGATTGGCCTGTAATTCTTAACTCTACTTCTCACCCCTCCTTTATGTACTGGTACTACTATTGCACTTTTCCAGTCCTGTGGTAAGCAGCAAGTATCCAGACTCAGTTTAAATAATATTTCAAGATAAGGTACAATGTCACATCTGGCTATCATTAAGATATCTGTAGTAATATTATCTTCACCAGCCGCTTTATGTTTTTTCAGCTTTTTTATTTCCTTCATGATTTCCTCAGGGTGAATTTCAAATTTTTTACTATCTTCAGTTCTAATTGTGTTGTTAAGCTCATTCTCCACATTAGACCCTCCTGTATCTGATTCATTGTCCCTAATGCTTTCACCGAACCAGTTACTTAAAATCTCTGCCTTTTTCAAATCATCAGTAACTTCTACTCCATCCTTATCAATAAGTGTCTCTACAACCTCCCTTCTCATCAGTTTCCTGATATAGCCATAGAAATTTCTAGATGCATCTGTCAATGGTCCTCCTGCACCCTTCATAAACCCATCTTTAGCCACTTTCTTTGCTTTTATTAAGTCCTTGTTTAGTTGTTTTAAATATTCCCTACTACCCTGCTGTCTCTTAACTCTGTTATGTTCTCTTCTTACCAGCCTCTTTAACCTCTTCACTTCCCTATTATACTACATAGTTTCTCTACTTCCCATTATTTTCTGCCTTGGATTAAATTTTTCTTCCCCCAATTATATTATCTCCTTGAACTCTTCCCACATTGACTCTACTATACTTGTGCCCTCCTTCAATTTGCTGAATTGTTCTCTGAAATATCTCTTCAAATTTGAAACCTGTGCCTTTTTATAATTTTACCTATTTGCCCCTTCAATTTTTGCTGCTGGTCTACTGAATCCTCTAATACCCATCAGAACTGCTTCATGATTACTTATTCCTTCAGTTACTTGATACCTCACAAGGATTTCATTGGGCTCAATTAGAAATATATCCAAAATATTTTGTTCCTAGTGTTTTGCTGAACCACTTGTGTAAATCCTTTTTCCCTTATTAAGATATTTCCAAATGTTTGTTCCCTTGTGTTATTTATCTTATTAGCTTTCCAGCTTACACCTGGTAAATTTAAATCTCCACCAATGATGATCATTCTATTCTCACCGCTGAAATCTGTGTATAAATATCATTTCTTCCCAAGAGCCTTATCTTCTTCTGTCATTCTTCCACTGTGGGAAACAGCTGACACTCTGATTTTTTTCTTTTTTGTTACACCAGAAATCTACCTCTGTTAGGGAAACAAGCGGCATACCGGGGTACGTATCGGCTTGTACACCTAAACTGGAGTTCTTTCAAATACTATGAAAAATCAAGAAAAGTTCTAAAACCGTGGGTTACCCTCGGAAAATTGCTAACTGTATTTTAAAGATGGCTGCCACTTAAAAAATTAACCCTATGTAAGGAGGGTACTAATTTAGAAATGAAAATTGTTGAAGTCCATGTCACGACAGATATACGAATATTCTGAAAATTTCACGAATTACATTAAATGTCAGTTAGCTAAGGCATCAGACTAAACGTCACACGTAAGATCACAAGTAATGAAGCAGAACAGACTCACCCAACCCCGGTCAGAAAATAAAGTTCTACTATCGAAGTGTCACCTGTCTAACAAAGTTCAGTTTTTCAAAGATGTCCTCCCTGACCGCCCGCCATCATGGTTTCCGGTTACCCATGAATACCCGCACGCCGAGAGCGCCTAATTTCATTTAACACTGTATGTGTTAACCCGACCAGAGACTTCCGAATTGTGCCAGGAGGCCGGTCGTGGCTTCCTTATATCAAAAAATACAAAAAACCGCAAGAGTCAACGGGTGTTATACTTTTTATTTAAGCTGAGGGCTTCCAGAAAATCACAAAATGTAGAGTGTGTTGCAACAAGTGCTATGCTATGTGTACTTTTCCTCTCAGTGCTTTCAAACTGGTGTAAACTATTTTTCAATTTGGTGTAATAGGAAAGCTAGCCGACTTTGAAAATGCAAGGAAAGTGCCCTTTCTGATTTTCTGAATATCAAGTTTAAACTGTTAGTAAACTGTTCTTGTGGTCCTGCTGATTTCAAAGAGGTAAAATTTTTTTAAATTGATTAATTGTATGAAAGTTATGGTATTTCTAAAATTTGGTAGTTTTGCAGCATTACTCAACTTTATCCACTTTTTATTTACAACTTATTTCGGCCTGATACTATTTTTAAAGTCTTCCTTTATTTTATTTAAGTGCTTTACAAAAGATTTTAGCTCCTGAAATATGTTTGCCAGATCAATATTCTATTTATAAATCGGCGGTAACTGCGTCGTAGGATTACGATTTTCAACTTATTCATATCTTTTATTAAACGGTTGATAGCTAACAGAAACTTAAAGAATATTAATCTGCCTGTTATTTAGTGTTGTTAAATCTACTTTTAAAGCTTGACTGGATTGAAACATTTGATTGAAGTTAGCACATGGAAGATTTGTTTAAAAGTCATATTTACTGCTTTAAATCTATTTGAAACTGCAAGTTTTTAGTGAATTTAATAAAAAATGGTGAAATTATTATTATAAAAGTGCTTTACTGTGTCAAGATGTGTGGAATATGAGTGATATGGTTGCTTAACCAAATCTGTTTACTTGCAATTTTGGATACTTATGGATTACGCTCATTTTGGTAAATTTACAAGTGCTGCTTTATTGGAAACTGTTTATTTATTATTATTATGTCCTGTTATTTAGTGTCTTGCTTTAGTGTGTTGTTGATTCGATTTTAGGCTGCGGTATCATGCATCAATGTTAACCCCAATTCCCATCCTTTTTTAACTAACTTTTGGAAATACAAAAAGTAAGGTAGCTCACACCTCGTACACTTATATTACACTTTTCACTCAAGTCACTTTTGATGCACTTCAATTGTTCTTACCTTGCCTGCCACCGTTTTAATGATCACTCTGTCAAATGCATTGAGTAGATGAATGGCTATACAGTCAACCTGGCCTCCCTTTTTTGTTTCATAAGCAATATCTTCGAAGTAACTCACTAAATGAGAGTCACATGAGTATCCTTTCCTAAGTCCATGTTGATATTTTTCAGTTTAGTTTCTTCCTCACAGAGATTGCAAATGTGGATCATATCAGTCTCTCCAACAACTTTTCCAACAGTGTTGTTAGAGTAATTTTTAACTCTATTTGTCTCACTTCGTTTATTAACCGATATTCCCATGCACTTTTACAGTGCTCCAGTAAGCAAAAGGGCTATACTCAATATAATTAATATTGGTGCAATGTTATATACCACTATCTTTAATACTTCTGTAGTAATATCTTCACCAGCCTCATTATACTTTTTTAGCTTTCTTATTTCACCCTGATTACCCTCAGGTTTATTTCTGCATTTTATTCTGTCACCCGTTTGGGGGTGACACCCGCATTTACAAACTAGTAACCGAAATTAGTGTGGTACAAAAAAAGATTTTTTTTGATAGACTTCTTTTTTCCTTTGGTGTAGAAACACATCTACCTTGAATGTTTTGAATATTTGTTTTAAGTTGATCTATCGCTTTTTCAAATATGATCCAGGGGGCTGTGCTCTTTCAACTCGGTAGAATATAATTATTGGCAACACCGCACCCTTAAAAAAAGAGAGCATTGCTCTGCAGCTCCAACAATCACAGTAACTCATTGTGCTTGCCGTTCGTCACTGTTGTTTGGTTTGTTAGAAGCGGCGGTGGATATAATGTAAGTTTTCTTGTATAAAGAGAGGTAGTTTTAAAATTAAAGGATGTATTATATATATATAAAATTGTTAAAATCATGGACAGTTAAATTGTAAATCCTCTAAATTATTTCAAGAAAAATGCTAGATTCTCCATCAAAAAAAAAAAAAAAAAAAAAAAAAAAAAAAAAAAAAAAAAAGGCAAACAAGCGTTTCAAAATTGTTTTGCTTATTTAGAATTCCATTAGCTTTCTAGCTGAGATTCACAAGTGCATTGAAGTATTTTCTAGTAAATTTTGAATTTATCATCTAACAGATTCGTGATGTATAAATTGAGTACATTTCATGTTATCCGGTCTGCGTACCTACCTATTGTGACAGTGCACCTATATACTCGACATGAAACCGTATCATGTTCGAATTTATGCAAATAAAATGATTCGGAAAACTGTATTAAACTAGCAATACTGTCAGGTTTCAAGTCAATCCGAGCAAGACCAAGTGTTCGTTGATTGTATCGTCTGTCGTTGGTAATCAGATTTTGTAGGGCATGTGTTTAAAACAGTCGGAACCGCGTATCTTGATAGCGAAATTGTAACATTAGTAAGCACTTTAACTCTAGGTTCACGTAAGTTTGCTATGCTTTCTATTGATCGAGAATATGCAAATATGATCGCGATGAAATAAATAAGCGTATAATTCTCTAAGAATTTTCTATAATAAATTTACAGATGAAGATTTCTATTATGGGTAACCTCTATGTGGAATACAGGTACCTAAATTCTTGTGGGTTACTTAAATCGACAGGGATGTCGAACTTCCGTTCCTGAACAAAAATTGAGCTTTAATCATAAACTGAACAAACATTCCAGCCGTTTACAACTTTATTTATACGCTACAGAGCGCTGCTAGAAATTCAAAAATCTTCAGTTCATACAATGTCATATTTAGGAGTCTGTAGATACGTATTTCTTAGGCGGGTGGTAAAATACTTGTTAATTACTTCATGTAAAGACGGCAGATATCCCAAAGGCATGTTCTTTTACTATCTGACCCGTTGTTTTTTTTAATTACATTTAAATTATATTTTATATTTTATTTATTCTTCTATTTTTATGAAGGAACTTATAGTTGCTTCTCTGACTATACAGTATCCCCAAGGGTCTCACAACTTGTGGGACCCGGATCCTGGGTTTGCACCAATGGGAACCCATCTGAGTCTGGAATTGCTTCTACTTGGATCAAGCCACTTCTGTTAACTTTCCTCTCTATATCCCTTGGTCCTGCAAATACCAAGGTTGCAAAGTCATTTAAATACAGCCTATGTTAACGTTCCAATAACAAATGGGTAGCTTTCGACGAATACATGAGCGGTAGAATTTTAGGAAACTTTTTGTGCTGGGTGATCTAATGTGTCTACTTCCAGTATCCTGGACATGCTCTATTGGCGATCGTGCTGTCCAAATTGTGATCGAAACTCCTTCCAAGGCATTTGTGATGATGGCTGCAGTATGAGGGCAGGCATTATCTTGTTGGAAAATGCTATTTGGATGGTGAACATGAAGGGTATCAAAATAAGATGCAGTACCCCGTCCACATAGTGGTGGGGTGTCATTGTGCCATCAGCAACAGCCGACTCAGTCATGCTGTCAAAACTGATTGCCGCCAAAACACGAGTTCTGAAATCACAGCAGGTAAGCCGTTTCTCCACTACGCCTGCGAAAATGTCGTCGATTATCACTTTGCCACAGACAGAATCGAGACTCGTCTGTAAACACAAATGTACACCATTCACATGTCCATTTGTGTTTCACATTACACTAGGTTAGATGATGCTGGCAATGAAATTAGATTAATGGGACACGTTGTACATGGCCCAGAGAGTGTGACCCAGCTTCAAGCAATTAGTTTACAATCGTCTGGGGAGGGAGGGGGGGACTATCTGTAACCACTGCTTGGATCTGGCCTGCAGCCAACCATTTGCCAGCAACAGCCATTAACACCATTTGGCAGTCTTCACGTGCTGTTATCCATCTGTATGGACCCATGCCTGCTCTAGGAGTATTAGAACCTTCTTTCATCCACTGTGTAACAAGTCTTTATACTGACATTCCACTATGGCAAATCCTTTGGAGATTTCACTATATGATGCACCCTTTAAATCACGTCAATTCTCCAACCTCTCTCACAGTTAGACATTTGGGTGTAGAGAGTTGTCACTCTTCGCCTTTGCATACTTAGCCAACAAAAAGTTGTAGACAATAAAGTGTCATATTACACGTTTAAAAAAATATTTTTTTTTTAAAAAAAATTGAAATTTATATAATAAATAGCACCGCAAAGGTCCGCGCTCACTACGGCGGGCCGCATCGCGTCGCGTCGCATCGCAGAAATGCGTCTGCAATCGCTTACCCTGATTCTAATGGGGTAATGCACACCAGAGGCGGGTCGAGTCGGGGCGGGGCGGGCCGCGTCGCGTCGCATTGGCGGATCGCTTGGCCAGGAGTATTTTTCTGCTGTGCGCTCGGATGCGCTCAGTCGCGACCAGGTTTGCGATAGCAGCTCCATCAGCAGTGGCTGACTTTTGAAACTTGTGTGTTCCTAATTCTGTGAATTAACTACATTTCTTCAAGAAAATTAGCTTAATATTTGCACGCAGGATGGTGGATGATTTCTGAAAAAATATAAGTAATTACAATCTGAAAATTTAATTACTTTATGAAATTTAATAAAGATTAAAAAATTATAAAATTTCTAGCTCATGCTCGCTTGTTCTTTGCTTGTATGTTTTAACTTATACTATTCAAACATAATGGATGAAGAGAACTGCATCTCATTAGTAATGACTTTCACGGAGTTTTATGATTTACAAGACGCAAAATATAATAACAAAAAATAAAATTTGGGACGAAATAGGAAATTAGTTAAAGAACCAGGTATAATGTCATGTTTCGTATTTTTTGTTTATTTTACGTGTGTATTATAATTTTCTATCACTTTCTTTGAATGCCGCTTCTACAGCTTCGTGTTACCAACTAACCTAATTGTTTAAAAATATTTTGTGAAATTATTCCAAATCTTAATGATTTCTGATGTAACCTAGAAACTTGTGTAAGTCAAGTATTGAAATTTCTTTGTTGTCATTTTCGTTCTTACCTTCTGCAACCCAATTCAAATATCATTAATCAAAATGTTATGAATGCAGCACGTGGCTAGTATTACTTTATTTATCTTATTAGGTAACGCCGACATTCTTCTTTCACAGATTGGAAACCTTCTACTTATAACTCCAAAGCAGTTATCGATCACACTCCATAGTTTATTGAGCCTGTAATTGAAAGTTCGTTTCTCTTCATTTCATTTTATCTGATATTCTGAATAGGCCTCATCTCGAAAGGGGAAAAGCTTCATTTACTACTAATAAATACTGCATTTTATCTCACTTGTCAACATGAAAATTCAGTTTTCCTGCAGCCATTGCCTCACCTAAATTGTTGTGGCTAAATGTTTTGCCGTCTTATTTTTTTTTTTTTTCCCCCAATCCTCCGGCGACCAAAATACAACTGCAACTGCAAGGGCTATTAAAACGATGAAACACATTCATTTTTCTGCATTAAAAATAGAGAACCACAATTCTGTAGAAGTGTTGTAACATGTTTGCCATCTAATGTGCTTAAGAAATGCAGAAAATTCCTTTTTAAATTAAACCCATTGCCTTTTCTGCTTAATTTTCTTCAATGAATATATAAAAATAAGAGCCCTTTGTCTGATGTGTCCATTTGCAGTGCAGAAGCGGCTGAATAATCGTCGATAACCGAAGGCGGTGACAAAAGAAATGCGACTCGCTGCGTCCAGATGTGCGTTGCAGCATTTTCGCTCAATGCGATGCGACCCGATGCGATGGGATGAGGCCCGCCCTAGTGAGCGCGTACCTTAATTCTCATATTATTACATATAAAACTTTCAATTTTTAACCATTTAATATTCATACGGGGATACTTGTGGCCCAATTTCATTCATTTATCACAACACCGTCTGGGTGTAGGGATTTTAATTTGCGCCAATTTGTGTATCAGTTGCTAAGTGTAAAAGGTCGAGCTGCGGTTCGCCAAATACTGGCCTGTACCGTCACCTCAACAACAGTCGGCTGAGTCCGCCCCCTCGCGAACTTTTCCATAGCTCACTCGCGTTCCCACCCTCTCTTTAGTCTCCTTTAATGTTTTCAAGTGATTGTTTCAGGGAATAAGTGTTGGGGATGACAGGTAGGTCTGATACCTTACTTATTATACTGTACTTTATTTTGCACAGTTTTGGTATGAAAGTACATTAAAATACTTTTTTATCTTACTCCGTAATCATCTAACTGGTTGATATTTTATGTACAAAAATAGTATCCCAACACAAGTATTAACAAATAATCACCACACTGTACCGGAATGACACATTCTCGCGTTGTTTCAACGCCATCAGAACAAAATGTCAATGACTTCGCATTGGACGCGTTTATTTTTATTTTTTTGAGGTTCCTTTCGATTCTCTCATTATTTTTTTGTTAGTAAAGAAGGATATTATAACATATTTTAATTTAAATATAGGTCGTAAAGATTTTGTATAATAAAAATAATAATTTCAAGTTATCTCAAAGTTCAAGTCACAGAGTTTCTTATTGAGAAACTGTCAGTGCACCTATATCGTAATCACCTAACAGGAAAAGGAGACCTACAGATTAACGTGAAATTCGAATCACGGAGCTTCCTAGAATCTTCGCATTAACATATAAATGCTTTGCCAGATGTAAATGTCAATTTTAAGACCCGCAAAAATTACAGTCGAGGCCGGGGTTTGAACCGGGACATTCAGTACCCAAATCGCACGCAGTCATTTGTGTCACCAGTCCGAATGTAGGTGTAATGAAAATAAGTTTGCAAACATGATAAAATGAACATTTTTTCTTTATCATCTATTTTTGCTATCAGAAAACATGGATCCACTTTTATGTGTTTGAATACATATTGTTCATTACGTCTAGACTTTTCTGGCGTCTGGTTCCGGCGTGCGATTCAGGTGTGGAAGGTGCCCATTACAAATGCAAATCTCGGCTGCAGTTTTTGTGGGTCTTAAAATTGATCTTCAGCTCTGGCAAAGCTTGATTTTTTAATGCGAAGATGCTATGACTCTTCCTACATTTTTACGAACATCTGATGAACATGGATGTTTTAAAGCAAACATAACATGAAAACAACATTTGGACGTAAGGTAATGGAAATTTCCGAACTCTCTCTATGCGCTTCTTTACATCCAGCAGGCCGACACTGGTCCGCACCTTCAAAACATAAACCAAACCAATGATAGCCGGGTGATGGCCAAGTGTCGGATGAGACACCGTGTCATTTGGACAAACTTCCATTGAGTGAGTGCCAACATTAAGAAACCTGTCGGTGTGGTTACGGTGCGGAACAGTATCAGGCAAGTGAGGCCCGATCTTCAGAGAAATTTAAATTAATCTAAAACCACTTTCGATCATCGAGAGTGCCATATTGACTATTGAACATGAAGTAACTCAAATTGTTAATTTTGAAAATGTGATTTACGAATTTGCAGCTGTTAAAACTAAAAAGAGGAGACTGTGAAAGCAGTTGTTTTTAGTTTATGTGTATATCTTTTAAATGTTGTTAATATTATAATTTTATTAACTATTATTTTTCAATAATAATAAATTTTTGGTTAATTATGTTTTATTAATATCATATTTTAGACTTACAAGATATATTTTACTTAATTTTGAATTTAAGTTTTCAAGGGGTGACACCATCGATATCCGCCCCGGGTGTCACCCACGCTAGCTACGCCACTGCTTACAATGTGGTTCATTGGTATAACTTAAATTTGTGTGATGCCAGTTCAGTTTTTGCCTGTGCTAAATTTTGAAGAATATATTAACTATTTACCAGCAACAAACTTGTGAACATTATTATCTATACCCTTTCCTTAGTTTGGGGTTTTATTAAGCCAAGCAGTGACCAATTTTAATGTAGCAAAGGAGAGCTGGACATTATCCTAGGTAAGATCACGATCATAGTTGAGAGAATGTTATGGTTAACCCCTCATCAACACTGCTTTAACTTTACAAACATATTCTAAGATTACCATTTAAAACACAATTTCATTTTGAATAGAACAATATTGTCTTAAGAATTCTCTTGAATACAACTGTAATCTACTTCTTCATCACCTTCTTTGTTACTGTTCATTTTGATCAGCTTCCACCTACTCAATTTGTTTTTCTTCTTTGCCTGGCTCATATTTCAACTTACTCCCTGGTAGCCTTCATTATCTTCCTTTCTTTCTACAATATTTGCATTTTTCTCCTGTTTCTTCTATGTATTTGAGATGCATTGTATGACGTCTTCCAAATGTTCCACATCTTGATTTTTTATGTTTCTCAACAGGTAATGCTTCCTCCCATGTTCAATGCACACTGATGCCTTACCTGTTTCAATAGTATATATTATTTTTATATCTTCCCCCATGGGTATGATTGGTACTTTGTCACTTGCATTATCCTTCTTTCAACACCAAAAAGTACCCAATTGCACCTTCTTTACATTCATACATTGTCTCTTAATTTTCCACTTCTTGAATATCTTTTATCTCTTGAATTTTCTTTTCTGGCTTCTGGTTATTTTTTTTTTAATTTGATACTGTTTTTATTATTCTACTATTTCCTTGACTTAACATTCTATGGATTCTGTTCTGTCATGAGTTACGGTTTTGATTTCACTCTCACTAGTTGTTTACACATATTATTTATCTGTCCTTCAAAACATCTTTCTACCCTTAGCATGTCCTGTTTTAACTCTGTCAGTCCCACATTCAGACTCATTTCCATTTTTTCTTGTCCAGTGCTTAACTCTTGTTTTAGTTACATGAGTAAGTTTATTATCTGTTGTGTTCCACTCTTCTTGTCTTCCCACCCATCTTCTTTGGGGACAGCAACATTCTTTTAACGTCTTTTTGTAGTATGATCTGCTGACTCTTCTGTTCTGGAACCTTCCAAAGATATAAGGTTAACTACTACATATTTTATTCCATTCTTGCCACATACCAACTCTCATCCGAAGATTACAATTCATTATCAGGCTTGCACTCCATTCCTTGTATTGGAATAATGGTCTGTCACTTGCAACTTTTTTTGTATAAAATAACTTATTACTCTTGAGATTTTTTGAAATGTTTTTACTATTTATCAAAAAGTTATGAATAATGTGGCAGTTGATGTTGGCAGCTTATACTAAAACTTACTAATACATTAATCAACTTAACTTTTGTTCTTTCTTTCTTCAATATACCGTAACACATCTGGTTGGTAATATATTAAACCTCTTTCACAGTAGTCATAAGAGACAGTCTTTTTTTTTTGCCATCAGCTCCATCTTTGATACTGATGACAGGAAAATTCTCTCTCTAGTGATGTAACACTGTTATCTAACAAACTGTATATATAACCAACTTCACTTTTTGAAACTGGTTTACTGAACCATCCAATATCCATCATCATGGCTCATGATCACTTATTCCTTCTGTAACCTGAGACCCCATGAAATTGGCATCAGGCTGTATTAAGAAGATATCCATTATGTTTGGTAACTTCACCCTCTGTTCTACTACTTGTTAAGGCCTACTTCCCTTGCAAACACATTAGCAAACATCTTCTCTCTTGTATTTTTTATCATTAGGTAACGTTTGGTGTGCACACACGTTCCGAGCCTAATGGCCCGTTTTTTCTATTTGTGAGCAAGGCATATGCCGAAATATTGTGTAGTTGTTTGTCAGCATTAGTGTTCTCTCATCGCATCCGTCCACTTTGGTATGTGGTGGGTTAATTTCCCTTTCTTTTCTTATTTATATCGCCTAGAAGCCGCTTCCTTTTTCCTTAGTTGCATCATTATCTTAATTCTCTGACAGTTAACACCCAGAAGATTAAGTCCTCACCAATAATGATCATTCAGCACTCTCCTCTGAACTCTGAATATGAGTTGATTTTCTCACCAAGAGCCTCATCATCATCATTCATTTTTCCACTATGGTAACCAGCTAAGACCCAAATTTTTCTTTTGGCTCATGCCAGTAATCTACTCCTAGTAACTCATAACTATCATCTACGAACACCTTTGAACCAATAGTCCTTACTAACCAGTATGAGGATCACTTCACCAATTCCTTCTCTGTCTCTTCGATACACCCTATAAGCATTAGGAAAAACTTCATTGTATAGCACTTCTTCTTTTAACCAAGACTCCACCCCAATAACTACTTGTGGTTTATTTAACTCTGTTAAGATACCAAACTTTATTAACTTGTTTATTGCACTCCTACAGTTCCTAGTAACAGACTTAAACCCACCTTTGTAATGATTTTAGCACTACACATCAGTTTACCCTCTGTGAACCAATCTTTAATTTTTTCCTCAGCTTCTACTTTTTCATTATTATTTATGACTTTTCCTGCAATGAATTTACATTCAGTATCCCTTTGGTAACTTATTTTTAATCCTACATCAATAGCATCCAATCTTTAAAAGGTACAGTCTTTATCCCATTTTAACCATAAGTGGGGCCCTTACAGGTCTAGCTAATAGCTCAGATAGTGCTCCATCCCCCTTCTACTTAGGTGTATGCCATGCCCAGTGAAACTCCACCTACTAATGGCATTCACAGGTACAAACCCCAAGACAGTACTACTGAATTTCCCAAGTTGTGTCTCAGTCTCCACTGCCTTTCAGTGTGCTTCAAATTTGGCCTAGCATTGTGTCTGCATGAGCTCCATCCTGATATACTATGCCTCCTTCACCACCTCCCTCAGGTCAGTTTCTATGCTATAACTCTCATTTCTGACAATACTATTTCCTGCATCCCCCACTATCATTACTCTATCCTTCTTAGTGAAATCCTGACAGTGTAATATATCCTCTATTACCTGTCCTAATATTGCAACAGGTTTGACCTTGTTGCCTTTACACAACTTGTCATGCAGAAGAGGGCATACACCTTTTCCATGGCACTACCCAATGGAATAATCTTTTTCTTTCTTCTTTTTCATTCCATAGATCTTCTGTACCTTTCCTACGAGTACAACTTCTTGATGCTCTTCTCCACTGGACTCCAGTAACAGATCAAAATTACTTCTCCCCTCAATTTCTAAGGTATCAGGCACCCTATCCAGTTTAACCTAATTTTAACCAACTTCAAAAAAAGGAGGAGGTTCTCAATTCGTCTGTTTTTTTTTTTTTTTTTTTTTTTTGTATGTATGACCAGCGATATTTTCACCAATTTTGAACCGATTTAAATGAAATTTTTTTAGTGGACAGGATATACCCCCAAAGTGGTCCCATATGAATTTCATTGAGAAACCACCCCTTCTACCCCCCTCCGGCCCCTAATTTTTATATAAATCTTCATTTGTTATTCGATCTCGATGAAATTTAGGACATATATAGCCAAAAATAAAGAGAAAAATACTGTCAACTTTTGGTTTAAAAAAAATTGAAGCCCTCTCCCCCTATCCAGCCCCTAAATTTTTACCAATGTTCTTTATACAATTCTATAGTCGACACATTTAACTGATATCCATTAAAGTTGTCAATTACATGCAGTTTTATCATGGAGAAGG
>CM061914.1:66660653-66807861 GCA_031002005.1 Vandiemenella viatica
CTACAACAAATGTAAGATAATGACTTTGGAAATAAAATTAAGACTATGGATATTTTAACAACGGAAACAGTAAAATAATTATGTCAGTAAATACATATATTGTCGGGGGCAAAGCTGGATATGGAGGTTAGTATAATATAGCTTATCGTGAGCTTTGACTGTTAGCAAGGCCTAAAAGATGGATTGTCTTTCGTTTTTGTCAAGCTGATAACCTCAACTTGAGAAGGTAGGATTGAAATAATGTACACTGCAGCCAATAAATTTCAAAACTGTATTCATAAAATAATTACAAAATTCATTGACAAATCTATGACTTCAAGACTTCTTTTCCAAAGCTAATATCATTGCAGATTTGAACAGCAAAAAAAAGTCACAGTCAACTCACAAAAACCCCTAGCTGATGAGAAATCAGCTACATCAAGTGTAAGTCTACATCTTTCCTTAATAGACTGGCCAGACCAACATGGCTGACTAGCTAGCTGCGAGTTCATTCATAGTGCCAAATCAGCAGTGCTACCGACACAACCTCACCATACCAGTGCTTTCGAAAGACTGACTGAGCAATGTTACCAGGGTCCTATTTATAGAGAGCAGGCTGATGTCATCATAACTCCCCTCCTGAAGCCTTAATTCTCTTCAGATCTGCATGAAATGTTTGTACAAGGTCACCCGATGTGTAAATGTAAAAACTGATCCTTATAAAAAAAAAAATCTTTCTCTAATGGTTTAGACATAAAAATATTATTCAGTGATGAATCTTAAAATCTCTCTCCACTTCAATGTATTAGTGCTACAGTGATGAAGCTATGTTCAAAATGATCTGCTAATTCTCCTCTATCTTTTTTTCCCAAATCACTCCAGGCGAATGCCGGGATGCTTCCTTCAAAAGGCCATGGCCGAATTCCTTCCCATTCCTTGCCCCCATCCTTTCGCGTCTCTAAAGACCTCGCTGTTGAGAGACGTAAAGCAGTTTAAAAAAAAATCTATCTTTTAGTATATAAACTGGGTCATTTACAATTATCTCACTTAGTGTAATTCATAATACAAAATTTCAATATTTGATATGTTCGAAATTATCAAAGCTACAAAATTGAAATGTGTTTTAAATTATTCTTCACAAGATATTCTGTAAAATAGTGATGCTATCCAACTGCTATGATTGTTCTTCAGATGCTTTCCTATTGTCACAAAAATCTTAGTATTCAATGTAAATTTATGCTTCCGGGTTTTTGCAACTTCCAGAATCCATTTGTATGCATTTATTATTAATTTACTTTTTCCCATTCCAGCCAAAGTACTACATGGATTTCATAAAAATTATTGCATTTTAATAACACTCTGTCAGGGCGTAGCGGAGTACTGGGGTTAGGTACCCGGCTAAATCACCTGAACCAGATGTTGTCCAAAATATATTATAAGTCCATAAGAAAGTTCTGAAACCGTGTAAAATTAATAATGCTAACAGTTCAAATGACCACAGTCGCCACTTGCAGGCTTAACCCTCTGCAAGAAAGGTATTATTTTAATAAATGAAAGTCTCAAGTCAAAATCAAAAGTCATATATTCTCCAAAAATTTCCACACAAATGTTATAAAGCACTGTTAGCTAAGGCTATCGGATTTAAATCTTTTCCAAAAATTGCAAGTTGAGATTCCAGAGCATAACCGCGAGAAAAACCCCAAATAACTGAATTTAGCTGACAATTTACATGGTTAGTCACTGTTGGTTGAAAAACTACAACATGGCCGCTATATCCTGTTCCTTCGTCCAGGTTGGTTCATGACCAGCCTGTTCCGCCAGCCCGAGCGGACCTCGCGCCACCGTGCGTTCACCACCGAGTTACAAAAGACACTGGAGATGACAGACCGATGACAGACCAAATTCCCACCTCTAAGCCGCCTTATATTGACTTGAAGTCACGTGATGCATCTCTCTTCAACAAATTACCAAATATGGATGTGTTACTCGCCTACCACCTAAGTCAGTGTCCTGTTATTTTATTATTTAAAAATCGGCTTTAGTAATTGACTTGAAATTATGTTTAAAATATTATTCCTGATTTTAAACTGTCTCTACATATGAACTTTGTTTAAATCTGTTGAGATAAGGTAAACCGAGTAATTCTAACAATCGAGTGTAACTATTATTTATGTTTTTTATTTATAACTCTGAAAGTTTATGGAATATCAAGCCGGAAAAATTATCAAAGTGTAGCCTGAATTAAACTGCGTATTCTGAAATTTATTTTATCTTTGTAGCTGTTATGTCTGAAGCACAATAAATTATTTAGTGATTTACACGTGTGTTTTATGTCGAGTGTTTTTAGGAAAATCATAACATCGGTACTATGGCTTCAAATGCTGTGAAATTAATATATGTGAAGCTAAAGGAATTGATTGTCCCGGCAAACTATTTTATAACCCGGAATTCAAGTAGGCTTTTGAATGATAAAATGCCAAAACTGGGTGTTCAATTTTACGTGTTAAGATTATATTTAAAAATACTTAGAGTGTTGGAAACTATCAGATTTAATTGAATTTACTTCACTTCCTGGCTGTTCTAGTTTATTCCCTACTTTATATTGGGTGGCAATGTTTACAATCGGTGTGGAAGCATTTTATGTGTGCAGTGTCTGTAGAAAGTTGCTTCAAAAATTGGATTACCATACAACAGGTTAGTAAAATGTCTTAAAATGTGTCTAGAAAATTAATTATGGGTGTTAACTGGTATTTACATGCTCTTAGCGCTTTTGAAATGGCTTAAAAGTGTTAGAATTAATTCCGAAAGGTTGACCAAATTGATCGATTTACCGGCGTCTATTTACTCACTGATATTTCATATTCTACAGACTGAAACTATTTAAAACCTATTAAAATTGAAAGATTATTTTATTTACTGCTTGTTTTTCTACTTTTTAAATCCTGAAACTACTTAAAAGACCTCCAATTATATAAGTTAACTGTTTAAGCAAATGAGTATTAAAAATCCAATATAATTACTTCTTGTGGTTATTAGATGCTTTAAAACTATCAGAAACCTGTTAATTTATCTACTAAGCTATCTCAGGGATTGTTATTGCTGCTTTTAGGGCTTTAACATGGTCATATTTTATTACAATAAATTATTTTCATTCTGTTTCAGACTGTTATTTTATCATCCAGTTTATTTCTTTAAAAATCCTGCTAAACTATATTTATTTCTGAAGTTATGGTTATAGTGAGTCTAGGCCTGTGTAATATAGGTTCTTTATTGTCTTTACTGTACTGAAATCTCTTCAGAAATACTAAAACTGGAATATGCCAAAATTTATGGGTTAGATTTTTCCTTTACTGAAATTACTTATTTATCTCTGAAATAATGTGTATTAGACATGATAAAAGGTTTATTTATGCATACTATTTGCAATTATTCAACATTTACTTCGTTTAAATCGGTTCAAAATATCTCGCCAACCAATGTTAGTAACTGTTATCAAAAGTTTACCCCTATGTGAAATAACCTATTTCCTACTGAAATATCATGGCTTTATGGCAATTTATCGTTTATTTATGCTGTGTATGTGTTATTTATTCACTTTATTATACCAGAAGTACTGTTAACTTGATTTTACGTGTGGTATCGTGTACTCCAACTAACCTTAAACTTGACCGGATTCTAACGAAATATGAAAAATAGGACGAGGGATACCTTACAACTCCCCCCTATGAATTTAGCTGAAATGTACTATCTGAAAATAACTCTGTCTTCATGAAACTATGACTTTTTGTACAAAACCGTCGAAAAACGTTACTTAACTTTTACCCATCAATTTCAAATTTTTACATAATGTGTTGCCAAATTCAACAGATCTTTTAGCTACAGATCATCTTTGTATTTTGAAAAATGAGGCTCAAGAATTTATTAAGTGTTTATTTTCGATTGCTGCCACTTAATAATTTAAACTTCAAAATCCAAATATCTGCTCAGTGCAATTTTATACCTGCCAAGTGTCATACTTCATTTTAATCCTTGTGGCTTACTGTGCTCCTAAAAATGAGTGTACTGGTAGTGTTTGATATTATAAAATAGGCAGAATCCTATATAGTGGTAATGTTAACAAATGTTTTGATTATATACCACTATTTACTTTTACTTATTGCTTGAAACTTATTATAAAATGTCTTTAAATTCACTTTACAATAGAATTGAAGTTAGCTCAACACACTTTAAACAAATTTTGGTGACATGTTGAACAAATTTAGGTTATATTACAATATCAAATAATGTTCAGTAGTATCCATGACATGTTTCACATCCCGGAGGTCTTTCCTCAGCAGGGATCCATGAAACAAGATTGATAAATAAATAAAAAAAAACTCTTTGCTTATACATTAAAAAGATATTTTTCTATTTGTCACCGATTAGTTAACTAGCAACAGCTCAGTGACTCACAGTATGGATTTTGTCAATACAGGCTTCCAAGAAAACACAATGGCTGCAAATTTAGCTAAGCTAGAAGAAATAACAATTGTTATTATGTCTCTTGAGAGCATGTTCTCGTTGATATTAGTGTTTTGAGTGCATTGACAGTGAGGTCATTCCTGTCCTTTTTAACAGCAAATGCTTGTGTGGTTATAATGATTAATTAGTGTTCCACAGACTTAAGTAATGTATTAAGTTATCCGTTAAAAACATTTCTACTACTATGAATGGTGCCAGAGTGGCTTAAGTGTACATTAGTAAAAACACCCTAAAAGAAAAGGGAATAAGTTAATTATAATGAATTGCAATCCTATTTCATCTCTAATAGTCTCCTTCAAAATTTTGAGAAAGTAATATGATACAGAGTGTAACAGGATCTTGAAATTAAAAAGAGTCCAACCAAATTAGGTTTTCGAAAGGGCTATTGAACAGAACACTCAATATTTGCATTCATTGGCAATATTGTATAAGGAATAAATTAAAAATTGCTGCTTGCAGGAACATTTTGTGACTTGTGCAACGCATTTAACTGTGTTGACCATGAAACTCTTGTTATTAGAAATAGATTACTTGTTGATAAATGGTTTAGTTGTTACATTTTGAAGAGAAAACAGAAAATGTCACTAGAATATTCTAATGCTGTTTCATGTGGTTCACAGTTTTCTGAGTGAAGTTACATAAGATGTGGAACACCTTTTTTTCTATATGAGGCCCACTATTGTTTATGATATAAATGAATTACCTACTATGTTTTAAACTGAAAACTCAAAATTTGTTCTTTTTGCAGTTGATACAAGCTTAAGAATTTAAAGTATTTCATATTTCTCCACTGAATATATTTAAAATTATGTCTATAATTGAATTCAAAATTGGTTTACAGTTAATAGCTTGACTGTAGGTGTTGATAAAACTCCTTATGTATAATTCAGTACATTACACGTCTAACCACCAAACAAACTCATGCATCTTCTAGGGCTGTCCATTCAAGAGATTGAGAATGTAAAATTTCTTAGTATATTTCTCATAATTCAAATTGGATGGTACATGTTTTTGGCATACAAAAGTGTTTGGGTTTTTCTTATTTTCACTCCTTAATGTCATATACAATAAAATTCTGGAACAATTCAGCTGATAGACACAAAGTATTTGGAAACCAGAAATGAGTAATAATAATGTTGTATGGAGTTAGGAGTAGAACTTCATACAAATGACTGTTCCAGAAGTTAGTAAATTAAACATTAGTATACGAGATCTGTGCCAGAATAATCCGACCTTAATTCATATTTTCGCTTGTGACAATTTTAGCATTATATGCTGGGTATGGATATCAACATTAAAGCTTCACAGACTCCCCAGATGATGTAGTTGTCTCCAGGATACCTTAGTTCTCACCTAGTAGGTGTTTGTTTACATAGTGTTTTGTATGTTTGTCACATTTTGATATCATAAAAAATGATGGAAAGATCAGAGCAACGAATCTGCATAAAATTTTGTTTTAAACTCTAAAAGATTTGTGTGGAGACAATCAAAATGATTAAGACAACATTTAGGGTTAAGTGTATCAGCAAAGCACAAACAAAATAGTTATACAAGTGGTTTAATGATGGTCCCCCATCTGTTGATAGTAATCCATACTTTGGGCAGCCTTAGATGACAAAAACACTGGATAATTTCGAATGTGTGTGACTTTCAATCAATGAAGATCGTTGTTTGACTCTGCAAAAACTAGGATGTAATCTTGGAATACTGAAAACTAGTGTTTAGAAGATTTTAAATGAAATTTTGTAAATGGTTTGTGTGTGTGCGTAATACATTCAAAAATTGCTAATGAAGGAGAAGAAAAACCTTTACTTTGAAATTGCTGAAGACAATTTGGAAATGGTGAATAATGATGTGTTTAAAAAGATTATGACTGGTAACGAATCGTGGGTTTATGACTATGAAGCCAAAACAAAATCACAGTCTTCACAGTGGAAGCTGCTATCAGAGCTATGACCGAAAAAAAGCGCACCAAAGTCACAGTAACATCAAGTCATTGCTGATTTTTTTATGAGAATGTTGTTCACCAGGAATATGCTCCTAAAGTTCAGATCAACTAAGAAGTTATAAAAAGATTGTGTGATGGAATTAGAAGAAAACAGCACCAGTTTTAATAAAACAGTGACTGGATTCTGTATTATGATAACACCCAAGCACATGCATCGAAATTGTGCAGCAATATTTGACAAAGCACAATGTTTTACAGCTCAATCAGTCCCAGTAAAGTCCTGACATAGCTCCCTGTGACATTTGGCTGTTCCTAAGCTTAAAATGCCACTCAAAGGACATCAATTGAACAACAAAGAAACACTTGAAATAAATATGATAAACACTCTAAAGGTGATACCAAAAAACGAGTTCCAACACTGCCTCCAAAGAGGAAAGACTGTTGTGAGTGTATTCTTCAATCAGATGGGGACTACTTTTGAAGGATGTCACCAGCCTGATGATGCAGAATAACAGCAGCAGGGAAGTATGAAGGAAGTTTGGATACTTTAGTGACAGATCTTTGTGTATGCACATTAATGTCCTTTGTAATAAACAAATATAATCTATTTGAAACAAATAGTAAAATATGCAGTTATGGCAAAAGAAGTAAAAATGATCTTCACAAGGATAACAAGTTATTAAGAATTAAATATCTTTAATAATCTCCCAATGCATCCAAAATGTCAGGAAGGGAATAAGAATAAATTTAGGAAAAAAATTTAAGGAATGCTAGTATACAATTCATTTTGATCCATCAAAGAATACATTTCTAAAGCATCTATAAAATAACTGCCAGTGCATTATGTTAAAGTAGTTGATACAATTAATGTCCATCTTCACCAACAATAGCCAGCATGTGATTGTGCGATAATGGCATTCAAATCTGCCATTGCCGAAAGGTGAAAATGCCGTGTTTTGAACGTTTTCTATTTTTAGGAGTTTGCATACTTGTTTTAGGGTGTCACTAAGGAAGTTTCCGCCACTATCCGTCAAAATCTGTGACAGAATTCCATAACATATTATGATTTCCTCAACAAAAGCTTTGGCAACAGTGTGCACATCTTGTATGGGGATGGCAACTGCCACCATAAGCTTTGATAAACAATCTTGGAATGTTAGTATGTACCTATTGCCTTGGTGAGAAACCAGGGGTGGCCCGACAAAATCGATTGCAAACGTTTCAAAGACCTGTTCTGGTGTCTGAGTTAATACAAGTGGCATCTGCATCTTACGTGTTGTTAATTTATTCTGTTGACAGGTATTAAATTTCCAAATATATTCTCGGATATGCTAGTCCATACCCTTCCATTGTATATGTCTTTTCACCTTCTATATCATTTTATTTATACCTTTGTGTTCAGCTTCTTCTGAAGGCACCTTTTCCTTCAGGAGATTCTACTTCTACATATACATCCATACTCTGCAAATCACAAACATTATGGGTGGCAAAGGGTGCTAAGCACCAATCCTAAACCCATGCATTCAAATCCCAAATAGTGCGAGGAATGAAGGAATACATAAAAGCATCAGTACAGCATCTTATTTCTCTAATCTTATCCCTCCGGTCAGTGTAACCTAAATAGGTTGGTGGAAGAAGTATCTCATTGCACTCAAAATTAATTTTTTTCGCATATTCTCCAATAAATTCAAATGCAAGCTACGTCGTCTGTCTTCCAAACTATCCCAGCCCAATCTATGCATCAATTCTCTGATGCTTTTATAAGGGCTGTAACAACAAATCACGAATCGAGCAGCTCTCCTTTTAACCCTCTCCACTAAGTCAATCAGAACCTTGCGATACAGATCCCAAACTCCACAACAGTAATCCAGGTTGGCAGTCCACATAGCTAGCTCTGGCTGTGAAACTGCAGTATGATGTACCATTGATGTGTCCAGCTAGCGTGTGTCTATTATGCTATGTACTTGTTTGTCTTGTGTTAGTGCACATTCTCGTGTATACATTAATAGCTGGATTTAAGCATCGACTACCTAGGTTGTAGCCTAGGGGCCGAATCCACAAAGGGCAGCCCACATGAAAAAGGGGAGCCCGCATCACAAAAGAGGGTCCCCCCCAAACCAGCCCAGTAGTAGAGCTAACATGTATAGCCTAAGGACCCACAAAGCCTTAATGTGGCCCTGTATATATCTATTACGCTATATACTTGTTTGTCTTAAAAAACATCTGACAGAGTCATTCACTTATATCGAGATCTATGAAGATGAATGTATTGCAATTGTGTTCATTCAACTATTCTTAAGTTAATCAGCAGTTGCTATCATGATGTGACAAGACTATTCAAACCAAGAAACTGCTTGAAATAAACAACTGTATCTTTCAGTTATAATTTCCTATCTTCATATAGCACCTATTTCTAAAAAATATGATCTTTCTACAGGTGAAAAGCATCTACATTCTCATTGCAGCAGCATTTTTTAATTTTTTTTAGCTATTCCCTTAAAAAAAAAAAAAAAAAAAAAAAAAACCTCCTTTTCTCCTTTTACATTACTTATAATCAAACACTATTCCAACATTTCAAGAGTTAAATATTTTAGAAATCACTTGAGAAATAACATAAGCAATGTGTGTGTTTGAAGAGTTCAAAAAGGATACAAATACAAACAGGTTGGGTTATGTAGGTTCGAACAAAGGACCACATTTTTACAAGGCGAAAACAGTAACACAGTTTGTTCACTATTATACCTCATCCAATCTGTAATCAATCAAACCAAGAAAAATCTGATTACAGTTAACTAAACTTGGTGACAGATTGTCCAATATAATTCCAGTGATCAAAGTATTAAGAATTTTAAATCCTGAATGCTTGCCAACTCCTGGTCAGCCCATATACCACATCTTATCAAAAACAATATCTCCATAAATAATTTGATTGTTATGCACTGATTAGTTCAAATAAAATGCAGCATCACATTCTTTTCCTCACTTTAATGCAATTAATTATTTTTCCTAACTTTAATGATAGCCCCTTTTATATGACTTACAGCAGAGAATCTACTGAAACGTAGCAGGAGTTAAATAAAATATGTCACCAATATGATTCTTCGGTAGGTGGATCATACACAGATTCCCATATTTAATGTTATGTTTCATGATTATAGAAAATGAAACACCTAAAGTATAAAAGGCGCTGTAACCAATATACCACATTCTTGAATGGGAAGAGCTGAGACAGTCTACAGTTTCTGAGAATGATGTACTAGCTATTTTTACATTGCACAGATTTCTGAATTTAGTTTCTGATGGAGCAACCTTGTTTAATAGTATCAACCACATACTTATAAAAGACACAATAATTGTGCAGGTACTTTTAATGAAATTCTGCTATAGATTAGAAAGAATTATTGATTGAAAGTTTGCAAACATTAATAATAGAATTAATGTTATCTTCTATCAGATATTTAAGGTGTGTTGGGAGCTTTTTTTGAAAAACAGAAACTCCAAATATTTACCAAATTAATATCAGCAGCCACGAACCAGTCATCTGAATGATCCCACTTAATAAATGGTGATATCATAGGTGTTCCTCGGCTGACAGGATATTCAATCCTTGGATACAAATTCAAAAGCTGCAGGTCTATGCCACAACAATATAACCTGCAAGAAACCATTATTTATTCACAACTCTAACAGTTTCTATATTTGTTACTTAGTGTATCATATCGTGATTAGGTGGCACAATTTCATCATACATATGACTTTTATGTAATTTAAATAACAGATTATATGGAAAATAACTTAATACTCACCAGAGTTGGAGGCTGCAATAAATATAACCTTGCACTGCTTCCATTGTCAAGCCCCACTTAACATCTCTGAAGTCTGCCACATGGCAGACTATTATGTAGGGCCAGCTGCTGGGAGCAGAGAGGGAAGCACATGGACGGGACAGTCTAGTTGGGCCCTGCTTGCTTGTTGATGTCATGATTGGGTCATGTCTATGCCCAAATATGGCTCGATCCCACATGGCTAATAATAATCCAATTATTGGCTACCATGATTAATAACATTGTTACTAAGCCTAATCTCAATTGCCTCCTTCACAACACTGTTCCAAAAGTTATTTGCATACCAAAGGTGCATCGTTTTGTTGAAGCAAGGATCATGCCCATTGTCAATGGCATGTTCAGCTAAAGCAGACTTTTCTTTTTTTTTTCCAAGTTTAAAATGTCTGATGTGTTCTTTGCATCTTTCATCAATCGTCCATAAAGTTTGCCCTATATAAGAACTACCACATTTACAAGAAATTTTGTAGATTCCAGGAGCCTGAAGATTGAGACTATCCTTTGGTGTTCGCAACATCTGTCCAATTTTTGGTGAAGGTTGAAAAATTGAATGAATGCCTTGTTTGTTAAGCAACCTCTCTATTTTTGATGTTACTGCTCCACAGAAAGGTAAAAATGCATGCGTCTTGTGTTGATTGTCTGTGTTGGTACTGTTTTTTCTTCCAATGGTTGCACGTCGGATTCCCTTAATGGCATGAAATACGCGTTCCATGTGTTGTAGTTTCTCCTTTGAATGTTTATTGTCAGGCACCACCTTTGCCCTATGGACAAGTGGGTTCAGCATTCCCAGTTTCTGAGAAGGATGGTGAAACTTAGAGCATTAAGACAGTGATCAGTGTGCATAGATTTCCTGTAAACGCTATGCCCTAACCTTTCATTTGCTTCTGATACACTAGAACATCTAGAAATGGAAGTGATCCATCCCTTTCGATATCTACCATGAATTTAATGTTGGGATTAATCCATTAAGATGGTTCACAAATTCATTTAATGCTGGAATTCCATGAGACCACACGAGGAATGCATTGTCGACAAATCTGTAAAAATAGTTAGACTTTAAGGAAGCCATGTCAAGAGCTATATGTTTAAAATGTTCCATGTAGAAGTTAGCTACTGTGGGAGACAATGGGGAGCCCATAGCCTCGCCATCTGCTTGCTCATAGTATTCGCACTGGTAAACGAAGTACGTGGATGTGAGAATGTGTCTGAATAACTCCACAATTTTCGCATCAAAATGTTCATTATAAATTTCAACAGTCTCACCTAAAGGCACCAGTGTAAATAACAAGGTAACATCCAAGCTGACCATAATATCATCACGTTTTAACCTCATTGCATTAACCATACCCACAAAATCAACAGAATTCTTAACATGATGTGCACAATGACCAACCAATGGATTTAACAAATGTGTGAGATATTTACCCAACCTGTACGTCAGTTAACCTATAGCACTGACTACCAGATGCACTGGAACATGCACTTTATGTATTTTTGGTGGGCCAAGTAATCTTGGTGGTCATGGGCTCTAACACTTAGATTCTTCACCATTTTTTCTGCCAATCCAGATTCTCTCATTAGAATGTCAGTCTTCCTGTTTATCGACGCCGTGGGATCACACGGAATCAAACGATATGCATCATCATCTAAAATTTTGGGTATCACTTGGTGGTGGTCAGCGTTGTTTAAGATCACAATCTAATTTCCTTTGTCAGCTGGTAAAACGATGATTTTGGAGTCTATAAATAAGCCAGCTTGTTCAGCTCTAGTCATATTGGACTTAGATGGTCCAGCTCTCATCAGGATACACATCACTTCCATGCGTAGTTCTTCTGCCTCATCCATTGGAATATTCCGCCTTGCTTGTTCCACTCCACTGATGATGGTCTGATTGGTACAGAACATGGAGCTGGTGTGAGGTTCAGTCGTTTTTTCAGGGCTGAGATAGCACCTTCCTCAATATCTTTCCCCGACAAGTTAATCATGGTTCATCTATGTTCCGTTAGCTGAGCATCTCTGACCTCATGACAGGCAGTTGAATTTGCAGCACTGCTTGTGTATAGCCATTCTCAATATAGAATTTTGCTGCCCAGTGGTGAAGTTGTAGACCCATTCCCAATCAATCGGCGAGAGGGCAGTTGCTAATTGCATATGGCATCCCATTAATTAAGTAGCATTTTTAGCAAGATCACCCTCACAAATTGCAAGGTTGGTGCAGTGTAGAATCTTCTTGATGTCAGTAGTGTTTGCTGGATGATTAACAATGGCAAACCGTGGCACTGTTTTGGTATCGTAAGATGAAGGCCAGTGAACTTAGAAGTTTGGCCTGCTTACAGCGCAGCTTCTCCAGATGTTTAATGATGTGCGACATATCCTCAGAATCTGCGAGTGCTGAACCCACTTATCCATAGGGCAAAGGTAGTGTCTGACAATAATCATTTAAAGGAGGAATTATAAAACCTGGAACACGTATTTCGAGCCAATGGTTACAGCATTAAGGAAATCTGATGTGCAAACATTGGAAGAAAAAACAGAGCCAACACAGATGATAGGGATTAAGACAAGCAGTTTGGACACCCGAGAGGATTTTATTTCATCAATATGGCAGAAAAGTCTCCACTCACACACCACTATTGTTCTTTTACAATACTCTGGTAGACAGCAAGGCTCCAGACTCATTTTAAATAAAATTTCAAGGTAAGGTAAAGTATCATATTCCACAATCATCAATAAATATGTAGTAACATTATCTACACCAGCCCCTTTACATTTTTTTTAGCTTTCTGAGTTCCTTCATAATTTCTGAGAATCAGTTTCAAGTTTTGTACTCTTTATTTATACTTTTTGGGAGACTGTCCTCTGATTCATTCTCTCCTATCACAGAATGATAGTCCCTAGTTGTCTCACTGAACCGGTTACTCAATGATGAAACTAAAGAGCAAATATTGACAGGAGTCTAAGCCATTAAAACAATCTTGACTGGCAGATGGGATAAGCTCATTTTGATAGACAAAAGAGTGCTGAAAGTGATATTTGATCATCTTACCTAAGAAAGAAAATACTGAAAATAAGGCATCCTCTTGCAGTGTATTGAGCGTTATGTATGGTAAGAGACATTTGTACACTCAAGATACATTTCCTAAATTTTCAACTTAAATTGAGCAAGAAACACAAAATGGTACATAATGTAGAAAACGAGAGCACATTTGACTTTGTAGAGAAATACACTGCTTTGATGTTGGAAAAATCCAGCTCTATTTTGTATGGTATGAAAAATTAGCTTTTTTATAAGTACATTATTTTGTATTTTTTGCAACTTGATTACTGCTTACCTATATTTTGTTTTAGGAAAAACTACCATGAATTTGTATCCATGAAGAGCAGACATTTATTTTCTTGGTTGAAATTTAAACAGTGTTCTTCAGGAAAGCGTTTTTTTTTTTTTTTCCATTGGAAGAAACTGCAGTTTATATATAGGCTAAAAGAAAGGTATTTTATCTGAACAACACAGCTAAAAGAACTATAAAATGAATGCAGGAGTTTCACGGTTTAATTAGTTACAGCCGATAAAGAACAGAAATGATTTTCATGCAAAACACCGAAAATTGCACCCGCACTGTAAAAATATAAATAAATAGATAAATAAACCATCCTCATAATTTTAACTCTCCTGTCTTACTAAATAATTAAATATTCTTTTTTGTTGTCTGGATTTCATTATTAACCCAGAACTAGAGATCGCAAAGAAATTGAAATTCGACCATAATTCATTAAGTTAATTAGTTTTTTTTTGTAACATAGTAATAATTTTTGCAAATAGTTTTTTGAATTTGTTCTATTGCATTCGCTGCAAGCATAGATATATCATATACTGTGCACAATGATGTTGTTGGCTGTGAGGGTGTTTGTTATGTTGTCTGCCTTAATTACAAAATAATAAAATAAAAAATTTAATGTATCAGTAAAAAGCACAATTAACAGCCATTATTTGCATTTATTTTTTGATACAATTATTTGTTAGTTATATTTTTTAACATTATTACTGGATCAAATAGAAACTAAAAAAAAAAAAAAAAGTTTATAATTGAACACCTAATAGTATGAAATTTAATGATTCAAAACTATTGTGTAAACAATGTTTTTTGTGTAAACTCTTTCATCATTTGCTACATGCCCTCGACCATCATATTCTGAAATATAAAATCTGAAACCATCGAACTCTACTTGCTGTGACGTACAGTTGACCGTGTGTAAAGATTGGCTGAATCCTCAATAAAATTCCTACTTTTTCGAAGGTTTGTCCCTGAGACTTATTTATTGTCATCACAAATGCAGGTATAATTGGTAATTGAGTTCTTTGAAACTTAAATGGTAAAATAGTACCGGAAAAAGTTAAGTTTATATGTGGAATCAAAATTCTCTTACTACTAGCGGTTCCAGTTAAAATTTCGCAATCAATAGTATTTCGATGCATACATTTGACACGCATTCTTGTTCCAGTGACTAATGCTTCCTTCGTATTTAAGTTTCCGATCAGTAAAATGATGCAATTAACCTTCAGTACTAACTTATGTGATGGAAAACCACTAATAGTTAAAGAATTCAAAAACTCTACTGGATAATTATTAATTTCTTTGTCATCATCACAAATTATTTGATAAAAGTTATGATATGTTTTCTGTTCACCTGGTATTTGGTTAGTTATTTCTTTATTAATTAAAGTACAATCATCATTTTTAGGTGCTAAAATAACTGACTTCAATATGTTGCCTGAAAGTATGTTTTCGGAAATATTTCCATACAAATCATCAATAATATTATTATCATCTCCTATTAATTGCTGAGGTATTTCAATAATATTTTCACCAAACTGAGGGAATTTTGGTGCCTTATCATTACCAATTTTTTTTCAAGAATTCAATAAATTCTATTTCACTTGGCAAGGCTCTCATGTTTTGAATAAATGTTACATTATGAAAATATTCAAATTTATGGCAACTTGTGACACAGTTTTTAATTAAAGTTGCTTGTTATCCCTGTAGGACAACTGGTAAGATTTACCAAAAATCACCGCACAGAAGTACAGTTTTGCCTCCAAATGGTTTATGTTTATCCTTTTCATCGCATAGATCCTGCAATAGTCTGTCTATAATGTTCAATACTTGCAGTGGGCACATAGAAATTTCATCAATAATTATCAATGATGATGAATTTATGTAAAGTCTATAGCTACTATTAATGGAAATATTTGCTACAGAATTATCTAAAATTGGGATAGGCAATTTAAAAACATTGTGTAAAGTTTTACCTCCAAGTAATAGAGTTAAAGCTATGCCGCTGAACGCCGTTGCAATGCAGCAAAGATTAAGCGAATTTAGTTTGTGAATAATTGCGGTTTTTGTGAATGTTTTCCCACAACCTGCATGAGCGGTTAAACAAAATACATTACATCCAGTATCATGATGCAAAACTTCAAGAATCATACAATCAATTATATTACGCTGTTCAAAATTGGAAATTTCATAATGCTCACAAAACAGAAACTCTTGTTCTATTGGATCAATCAAAACTTCATTTGTTCTCTGGAAATACATGGGAACTGGCAAACCAAATTCTTGACATGACAAATTATGATCATTCAAAATGTCTTCAACTTCTAATAGAGCTCTGTTAAAAGATACTTCATCATTGTAATCACCCAAAAAATCTGCACTAAGAAATACTTTGAATTCATTCCATAATGCCAATGCATTGCTTGGCACATTTAATGCACAAATGTAACCCAATAAATTTCGCATTTGTTTTGATGAATGTAATTCTTTTGCATCATTTAAACATTCGCGCCATTCATTATCATTTGAAGCAATGCCGCAAGCATAACACACTTCAACAAAAGAGCTATATCTAATTCCCTTGTATGTTCTATCATCCACAAATGATTTTGGACCACAGACATGTAATAAAAGCAATCGTAAATGGAAAAGTTCAATATCTTTTGGTGATACTACATACATGCGTGCAATGATTTTATCACCTCCACGCCTTCTTTTCTTCCATTTTTTTTGCGAATCTTCCCATACATACTGTAAAGGAATTTGAAATACTTATATTCATGCACTGATGTGTCTGAATGGTTCAAATAAAAAAATGCCAACAATTTCATTTGTCTTGCATTTTCAATTGCTTGAAGTTCTTGACCTTATCGAAAGTAAATATTCTGTCTATGCGGTAAATGAATGTCAAGTCTGACGATTACATGTGATTGAAAATGCAGTGGTAATTCATAGATGCGTCATACAGCTTCAGTTGATCCAACATAACGGCCATTTAAATTTTTTTTTATTTCATCAGTATGTATTTCTTGACCTGGGTCATTTCTCCCTGATTCTAATTCAACAGATGCACTGTCATAACCTTTATACACGTATTTTTAAATTTATTTAACACTTTTAACTGTAGAGCATACCTCAACATTTAAATGGCAAGGCAACTACTGCAAACCATAGCAGTAATACCATTATCACGCCTTTTGTATAATGGGTATCCATTTATTGATTTACTTTTAAATTCATTAAATCGTTTTGGATAATCTTTTGTGCATTTTCCATCTCTCATACATACAGAATTTGGATTTAAAAGACCACATGGACCATGCATCATGTGTTTTACAACATATTCGTGTAATGTAGGATGTGTTTCAATGTTAGGAATCTCCGCAGATACAGTTTTATCAATATCATTAGCGTTAACAATTTTATCTTGCTCATTTAAAAAGAGTAAAATGTGAGCATGAGGCAGTCCTTTTGAAACTCAATTGTATAAATGAGTGTTTCAACTTTTCCGAATATTTTTTTAATTGTAAGGCCTTCAATTAATTCTTTCAGTTTGGACCTGAATACACGAACAACAATATCAGGTCGGAAATTAGCTGTCTCACCTACACTAACATTCCTAACTATTTCAGGCCGATTTGGATTGCAAGTCATTGTAATAAACAAAGAAGGCTTTGTACAATTGACATTGCATCTAAATAATTCTGATACATATTTCTTGGAGAGCCATTGAAGATGGTAAAATTACACTCCGGCCAACATTATTGATATTTTGGTTCGATTCTAAATAATCTGTTAAATTGTTGTAAACTTCAGACCTAATTTTTGTTTGATTTTGTCAAATGAAATGTAACCTCGTGCCCTCTATTCTCACATTCATATCAACTATCCACTGCAGAAATAATTTTTGTGAATGGTGTAATATGCTAAAATCTTATCTAATCGCAAGTCGATAAGCTGCATATTGAAGCATTGTTAATTTATTTCTTGGTGCTCTTCAATTAGATGTAGTTGGTATATGATGTGAAATATTGACATGCCACCCTGTATAACCGTTTGGAAAAAATAATGGATACGCTAATGGGTCTAATGATGAATCCAAAACAGATACATTTTTAATGGTACCATTAACTTTTGAAAACGAAACCATATTTCGTTCAAATGGTGGCTCACCATCAACTGTACTGAATATTACAGCTACATCAGTTTGAACTGCATCATTATAATGTAGCATATCTAAATCATAATTTACTGTAATGAGCATACACATTTCTTTATTTTGATTTTCAACTCTCTGAAAATGGTCTTTCATAGCAATGAATGACTGAACAAAAGGATTAATACGTTTCAACTGAAGAGCTATTATATTGTTACTGCAAGCTTGATTAGAATGTTCACGTAATCTATAATTCACAGCAGAGTCTACATCATAAAATTATAAGTGTGCATAATGTGGTGAGTGACCATATGCAGCAGTCATTGGACCTGATCTATGATAGAAAACATCATGTATTTTAAAATGATACACTCCACGTGTGACTATATCTGAAATTTTAGCCTCTGAACTAACCATAGCAAATGATGAATTGAATTTACGAATGTTTTCAAAATAAATTTTTTGACTTTCTTTTGTCGATGGTTCATTTGAAATTAGTCCATCATACAATGATTTAAAAAATTCATTTTGACTTAGGGCCAGTAATACTGCTTTACCTTTATGACAACATGAAGTGAATGCAGTCCTTTAACCTGAATTCACTTCTGATTAAAAATGTTTTGCATTGCAAAACCTGCATTGTAAATGCATTAATCCACAATGGAAACTATTAAAATTAGTTGGAATGACATTTAATGCACATTTAAATGTGTCCAACAAAATCACTTCATCACTTTGTGTACTATTTTCCCTATCTTCATTTTGAATTCGCGAATATGTATTCCTTCTTCTTTGTCTCTCAGTCCGCCCTGTAAATGTTCTGTATCGAGGCATAATAGAAGTAGGCACGAGTATATGAATGTCGGAACCTACAAAAATTGTCCTATCGGTATCAAGTTTAGTACATACATTCCAATGTAAGCTTCGAATGCGTGAAAATGAGGAAAAATCACTTCAAATGTGGGTAGATGCACACATGTTATTAAGCAAGAAATACACATTATTACATGTCGATATTATTTCTGTGTGTTTCTTACTCTTAATTCTTGGTCCAGGCTGCATTTCAACCTAACCACAACTGCTATTAGTTACGGTAGACGCCATGCAATATATCTTATCACTGAAAAACAATATGTCAGCCTGAACAGAGAAATCGTAAATGTTACATGATTTTCTACTTATTATGTATCTGCAATTTGCATGTGGAAAGCAGTTTTTATTCAATAATGAAGACTTAAAAACACGTGGAATAAATGTCAACAGCTATGAACGTGTATTTCTTGCATAATAACATGTATGGATATACCCACATTTCGAGTGATTTTTCCTCATTTCAACATATTCGAAGCTTACAATATACAGTTTAAATCAAATATTATCGCCTAAGGAATGTGTGTACAAAATTTCAGACCGACAGGACAATATTTGGAAGTTCCGACGTAATGCTAAACTCAGTATATAAAGACTTTGCTGCCATTCATGTACTCACTTTTTTTTTAACTACCAGTTTTCGTTCAAATGGTGGCTCTCCATCATATTACAACTACATCAATTTGAACTGCATCATTATAACATCGTATATCTAAATCACGATTTAATGAATTCCAAACATACTACGTTTCGAAATGATGCTTCTTGCTTCTATGTAAATTCAGAGATTAATCTCGACTTTGGTTTCATCAAAGACCACAGAGTATCTCAAGGCTGGAAATACACGTCACATAGTTGGCTCCGATCCAATTTCACTCACACACACATTCGCGAATTTATTTTTCATTTAATAATGTATCTGTATCATGTCTTAACTATGTTTCTAATTTTTTTTTTTTTACTGTTGACCAAAGATCACAGAAATTGGCAGAATCGCTAAGTGTCATTGCCATTTAAAAACAATTGAATGTATACAACGAATGATTTATTTTATTTTATTTAATGTATTTTTAAAACATATTTTATGTACTTTTTGGCTTTATGCACTTCTTCCCCATATAAACTTTAACTATGCCAAATCTCACACTTCTCCATGCTCGCAATATTCTGAAAAATGTTTCCAAACTTTTCGCTTAGCGTATTAATATATAGATCATACAAGAAAATGTTAATGACTTAGTCACATACCAGGTGATAGTTAGAATAAGCATTTTTTGTAAACTTTTGGGTCTACTCAGCACGGGTTAACATCATCGTAGGAGGATAAAATTTCTTATGATATTGGTGGCTAAAAGCTAACTATGCAATGCAAGCTTTTGTTCGCAAATTGTGAGCTTGTGTGGGTGTACAAATCCCTTTCCATGCCTATTGTGTGGCACACAAGAGACTCATCAAAGATATGTTCCAGAGACTCAAATTAAAACTCATGTGATTTGATTTTGATATCAGTTTAATTCACATGACATTAATGTCTAATTTTATATATCTACCTACAATTATAAGAATGCACTGTTATAAATTATATCTTATTAATTGATTAATTAGTTAGTAAATAATATAAAATTAATGAAAAAGGAAGTGGCTTCAAGTCAATATAAATAATAAAGGAAAGGGAAATAAAATAATCATATACTTTGGTTCATGGCTGTGATGAGAGGAAATACGTAAGGCAGGCACACAAATACAATATTTTGGTATTAAATTTCTTCATGTAATAGAGAACTAGAATTGGTTCTAGATCCATGGGGAGCCATTCTGTGTGCACAAACATCTGGAATCAAGGTCGGATATGATCAAATGTTTTTTGCTAACTATCCTTTTTGACCTAATGGTCTATTCTGTTTCCTTCAAAATACCACTATTATGTTTTGTAGATGATACCTTCAAATTGAATTTTTCTTCTAATTCCTTAAGATTATATATAACGCCATTTTTCTTCATTTAATTTAATCTCTTTGAAATAAAATGGCACTATCATAGTGATTCTGTCCTGTTTTCAATTCTTTAAGTGTTTGTCTGATATTAACTCAGCCTATTTTTATTTTTCCATTCTAAAATGCTCCCCTTTTAAATTGAACAAAAGACTTTTAAACAGATGTGAGAACAATATATGTTTTCAAATTGTATTGACACAATTTTTCTATTATATATTGAAGTATAAAAACATTTTTTTTACCGAGAAGTATAATTTTCAGATGCCATTTTTTTTTCTACCAGTATAACTGATTCTGATAGAAATTGGAATTGTTCAAGTTGCTAATAATACATTTTCTATATGGAATTTATTAAACTTATAAACCTGTATTTCCAGCATTGATTATGACCCCTATTTTAATTTTTTTTGTCTAATACTGATTTATTAATATTCAGGGGTTTGTAAATATAATGCACTTAATTATATTCACAGGTGGGCACAGTTAATCCAAACGTTAACTTCGTTAATCATTATTCCGCTACTTAAAAAGTTAACTTCGATAATCGTTAAAGCGTTAAATGTTTATAAATTTAACGCAAGTTAAAGTTATCCGTTAAAAATTAACTAGTCAAAAGTTGTACTGATGTATTAGTATTATAGTACGGTAGGTATAACTGCTCTCTATCTCAAGGTGTTATGTACCATGATGCAAGTGTGGATTTATTTATAAAAATTAACAAATTGTGGTTATGCTATCGCCACAACAACGAAGTGGTATTCCTGTCTGTTTTTATCTTTGTTGAGACTGTGATCAACATAACACTTGCAAATTGTCTTACAAGAGACAATTAAGGTACTCGTGGCTTTATATAAAAAAAAAGTAGAAAAAAAAAACCATGAATGCAGAATGAAAAGCAACAATATTATAGAAAACAAGTTGGACTGGGACACCTGAATATGTGAAAACTGCGACCAGTGAAATTTGCGGCCAACCTAAAATCTACGACCAATGCCTGTTACAGTTACCTTTGTGCCATAGCCTACCTGTGACCTAAAGGCCCCTTTAGATGACCCAGACTTGTTTCACTAAATCATGGCCTGCATGTTTTTACATGAACAAATAGAACGGAAGTTAGTCAGCGACATCCTTTTACATGGCAGGGGTGTTGTTTTGCAACTTTTAATTGTTAACGATGTTTACAAATGAATACACCTCATTACAGATAGTAATGTTGATTTGTCAATAAGATAGATTATGACCCTTTTTAGTTAATTTACGTTTGCAGAATTCACAATATAAAATAGTCACGCCACCGCTGAAAATGCTCGGCTGAAAATGCTTGGCGCGCCGCCGAAAAGATTTTAGTAGGCGGCACCCACTACTACACCAAACATACGAACAGCGCTGCCAGTACAGCCAACTTATATTATACCGCTGTCTCTTTGAAATTATACAGAATGAAACCCAATTATACAAAGAGGTCATCCATTGATTACATACGTGAGTGAAAGTGCTGGGAGCACACTGATAAATTTTGAATAACAAAAAGGAAATAGGTATGCAGGAAGGGTTGCCAACTCAATGAAACAAAGGGCAAACACTTTCAGAAAGGTGCTGGAATGTACTTTACTTTTAAGTGCTCATTTTTGTATCCAATTATACAAGGCAATCTGTTATACAAACAGGATACAAGAGGCAACCAAATTATACAAGTTTTGTATCCAATTATACAATCTGGCAGCCCTGCATACGAGTGGTGGCGTGGCGCACAGTTCAAACAAACAAAAAAACGTCAACAACCTATGTAATGGACTAAAGTTAACGGAAGTTCAATTTAACGGAAGTTAAGAAGACCGTTAATGATTTTTTGGGTTAACTTAAAAGTTAAATTTTCACAATTTTTTTAACTTCGTTAATTAACGATTAACGGATTAACTGTTTTGTGCCCAGCTGTGATTATTTTACATTGTTGCAGTAGCATTAAAATTTATCTGATCTCAAAAACAAATTAGAATTTATGTGACAAGGTAGAACAAGCAGCTTGAAAACTGTGACTCTTTAAATTATAAAATAGTAAAATTAAATAACGGTGCATCTAGAGGATTTTTCACTCATGAAGAAAAGGAACACGAATGTGTGTAGACAACATTCTTGTATTATGAGCCTGTTTATGTTGTATATGTTTGTACACATGAAAACAGATGTAACATTACTACTATCTCTACTACAGCTATAACTTACTTTCCAAGTTCCTTCAAAATGGAATGGCTGTCAGTCAAAAGATTAATAGAACACTGGAGCTTTCTTTGAGGATTTACTTCCAACATGATAACTCCATCAAGCATTGACAAAAGCTCTTCATTTTTGTTGCTATTCCTCTGAAATTTGTAACATACATATACTGCCAGAGAGTTACAAATCTAGAGTAACAACTCAAATGACATTAAATATAAATGGGTATATATAAAGAGGGAAAGTTGCTGAAAGTATCACAAATCATAGATAATGGCAGGATCCTCCAGAATCAAGATGAAAGATGGATACAGAACCTAAATGTAGTTTTCAAATACAAACTATTAAGAAAAAATACATGAACAAGTTGCTGATAGCCTGACATTAACACATTAACAAACACACAAACACGGAACAATTAATGGAATTTTCAGGGCTAGAAGCTTTGTCAGTTGTATGAATTGAAGTGGGTATCAAATCTAGTTAAGTCTTTTCAATAAATTTATTTGCCAAATTACTGCAACAAACTGTTTAGCTAATTTAAAGTAAAAGATAACCGTATTATATATACAATCCCTAAAATTCACCAAGACTGAATTATTAGTGCAATAAAATTATATACTACTAATGAGACATTCTATGTTAAAATAGCAAACAATTATACACATTCTCTTATTAAGTAAATCTAAATCTCAATCTTGACTTGTAATGTGACATTAATATACTATGAGCCTTACTATATGCCTTAGCCTTATACTGATTGTGCATGTTACAGAGTTATAAATGGCAAGGAAAGATGATTTTTATTTTTGAAGATTCACGCAAGAGTTTTAATTTTGTTAGGACCCCCCCCCCCCACACACACACACACACACAAATTCAGCCTCTAAGGACCATCAGGATACTGGTCACCTCAGGTGGCCAGTCTGAATCATTTGAGGGGGTGGGTAGGAAGTAAGTTCAAGTCCAAAGTCAAAGCATACAAATTCTGTTGGAGTAAGCTCTTGTGTTGCCATCCATTTATGAAATGTGTAACTTTCAGTCTTCTGTACGATAAGAATATTCTGAGTTTGTGAAATACATAGTTTTTAAGATAGATATTTGGAGATTGGAGACCATTCCAGCGTTCATCTAAATTATTGCAGAAAACTGTTAATAAATCACAGTAGGGACAGAACGTATATGGGAGCCTGGGCTCATGTCCAGACCCATTATGCCTCCCTGACCCAGTGTGTAGCACTGCAGTGCACTGAGTCACACTGGCAGGTAGAATTTTATAGTTTAATGATAACATTTGTGGTTAATAACAAATATTTATGAGATTATCTTCATAACCCAGCTGCTTTTTTTAGACTAAAGCAATTCTTATCTACATTAGTTGGCAATTAATATCCACATCACCATTCCATTCCAGAATTGTTAGCCTATCTATCAAAAATTATTATAATTACTGTATAAATATGAAAAATTATGTTTTCACAGACTACTGTTGTTCTAGAAATCATTAGTATGCTGCAGTAATATTATATGTAACAAATAGGGTAAAAAATAGTAAACAGAATGTGTAAAATTGATTGCAGCTAGAAAAAAGTTTGGAAATGACAAAGATAACTGCATCTAACAATGATATTCAGTATAAAATGTTTTATACCAGCCACTGTTTCTAAAGTAAGATTATATGACAACATATTTCCACCATTAATCTTCATGCCATGTTAAAATTTCTATGTTGTCACTGTCACTCATCTACCCAAATCCAAAATAAATTAGGATTTCCATGTGTCCTTACAGTTTAATTTTAACATTGGTAATTTGCTGTACAAGTTTGTGTTATATAAAATATATACAGAGATTAGTTTACAGAGAAATGATTGTTGGCTGTGTTGCAGTTTTGACATCTTTGGGAAGAGAAGTGGGGGAGAAATTTGGTTGCTAACAATTAATTCAGGTTGGAAGAACATCAATATTTCCAACTTCATGAACGTTGAATGGGTGGTGTATTAGTGTTCTTAGAAAACATGGAAGATCTTCTAAGTGAACTAAAAAATCAAACAAACCATATAGTATTAGTTGGGGACTTTAATGTTGATTTTAATGGTAATTGTGTTAGAAAGGAACTGCTAATAAATTTGCTTATGTCTTATAATATGTATACAACTGTGTATGATGCCACTAGGTATGGCAACGGGAGTGAGGCTGCAATTGACCAAATATCTATCAACAAGGAAATATGTAACTATAACATCACAACAATAGATATGGGTTTCTCTGATTATCTGGCTATTAAATTATCTGTAAAGAACATATTCACCAAATCTTGCAGGACTGGTGAAAAGTATGTGCAGAGGAGGTCCTTTAATGATGATAATATCGTGACTTTCAACTACATGCTTCCAAATATGAAGTGGGGGGAAGGAATGCATAATAGTATAGATGATAAGTTCAATTGTTTTATGTCTAATTATAAGTATTGTTTTGAAGTTGCATTCCCATTAAAAAGAGTTAGAATTACAAGCAATCCAATCATGTGGATAACCCAGGGCATTAAAATTCTGCAGAAAATCTTAGAATTTTAAACAAATTAGCCAAACAAAATAAAAATTTAAAGTCACATGTAAAATGCTATAGAAAATTTTTCATAAAAGTAATATTAGCAGCAAAAAAGCAGACAAATGATACATAAAATCCAAGAGTTCAAATAAAATTAAATCCATTTGGAAAATTATAAATAAAAGCACAGGCAATTTTAAAGCAAAAACTAATTCATATGTTATAAAAAGTGAAGGAAAAATTATTCAGGACCCAAAAAAGATTGCAGATATTTTCAGTAAACACTACACAAACATAGCAAAAAATTTCAGCAATGAGATGTGCAGTAGAAATGGTAATATAAATGTCCCCATGATGAAAAATCTATGTTTCTATATCCAGTTACTATAACAGAAGTAGGAAATGCTATTTCTAAATTAAAAAATAAAATGTCCTGCAGTATTGATGGGATCCCAGATAAAATCATTAAACACAGCTCAGGATCCATTGTTTCCCACCTTACAGATATTATTAATGATTCCTTTCATGCAGGAATATTCCCAACAGAACTAAAGTATTCAACAGTAACACCATTTTACAAAAAGGATGACAAATATAACATAAAGAACTACAGACCTGTGTCTATACTGCCTGGCTTTTCAAAAATAATTGAGAGAGTAATGTATGAAAGGCTCACTGATTTTCTCACTAGAAACAAAATACTAAGCAATTCACAACATGGGTTTAGGAAAAATAGGTCCACAGAAACAGCCATTTACAATTTTCTGAATACTGTTCTCAATGCAGTGGATAAGGGTGAAAATAAACAGTGGGTTATTCTTAGACCTGTCCAAGGCCTTTGATCTTATTAGACATGACCTCTTATTAATAAAATTGTACAGATATGGTATTTGTGGCAAAGCATATGATTGGTTTAAATCATATATCTCCAACAGGTACCAGAGAGTAAAAGTATGTCATGATGGTAAAGAATATTTTTTAGAGTACGGTATCAGAAAGTTGACCACGGAGTACCACAAGGCTCAGTCTTAGGACCCTTACTATTTCTTATATATATAAATGATTTACCAAATCATTTATTAACAGCTGATGAGGTATTGTTTGCAGACGACACTAATATTTTTATAAAAGGGCAGGATGAAGTTGACCTACAGCAGAAAATTACTGCAACAACAAAAGAAGTGGAAAAGTGGTTCCATGATAATTGCTTGATTGTAAATCATGAAAAGACAGTATGGATTAGTTTCACTCATATAATAAACAAAAATAACATTAATAATTTAGTGAAGATAGGAGATACCTATATAAAACAAGTACATGACACAAAATTTTTAGGAATATGGTTGAATGAACATTTAAAGTGGGATAAACATGTTGAATCACTGAATAAGAAGTTAAGCAAATGTTGTTATATTTTAAGAATGCTTAAAGATTGCTGCTCTTTGAAAACAATGTTGTGTGCCTACTATTCATATATGCATAGCTTATTAAGATATGGTATAATTTTTTGGGGAAATTCAACACATGCAAAACAGGCATTCATACTTCAAAAGAGAGATATAAGAATCATGAGAGGTATGAAACGTAGAAAATCCAGCAGGGATATTTTTAAAGAACTAAAAAATACTGACTCTACCATGTATATACTTATTTGAGTGTATCTGCTTCCTGAAATCACATCAGGAATATGCAGCGCTAAATAAGGAAATACATAAACACGAAACAAGGAATAGGAATAATTTTCATTTAGAGTGGCACAAGAAAGCTCTATACCAAAATAGTGTACTCTACCAGCCTAAAATTCTGTACAACTCTCTTCCTGAAAACATAAAACAAATATCAAATTTACATAATTTTAAATATAAGCTAAAAAAATTTTTATTAGTCAATAGCTTCTATAGTGTCAATGAATATATGAACCATCGAGAAATGAACAAACATGATTAAATTATTTTGTATTGTAACTTGTAAAACATTGAAATATTAATTTAACTTCAGTTGAACATATGTATTTCATATGCTGCTTGTATTGACTGTACAATTTTAAGTATGATAATTATAATAATGATATGTAATCCTGTATTGTGTGAAAAAATTATATTGTAATGCTTATTGTAATTACTGATGACTTGTCCTATGTCATAAATTATGACTTCATGGATCAAATAAAATTCAATTCAATTCAATTATGCACAAATGTATAGTCGATAATGGTACTTTACAGTCTACCAAAATATATCTGCAATCTCAAAGCTGAAGAAATTATAAATAGTTTAGAAATTGGATTGTGGGAGGAATTAGTTCATAAAGAAACATTAGACTCAGTGGAAAAAATAAAATCTCTTAAATTTTTTTAGGCCACTGATGTTATTAATGTCACATAGTGACCATAACAAGACTCAGAATTTTGAATTTTTTAGTTTTCAAATTTTCCAGCAACATGAATCTTATTTTCAATTATTTCCTGATACTTTTTGTGTTATTAGACTGTTTAGAAAATTTTAATATGAGGGTTGTCAGTAAAATAAGGTTCCCAATGATTTTTCACAATGAACACATGTTTATTTGCTTAAATTATATATTTTTGGAAAGTTTAGACTTTTTCCTATTTTTCGACATAATCACCATTGAGGTCAATGCATTTTTGCATGCAGTGTACCATCTATTTTATTCCCAAGTGATAGAACTCTCCTGCTGCACCACGGTGGTAACTTAACACCTCTTCTCTCTACTCCTCCTCGGTTCTGAATTGATTCCCAACCAGGTGTTTCTTCAATTCAGGGAAGTGATGGTAATCACTTGGGGCTATGTCTAGGTTGAAGGGTGGGTGTGTGACAATATTCCATCCAATTGGTTGAGAAGATCAGTTGTTACACAGACAGTGTGAAGATGAGCATTGTTGTGATGGAAATGCACTTCCCTTATGAGCATGCCTCTCCTCTTGTTTTGAATTGTGAGGTATAGGTTTTTCAATGCCACACAATAGTGGTCATCATTGATTTTTGTACCAGCTGGCATGAATTTGCACAACAATAACCCCTTCCTGTCCCAAAACACGCTTACCACACTTTGCCAACTGATAGTGTTTGCTTGAACTTCTATTGAACAACATCTTTTTAAAAAAAACTGAATTCTGCAATATTTCACTGAGGGTAATATCTAGACTAGCTAATACAGAAACAAGAAAGTTAGTATATTTTGTATACTTTCACTCCCTGCTCACTTATGGCATCTCATTCTGAGGAAACTCTTCAAAAGCACAGAGGGTATTTGAATCACAAAAGTGTGCTGTGATAATTATTTGTGGAGCAATTCCACAGATGACATGCTACAATCTATTGATGAATCAAGGTGTGCTTCCAATGCCAGCACAGTATGTATACTCCCTACTATCATTTATAGTGGAATATCCTGAACTCTTCAATCTTAATGGTGACATACATAACCACAATATTAGAAATAAGTATAATATATTCACAAGGATTACCAATAAATGTCAATTTACAGAAAGGGATAACAGTTACTAGAGCTTCCTTATTCAGTGTCTTACCAAAAGAAATTATATGTTATCTACGATAACCTAACTACTCAAAACTGAAAGGGTTTCTGCTTCAGAACATATTTTACTCTGTGAAAGAATTTTCTTATTGGAATTTGGTAACTAATAATGGCTATAATACTATATATGGTATATGGAAGGGGAAGGTAACAAAGTTGTCCACAATTACAAAAATGATATATAGGTTTTCTTTCTATTGAAACTGTTGACAAATGAAGTATTGCAAATGTTTTCAAAATTTACTCATATATAGGTACTAACATGGGATAATATGCATTCACAAATTGCAGTGGAAAATTGTCATACTAAAAGGTTTTTAAGTAATTGACTGGTTATCAGTTGTTGGTAACGTTACTGATATTGTTAATAAGTGCTGTAAGGACAAAGACCGATACTGGGGTTGAAGTATCGCCTAAGTGCCTTAACTTAAACTCTTGATAGCACCTCACTGTTCGATGAAAACTCGCTAAATATTTTAATTTAGTTTGACCATGTAGCCAGGATGACTCAACTAAATGCTTAGGTCGCCACAAAATTTGTTACCCACAAATTGAGAAAAGGGTTTTATGTTAACAACGGAAGCACACAAGTTCACTGTTAGAAAACTCAAAGTTTTATTTTCAAAGTCAAAAGTTCAGAATAGCATTTACAGTTGAGCAGGCATATCGAACTCTCTTTTCCAAAAGTCTGCAGATTGTGGAGAGAAATTTTGAACCGACCAAACACCTTTAGTAAATTTACAAGTTCTTAAAAGTCATTGAAGTTACGATTTCACATGACACGATCCAACATGGTTGAACTAACCCACATGGAGAGTTACAACCAGCGCTACAAAAGACAGACAGACACAGGTTCACTCACATAATGCTAGACAGGAACAGACAAACCATAATGGCGACGGGCTCTTTTATCAAAACCACGAGAACCAGTGACGTCAGCAACTGTTTCACATCTTTTTGCTTCCGCGTAGCTCAAAGTATGTGTAATTTATTTGATGATCCCGACTATTAAAAATGTTCAAACTTTGACAGTATCTGGACTTATCTACTAGAAGTCCGACGGCAGTCTCTTGAGAAATTTAGAGTAATTAATTTTAAAGTTTTAGCTGTTTAAGCCACCGCGTAGTGATACATTCAAATTTGGGTAAAATCCCTAGGTGTTCTAGAATTTTACGCGCGTGCACAACAATCCGCGACAATCTATTTTACTAAAACTTAATTTCCGGACAAATGTTTAAACTTTTTATGAAAACCCATATATGTATGAACTTGTCTTAATTAGGGCTATCCACTGATGTAATTTTTAATTTAATATCTCTTTTAATAAAAAAGCTAATTTTTTCTCTTAATTAAAATCACTAATTAGACTTTACCAAATTACTTAATTTTATTACCAAAATATCAGTGATAGTGCTGACTACAGCTGGTAATAAAAGCTCGGTTGTAGCTTTACGCGATTTAAAGATATTGCAAGTCTTAGAATTCCTACTTTACCGATCGCGTGTTTCAAAACATTAACAAACGGGAATATCTCTAAAACTAAACGTTTCCCGATATGATAATTACACTTTAAAATGATTTTTTATAGCAAGTTGTTACTGTCGGAAAGATTACAGGGAAATTCCTTAAAGTTGAAAACTGCACTTCTCGAAATTTCTAAGTCCCGCCTAAGTAAGACTAGAATTTGCCAAAATTCTAAGGTTCCTACAGTGCATGTACTGTTCCACGTATCCAATGTGTCTAAAAGATCGGAATAGTATTGTCCATTTACTGTTTTACCCTTTTTAAGGTAATCCATTAACAAAACACCTTTGGCATCCCAAAAACTGATGCCATCACCTTCCCTGCCGATGGAACCGACTTGGCCTTCTTTGGACCTGAACAACCAGCTTCTGTCCACTGCTTTGACTGCAGTTTTGATCCTGCCATGTAGTTGTGAACCCATGTCTCATCCATATGTTATGAATTGACGCACAAAATCAGTTTTATCTTTGCTGAAACGCTCCAAACACTGTTCAGAAAGTCTCATGCGGATGCACTTTTGATCGACAGTGAGCAAATGCGGCACCCATCTTGCACAAAGCTTCTTCATATGCAATACTTCATGCAAAATGAATCCCACATGTTCTTTTGATATCCCTACGGTCTCAGCAATCTCACACACTTTTATTCGTCAATCATCCAAAACCAAATCATGCACTTTCTATATGATTTCTTGAGTTGTTGCACTTCCTTCATGTTCATCATCTTTGAAACTGCTACGGCCATGATTGAACTCAGCAGCCCATTTCTTAACTGTCGAATATGAGGGAGAAGAGTACCCATACATTTTTAAAAATCTTCCGTGGATCTCGGATGGCGTTAAACCTTCTTTTACAAAGAATTTTATAACTGCACGATACCCGATTTTTCCCATCTCTGTTACAACTACGCACCGCGCCTGCATCAAACAACTGTACAGACCAAACTACAATGTAGAATGACTTGCAATTTCTTGCAGGCGTGTCTGGCACATGCACTAACTTGCATGGAAAAAATCACTTGGGTAGTGCTGCCATCTATGGTCGAGGCTGAGAACTTATCAGACAGCCCTCGTATAACTGCTCAATCTACATTATACACAAATAGAAACGATAATAGCTGGGTGATAAATAGTTCTCAAGAAACCTCCATTAGTCAATAAGTTAGGTATTCTGCTTCCACTAATGACCCCAGTCTACAAGCATAACTTAGGACAGTTACATTAAGAAAAGTCCTACAGTATAGATTCAGACTTTACCGATATAAATCCCTGGTGCTAAGGAAATGCAATTTATATCAGCAACATATTGTGTTGTCACAGTAACTACTTCAACCTACCATTTCACCTGATGAAGACAGTGGAGGTAGCTGTCGAAACTTCATGTATGGCATAACACCTGATGCAAATTTTTATCAACAGTTGTAGAAATTGAATTACTGGAGCAATTAGTCCTTAAATAAACATTAAACACAGTTGTGTACTTAAAAATTCTTTCAATTTTTCATGTAACAACACACACTCTCTTCACCCCTCTCTTATCTACCAATGACTCCCAACCCAGAAACTTTATTACATCAGGTTATAACTGCAATGCATGGTAATTTCCACAAACAAAATTTGATTGCTTTCCTTTGCATTCTCTCCAACTCTTGTATTTGATAACCATAATGTTGGTCACACACTGCACTACCATATTGAAGCAAAGTTGTTTTCATTGTTTTGTAACCCAATCCCGTTATATATATTTAATTTTAATTACATTGCAATGGAGCACATGCCCCAGTGGCAATTTCCCCACACACCTATCATTTCCCTTTACTGCACCTACCTATATTTGCCCTCAGAAAATATTAACTTTCCATTCTTTCAACGTTTTTGGTAAATTATTTATCATTTCTCTTAGTAACTTATTCCAATTGCTGATGCTGTTACATAAAAAATAGAATCTTCCTACACCCTTAACCCTGAAATTGAGTGCCAGCTTGTGATCATGGTCATCTTTTCCATTCCATGCATTACTTTTAATTCTTATACCAATATCTTTCCCTTTCACATCACCAATATGACTTGAACACTCCCATGACCATCTTCACCCTCCCCCTGTCTTAAAATGAATGTACCAGTACTATTATCACACTTTTCAAGTCCTGTGGTAAGCAGCAAGCCTCCAGACACAATTTAAATAATATTTCAAGATAAGGTACAATGTCAGATCTGGCTATCTTTAAGATATCTGTAGTAATATTATCTACAACAGCCCCTTTACGGTTTTTTTTAGCTTTATTACGTTATTCACAATTTCTTCAGGATAAATTTCAAATTTTTTAGTACCTTTATTTCTAATTGTGTAGTTAAGCTCATTCTCTGAATTAGATCCTCTCGTTTCTGATTGTCCCCAATGCTCTCACAAAATCAGTTACTTAAAATTTCTGCCTTTCTCAAATCCTCAGTAAATTCTCCCCCATCCTTACCTTTCCCTCAGTTTCCTGATTTATCCATAAAAATTTATAGATTCATCAGTCAATGGTCCTCCTGCACTGACAATTCTCTTCATTAACCCAACTTTAGCCACTTTCTTTGCAGTTATTATGTCTTTGATTAGTTGTTTTAAATATTCCCTACTACCCTGCTGTCTCTTAACTCTGTTATGTTCTCTTCTAACCAACCTCTTTAACCTCCTCATTTCCTATTATAGGAAACAGGTTCTCTACTTCTCTTTATTTTCTGGTTGGGAATACATTTTTATCCCCTCTTACTTATTATCTCCTTGAACTCTTCCCACCTTCACTCTACTGTAGTTGTGCCTTCCTTCCATTTGCTGAATTGTTCTCTGAAATATCTCCTCAAATTTGAAACCTGTGCCTTTTTATAATTGTACGTATTTCCCCCTTCAATTTTGGCTCCTGCTTCACTGAATCTTCTAATATCCATCAGAACTGCTTCATGAACACTTATTCCTTCCGTTACTTCACACCCCACAAGGTTACCATTGGGCCTTGTTAGGAATTTATCCAAAATATTTTGTCCCCTACTGTTTTGTTCTACCACTTGTGTTAATCATCCTTCACTTATTAAGGAATTTGCAAAGCTTTGTTCCCTTATGTTATTAATTTTCTTTTCCTTCCCAGCTTACACCTGGTAAATTTAAATCCCCACAAATAATGATCATTCTGTTCTCCTCTCTGAAATATGAGTATGAACTTAATTTCTCCCCAAGAGCCTCTTTTTCATCTGTCATTCTTCCACTGTGGTAAGCAGCCAACACTCTGATTTTTTTCTTTTTTATTTCCCCTGAAATCTACCACAAGTAACTCATGATCTAGATCTATGAAGGCCAGTGAACTGTGGTAGCTTTTGCTAATCAGTATGAAAACTCCTCCACTAATTGCTCCTCTATCTCTGTGGTACACTCTGTAACAATCAGAAAAAGCCTCACTGTCTAGTCCTTTTTCTTTTAACAAACTTTCTATCCTAATTATTACTTCTGGTTCATGTATTTGATTAAGTTTGCAAATTCGTTTACTTTGTTCATTACACTTCTTCAGTGTGCCATTAACGTCCTTATTATCAGCTTTATATTTTCACTATTCATCTCCCCTTTCCCAGCTTTACCCCAAGTCAGTTATTGTTTCAGTGACTTCATCTGTTTCCTTAACATCTGTAAATTTTCCCATCATGGATCTACATCACATTGATAATCTATTTCTGTCCCTTCACCAGCAGGCCCTTAACAAAAAAAAGGCATTGTCTGGACCCCATCACCACTTTAAATGGGCTCCCTTACTACTTTAGCTAAGAATTTAGAAAGTACTAGTGAAACCCCACCTACAAATGGTGTTCACAGGCCTAACATCCAAACAGAACTAAGTAGCACTTTAATTTTCACATTTATCCGCCTCACAGTATAGTTCAATTGTGGCTGGTCATGGCGACTTAGGACCTACATGAGCTCCACCCTGGTATGCTGTGACTCCTTCACCACCTTCCTTAGGTCACTCTTTATACTATAGCTCATGTTTCTATCAATACTATTCCCTACACCTCCCACTATCACTGCTCTATCATCCTCAGTGAAACTCCTACAAAGTGAACCTATGTCCTCTGTTATCTGACCTAATGTTGCACTAGGTTTGAAAAAACTTGCGACCTGATAACCTGTACCTAACTGATCCTGCAGAAGAGGGCCCTAACCTTCCCCATGGATAGTACCTAGCAGCAGAACCCATTTTCTCCTCTTGTTGCCTTGCACACCCTTATTCCTATAGGCCTGCTGCATCTACATGAAACTTTTCTCCTCCTGACTCTGCCAACAGGTCAATCCTATATTTCCCAACAATTTCTGAAGTGTCTGGCTTCATCAACCTATTAACCATATTTCTCCTATGACCTGTTACCAGCTCCCACCCATCCTTCTCAACTTCCTTGAAACCTCTATCTCTACTTTCTGCCTCTACAGCAGTAGCCTCAACAAACCCAGCCCCCACAGGTTGTGCCTGCGCAGTCTGAGCCTCCACAGGCTGGGCCTCCACAGGTTGGGCCTCCACAGGATTAGCTGTCACAGGCTGAGCTCCCACAGGCTGAACCTCCACATGCGGAGCCACCCCAGGCCACCCCTCCACAGGCTGAGCCTCATTTTCTTTGTTCACGAAATCAGTTAATTTACATTCACAAATGTGGATTATAGTTTCAGTGAGTTGTTGTAGACTAAAAGAGCTGTGCTACAAGTAGGTTGTGCCAGCTAGAATGTATGATTTTATTTATTAACTATATACACCACCAAAAAATATTGGAAATATAGCGAAAATATGCATATCACTAGGCTTTATGTAAAATATGCGATATCAGGTGAAAATGGGCTTAACATGCAAATGCATATAATCCTGTCTCTAGTCATGATGCATGTGGTCCTATCAGTAACAGTTAAATGCAGCAAGGGAAACCTTGCTAACAAGTGCTAGGAAGAAGTGTTACTGCACTGGGGGTGCGAGAGCCCATTTTGCTGTTACATAAGTTATCTACGTAGGGCAGTTGCTTGAGATGTCTGGATTACCCCGCATGCTGGGTTGTAGTATCTAAGACAAATCTTCAATAGACCATATGTTATTTAACCTTAATGCTTGCGGCAGACTACACAATCCAACATTTTTGGTGGGTAACGGGCATTACCTTGTAAAACCTGCTGCTTGCTCGGGGTTGTAGCTTACAGCTGGTCTTAACTATGATCGTGTCTGGTACCCTTAAGTGATGCTATTTACGGTCGCCAATCCCTCGTAATTACCCCAAGGGATAAATGTCTGTTCTTAAAACACAACTTCAGACTTCCTGATTAATTCCAGATTATATATTTTTTAAAGTTCTTACATAAATTCGGTACCAGCGTAGGCCTAAAAGAAAAGCGTCAGACTTCTATCCGAAATAAATGATTACAGGTTAAACCATCCTCTCACAGTAAGCAACTTCCTCCTAACCCCTAGATGAAAGTTAAAAGTTCATCCCGAAGGAAGATTGACCCCGCACCATTATAACGTCACTACTAAAATTTCTACATTCCGCGACCAACCAACACGCCGTCCTCTCAGTTCAATTTCTGCTGAAATACTGCTGCTCGCCTAGGCTGGCGGTGGCTCCTTATATTCATATTGGGCCAGCTGACTCAGCAGACGCTTGGTTTGACAAAGGGAAACCTTATTTTTATTCCGATAAGTCTGAAATTTTGATATGTTATGAAGCATATTTTAAATGTCAGTTTTAGTTATGACAAGTTTTCTCCTAGGATTTGTGTATTTCGAGTTAAAGTCGTAAAAGCTTTACTCTTTCACCATCCCTACAATTCGTTAGTCTGTGAAATGATTCTGTTATCAAATTGTTCTATAAAAATTTCCTCAACTTTTGACATACAACACGTCTAGATCCCAAATGTATTTGATGGTGAAAATCGACTTTGACTATAAGTGCAAAGTCAGCTAAAAACTTGTATGTTCATTATCTCCAAATATATGAGTGCTACCGATCTGTAATATATCTCAAACTTAACTAAATTAAATTATCTATCTGATGGTAATATTATTTCCTCATTATCTATTTCCCTTAATGCCAATCCTTTGTTCCCAAAATAATGCTTAGCAGCAGCAATTATGTTCAAACCTTAATTTCCCTTTTATGGCTTATATCTTGTCGGAATCTTTACGAAAATCACTCCATGTGTTCAGTGAAAGCTTCTCTTTAATATAAATGTCTTTTCTATGCCCTCAGATCTGTATGTCTGCAGAAATGTTGAATTGCAGCATCAGCTAAATCTCTTATTTTGTCTAAAAAACATACTTTCTTTTCACTTATTGACTCTATCCTTTAATATGTTGTGTATTATCTTATGCTGAACATTTTGAGCTCTGAATCTTAGCTGTACCTTGAAAATTAGGTGAAAAAAGTTACTTGTGCAATAATTTCCATGAGCTTGCAAGATCACCAATTTCATGATATTTCCTTAATATAATTTTCTAAAATGCCAGTGTTGGATCTAATTTGAATTGTCATCTCATTTTACACCTCTGAAAATGAATGTGGCCAAAAGGCTTCTAAAAATGTTTAAATTTCTTTATAATATTTTCGAAAACTTACAAAATAGCTCAAACTCTCCTTACTAACATGTTTCCTGACTCTCAAACTACTGAAAAATGCTTCCAAAATGATCTGCTATTGGTTTTAAGTGTGGTAAGGACCCTTTGAACTGTTTTTGAAAGTATACTGACATAACTAAGGTTATGTGACAACCTGTAGCATGGAATGTGTGGTAGGGATATCACTCAGGTGACTCTGACCGTAATTCTTCAAAGGTTTTGAGGGAAGCCGTACAATCAAGTGTGATGAGGGTAGGGGAAGTCCCACCTGACTTTTCCAATGTCCCCTTTAGGCACTGGCACCTTGGTGGCAAATAGGTATGTTAGATAGTGGCGTATGCAGGTGTCGTTTGGGAAATTCCCATGAGCAGAGATGAAGTCAAGTCTTTTGCATGGATGATACTATATCCTCCGGTCAATTTTTAGTCAAGAAGTTCAGAAAAGCAGTGAGATATCTAACGGTGTTAATATACTCAGAAATGAATCAAACAACATATGATGATGATATTTTTGTCATGATGAACTCACTGCCAGTGGGAATAAAAGGACAACATCTAATGTCATAATTATAAATCAGTAACAAGGATTTGAAAGTAAGAGTTTTTATATCAACAGCCATCATATGTGAAAAGTTCTTGGGCCTTCTCCAGGGGATGTGTATCAAAATGATATGATGTTTTCAAGCTGCTCTCCAATTTCTGGCAAAGTGTCTTGTTTCTGGAATGGTTAACCCCTTTTTTTAAATAATAATAATAAAACAAAATTATTATGCACACATTATTCTGTTTATACTTTTATTATATTTATTGCATGAAGTGGCAAAATAAATTATTTTATAATTGTGTGAATCTTGTTATTTTTTTATTTTCATTGCAGTTATTTTGTCTCTATCTCTGGTAAGTGATGTGTTCATTTTCTTCAATTTTTGTATTGTGCTTACATAAAACTTTCATTGACATAAAAAATGCCTATGATGAAGAACAAAGGAAAGCCATCTGATTAGGCTTATAAAAGAGCAGAACAGATGTAGAAATCATTGAACAAATAAGGAACATTTATTAGAAGTGTGATAAATGTGTATGGATAGATAATATACTGTGCAATTAGTTTTGGACAGAAAGGCATTATAGGCAAGTGATAGGGAATTGTAAGGTAACCTAAAAATTTTGTAACTTTATAACAAAATTTGTTCTCAGAATTACAAGTTAGATTGAACAGTTTTGCATATCATTTTTAAATTCAGTTACTAAGTTAATTCAAGCTATGAATCAGGTTTTTACAGTTTTGAAAAAATATTTGATCAAGGCCATATATTTTTTTACTTCAGCCTTAAACATTCACCTGGAGCGATATTTACAAAAATTTGTAATAAATCAAAGAGGGCAGTTAGAGACTTTAAGTTTGTTAAATAATCATTTTTAATGTATACAGAATTGTTTAAAGCTACTTTCAAGTTGATAGATTCAATAACTTCTGAAATATTAATTAGTTAGATTCTATTTTTTGTTTGCAAATTTTATTTCACTCTTTTAATAATAGTTAACATGCTTTACTTGATATCTGACAAAGGAGCAGATAATTAGAAGTAAAATAAAATTTATTTCAGTTTTGTAATATCAAAATGATGAAAGTTATTAACAGGTCTAGAGAATCGCTTAAAATGATTTTTTTACAGCTAAACTATTAAAGGTACAAAATTCTTCATAAGGCTAAGAATTTACGTCTTTTAGAAGATCTTCTCATAATTTCAGAGTGATAGGAATATTTTAGTCATCGAGGTCAAATATCTGATGCAAGTTTAGAAGCTTGGGAACTGATATCTGATCAGTCATCAGACGATTCTCGTGAGAAACCCAGAAATCATTGTGTTCCCACGGTCGGTTTCTATAAATAGTAGCCCAAACATTTCCTTGTGGTCACTCATCCGTGAAGGATTCACTCACCTAGTCACCCAGATTAAAGTATGAGCATAACCATGTTTCAATTTGGCACAATGTAGGCTTGCTCAGTTTCCAAGTCTCTGTTAGAGTATTACTACGTAGTTTTAAAGCATTATTTCATGCCATGGGATGCATTGGTATAATTTAAGTGTCAGTAGTCAGTGAACAAGTAGATCTTTAGACACATGTGATGAAGTTTAATGTGCTTTCAAGTGTTGATTAGTTGTTCTTTATTAGAATGAGGTTTGGACTGGCTCAAATCGGTTAATCAAATCTGCAACTATGTCTTTGGAAAAATTTTCTGATGCCAGTTGTAAGGTATCCCTCATTCTATTTTCAATATTTCGTTTAGAATCCGGCCAAGTTTAAGGTTAACTTCAGTAAACGATACCACAGTTTAAATCGAGTTAGCAACACTTCTAGGATAGTAAAGTGAATAAATAACACATAACTAACATAAATAAACTATAAATAGTCATAAAGCCTTGATATTCCAGCAGGAAATAGGTTATTTCATATAAAAGTAAACTTTCCACAACAGATCCAAACATTAATCAGAAAGATATTCTAAACGGATTTAAAAGAAGCAAATGGTAAATAATAGTAAATACATTGCCTAAATAAACCTGTTATCATGACTAATAAGCGTTATTCCTGACATAAATAGTGAATTTCAACATAAATCAAACCCAACCATTAATTTTGGCATATACCAGTTTTGGTATTTCTAATGTGATTTTCATACAGTAAAGAGTGTAAAGAACTAATAATAGCCAAGCCTAGACTCACAATAACCATAACTTCACAATTAAATATAGTTTAGCAAGTATTTTAAAAGAAATAAACTGGATGATTGAATAGTAGACTGAAGCAGTATGAAAATAACTCATTGGGATGGAATTTGACCATTTTAAAGCTCTAATAGTAAACAGAATAATGTCTGGGACAGTTTAGTAGGATAATTAACAGGTTTCTGATAGTTTTAAAGCATTTAATACTCACGAGAAGTAATTATGAAGAAATTTGATCACTCATTTTCCTAAACAGTTCACATAAACAATTTTTGGTCTTTTAAGTAATTTCAGGATTTAAAAAGTAGATAAACAATGCAGTAAATAATTGTATCCTTCAGTTTTAATAGATTTCAAGCAGTTTTAAACCATAAAATATGAAATATTAGTAAGTACAGGAAGCCGGTAAATCGACTAGATTTTCGAGACTTTCAGAATTAATTCCGATAAAATTAAACCATTTCAAAAGCGCTAAGAACTTGTAAATGTTAGTAAACACACATAATTAATTTTCTAAAACCATTTAAAGACATTTTACTGACCTTCTGTCTGGTAATCCAATTTTGAAGTAACTTTCTATAGACACTGCACACATTATATGCTTTTCACTGATTTTAGCTACTGTCACACATTATAAAGTAAGAAATAAATTAAAACAGTCCTAAATAGAATTAAATTCATCTAAATCCGGTAGTTTCCAACCGTTTAAGTATTTTTAAATACGATCTGAACACGTAAAATAAACCACTCGACTTTAGCATTTTTTCATTTAAAAACCTACTCAGATTCCGGGTTAAAAAGTAGTTTGTCGTAAAAATCCATTCTTCTAGTTTCATACATATTAATTTCAGGCCATTTAAAGCAATAGAACCGATGTTATAGGTTTTCTAAATTCACTCGACGTTAAATCCACGTGGAATAAACAAACGATTTTATTGCGTACAGAATATAATAGCTACAGAAATAAAATAGCATTCAAAATAAGCAGTTTAATTCAGGCTACACATTGGTAATTTTTCCGGCTTAATAATCCTTATATCTTCAGAGTTATACTTGAAAACTTAAAATAATAATCGTGTCGGATTGTTAGAAATCACTGTTTTTGCGATAACTCGGTAACCACATAGCCGATTTAAATAAAGTTTACATTTTTGTGAGGCTAAAAATGGGGCCAATAATTTGAGCATAATTTCATGTTTTTAATTAAAGCCGTTTTAAAAAAATGTTTTAAAAACTTGGTGGTGACGTCATCTCGCTATAGACTTGGGAAAATCACCATATTTGGTAATTTTTAGGTGAGGCACCTTTAATGCTATATTCAGACACTAAAACACTTCAACTCGACACTAATCACTTCAGCTCGACACTCACCCAACTTTCCCGTTTCCGCACCTAAATCAAACATATAGTAAAGAAGTTATTAAGTCAAACATTAGGGAATGTCCCAGATCGCGGAGGCACTCAGCGGAAGTGCGGTCTCACGTGAGCCCAGTCTATATAAGTGATGTAGGCAGGGCCTACATACGCCTTTTGTTTCAGTCTCGGTTCAAACGTACAGTCGAGAGCACGTCTCGTGCTAGGCTCGGTCAGTGTAGGCTGGCGGTAGGCAAGAAACGAGTCTACTTCCGTCGCAGCCACGCTTAACGGCAGCCATGGTGAAAATTCTACGACGTTAACATTCATACGAACAGTTCAGGAAATGTGACTGTAGTCTTCAAGTCAGTTGGTTTTTTTTCGTGCAGTTCTTTGCTCTGATTCTCAACCTGTGATTTTTGGTGAAGATATATCTGATTGCCTTGCTAACTGTGAACCTGTATTATTTACGTGAAAAATTTTGAGAATATAATTCAGTGATTCAACATGTGACTTTCATTTCTACAATAGTACCTTTCTTGCAGTAGGTTAAAAACTGTAAGTGGCGACTGTAGTCAATTTTAACAGTTAGCATAAGTATTTCAACACGGTTACCGAAATTTCTTTTGGACTTAGAATATTTTGGAAGACAACTGGTTCAGGGAAGAAGCAGGTACGAACCCCCACTACCCGCTTAACCCCTGACACAGTTCAGTATTTGACTTTGCTAAAGTTTGAAAAATATAATAATTTTTCACCAGAAATAGACTTGTGAATATTATTATCTATTACCTTTCCTTAGTATGAGGTTTTATAAAGCTAAGTGGTGACCAATGTTAATGTAGTAAAGCCAGAGCTGGACATTATCCTAGGCAAGATCACGGTTAGAGTTGAGATCAGAACGTTATGGCTACCAGCCCCCCTCCCCCCATCAATTTTTAGGCATGACAGAAGGAAGTATATTGTCACCTGTTTTCTTCAAGGTGAATTTATATGAAGTCATCACACATGTTCAGAAACACAGAAACCCAGTAGAATTAAAGGATATGGCATATACTGATGTTATAATGATGTGGAAGAAAACTTATCAAACTCTGGAAACATAATTGGGCAAAACTAGACATGGAAAAGATTGTCAGAGAAACTAAAATAAGGAAGATATCAAGAAAGAATGGCCCATAAAATAATAGGCTACTGCCCAGCAATAAATTGGAATAGGTAAAGCATTTTTAAATTTTTTTTACTTTGGCAGTACAGAGACTATCAACAGAAACATAGAGAATGAAACAGGACAAAGAAAAGGGAGGAGTGTACAACTTTATCACCAGATCCAAAATATAATCTGGAGGTGGTACATAAGGAAGGAAGCCAATGTCTTGCTTCATAAAATATACTATCAGCCAATACTAATGCAAGGCTCTGAAACCTGGACTTGGATAAAGAGACTTATTACCTAACCACAGGTGAAAGGGATGGTGTTTACGAGAGAGAAAGGATAAAATTGTAAATTAAGACATAAGTGAGAGATTAAAGGAAGAAACAGTGGATGAGGAATTATAAAAGAAGATATTGCAGTGGTTGGAGCATTTCATGAGGAAGGAGTAAGAGAGAGTGATAAAGATAACACTATTAAGCATTAGGAATGGAAGGAGACCAATTGGAAAACAATAGAAAAGATGGCTGGATCTGGTGAAGAATGATGTAAAGGTGAAGATAGGTATTTGGAGACATGTGGTTGAGGGAAAAGATTGGAGTGACTGACAAACATGGAAGTGTGTGATGATGATGGTTCAATTGTTGCCATGATTATGGTTTTATATAGGTAGTTTTGCTTATATTCTTTGTTTTTCTGTGCAGTGCATTTTATAACAAAATTTACTACATGAAACATGCTCAAACAAAAATAGGTATAGTGTAAGCACCTTAGAATTTCAGCAAATTCAAGTTTCTTAGCTTCAAGTGTAAGGGAGGAAGTAAATTCTCAGTAAATATATAGTTTCCAGTGCATACATAAGTTATGGGAGGGACACTTTATGTAGGAAGCTGATACCACAACTTAACTTAATAAATAAACCATTTTAAAAGCAGTAAAGACCTCCAATATTTGATGAAAGCCCTAAATAAACTTTCTATAATAGTAAGAGAACTTCATTTCAATGTGAAATGGGATAATAAATAATAATTCAACTTGTAAACAATATACGGTATTTCTGTTGTATGAGCATTTCACCATTTCTAAATCATTTCAGAAGTAGTAAAGACCCCAAACATTTAATAAAAATACTAAACCAACTCCTAAAGAGTAAAAGAAACTTTATACTAACCTGAAGAGGAATAATCAATTTTTGTTTTACTACCAAACAATAGATTTTTGATACGTGACCATTTCACTATTTCTCGACTCTTTCAAATGAACTAAAAATATAAATAAGAAAAGAAAGGGAAATTAACCCACCACATACCAAAGTGGACGGATGCGATGAGAGAACACTAATGCTGACAAACAAACAACACAATATTTCGGCATATGCCTTGCTCACAAATAGAAAAAACGGGCCATTAGGCTCGGAACGTGTGTGCACACCGAACGTTACCCAATGACTAACCGTGTTGTGGTGAGGGGGGGGGAGGGGCGACCGATAAGGAGTAAACTATCGATATCGGTATACAATGTCTGAGATAATATATTTAATATTTTGGCAGGCGATGGTAAGAGAAAATGTAGTAATGGTATGGTATAAACATAGCAAAAAAAAAAAAAGTAGTGATGGGTTAATTGGAATTTAACGGTGGTTAAGTCCAGGTGGGTGTCTTGTATCCAGGATATTCTGGTACGCTAGTTCCCATCTCCGGAGTTCTGCTGCAGTGGTGCTGTCAGGGAAAACTCTGACTGCTCTCACAGTGAAACAGTCGTTGAGGTTGTTGGAATCATGGCTATTGGCATGTTCTGGTACTGGAAGGTACAGGTTACGAGTATGGACTGTTTGTCTGTGGCCATTCATTCTAACAGAGAGTTGCTGTGTGGTGAGGCCTATGTAAGAACTGGTGCAAAAGCGGCAAGTTAGTTGGTATATCAGATGAGTGGTTGAACAGGTGGCATGTCCAATAATGGGGAAAGTTTCTCCTGTGGTGGGGTTGGAATATGTAGTGGTGGGTGGAAGCATGCTGCAGGTTTTACAGCGGGGTCTATTACAAGGATAAGATCCATATGGTGCTTTAGGAGAGTCTAACGGAGGGTATTTGTGGACTAAGATGTTCTTAAGATTGGGTGGTCTGCTAAAACAAGCACGAGGGACATTGGGTAGAATTTTGGGTAGGAGAGTACGCATTTCTGGAAATGAGCGAAGGAAGTCATACCCCTGTCGCAAAATATGGTTGATGGACTCGAGGCCAGGAGAGAACTGAGTGACAAAGGCAGGGCTATGGTTGGTTTTTGTAGGAGACAAGTGAGAGTGGTTACGTGGAGGGTGGTTGATCGCGCGGGAGATCTGTTTATGTACAAGATCCCTGGGGTAACAACGGGAAATAAGGGCTTGGGATAGGTTTTGTGAGTATTGATGCAGAGAATGAGCTTCAGAGCAAATGCGACTTCCACGGATGGCAAGGCTGTATGGGAGGGAACGTTTCGTTTGGAATGGATGGCAGCTATCAAAGTGTAGATACTGCTGTAAATTAGTGGGTTTGATGTGGACTTGCGGTATGAAGTACACCGTGCCTGAGCATGATGTCAACTTCGAGGAATGTGATGTGTGAGTGGGAGTAAGTCCAGGTGAAATTGATGGAATTGTTGCTATTGTTAAGGGAGTGGAGGAATTCAAGGAGGTGGTTTTCGCTGTGGGTCCAGATCATAAATATGTCATCTATGTATCTGAACCACACAGTGGGTTTAAAGGGAGTGTTGTTCAGGAAACGTTCCTCCTGACGACCAAGGAATAAGTTGGCATAGGATGGGGCCATGCGGGTGCCCATGGCGGTACCAGCGGATTTGGTGATATACTACAGAATTAAAGGTAAAGAAATTTTTGGAGAGAACCACATGGGCCAAGGTTGAAATGAAGTATCTACTAGGCAGGCTATGTGGTGGTCTTAGGTCTAGGTAGTATTCTAGGGCACTGAGGCCCTGGCTATGTGGAATGCTGGTATAAAGGGAAGTTACATTCAATTGAGACCAGGAAGGAGTCTGGAGGTAGAGGTGTGTGGATTGTGGATAGGCGTTCAGGGGAAATGTGGAGTGTCTTTCACGTAGGAGGGAAGATTTAGGACAAAGGGTTGGAGATGTTGATCCACAAAAGCTGAAATCCTTTCAGTCGGCGATCCATATGCCGCACATATAGGTCGCCCAGGATTACCAGTCTTGTGGATCTTAGGAAGAAGTTATAGTGTGGGAGTGCGGGGATTCTGGGGAGTCAGGAGGGAGATGGACTGAGGAGAGAGGCCTTGCAGGGGGCTTGTAGGTCAAGAAGATTTTTTATTTCCTGGCATATGGAGGTAGTGGGATCTGTAGCTTGTGGAAGGTAGGTGTTAGTGTCCGACAGTTGCCTTAGGGCCTCAGCCACATAGTCATTGCGGTCCATCACTACTGTGGTTGAGCCTTTGTCGGCAGGGAGGATGATGATGTCTGGTTTTTGGACAGTTCTCTCATAGCTCGAGTTTTCCATATTGCTGAGGTTTTTAGATTGTGGGATGGAGTTTAGGAAAGAAGGTGAGGAAAGAGAGGATGTGAGAAATTCCTGGAATAGAATAAGGGGATGGTTTTGTGGGAGTCGGGGAGGATCCAGAGAAGATGCAGGTTTAAACTGTTGTAGACTGGGCTCAATCTCGCTCTGTCGACTGGTGTGTTCTCCTGTGACGGTAAAATGGTACGCCAAGAGAAGAGAGCGGCAGAACGCCAATGAGTCCCGGACCAAAGCAGCATGGTCGGAACTTGGGGGTCGGAGGAAAAAGTGAGTCCTTTGGATAAGACCGAAATTTGAGGTTCAGTCAGGGGGGTGGAGGAGAGATTAATCACTGACTGTTTAGGTTTAACTGGAGGAGAGGCGGGGGGTTTTTGAGCAGGTGGTAAAGGGTTTGATGGGGTAGGTTGAGGAAGTGAGCCAAGCATGGAGTCTTTGCAACTAGGGGTGGAGTTGGTGTGTGATTTACAGCAGTGGAATGTTGATAGGGGAGGGACAGGCCTAGAGATAAATAGCTCCTAACAAGAGCTGAAAGCTTTTGAAGATGTTTTTGTGCATGATGGGCCTGCAATTGTCTGCACTCTGACAGGATCTGTTGCATATGATGAATGAGGTGAGGGAATGAAAGGCAGAGGATTTTGTGGAGTGAGACAAGTTGAGAGGAATGTTGATACGCCATGTGAATATACTGTTGAAGAACCAGCTGGGTGAGAGAAAGGGATTGTCTGAAACGGAAAGCATGAAGTGATGGGTGAATTTTTGGATGGCAGCCAGAAACTGGAAGTTTAATAGTTAAACCATTTGGCGGAATATTTAGAGAGAGGCAAGACTGAAGAAACAGAATGTGAGAATTTAGTTTGGCCAAATGTGCGGCGTGGAAATGGTAACTGGACAGATAGATTTCTGAAAGTAGCATATTGGGTTAAAAAGATAAGGGTCAGTAAAAAGTCACACAAAGAGAAAAAGTAATGAAAATTCTACCGATAGCCTATGTATAACTATGGAGAGGAAAAAAAAAAAAAAAAAAAAAAAAAAATAATAATAATAATAATAATCTTCCAACGTCCAAAACGCAGAGTATAAACGTCCAAACAGAAATGTTTGTTGGTTTTTATGAAGTCGTGATGCTAATAATATCTAGCGGGGAAAAAAAAAAAAAATTCTACTCACAACGTCACAAACGTGGATAAAACTTCATAAAACAAACAGAAAATTTGCGCTGGCTAATACGTTTTATTTGAGATCGCAATGCTAATAATATCTTGGACCACAAACGAAAACCTGTAAGATCTAATAAAACCCAATTGTTTATAGGTTAAATTGAGAATAACCACAAATCAGGAGAAACAAAAACAAAAAATGAAACATTCAATGGAAGACACGTGGGAAGTATTCGGACATTCTCATCCTGAAAGTCAACAGGAGAAAACTCCAAACAAAAACGACAATATAGTCGAACTGTATTGAAAACATGAAATCGGCATGAAAAAAATTAAATTTAAATGGCCACAGACAAGCAGTTTTTTAAAAAGTGATTTGGAAAAATATATGTAAGCTAATAATGGAAAAATACCCGATTAGGAGGATAAACAGAGCTAAAACTATAAACATGGGAACATGGATCAATTGTCGCGAAGTTATCTGAAGCCAGAGAAAACAAACAGAATGGCGGGAACTTTGGGAGGAACCTAGCGTATCGAATTCAGTACGTGAAACAAACATACAATTAAGAGAAAGAAGGAAGAAAAAGTAATAGAACACAGAAAAGGAACAAGCGGGACAAACACGTAAGGTGGCCGTTAGGCAACAATGATGCAACTAAGGAAAATGGAAGCGGCTTCTAGGCGATATAAATAAGAAAAGAAAGGGAAATTAACCCACCACATACCAAAGTGGACGGATGCGATGAGAGAACACTAATGCTGACAAACAAACAACACAATATTTCGGCATATGCCTTGCTCACAAATAGAAAAACGGGCCATTAGGCTCGGAACGTGTGTGCACACCGAACGTTACCCAATGACTAACCGTGTTGTGGTGAGGGGGGGGGGAAGGGAGGATAAGGAGTAAACTATCGATATCGGTATACAATGTCTGAGATAATATATTTAATATTTTGGCAGGCGATGGTAAGAGAAAATGTAGTAATGGTACGGTATAAACATAGCAAAAAAAAAAAAAAGGTAGTGATGGGTTAATTGGAATTTAACGGTGGTTAAGTCCAGGTGGGTGTCTTGTATCCAGGATATTCTGTACGCTAGTTCCCATCTCCGGAGTTCTGCTGCAGTGGTGCTGTCAGGGAAAACTCTGACTGCTCTCACAGTGAAACAGTCGTTGAGGTTGTTGGAATCATGGCTATTGGCATGTTCTGGTACTGGAAGGTACAGGTTACGAGTATGGACTGTTTGTCTGTGGCCATTCATTCTAACAGAGAGTTGCTGTGTGGTGAGGCCTATGTAAGAACTGGTGCAAAAGCGGCAAGTTAGTTGGTATATCAGATGAGTGGTTGAACAGGTGGCATGTCCAATAATGGGGAAAGTTTCTCCTGTGGTGGGGTTGGAATATGTAGTGGTGGTGGAAGCATGCTGCAGGTTTTACAGCGGGGTCTATTACAAGGATAAGATCCATATGGTGCTTTAGGAGAGTCTAACGGAGGGTATTTGTGGACTAAGATGTTCTTAAGATTGGGTGGTCTGCTAAAACAAGCACGAGGGACATTGGGTAGAATTTTTGGGTAGGAGAGTACGCATTTCTGGAAATGAGCGAAGGAAGTCATACCCCTGTCGCAAAATATGGTTGATGGACTCGAGGCCAGGAGAGAACTGAGTGGACAAAGGCAGGGCTATGGTTGGTTTTTGTAGGAGACAAGTGAGAGTGGTTACGTGGAGGGTGGTTGATCGCGCGGGAGATCTGTTTATGTACAAGATCCCTGGGGTACAAAGGGAAATAAGGGCTTGGGATAGGTTTGTGAGTATTGATGCAGAGAATGAGCTTCAGAGCAAATGCGACTTCCACGGATGGCAAGGCTGTATGGGAGGGGAACGTATCGTATGGAATGGATGGCAGCTATCAAAGTGTAGATACTACTGTAAATTAGTGAGTTTGATGTGGATTGCGGTATGAAGGACACCGTGCCTGAGCATGATGTCAACATCGAGGAATGTGATGTGTGAGCGGGAGTAAGTCCAGGTGAAATTGATGGAATTGTTGCATTGTTAAGGGAGTGGAGGAATTCAAGGAGGTGGTTTTCGCTGTGGGTCCAGATCATAAATATGTCATCTATGTATCTGAACCACACAGTGGGTTTAAAGGGAGTGTTGGTCAGGAAACGTTCCTCCTGACGACCAAGGAATAAGTTGGCATACGATGGGGCCATGCGGGTGCCCATGGCGGTACCGCGGATTTGGTGATATACTACAGACTACAGACTACCCGCTCACACATCACATTCCTCGATGTTGACATCATGCTCAGGCAACGGTGTCCTTCATACCGCAGTCCACATCAAACCCACTAATTTACAGTAGTATCTACACTTTGATAGCTGCCATCCATTCCATACGAAACGTTCTCTCCCATACAGCCTTGCCATCCGTGGAAGTCGCATTTGCTCTGACGCTCATTCTCTCCAACAATACTCACAAAACCTATCCCAAGCCCTTATTTCCCGTTGTTACCCCAGGGATCTTGTACATAAACAGATCTCCCGCGCGATCAACCACCCTCCACGTAACCACTCTCACTTGTCTCCTACAAAAACCAACCATAGCCCTGCCTTTGTCACTCAGTTCTCTCCTGGCCTCGAGTCCATCAACCATATTTTGCGACAGGGGTTATGACTTCCTTCGCTCATTTCTGGAAATGCGTACTCTCCTACCCAAAATTCTACCCAATGTCCCTCGTGCATGTTTTAGCAGACCACCCAATCTTAAGAACATCTTAGTCCACAAATACCCTCCGTTAGACTCTCCTAAAGCACCATATGGATCTTATCCTTGCAATAGACCCCGCTGTAAAACCTGCAGCATGCTTCCACCCATCACTACATATTCCAACCCCACCACAGGAGAAACTTTCCCCATTATTGGACATGCCACCTGTTCAACCACTCATCTGATATACCAACTAACTTGCCGCTTTTTGCACCGGTTCTTACATAGGCCTCACCACACAGCAACTCTCTGTTAGAATGAATGGCCACAGACAAACAGTCCATACTCGTAACCTGTACCTTCCAGTACCAGAACATGCCAATAGCCATGATTCCAACAACCTCAACGACTGTTTCACTGTGAGAGCAGTCAGAGTTTTCCCTGACAGCACCACTGCAGCAGAACTCCGGAGATGGGAACTAGCGTACCAGAATATCCTGGATACAAGACACCCACCTGGACTTAACCACCGTTAAATTCCAATTAACCCATCACTACCTTTTTTTTTTTTTGCTATGTTTATACCATACCATTACTACATTTTCTCTTACCATCGCCTGCCAAAATATTAAATATATTATCTCAGACATTGTATACCGATATCGATAGTTTACTCCTTATCCGTTAGTCATTGGCAACGTTCGGTGTGCACACACGTTCCGAGCCTAATGGCCCGTTTTTTCTATTTGTGAGCAAGGCATATGCCGAAATATTGTGTTGTTTGTTTGTCAGCATTAGTGTTCTCTCATCGCATCCGTCCACTTTGGTATGTGGTGGGTTAATTTCCCTTTCTTTTCTTATTTATATCGCCTAGAAGCCGCTTCCATTTTCCTTAGTTGCATCAAATGAACTAAAGCAATTTTTAAATAATAATAATTCCAAAGAAAGCTAAATTCACTAATATTCCCTAGTTTCTGAATGTGTAAATAAATTAAATTAATTTTTGAACACTTTGATAAATGCACTTCACATTTAATAATTTTTATCACAGATTCCTAGTAAGTTTCCGAACTAAAAAGTAGATTTCCTGAAAGAACTAAAAATCTAGTATCACATATTTAAATTTCAAATCATTCCATGCAGTAGAACAGATTTTAAAGAGATTTTAAAGATTATTTCGTCACTAAAGCCATGTGCTTCACTTAGGAATTAATTGCCACCAAACCAAAACACTTTCAGAGATAAAATAACTTTCAAAACACGTAATTTTATTCAGAGAAAATTCTGGTAATTTTTCCTTTTCGATATAAACAATACCTAAAAAGTTATGGATAAAAAGCCATATGACTTCTAAACCATTAGTTCACCAAATCTTGTCAAAACTGTAATTTCATTATCCAGTCATCGATTTTGACATAATTTACACCACTGAACTCGTAAATTTTTGTAGAATATTATGACACTAATTTCATTCAGATAACTTGCAGTTCCATTAATTTTGGAGAAAAATGAATAAATTCAAATGGTCAGGTTACTCCCCTTACTTCAGAGATTTGTATCACCATGCGGAAATTAAACAAAAATTTAAAACTAATCACTCTAATTTTCCCACTAAACAGCCTTTGGACTTCTAGTAGATAAGTCTAGACACTGTCAAAATTCGAACACTTTTAATAATCTGGATCATCTAATAAATTATACACACTTTTTTAACGCAGCAGCAAAAAGATGTTGTACAGCTGCTTATGTCACTGGTTTTGGTAGTTCCTATATAAGACCTCGCCGCCATCATGGCGTGTCTTTTCCTCGGGAGCGTTATGTGAGTTTACCTGCGCTAGTTTGTTCGGGAGCAGGAAGTAGCCGGTTGGTGTTTGGTACTACTCGGCGGCCATGTTGAGACATCAATGTGTTAGTCTGCGAGTATAATGTCTACTTAGAACTTTCACATTTCAAAAGGGGTTTTTGGTCAGTAAATTCTCTTTCCACATCCTACAAATTTCTGGAAACGTTTGTTTGATTGCCTACTGAACTGTATAATGCTGATTTTGCAGAATGTGACTTTTTAAATAAACTCCAATTATTTTTATCAAAGTGAACTTTTGTGTTTTCATAGTAAACTGTTTCAACCTTTTCTAAGTTTTTGGTTTAAACAAATTTAGTGGCGACCTCTAAGCATTTCAGTTGAAATTCCTAAAAGGCTACATAGTCAAGTTAAAATTATTTCGTCTAAATTCAACAGAACATTTAATTCAAGTGAACTGCTAGATAAGGCACCAAAGCGATACTACAGCCCCTGGTGTGGTTTTTTTTCCTTACAATAGACATGATTATTATACCAAGGAAAGCAAAATATTGTTTAACACTTACAGAAAATGGTGTAAATAACCAAAAATAGGAAAGTGACCAGAATTTTGTATTTAATCTTTAAGAATGGAGACAGTTCAAGCAAACCAAGAAAATTGTTTCAATGAAATCTTCATGAAAATACCACAGAATTTTGCTTTTAAATTTCATTGTGAGCTTATTGTTTGCGTGTGTGTACTATTATTAAGCTAGAGAAAAAGGAAATGGCTTTAGGCAATATAAATTAAAGGAAAAATTACTCATCACTCACCGAAGTAATTTGTTTTCTATTCTTAGGTCATTTGTTGTTTAAATTTGTTTTGTTCAGTATTTCTGAAATTTATTACAATTAATGTCAGAATTACCAAAATATTAAAATTACTTACATCTGTGCTGCCTCTCATTCCTGATTTTTGAGACAATTCCAACATATTTTCAAACTGGGACATTAATGGTTTGTTTCCTTTACCTGAAATAAGAATAAATAAGTGTTAACTTCTGATTTTAAAAAGACAATTACAATGAATGTCAATGGAAAGTAAATATGCCTTCAGCAAACAGTTTTTAGCACTCTTCAGGGTTCTTAGAGGTACAAATGTATCCAAAACTAAAACACAATCAAGATAAACAACTTACATCGATAATTTAAGCATATAAAAGAAAAAAACACGTACAATCTAATAATTTTTAGTTAAAGTTAGTTTCATTTGGAAGATGCGAGCTTTGCCTTGAGGTGGAGGCAAAAGCTTTATCTCAACTTTAACCATGCATAGCATTGGATATGTCCAGCTATTGCTTTACTATGATGAAAGGTCACCACATAGCTTCATTTTTTAACCCAAGCTATTGAAAGGTTTAGGTAAATAATGTTTTACGAGTCAGTTAGTGTTAAAAAATCACTATATTGTTAAAAGATGTTGTAAAGTCATTAGCTGAATAGGCATCAGACAAAGTAACAGAAGAAAAAGCTTGCAAGTTCGATTAACTGAATGAGACAAACCACACCCCATAGTTCAAAGTATAATTTATTATCACTTGGAAGTCTTTAAAAGTTCGTCATGTGCTTTTATGGTAACACTTGGTTTGAAACCAACCGACACTTAAGTAATCCCGAGGTCCCACTTTTCGTAATAATCCTTCACTGCTAGATTGTAATAAAACTTAAATATGTGAACCTATATTATGCCAAAATAAAACTCTTGCAGAGTAGTGCTTGATATGAAACTTGCAGGCCATCTAAGCTACATGTTGTCACTGTAAGGTACCCTTTGGTTCACCAAAAGCACTCCTGCTAGCTGTCCCCAGCAATAACATAGTTTATAAACCAATTTTGGAGTCATTTGTTTTGGAATTAGAATTTTTGAGAAGAGTAATTGTCAACTTGAAGGAATTTCCCCGTGTTCATTTTCACAGTAAAAACTCATCATTACAATCATTTTAAAGTGTATTCATTATATGTGAAAAGTTTATTTTAAGAGATATTTCGATTTGTTCATGTTTTGAGACACGCAACTAGTAAAGTAAAAATCCAAGATTTGAAATATCTTTGAACTGAGTAAAGCTACTTCTAATCTTTTGTCACCAGCTATAGTCCACATTGTCCCAACTTATTAGTTCACATTTCAGGTTAAAGTGTTACCCCCCCTTCCCTCTCAACAACTCTTATGCCTGACATGGCGACTGTGGCAGAACTTTGTGAAACCACCAAATTGGGTGGAATTTTTGTGTGCTAAAGTGCCTAATTTTCGATAACTAGGGCACTCTACAAGTGAAATCATTTGGACATTTGCAAGCAATACTGCAAACATTAATATTTGAGATTTTTGTATGAATTCCTCAAAATGACAATGTTACTTGCTAAAACACACTATGTTTTAAGTGCTAATGTTATGTTTTTTAAGTGGTTAGGGATGGTACCAGAAGTTATGGAATATTTATATGTTTGTAATTTTTTTGTATCTCAATCCAAATTTTCAAATAATTTTCAATTTTTCAAGTAATTTTCAATTTTTCTAGTAACTTTCAAGTGACTTTCAATTTTTCAAGTAATTTTCAATTTTTCTGATGCTATGAGTGAGATCATTTTTCTTTATTATAAAATGTGTGAGGAGGAGGAGAAGATAAACTCTCAGAACCAATAAAAAAAAAGAGAGAATATTAGTTTTTACAGTAAAATTTCAGCTCATCTACTGCTTTGCAGAAATAAGTACCCTTTAGTTCACTAAAAGCACTCCCATTAGCCATCCCCAGCAATAACATAGTTTATAAACCGATTTTGAAGTCATTTGTGTTGGAATTAGAAATTTCAAGATGAGTAATTGTCAACTTCATGGAATTTCCATGTATTCATTTCCACAGTGAAAACTCATCATTACAATCATTTTAAAGAGTATTCATTATATAGGAAAAGTTTATTTTAATAGATATTTCAATTTGTTCACTTTTTGAGATGCACAAGTAGAAAAGTAAAAATATAAGATTTGAAATATCTTTGAATTGAGTAACGCTAGTTCTGAACTTTTATCATCAGCTATAGTCCGCATTACCTCAAATATTTTGATATTAAAATTAACTAAATTTGGAAATTTTAAATAGCAGTTTTAATAAATAGAAAATAATTAACTTTCTAACTAAAAGGGATACGATTGAGAAATTTATGTCAGTAGATTGCCCAAATTCAGAGGATCATGAATAAATAATGGTTTTGGCAAACAGTTTAAGCATTTGTGAGATAATTCAGCCTCTAAAGATAGATTGTCGCTAATTGTTGTTGGAGTTCAAGAAAGTCCGCCAAGTTGGTCACTTGATAGACTTCAATTTTAAGATTATAGAAGTACTTTTGAATGTTAAATTAAAATAGATAGAACATGATCATAGGAAGCCCTCGTAAAAATTGCAAGTTAAACTATTTTGTACTTTGGGAGATATTAACTAAAGAAAAAAGTTACTGAAATTGTAGGCCATGGCAAGATTATAAAAGGCCATGCAGCCACCATGATTTGTCTCATTCTTTGGCTGGAAAGTGATTGTACAACTCCGTGCTAGTTAGCGGAGTGAATTGCTCCATGTGATAGTGGTTTTGGCAAATTCCAAATGCCGTAGCTGTATACTCACTAAAGTTGGTGTTCTCGTATGAATTAGCTTAACATGTAATCTTCAATGAAATGGTTTGATGCTTTATCGACATATCTGAAACCGACAATGTACAAGTGAACTTTATAAAAAGTATAAGTATTGTGTAGACTGGGGGGGGGGGGGGCAGGAAAGTACAAGGCAACTACCTGCTCTCTCTCAAACCTTGGGAAAGTGCTCATTTCTGCATTCACGTGGATACCTCACATCAGAAAGGTTTCATCACCCAATTTTGACCTTGACAACTAGAATAATCTTACCTCTCTGAAATTTTAAAAATTGCTAGACTTTGTAACAAACATCAACTTGAGTTATTATAAAAAATTTGGTAACTTTAATAGTTTAGCTGAAAATAAAAAAAATTGATACGAACTCTCAAAATATTAGTCCAGGCAAATGCTTAAAACTGATGCATTTCAAAATACTATCTTTAAAACTGTGAAAATCTGTTTTCTAGCTTGAATTACCATAGAAACTAACTATAAAAATGATATGCAATACTATAAAATTTTGTCACACAGTTATAAAATTTATAAGATGCCTGGCACATTTTATCAAATATTTTTTATCTATTTTTGAAAAGGGAGGTGATTAGTGAAGATAAATAAGTAAAAAGAGACAATTCATAATGTGAACATGGGATATACATTATTGTGGAATCAAATTTTCTTTGACCATATGGACTGAACAGGGTGGAGTGTGAGATAGCAAATAAGTAATGGCAGTTAACTGGAAAGACAGGGAAGGTAAGGAGTGGGGCAGGTGTTATTTAAATACAGGAACAACAATATATTTAAATAAAGAAATGTTTTACTTTTCGAAAATTAGTACCGGCTTCAATCTTAAAACAACAATTTCTAAATGTTCCAAGATCATGTTTTTATTGATTCTATGTAGGCTGTGGTACCTCACTATTACCCAGTATATACGAATGTTTTAATCAGTTTCACATACATTTCCTTCCTCTGCTAGTGATCGAATTGGGGGGGGGGGGGGGCAGCAAAAAAATTATGTCAATAGTCAAGATGATTTAAATGAAATTAATGTTCTTTTATTATCTACTTCTCACCTGAATGAAGTATTTAGTGAATCTTATACATTTTTTGTGGGAATAGCCCTGGTAAACAATGTACTTTGGTAAAATAATATGTTAAATAATATGTTGAATAATTACTTTAAAAAAATTAAGTAAATTAAATTATTACTGGAACACTTGTTCCATTAATGAATTGGTGTACAAAAATAAAAAAAATAAAAAAAATTCTGCTACTAAAACCAAATTTAGTTTAGAATTTTATTCAACATATTTTTATAAAAGAAAATCAAGTACATAGTTTATTTGTTGATCTTTGTGTAGGTACAGCAATCATCTACTATTTTCATAAGTGATATGTCTGTGCAATTATTCTTTTCCTTTTCATTATTCTTTTCATCTGTCTTTATTCAAGAGAGGCCAAGTTGATAGTTTAATATTACATCATCCCAAGCCATTTGATAGAGTGAGTCATAGAATGTTATTAAAGGGGGCGAAATTATTATTTATTCTTATCATTAAGGGTGACCTTGTCAAGATATCTAACTGAGTAGGTCAACATGAAATGAAGATAAATACCAGGCAGAATCAGCTCATTAGGTACAGACACAAATAATAAAACAACTAGGTTGTTTTGGATTATAGGGTGTGGAAAGAAAAGATTTTTGAAGACTTTAAGTGTAAATATTTTGGCATAACATTTGATAATAAACTCAAATGGCTGAACACATTGGGCAGGTGGGAGTAAAGCCTTCCTTTTCTGGAGAGAGTGATAAGGGGATGTACCAAAGAATTGAGGGAATTGGGTAACAAAGTTTGCTTGACTAAGATGGATTTGAATGGGACCCATATTTTGTGAATCAAATATATAAGTAAGAGGGATGCAAAGGAGGGTGAAAGACTCAAGCTTGTAGTGGGGTTCTGCCTAAACTTGAATCTTAACTCTGATCGTGAGTAGCCTTGGATGTGACTGTTTTGTCTTAGTTAGTATAATACGGCCGCCACATAGGTTATTAACCAGAAAACTATGAAAAGGTAAAGTTCAATAATGATAAATAGTTCATTGCCATTCAAATAAGTATATTCTTCCAAATTTCACAGAACCAAAAACTGTACAGGCAATCAGATGACTTTTCCAAAGAAATGTTTTACAAGTTCGATTAACCGGGCAAGCCAGACCACACCCCAATAGTTCAAAGTTCAAACTTTTAGTTGTAATAATTAAACAAAAGAGAATCACACACTCCCATTGTTCAACAGTTTAGTAAAATCAAACAATCTCGAGGCCTCACTTGTAGAAATACTATTTTAATACAACATTATGGCCAACTTGAATAAAACAAGCGTCATTATTCCAAAATAAAACTATCACTGACGTGCTAGTTATAAAACTTTCCGGTCTACTGAGCTACATATTATCACATTCATGGATCCTGGCAGACTGGGGGCAAACAACTGCAAGCACAAGTCTATATCACACAGCACTTCCTGCTTCACGAATATTCCTAGCGACATCTCATGCGAAGCGTGGGAACAAATCTTTTTCCTCTTTCACAGGGGTGACTGATGGGAAGCTCGTCAGATATCAGATGTGCAATCTGAAATCCTTGTATTAGCTAATCTGACCTTGAAAATAAAAATAATTCCATCTTTCTGAAACTTTACAAATCGCTAGATCTTTAAATAAATGTTAACTTTAGTTATCATGAAAAATATCCTAACTTTAATAATTTAGCTGAACATAAATAATTTAAATATGAACTTCCACAATCCTATTCCAGGCGAATGCTGAAAACTGATGAAATTGAAAAAAATTGAGAATACTATCTTAAAAACTGTGAAACTGCTTTCTAACTTGAATAAACATAAAAACTAACTATAAAAATGAAATGTACTAATATTTTATCCAGTCTAACTCGTGGTTCTGAGGACAAAATTTGGTCACACAGTTACAAAATTTAACAGATAGCTTACAAGGGCAACTAGCTTTGTCTGTGAAAATTACTGGAGAATGCAAAAAGTAACTGAAATGATAAAGGAGCTGAATTTTGATCCATTGGTTTACAGGAGAAGTATGAAAAGAAGAGAGTGTATAACACTGGTGAGACTGGGAAACATGTTGGAAGAAGAATGGATGGAAAAAAATTAATACTCAATTTCTGAAGAAATTACCAAGAGAAGTAAATAATATTTGATCATAAAAGATAAAGGGATTTAAAATTAAAATTCTAAAAAGGCAAAAGTAGATGTGAGAAAAAAGGAAGGTGGAGGAGGAATTTACATTCAGAAGATTTAAGAAGATAAAATAATAATAATAAAAAGGGGCTAATAGGTTGCTAGGGAAATTACCTTTAAAGCATGTGCTCCATCATAATTACATTAAAATTAAAAATTAAATTTAATGTAGAATATATATTTAACAGGTAAGAAATAAAATCAAACTAACAATTTTTTTTCATTTATAAAATAATATTAGGAATAGTAAAATATTCTATAGTCACACAAAGTTTTAATGTTGGCAATAAAAAGAAAAATACAAAGTGAAGTGCTTTGCTGTCTCAAAACTTGGTCATCTCCCCACCAAATGGTCATGAACAAGTGCTTACTTGGGGTTGGTAGAAGGTATCATGTCCTGAAACTCTGAACGTAAATGTTGCCTATGAAGAATAGATTGTTCGTTTGATTACTCAGTCACCGTCTAATTAGACAACCTCAATTTAAAAAGGTAGGTGATGAATAGTAAAGTTCACTGTAGTCTAAAAATAAATTTAAAGTTCACTATATTCTTTAGAAAAATCTACTGGCATCAGAAATTCCTCTCCAAAATAATTATTGCAATTACAGAGAAGTGAATCAAGCCAGGTCTCTTGAACCCCTAACCGATATCAGCTACATAAGAATTTTGCAACTATAGCACACTCTTCCAAAATTTAAAAGATATATGCCAAAATGGAAAGATGGCCCATATCACATGATGTCTAACCACCACATACCATGCCAAAACACTGACAAGCCCTATGTGGCTCCTCCCCAAACAATCGCAACGAACTGACTCTTTCCTCCTGCGCGGGTAGTCCGTTTATAAATGAGGCATCGGATCCACTCATTTTCCACTTTTCCCATGAAGTCACTGAATCTTTTCTGAAAGGTTTTACCCCAAGTTACTTGAAATTTTTACAGCATGTAGTCATAATCATAATCGTCAAAATTGATCCTTGTGAAAATTTTTGTATCTTTATTAGTTCAACCATAAAAAAATTATTTTGATGACAAATTTAGACATTTTTTCTCACATCCAGGGTTTTTAAGCTATTTAGCTGAAACAAGTTTTAAGTGACTTACTATATTAATCTTTTGATATATAAATCTGCCCTGTAAAAAGTTTCTATAGAGTGCAATAAAAGCTATGTAGTTTAGAAAATCAATATCTCCTAAAATATTGAAACCACAGTTCTGAAAGATGCTTTAAAGGATTCTACAAACAAATTCCTATAGGTTAATGATGCTATCCCACTACAACAATGTTTCTTTAATAGTTTTCCTATTGTGTTGATAATTCTCACCCTTCCCCTTAATGACTTCATTTCTAAATATAAACAAATTTCAAACTGCAAATATCTCATCAGCAAAATTTTCTAACCTTCAAGTATCATACTTACTCCTTGTGATCTAAGGTACCTCTGAAAATAAATGGAATGTTTTCTAATACAAAATAAACAAAATGCTATGTTTCAGCAATGTGTACCTTATGTTATGACCTGATATATCTTTACCTAACCCTTGAAATACTTAAGAAAATTACTTTAAACATGATATGCAATAGAACTGATGCTAGCTTGATATTCTTTAAGGAGATTTTGATGAAAAAATGAAAGAAATTCTGGTTAGATTACAAAATGTAGGATTTGTGTGAGAGTTCTTCTCATTTTCTGCAAGGAATTATAGTTTTTTTTATTTAAATCTATACAGTATGCAAACCCTTCAGTAATTTATACTGCAAGACTTTGTAACAATATGGCTAAATACTGGTTTGTTATCAATGATATTGAAATAATTTTGCTTTTTTTTTGTTTTATTCACTCACTGTCAATGAAAATCTCTGTGGTTCAATGCTCGTTCCATTTTTGCTGTGAAATAAATGTATTTTACTAGGTTATTTAGGTCATGGTTCCAGCATTATGACCCTGACTTGAGAGCCAACGTTATTTTCTTTGTAAGACTGGAGATTTTCTTTGTCATTATAGTAAACATTAAATGAAAAAGTCATGAAATTATAAATAGTTACGTGCTTGAAGATGGCTTCTAATTTTGTAGCTAATGTGCTTAAGCTTAAAGGCAGATGTGTGGGCTATTGAATTGTAGAATATGTTGGTGTTAGAAGCCATGTGTGGCTTAATAAAGGAAGAAGGAAGTGCAGGCACTAGCACTGCGGCTTCAAATGATACCATGCTGAAAGCAAAATTGATTCTTACATTTGATCCAGCATTGTATTTGCATATTAACCAAGCTAAAATAATGAAGAAGCTATGGGAACATCCTTTTAAGTTTTTAATTAATTTAACTTAATTGTAATATAGTGCACACTCCAGACACAATTTCCCTGAACACCTATTTGTACCCTTTTCCTGTACAAATTTCAACTTTAAATTCTTTCAACATTTTTGGTATATTATTCATCATTTTCGCTTGGTAACTTATTAAAATCTCCTAGGCTAAAAAAAAAAAAAATAATCTTCCTACACCTTATGCCTGAAACTGAATGCCAGCATGTGGTCATTCTCATCCTTTCTCTTCCATAAATTACTTTTAATTCTTACACCAATATCTTTAAATGCCTCATCACCAATATATGCCTCATATGAGGGCTGTCTGAGAAGTTCTCGGCCTCGACCATAAATGGCAGCACTACCCATGTGATTTTTTCCGTGCAAGTTGGTGCATGTGCCAGACATGCCTGCAAGACATTGCAATTCATTCTACTTTGTAGTTTGGCCTGTACAGTTGTTTGACACAGGCGCGGTGCGGAGTTTTACCAGAGATGGAAAAAATCGAGTATCGTGCAGTTAAAGGTTTAACGCGATCCGAGATCCAAGGAAGATTTTTAAAAGTGTATGTGGACTCTTCTCCTTCATATTCTACAGTTAAGAAATGGGCTGCTGAGTTCAAATGTGGCCATAGCACTGTCAAAGATGATGAACGCGAAGGACTGCCGAAAAGTGCAACAACTCTAGAAATCATCAAGAAAGTGCATGATATGGTTTTGGATGATCGACGAATGAAAGTGCGTGAGATTGCTGAGACCGTAGGGATATCATAAGAACATGAGGGATACATTTTTCATGAAGTATTGCATATGAAGAAGCTTTGTGCAAGATGGGTGCCGCATTTGCTCACTGTTGATCATAAGCGCATCCGCATGAGACATTCTGAACAGTGTTTCGAGCGTTTCAACAAAAATAAAACTGATTTTGTACTTCGATTCATAACTATGGATGGGACATGGGTTCAACACTACATGGTAGAATCAAAACTGCAGTCAAAGCAGAGGACAGAAGCTTGTTGTTCAGGTCGAAAGAAGACCAAGTTGGTTCCAACGGCAGAGAAGGTGATGGCATCAGTTTTTGGGATGCTAAAGTTGTTTTTTTTCATTGATTACCTTGAAAAGGGTAAAACAATAACTGGACAATGCTATTCCAATCTTTTAGACATTCTGGATGAAAAAATTTGTGAGAAAAGGTCCATTTTGAGGAAGAAGAAAATCATCATTCATCAGGACAATGCACCTGTCCACAAGAGTATTTTGGAAATGGGAAAATTAAGAGATCTGCACTATGATGTGTTGCAGCATCCACCTTATTCCCCAGATTTGGCTCCCTCCGACTTCTATCTAATCCCAAAACTCAAAAACTTTCCTGCTGGTCAGCGTTTTTCTTCAAATGAAGATGTGATTGCAGCTATAGATGGATATTTTGCAGGCCTTTCAGAAAGCCACTTCAGGGATGGTATAATGAACTTGGAACATCGTTGGACTAAGTATATCATTGTTCAGGGAGACTATATTAACCAATAAAAATGATTTGGTAAACATCAAATTGGTTTTATATTTTTAGGCTTAGAATTTTTCAGACCGCCCTCGTACACCCCCATGACTCTCTTCACCCTCAGCCTGACTTCCAATGAATCTCATTCTACCTGTTTCATCATATTGGTTACTAATTGTGTTCTGCTTGTAGCACCGCTGCTTTGACTAGGGGGATGGCTTTAACAATGGTCTAACTATCAGTGAAAAATGAAATGCATTCTGGTACCTACAATCTTTTATAACACAGGCGTCACATGATTGATAAACCCTCAGACTGAAAGAGAAATTAAAATGAGTCCACATTACACAATTTAAAGTCACAAAAGGTTTATATTCTTTCCTTTACGAAGTTTACCAGATTTATAAAAGCAATCAGACTACTTCTCTCTCAAAGATTTGCAGGTATCACACAATCGTGAGTGAAAACAAGCTCTCATACAAAACCCCAGTCTTGGATGAAATTACAACTGCTGCCTTATAGGGACATGTTATCGTCACATGGAGCCATCTTTTCACTAAGTCATACATGAGCCTACCCCATCAAAACTTGCTTGTAGGCTCACTGAAAAACTAGTATGGCTGCTCTTTGCACCCTGAACTCGTTGACCTTGAAACATTGGCAAAACCGATCACAAATTAATATCTTGAAAAGTATCCAATAATTTAAATTATAATTAATTTATGGGAACCCTGATTTCCTATTATATTTATTTCAATTTATTTTCATCCTCAAAGAGGTTCATAAGAATTTAATCTGAAGATCTCTTACGTCATAGCCATTAGAGTTCTTTTCCTAACAATTACGACAATTTACTTCCAAAAACTCATTATCTCCCAGATACATTAAAATTTCTATAAGAACCAATATATATTTTTAACCCTCTATATTTTAACTATTTTCTGGTATAAATTTCTTGTTTTCATCTCTATTAGTTAAAATTTTTTTTCTTTAATTAAAAATGGTACTTTGATTTAAGTAACAATCAACTGTAAGTTTATGTGCTCATTATTTATTTCAACCTTTAGGTTTTAGTTCTCACTGACCCCATGGCTTAGACAATATGAACACTTTCTCTAACAGCAGATCTAGAATTAATGAAACAGGAGTACTCCTCATATTTTCATTCAGTGATGTTATATGGCATAATTTTTTGGGGAAACTCTTCATAAAGTAAAAAAGTTTTCATAGCACAAAAGGAGCTATTAGCATGCTCGCAGACAACTTTTTATAAAACTCAGTATTCTTACAATGACTTCTCAGTATATATATTCTCTCTTGTGATTTGTCATGGATCATTTTAACCTGAATATATCTAATCCACAGGTACACAATTTCAATACAAGAAACAGAATAACTTGCACAAAACACAAACGTCTCTGTCATTAGAACAAAGAGGAGTTAATTATTATGAGATATATCTGTTTAATAATTTTGCCAGTAATTTTTTCAGAAGCTTCATCTATTTTAGCATTTATCATTTTTCTAATCATTTATCTACAGTCAGTACCCATTTGATCACCTATTTCCATCCCCTCACCAGCAGCCCCAAAACTAAAAAAAAAAGGCACAGTTCTTACCTTATTATCACTAAGCTTTGTTTCATGAGACTGGGATTACATGAAGAATGAGCTTACTGTACCATTTCATATTAATGAGACTTGATAATTGTGATTCAGTGACATCATATATGATTGAAATAATTGTGACATCACAAAGATTAAATTTAACTGTTGATCAATATGGAAATCAAATGAATCAGAGACAAAAACTGCTTTTATTTCCAAAGGTTGACTGAACCATAAAAGAAATTCTACCAACAGAAACAAAAACAGCAGAAATTACATCGCAGAAAAGTCAAATGTGAAAAGACAAGAGTTGAATCCATCTATTGTTACAGATGCATGCAGACAGGGCATTACAGAAATCAATGTGCAATCCTGATTTGATTTGATTTGATTGCAGGCCGAAGATGATTTTTTAGGAGATCTGTGTATGATGTACTGGTGACAGTGGTCCATCTAGGCATGTAATTCTCCAAAATGATGCATATTTCATCCCAAAAGAGAGTCAGCATAACCTTCCCTCCTGATGGTTCTGTTTGAAACTTCTTTGGTTTTGGTGATGAGGAATGGCACCTTTCCTTGCTCGCTCCCTTCATTTCTGGTTGGTAGAAGTGAACCCAGGTTTCATTCCCAGTAACAATTCTTGCAAGGAAGCCATCACCTTCTCGTTCAAAGTGCCGAAGAAGTTCTTCACAAGCATCAACACGTCGTTCTCTCATTTCAGGAGTCAGTGGCTGTGGCACCCACCTTGCAGACACTTTGTGAAACTGAAGCACATCATGGACAATGTGGTGTGATGAACCATGACTAATCTTTAATCTTTCTGCAATGTCATTCAATGTCACTTGGTGGTTTTACATCACTATGGCTTCAACTGCAATGTTATGTGGAGTCACAACTCGTTGTGCCTGACTTGGACGAGGAGCATCTTCCACTTAAGTCACACCATTTTAGAACTTCCTACTCCATTCATAGACTTGCTGCTGTGACAAACATGCATCACCATACTGAAACTTCATTCTTCAATGAATTTCAATAGGTTTCACACCTTCACTACTGAAAAACCAAATAACAGAATGCTATTCTTCCCTGGTGCAAGTCTCAAGTGGGGTAGCCATCTTTATACTGATACTGTGACAGTATTTGTGCATCTACATTATGCTGCCATCTACGGGCCATTCTGCACTATGCTTGTAGCACACTTACCAACTTACAGGATAACGGCGTGAAATTTTGATTTTTTTATTACAAATTTAAGTTTTTCATTTGACTCATCCTCGTAGTTTGAATTAGCATAGAAACTGACTTTAGAAATAAAATTTAATTTAATTTAATTGAATTGCAATGGAGCACAGGCTCCGGTGGCAATTTCCCTACACACCCATCTTCCCCCTATCCTGCACCCACCTACATTTGCCCTCTACAAATTTTATCTTTAAATTCCTTCAAAGTTTTCGGTAAATTATTCATCATTTCTCTTGGTAACTCATTCCAATCCCTGACACCCTTACCTAAAAAAGAGAATCTTCCCACACCCTTGTGCCTGAAATCGAGTGCCAGCTTGTGGTCATGGTCATCTTTACCCTTCCATGCACTACTTTTCATACCTATTGCAATATCTTTCCAATGTTTTCCAATATAATTCGTGGTTCTAAGAATAAAATTTCTTCACGCAGTTACAAAATTTATAAGATACCTGACAATGCCACAAATTATTGCAGACAAAGCCAAAATACTCATACTGTGTACTGGTAATATAAAAATAACTACAGAGCATGGTTTTGATTTGACTGTGAATAATACATTGTGCATGCCTAGTCTGATGATTATCCTCTTGTCAGTGAGTGAACTCATAATGAATGATGATAAAGTTTATGTCAGTTCACATGGGTGCCAGGAGGGGAGTGCAAAGCGGTGCACTTGCACCCACCTGCTATGAAAGAAAATAGAAAAAGATTAAGAATCAAATATTTTATTATAAAATTCACTGTTTGAATGATAACATAAAGAGCCTAGGTTGTTAGCCAAGTTTGTACAATTTCTTGTCAACAAATTCAGTATCCTAACTTAATAAGTAATAAGTGTTTCATATAATATATAAAAAAGATACACCTCCCTTAAAGTAATCCTGCCAGTACCCATGTCAGTTCACAGAATTGTTTCATACATAATATGAATGATGAATTGGTTGCTGGAGGAGAACTGTTTTGTGGTGGTTTTTAAGTTGAAGATAAATTATTATATGAAAAATGACCATAGTTTATTCAGTTTATTGGCTGCTCCTGTATTGGTTGATGGTTTTATGTGGCACTGAAGACTTGGCCATATAAATAGTGGTTATATGAATAACAAGAAATTAGGCATGGTTGATGGAATTAATTATCATGACAACTTTCAAATGGTAAAAAACTGTTGTTTCATGTCCTGCGAGGGAAATCAGTCATGATTTACCCTCACACATATAAGAGAAAGAAGTACAGAAACATTGCAGATTATACATTCTGATGTGCATGGTTTAATGAAACATAAATCCTTAGGTGGTGTGCTCATACTTTTTATTGCTGGTGGATAACTTTAGTTATATGACATTTATTTTCTTCTTGAAAACTAAAATTGAAATATTCAGCAGATATAAGAATTTAAAGCTTTGTTAGAAAACCAAAAGAACAAGAAAATTGAAACATTTTGCTCTGATAGTGGTGTAATGGGTTAATGGCAATTCCCAATTACTTTGGAAGATAATTTGAGAACTTTTAAATAGTGGCAGTTGGCATGGTTGTATTGTGACATCAGTGTGTGCCAAGTCCATGGGTTTTGGGAGGCAGAACCCAGTTTTAAAGCATGGGTGAAATTGTTCGTCATCTAGTGACATCAGCATCTGCCAGGCCCACAGGTAGTTTAATGTATTTTTTGTAATTTGGCAGGATCTGATATTTTGTAGTTTTTTATTTTTTAGGTAATTGAATAATTGATAATATTTAATGTTGCCTATGTTTTAACATATTATCAGCTAACTGAGCAATTTTGCTAATGTTTAATGCTGCAGTTTTCCCATGTTAAATCTCACACACATTTTGTACATTGTAGTTAGGATAAATTTATTATTTATAAAGTAACACATGGGGTGTAGTTTAGATGGTAAATCCTTTGATGGAAGGCATTGTACAAATGTATGTATCTCCAACCCTGACCAAGAAACAGAACTTGAATTCAGTATAGGGTTTAAAACCATGTGTAATATTGATTTGTATTGATTTTTTTTTTTTTTTTTTTTTTTTTTTTTTTTTTTTTGTTTTTTTTTTTGCAGGCATGAGTAAAATGTGGATGTTGTGTATCAAGGCAAGAGGATAGTGTTAACTGATTTTATGCATTTCTATTTGGCATGGAAATTTAAATACCAAGAGCAAACTGGCAGCAGGATGTAATGGGTTAATGATATTTCCCCATTACTTTAGATGATAATTTGAGATGTTTTAAATAGTGGTGGTCGGCATGGTTGTGTTGTGATGTCAGTGCCTCCCAAGTCCGTGGACTCAGGGAGGTAGAACACAGTATTAATGCAAGAGTTCAAATTTTTCATCGTCTAGTGACGTCAGCATCTGCCAGGTCCATTTTCTCTGGGGTGTAAACCCCAATTTGGGAGCATGGTGCACTAAGAAGAAAGATGCACCTACGCTTCTGAGCATTCAGTCTGCCATTAGCTGTGGAGTGGGTGTGTCCGCCATGAAAGTGAACATTCAGTTGAGTTGAAAAGATTGTTTGTTCATGCTCAGTCACTATGATGAAGCACTAATTTCTTAAAAGATGATTTCTTTGATGATATGAAGGAACTTTAGTAATAAAAAAAGTAATTGTAGAATTTTATATGAATTGTTTTCATGCTTAGCCATAGGTATGGTCTAAGAACTAGTATGGGTATTGATGTATGAAGGAGAAGAGTGCATGTATTCAGTCTAAATTTATCGGAGACATTACCTGCAATCTTAAAGGATCGAAGTACTGATAGCGAAATTGGGAGTTGGAGCAAGATTAAATGCATGTATTTCAAATAAGGAGGTGCATCTTTTATTTCATTTACCAACTTAAAGTTATTTGATGGTTGTCAGAGAAAGAAACAAAAACTTGTGAGTGTGCAGAAACTTTAAAGGTTCACAGTAGGTATTGTAGCCACACCACCAACATAACTGCGACAGTGGCTATGAATTTTGTAGTTATGATTTAACAAATTTTCTGATGAAAGAAGTATTGTTCATCAGAAAAGTAGCCCTTACACCCCAGAAAAAAATGGTCTGTATGAAGAAATGATTCAATGAATAGCTAGAAAGCAAGGTGTATGTTGTTTTATGCAAGGCTAGATAAAAGATTTTTGGGAGAAGCAGAAAACACAGCTGTGTGTATAAAAGATGGATAAATTGCATCAGGGCTCAAAGCAAGACATGATATGAGTTGTGGAATGGCAAGAAACCTGATGTAAACTATATTTGAATATTTGGCAGTAATTTGATGGTCCATGTTCCCAAGTGGGAATAAAAAGTCACAAAAAAACCCTTCTTTTTTGTTGCTGAAAAAATATAATTGGTTATAGACTTTATGATTGTAATAAGAATAAAATGATAACAAACAATGATGTGATTATTATGAAAGATAGAAAAGACAATGAAAAAGATATGAAAACTAGATTAAATAAAGAAAATGTATATGAAGAAATAACAGTTTTATTGAGGGAATCTGATTGATAAGAATAGTGAACAGTAACAGACAAACCAGAATTACTGAATTAATCACAATCAGACTATGCTGGAGTAGAAGGTCTAGTTAACTTGGAATAAAGTATTGTAGTTGAGAGTGTAGAGATTAAGACATTACCCAAAACCATAACAAAACAACCTCAGACGTATGGTGCAATTTTATTAAGTGTGGATTGTATATAAGAAGGTAGCTCTGTCTCAGATGATATCATAAAAAAAAATCCCAGTAGGAGATGCAGAACATGAAGGCAGTTATGGTCAGACAGGAGAACTGCATTCAAGCATTGGAGCCAAGACTGGTGGTTTCAACAACAAGTAAACAAGAGTGTAAAAACCAAGGTGTCAGTGAAGGAATAAATGATTTTACTCATAGCTAACTTTGTTAATCATTAATCTGCTAGTAAAAAGTAAACTCAATAATCATTGAAGCATTACATTTTTTGTAAAAATAATGAAATTTAAGTTATCCATTAAAAGTTAACTATTGAAAAACTGTGCTGATGTTTAAATTATTATTATTATTTGTGGATAAGTATATTATCGTGTATGGAAAAGTATCGTAATCAATCCAGAATGCCCGTGACATACTGTTTATTTATTTATTTACTAGCTTGTACACACGATTTCGTTCATGTTTGAAAAGAATTTGGATTGACATCTAACCACCATAGTGCATGATAGGAGACTTGATGCTATTATCACACACAAACGCCAGTCATCTGCACAATGTAGTTCAGGCAGCAAAGTAAAATATATGGACATACATGTCTTTGGTCAAAATACAAAAATATCCATGATCGACCAATTTCAACCACCATATCTCCCACACTCTCACAGTTACCGAAATTCGGCCAATGTTGTGATTGATATGTGACTTTGTGCTACTACCACACACAAACACCAGTGATCTGCGCTGGATAGTTTTGGTTGAAAAGTAATACACCATGACACATACGTTTTTGGTAGAACTATGAAAGTGATACAGGTCGACCACTTTCAACCACCATTTCTCCCACAACCCCATAGCTGCTGACATCTAACCACCATAGTACATGATAGGAGGCACGATACCACTACCACACACAAACAACATTGGTCTATGCTATGTAGTTGTGACAGCAGAGTGACATATCAGGAGACACGTCTTTGGTCAAAATACAAAAATATCCTTGATTGGCCAATTTCAATGACCATATCTCCCCCACTACCACAGTTACCAAAATTTGTCCAATGTTGTTATTGACAGGTGCCTCTGTGCAACTACCACACACAAACTCCAGTGATCTGTGCTAGATAGTTTTGGCTGAAAAGTGATACACCATGACATACGTTTTAGGTATAATTATGAAAGTGCCGCAGGTCGAACACTTTCAACCACCATATCTCCCACACCCCCATAGCTACTGACATCTAACTACCATAGTACATGATAGGAGACACAATGCTACTACCACACACAAACACCATTGGTCTATGCTATGTAGTTGTGACAGCAGAGTGACATATACCGAGACACATGTCTTTAGTCGAATTACGAAAATGCCCTGCATCGACCACTATTAACCATCATATCTCACACATCCCTACAGTTACCGACATTCGGCCAACATTGTACATGACAGGAAACCCCATGCTACTTTCACACACAAAGACCAGTGATCTATGCTAGGTAGTGGTGGCTGAAAAGGGAAATATATGAAAACACACGTCTATTTTTACATACATATAAGATTTATTTGTTTTCTTCACAAAGAACAGTTATACAATTTTAAAATGTTATTGACTATTATAACACAATTTTGTGAATATCACATAAGGTAAAACTTATGTGTGGACTTCAAGATGTAACTATCTTGATTCTTACATTATGGATATATTAAGATCTATTGGACAATCTATACTTGATTGTGTATAAACAATAATCAATATAGTATATTAGGAATATAAAGACACATGTGATACAGTTGTTATAAAGATTTGTTCCATGTACACGGACATTGTAAAAATTGTTAGTGGTAAAGTAATATTTAAGACCTATAAATATACATATTGTTTACACCAAGTGATGAAAACTTATTAATTCATTTAATAAGTCATAGTTGTCTAAAAGTGAAGCGGATATACGAGGGCTGTCTAATAAGTATCCGACCTTTGGCGAGAAAAAATATTTTGAATACCTGATGGAGTTAGGACCCTAATCCCCTTCAAAGTAGGCCCCTTGTGCTTGCACAAACTTAGCCCACACATCCTTCCATTGCTGGAAACACCTCTGGAAGTCTTCTTTTGGAATGGTGTTCAGCTCCGTTGTCGCGTTCCGCATTATCTCTTCTCTACTCGCAAAACAGGTTCCTTTCAGTGGCATCTTCAATTTTGGAAACAACCAGAAGTCGCAAGGAGCCAGGTCTGGAGAGTAGGGAGGTTGGCAAACGGTTGTAACTCCATGTTTGGATAAGAAAGTGTTGATCAATTGGGATGAATGTGCAAGGGCGTTGTCATGATGCAAGCGCCAGTTGTTCGCCTTCCACATGTCTGGTCTTTTGCACCGAACTGCGTCACGGAGTCGCCAGAGAACATTTTGATAGTACTCCTATGTCACTGTTTATCCTTCTGGTGCATATTCGTGATGCACAATTCCTCGGACATCAAAGAAAACAGTCAGCATGACCTTGATTTTGCTTCGCACCTGCCGTGCTTTCTTCGGCCTCAGAGAATCAGAATTCTTCCATTGCGACGACTGTGTTTTTTTTTTCTGGGTCGTACCGTACACCCATGACTCATCTCCAGTTACCACAGTGTTCAGATATCCAGGATCAGTGTTGGCGGTGTCCAGGAGGTCCTGTGAAACGTCAAAATGGAGGTCTTTTTGTTCCAGCGACAACAACTTGGGTACGAATTTCGCAGCCACTCGGTTCATGTTCAAATCTTCACGCAAAATTGCATGTGCAGAATCTTTACTCACTCCAACCTCTTCTGCAATCTCCCACACTGTCAAACGACAATCTGCCATCACCAAATTTCGCACCTTCTCAACATTAACATGTACTCCGAGCAGTTTGGGGCCTGCCACAACGCTGCTCACTCTCCGCTGATGTGCGGCCATATTTGAATCAGTTGAACCACTCCTTAATTTGTGTTACACCCGTCACATCTTCTCCAAACACCTGCTGAATCTTACGAATTGTTTGGATTTGAGAATCACCAAGCTTTTGACAGAATTTGATGCAGTATCTTTGCTCAATTCGTTCAGTCATCTTGCGAGACAACGAAATCCGACGACCACTAAGAAGAGCACCTTACTTGATGACCATCAGCCAGCGACTGGCACAAGCGATCGCGGTAAAAACATTCACGCATGCGCAGTAAGGTTACTCCTTCGACCGTGCAATGTGGCGCCGCCTTAGAATCACTACTTAACGCGGGAAAAATTAAGGCCGGATACTTTTTAGACAGGCCTCGTATATTCTTCATGGTATGCTTTTGTTTATTGATAAGATCTGCAGGTAAACTATATATCTATAAATGAGAAAATGGAAAAGTTCGGATGTTTCGGATGTGTGTTTGGATGTACTTCTGGAACCAATCATGCCTTAATAACTCAACATATTTAAATGAAATTTGGCATGAAGTCAGATAATTGCATGCGAAGTAACATAGGATAGATTTTATCGCACAAAAACGCATAGTTATTTTAGAAATTGCCATTAATATCAATTCGAAAACAACAAAGAGTTTCCTACTTCATAGATAGCCATGCAACGTTTACTCTTTGCTTTTGACGTAAATCGCAAACACTACTTTTCAGAAATAAAAGCAAAAACCTCCTTACATATGTAAGTTTGTGTTGAGTTTAAAAGCCATAAAACTGATGCACTTGACAAATAATAGTTTGGAAGCAGGAAATACAAATCTGTACTTATTCATAAATTAAAAAAAAAAAAAGAAAGGTAGGTACTGTTGTCAAGTTCCCAATAAGATGTTTTCATTTACGTACATAAAATAGTATGACATATCAAATATTACACCATAATTTCATTCGTAATTTATGCGTTATAATAAATATAAAAAATCAAAGCTTCGGAAAAAAAAATAAAATGCTATGAGTATACCAGCACCAAAGTTGGTTCACTTAAAGTGCAAAATGTTCATGCCCCAAATGTATTTATAAAAATGTAAAGGATTCCATTCTATCTCAGTTTAATTTATTTCCTGTTTCTTTTTTGTTACTATATAGTCTATGTATTACAAATTACTTTTGCCAAAATTTGAAACTTAACTAACCCTTTTTATTTTTAGTTCAGAATTTTTGTACAAATAGTAGTGCTTTTTACTTACTGTTCAATATTCTGCAAATATCTATCGAATGCTACACTTAAAACGAATGTATTCATTCGGCTAATGTATAAACTTATTATTTCATGAAGTAACACTGGAAGTCGTTTACAACACAATACACCTCATTTGCAAAGAACATAAGAAAGCTGCTTACTTATTACTAATAATAACTAAATTCCTTCTGCTGTAACAAAAACATTCTGGTCCAGGCAGCATTTCAACGAAACCACTATTTCTGCTAATATTGCCACTACAAAATCAAACGATATGAACACATCTCATCACATCTCAGACCGCTCAATTTTGACGCGGTTTGAAACCTGAGAAGTTTTTATAAAGCATTGCCGCCGCGAGAACGTACATAGATATCTAAGGTACCTCTACGTGGAGGATATGTCGCGCAGAGTTAAACAACAGGAGAAGCTGCGCTGCAAGAAGGCCAAACATCTAAGTTCATTGGCCTTCCTGTCACGGTGCAGAGATACCGAAACAGTGCCACGCTTTGCCGTGGTAAATCATCCGGCAAACACTACTGCCATTAAGAAGATTCTACGCCGCACCAGTCTTGCAATTGTGAGGGAGAGGATTCATCAAACTCGCCATGATCTTGCTAATAATGCTACAGGATTGATGGGACGCCATTTGCAACTAGCTGCTGCCCTCTCGCCAATGGATTGGGAATGGGTCGATAACTTCACCACAGGACAGCAAAACTCAACATTGAAGACAGCTAGACGCAAGCAGTGCTGCAAATTCAACCGCCTGTCATGGGATTTGCACGACACACAGCCAACGGAAGACAGATGAACCATAATTAACCTGTCGGGGAAGGAAATTTACTAAGGTACTGTCTCAGCCCTGGAGAAAGGATTAAACTTCGCACCGGCTCCATGTTCCGTACCTATTATGGGTATCATCAGCGGAGTGCAACAAGCAGTGCGGAATATTCAAACGGACGCAGCAGAAGAGGTTCGCAGGGAAATGACACACATCCTAACGAGGGGCAAACCACCCAAGCCCAATATGAATAGAGCTGAATGAGACGGCTTACGTGTTTTACGTGAAGACTTCGAATTAATGGTTTTACCAGCTGACAAAGGAAATTCGACTGTGATCTTAACCGACGCTGACTACCATCAAAAGATACGTGAAGTCTTAGATGACGACGCATATCATCTGATTCCCCGTGATCCCATGGCATGGATAACTGGGAAGACAAACATACTCATGAGAGAATCCAGATTGGCGGAAGAAACGGTGAAGAATATAAGTGTCCGAGCCCCAAGACCACCAAGGTTATATTGACTTCCAAAAATACATAAAGACCTTGTTCCAATGCGTCCAATAGTGAGTGCTATAGGTTCACCAACGTACAAGTTGGCTAAATATCTCACGCATTTGTTAAATCCATTGGTTGATCAGTGTGCACATCATGTTAAAATTCTGCTGCCTTTGTTGAGTTGGTTAAAGAAATGAGGTTAGAATGTGATGATATTATGGTCAGCCTGGATGTTACGTCGTTGTTTACGTGTGTGCCTTTAGGGGAAACTGTTGAACTACTTAGTGAACATTTTGATCCGAAACTTGTGGAGTTATTCAGACGTACCCTCACGTCTACGTACTTTGTGTACCAGGGCGAATACTATGAGCAAAAAGACGGCATGGCTATGGGGTCCCCGTTGTCTCCCGCAGTAGCTGACTTCTACATAGAACATTTTGAGCATATATCCTTTGACACGGCTCCTTGAAAACCTAAATGTTTCTACAGGTTTGTTGACGATGTTTCTCGTGTGGTCTCATGGAATTCCGGCATTATATGAATTCGTGAACCATCTTAATGGGATTCATCCCAATATTAAATTCACGATAGAAATCGAAAGGAATGGATCACTTCCGTTTTTAGATGTTCTAGTGCGTCGGAAGCCTAATGGAAGGTTAGGGCACAACGTTTACAGAAAACCTACACACACCGATCACTATCTTAATGCCCACAGTTTTCACCATCCTTCTCAGAAACTAGGAGTTTTCAATACTCTTGTCCATAGGGCAAATGTGGTGTCCGACAATGAACATTTAAAGGAGGAACTGCAACACCTGGAACGTGTATTTCGTGCCAATGGTTATAGCACAAAAAAAATCCAACGTGCAACCATAGGAAGAAACAACAGAACCAAGACAGATCACAGGATCAAGAAAAGCCGCGTGCCTTTCTACCTTTCTGTGGAGCAGTAACATCTAAAATAGCAAGGTTACTCAACAAACAGGGCATCCGTTCGATTTTTCGACCTCCACCAAAAATTGGACAGCTGTTGCAAACTCCGAAGGATTGTCTCAATCTTTGGGCTCCTGGAGTGTACAAAATTCTATGTGAATGCAGCACTTCTTACATAGGGCAAACCTCAAGGACGATTAATGAAAGACACAAGGAACACATTAGACATTTTAAACTTTGACAAAAACAAAAATCTGCCTTAGCCGAACATGCCATTGAGAACGGACATGAGCCATGCTTCGACAAAACGACACAGCTTTGTTACGCAAATAACTTTTGGGACAGTGTTGTGAAGGAATCCATTGAGATTAGGCATAGCAATAATGTTATTAATCGTGATCAAGGCCTCAATTTAAGCCAAGCTTGGAAACCAGTAATTGGATTATTACAAACGGGACGGAATCGAGCCATATTAGGGCATAGGAGTGACCCAATCGTGACGTCACCAAGCGAGCAGGATCCAACTGGACCGCCCCTCCACGCGCTTTCTTCTCCGCTCCCGGCTGCTGGCGCTATATAAAAGACTACCGTGCGGCAGACTTCAATAATGTTAATTGGGGGCTTGACAATGGAAGCAGTGCAAGCTTCCAAAACGTTGCCAGACGGCTCAAATTTGACGCGGCTTGAAACCCGAGAAGTTTTTATAAAGCATTGCCAACGCGAGAACGTAGATAGTTATCTCACATCTCAACACATTAAATGCTCTGGAACTACATTTCGGTAGTAACAGAATTTTCTATATCAAAATTCCTAATTAGTATATCATAAATTACTATCACAATTAATTTCATTATACACCTTACTAAATCACGAGCAATAAAAGTCACTTTATCGCGTTGTAAATTTGACCAGCAATATTAATGACAGTAGAGAATTGTGGACTTTCCGTTTTACACTGTAAGTTAAAAGCATTTTAGTATAAATTTTTTAATTACGTTACCTCAATAACTGTCATGAAGCTGACAACATAGTTCATGCGGCTGAATGTAGTTTCAAATGTATTCAGTATTTAATTTACTGTGTTAATAATAAGTCAATTTTATTTCGCTATTCATGATGTCAGTAACATACAATATAGAGAATGTATTAATGTGCGAGTGATAGAAGCTTTGATTTTCTAGCGGTAATTTTAAAAAACAGCCTGGGCCAGAATGAGAACTGAAACTTTATTAGTTATTTAAGCTTCTTTCATGAGTGCCATTTTAGTGACATCATGTATCGCTTTGTACCGATATTGTAGCAAAAGAGTTATAGTAAGCTTGGACGATTTAGGAGAACCATGCGGCATTGCCCGAAGTAAATTTTTGAAATTTATCAATGTTTTATTCAGATAATGGAGTGGCGGACAAGCAGAGTGGTAATTCGCCGGTAGTCATTCAATTCTGTTTGCAGAGTGAGAAACCAATTATGAAGAAACAATCTATTACTACTTTAACATTGAAATTTATATTATAGCACAGAATTAATGGATCGAAATAAATGAACTATAGTAAACTGGTCTACAGGCAATTCAGTTGTTTCCACAGATAGAGAAACCATTACCACAATACCACTGATCATTATGGATAAAAGAATCAATTACTATTATACTTACTACTATAAAAAGTAAATTTCTATATATGGAACCAAAAAAAAATCAATATTCAAAGGGCAAATTAAGTTCTCTTTTTTAAAAGTTTTTTTTTTTTTCAGATATTCAATGCAAATCAAATTATTCATTTTTAGTATCGCAATTTTACTAACGGAAATGAACGTCCTTGGGCCACTTAAGTATTTATTTGATGTTTGGATGTTTGTATTTTTTTTTTTTTTATATTTAGTCGATTCCATCTATGTATTGCTAATATTTTGGCGTTTTGAGCTTCCATTAATTAAAAAAATATTCATGTTTATTGGCAAGATGAAATTAGTAATTTTAAGAGATGCTGGGTAAACAAAATTCAAATCTTTCAAAGAAATGTAAGAAAACTAGGCCAAACCTAGGAGACAAATCCTCAATATTGTATATACGGATATATTAAACTGAAAATACTTCTTACAAACAGAATATTTTTACTGTTTTAAAAATTCAATGAAGCAGTTGTGGAACATAAATAGATTTTTGTTATTTTATTGCAACATTTATTACTACTATTACTAACAAAAAAATTGCTCTAAAATAAATTTTATGGTAGTATTGACCTGGTGACAAGGCTTCTTTACATTTCCGCAATCAGTCCCTTTCGTAGTCTCTTAATGTAACCCAGTAATCCTACCGGACATAGAGTACCCACACTTCAACACGGAATCAGAACCAAGTGAGTATTGTGGCGTAATTCACGTCCCACCACCTATGCCAGATGTGAAGGTCGAGGTAAGGACTTTTGAAAATCCTCACCGAAACTGGGATTCAAGCTGGGGACTTTTCCATCTCCAGTTGGACCCCCTAACCACTGAGCAACAAAACCTCTCAATAAAATCTTATATTACAACACTCTTCAACACGGACGAAGTCGCGGGTAACTGCTAGTTTATTATAAATTCTTGGACCATGGCAGCATCTATGTATTTGTCCTGGTAGAGTGTTTTGGCAAGTTATGTATGCTCCATTTCTTTTTTGTATTCTAGTATTCAAGTGTGGTAGGTCACTAGCATTGAATACTTTTATATTGGCATGTATGTACATGACTGTTGTTTGAATAAACATCTGACGGATGTTGAGTAACATGCTTTGTTTATATAGCTCACAGGTTGGAAAAGGGTATGGCTTTTTATACATCACTTTCAGAATGTAATTTTGACATCTGTTGACCTGAACCAAGGGTGTATCAAGTATCCCTCCCCAGCTGTTTATACCATATTGTAAGTTTGTTTGGACTAAGGCATAATAAACAGTTCTTAATGCTTTGATTGGGAGAATGTTTCTTATCCTATAAAATACATAAATAAGCTTTTGTAGCTTAGCAATTAAGTTTGATGCACGATGATTCCAATGCAAATTTCAGTCTATTTCTATGCCTAGATACATAATGTTTTTTGCTTTCTGTATTTTGATGCAGTTATATTTTGTGTGAACATTGCATGTGCGTTTGTGGAGTATCAAAGCTTGATGGTCCGGTGGTTGTGTTGTTACATTGTGTGTAAAGCAAACGAATTTGGTCTTGTTTTCATTTATAGTTAGAAGAGTTTGGTTTAACCATTGCTGAACAGTGTTTAGGGCTTCCTGAGCTGCATTGAATTTGTCTTCCCAAGTGTTGCCCATAACAGTCATAACTGTGTCATGAGCGTATGAAGTAATTTTTGCACTAAGATTTAATTCGCATAGGACATTTATGTAAACAAGGTGCAGAACTGGTGCTAGTACTGTTCCTTGTGGAACACCTACTTTTACTTTTGGAACTTTACTTAAGGTGTCTCCATTTCATACCATCTGTGTTCTGATCCACAGAAAACTATTAAGTAATTTCAGAGCAGTTCCTTGTATAGCAATCTTATCGGGTTTTGCGAGTAGAATAGTATGATCGACAGTTTCAAATGCTTTTTTTAAATCTAGAAATATTGAAATTGCCCTTTTGGAACTATCAATCATCTTGCACAAGAGATTTGTCAATGAGTATATAGTGTCCTGAGTACATACATTTAGTCTGAAACCAAACTGATTTTCTGAGAGTATACTGAATTCATCCAAGTAGTTCATTAATATACTTTTAATACATTTTTCTAGCAATTTTGAAAGATGAGTAATGAGGGAAATTGGCCTCTAATTGCATACTTCTTTTCTATCACCTTGCTTATACACTGGTATAATGATAGCTATTTTAAACGGGTCTGGAACCTGTCGTTCTGTTAACGATAGGTTAAATATATGTTTTATCGGCAGCAGTATAAATTTAATCACACTCTTCAGAGTTTTACTACTTACATTATCATACCCACTTGCAGAGTCATTCTTCAGAGCGATTATGTGAATTGCTATTTCTACTTCTGATATGGGAGGGAAGAAGGCAGACTGTGTCTGGATTTTATGATGTTATCGTACTAGACTCTGTTTGTGGCTTCATCAGTTGCACTTTTAATTTTTTTGGCAAGTTCTAGACCTATATTAGTGAAGTAATCCATAAATTTGTTTGCTATTGTGATGGGCTCTGATGTCTGCTGTGAGTCATTAATGTAAATTGTTTCAATAGGTAGCTTCTTATTTTTTCTGGCTGTTATTTCATTTATGTTTTTCCATAAAGTTTTTGTATTGCTAGAATTTGTCATAATTATTTTGGTGTAATATTTTTCTTTTGTGATTCTGATAAGCTTGTATATCCAATTTCTATATAATTTATATCTCTTTGTAAGGCTTTCCAAGTCTGCTGTGGAATGGTTTGTGGACTTTCTCCTTACCAGTGTTTGATGTAATATGTCTCTAATTCTTATAGACGTTATCATACCTGCAGTAATCCATGGAGTAATTTTTTAAAATTTTGACCTAGACAGTGTTGAATAAGAGGTGTGGTCTATGAGGTGTTCTGTCAGTATCTGTATGAAATAGTATGCTGCTTTATGAGCATCTTGTTGTGTTAGAATAGTTACCCATTTTTCTTTTATCAAGGAATTTGTAAGTGTTTCATAATTAATTTTGGAATGTATGCTTTGTTATTGTTTCAGTTTTTGGTATTTGTTGGAATGGCTTTGCATAAGAAAAATAGGGCTGTGGTCCGTGAACCTGAATGCATAACAGCTGAAGCAAATTCTTTGAGATTTTACGTAAATGCGATCAATACAGGTTTCTGAGTTGGTGGTTATTCTGGTAGCTGGGTTTATTTATGAAATGAACCAATTTCCACTAAGTGTATTTATGTACTCATTATTTATTGTGTGGTTGTAAGTATTAATATTTGTATCTCCTATCAAAATAATATATCTATTTTTAGGTAGTATCTGACACCCACAATTTTGTGAATTGCAGAGTATATATGTAGATGTAGATGTAGAAGAGTATTTCTCAGTTCTTCAATGAATAACTTTATGTTTGTGCTGACAGAGTTCCCTCAATCACTTTAGCCCTGAATGAAGTCATATGCAATGGCTCCCCACAGGCACCAAAAGATAACATCACTGTGCCTCTCCAAAATGCATGAAGAATGGTACCCCTTCCCAGGTTACCACCATACTCACTGACAATGGTTATCCGAGACAATGCAAACCACTTCATTGCTAACATTGTGTTTAGTGTCATACTGAAAAGTGAACTCATACTGCCAAAATATTTATAAATTAGACTCAATTTTTCAATAACTAAAATAACATCATATATTCTCTCCACCTGTTAGGTTTTATTCTTTACTTCTGTGTGCTTAAGTTTTTTTTGGCAGGCATTTTATTTCTCCAATATTGTATTTCCCTATTTATCTCTTTTTATTCATGATGAATTGAAACATCTTAACAGTTCATTATGATGTTATGTTACTTGAGGAAAAGGCAACATTTGTGTATATGCTATGAACATATATATTTCTTACTGATTTGTGATACCTCTGATATCAAACATAAAGATGCAAGGATTCTTATTTGAGGTCACCAACCTGTTATAGTGAAAATGTTTTTATTCTTCAGATCAGATTTACATTTTCTGTGTTTAACAAAATATTCATTCATCATCTACCCATAATGTCAGTCTGTCTAACAGATGTTACATGGAATATTAAATTCCAGGTTTTTTTTATAGGGTGCCAAAATGAAATGGTTGAAGAGTAATTTAACAATGGGTATAATTACATGCATTCCCTAAGAGAGAATTTTGAATGACAGCATGAATTTTGAATGACCACAAGATGGATAATTTATTTTTTTCCCTGCCTGTAGGTTGTACAGAATTGGAACATTTTACACATTTACAATCTCTATAAATTCTCAACTATTTTAACAACATACATAGTTATTACATCTAAATTCAATAATTAATATTTTAAATATGGCTACTTTCTAAAACTAATTTACATATGTTCAATGGTTATGACAGAAAGTCTATCATTCATTAAAATTCTCTTAAGAAATATAGTACCTTATTAGCTAAATATTTTTTTGATTTGCTTTTGAATTCTACACCACTTAACAATTTGATTTTCTTAGGAGTTTGTTATACAGTATTACCCCTTTCTTGAACGGATCTTCTTCTGCATATTGTTAATTAACTCTCACACGGAAGCAGTTGTTCTGACCTCTTGTTCCGTGACTATGGATGCAATGGTTGTTTACAGTTTTTCTTGGGCTATTTACCATCATGAGTATTACATTAAAGATGTACAAAGCATACAGTGTTAAAATTTTATTTTGCTGAAATATAGGCCTGCATGAAACTCGCTGCCCTATGGCAAATATAAATCTAATTACCCTTTTTTATGCCTTAAATAGTGTATCCAAGTGGAAATGTACAGCAGCTCCCCATATTTCAACGCCATATGTTAAATGGGATTGTATCAACCCATGATATACTGTAAGTTTGAAATCAGTTCGTATATAGTGGGATATTCTTTTTAATATGAAGTTTTTTTTTTTTTTGCATGTTTCACTAATATGTGCCCCCCCATGATAGATTAGCATCTACTGTGAAACCTAAGAATTTTGAAGATGTTGTCTGTAGTATACTTCCAGCACCACAAGAAAGGTCTTTACCTTCTTCAGAATTATGTTTTTTTATTAAATAACATGTAAATTGTTTTAGAAGGATTAATGCTCAAGTTGTTGTTATTGAAGTACTGGTTAATGTCGTCAATTACATTTTGGGTTCTACTGAGCAGGCTAGTATTACACGTGTCTGATGTTACGACAGAAGTACCATCAGCATATTGAATAATACTGCTATTATCCCATTGTGGTATGTCATTAACACAGAAGATGAAAAGCAGGGGTACCAGAACAGATCCTTGTGGTACTTTCATTTTAACTCAGCAAAGATTAGACTGGGTTTTTAAGTGCTCCTCAGTAGTCTTATGAGTAATTAACATTTTTGCCACCTATTTTTCAAATAAGATTCTAATAAATCTGAAGATATTCCTCTCATGCCATAGGTTTTGATTTTGTCCAGTAGTATTGTGTGATCAACTATATCGAAGGTATTGAGAGGTCCATAAAAACTGCTGCTGAACATTTATTTCCATCGAGGTTTTCAAGTAATGTCTCAATAAACACTGCCATTGCACTGACAGTTGAAAGCCCCTTCCTAAAACCACATTGCTTTCCATTTATGAGATTATGAATGTCTAAAAACATTGTTAATCTAGTACAAATTACATATTCCAGTATTTTACTAAAAGTGGAGATGAGTGCAACAGGTTAGTAACTACCCAACTGATGCCTATCACCCTGTTTAAAAAGAGATTTGATTACAGATATTTTTAGAATTTGGGGGAATCCACATACACTGAGACCCAGATTGATTAGTTCTGTCAAGATGTTAAGAACAGGTTCAAAACATTATTTTAAAAGGCATGGTGAAATTTCGTCCCAGCCACATATACGTTCATTTTTTTAATTTTTTATTATCCTACTAACTTCATTGTTGTTCACTGGTTTGAGGAAAGTAGTCTTTTCACATACTTTCAATAAACTGGAGGGGACTGAAATATTTGTATCACCAGAACTGTTACTTGATTTGATGCCATTTTTATTATTTGTACTGAGGGAAGGAAGTTCAGTGAAATAGTTATCGAATGCATTAGCTACCTGCTGAGGATCATTTAAAAGAGTGTTTTTCACTTTTATTGAGAAGCTGTTGTCAATCTTGTTGTTTCTACTAAGTCCTGACATATTTTTGGCAAATTTCGAAACTTCTTTTGGTAGATTATTAGACTCTAAAATCCGTTTTTCAATGTTTCTTTTTAGCAAATGAGACGCTGCTTAAAATCAACTCCAGTCGAATGGCTCCACCGTCTCGCAGGAATAGCACCACCTTCTGTTCGAAGGGAAATAGCAGTGAACAAGGAAAGGAGGAAAGTGAACCATGAAAAATCTCATCCACTATATGGGTATATCCCTCACAGGCAAAGACTTAAGTCCAGGAAAAGTTTCCTAAGAATATCTCAGGAACTTACAACAACAACTGAAGAAGCCAGGTTACAACTATGGGAAGCTAAGGCTCCCCTTCCGCATGGCTGGGGAAGAGTGTCTGAATCTTTGCCACCTGGTTATGACAAGGGATGGTTGACATGGAAATATTTGAATAGGCTGAGATCAGGAGTGGGCAGATCCAAAGTGAATTTAGCAAGATGGGGCTATACTGAGATCAGTGATATCAAGTGCGACTGCGGTGAGGACCAGACTGTCCAGCACATGCTCCAGTGTCAACTGTGTCCAGCATCCTGTTCGGCAGCTGAACTGTATGAGGCCTCAGAAAATGCACTGGAAGTGGCCAAGTTCTGGTCGATTATAATTTGATGACTGTAATTGTGTCACTGTATGTTTCTGATACGAAATAATAATAAGCAAATGAGACCTGTCTGTTTGCATGAATGAAAAGCTTCCATCGTTCTCTGCTTCATCCTTTGACATGACTCTGTTAAAGGAATTTTATTACTGTTATTAGTTTTAACAACTCTTTTAATTTTAGGACAAGCCTGATCCAGACACCTGCTGAAGCTTGAAATAAAGATTTCCCATGCCCTATTTACATTTTTCACGTATTTTATTTCATCCCAGTTAACAGTTCTGAGTTGTTCTATCAGTCTGGCAACATTTTTTTGGACATATTTCTCCTTTATTCTGTTATACTATTATTAATTTTATTTTTTCCATCATGGTAACTGATATATACTTCCTGCCCATAATGATCAGAAACAAAATTTTGCATCACAGAACTACAGCAAATATTGGAGATCTATAAACTCCAACTACAAGGATATTGGTTTCATCATTTGTATATACCTCAACCCCTACAACTTCCATATCCTTCTCTTTACTATGATTTTTTATCCACCCCACTTATTTGAACCTTAAGTTTATATGATTATATACACACACTCCTCCACTTACATGTTTGTATCTGCAGAAGAAGGTTGAAAGATTATAATTTTCTAACTGCATGGTGCAGATCTCATTAGTTTAACATCCATGTTCTGTAACAATAGTTATGTCATATTTCTTTGCATTTATCAAGTTACATAAATAATCTATTTTATTACTTCTATAATGTACATTTTGATGGTACAAGGATATGTTCCTGACTTTGTTACTGGCCTTTGTATGAGCATCTGACTTAATACCTACAATTGGTATTATCTCAGCAGTTAAAGTACTACAGGACTTAAGAGACTTTTTTAGTGTTGGAGGGTGTTGATTTGACCAAACCTCAATACTGCTCAGAGGTTTCATTGGTCTTAACAGTTTTTTCCATTTGTGTTACTGGATTACTTTTGTGGTAAACAGATTTATCACCATCCTGAATATCTTTACAAGCTCTACCTATGATAGTACATAGGTTACTTTTACCCCTAGTATTGAAATGCTGGCCATGCCTTGTATACAATTTCATATCCACACAGTGTGAATTAATTATTTGCACTTTATCAAAACTACTGCAAAGTAGGGTTATGTTGTTGTTTATATCCGTAATTTGTCTGTTGCACCAAGAAGTTGGATGCTGATCATACAATTTTGGAAGATTGACGAGTGCCACATTGGTATTAGTGAGCTTTTCAAGACAGGCTTTTAGTTCAGTAACTACATTGTGTGGTTCACCATTCAAAACATTGTTGGTTCCACCCATAATAACCACACAATCATTAAATGAAGAACACTTATCATCAACACACTTGATCATTTCACTAACATTCGCACCTGGCTTTATAACAGCACTGGTTTGAGTAGCTAACAATTCATTGTTGAGCCTTTGAGCTACGCCGCAACCATGACGATCCACTAGGATAAGAATTTCCCCCTTATTCTTCACTCTTCTCAGAGGAATCTTCTTTTTGTTGTTATCAAGAATATTGGCATTCTCTCTGCAATGTTTGTCATCCGAGATTTTTTTCCCCAAACACTGAGAAACGATTTGCAAGCGGTATGTTGTCATTATGCACTCGATTTTTCATCTCGTGTCATCTGATTTTCATTTTCTGCCATTCATACATTCTATTACTGGAGTCCGCAGGTGTGTCTTCAGATGGCCGATTTCTTGCTTTAAATTCTCCATTATTATCTTCTGGGCTTTTATTTCCTCCAGCGGGTCATTTATCACAGAACTCTTCTTAACCTCAGCATTAGTACTGTTCATGCATATCTCACATACCCAGACCTTAGCCGGAATATTTCTTGGCTTTACCTCACAACATTACTCAAAATGATACCACGTATCACAAACATCAAAAATAATTCCATTCCGAACTACTTTATTACATTTACCACAGTTTAGATTCTTCTGAACTTTATATTTATTAGTAGCTGGTCGACACACTTCCTTACCGCTCAGCGCCCTAACGAAACCTATTGCTCCACAAATGATAAAGGGTCTTGGATTACATAAAGAAAAGTCACAGCTGAAATTAAGGCAATGTATTCTATAAAAGTATTTGAAGCTAAATTGATATCAGATCTTATATTCTGCATATTACATCAGACTTCAAAAACGCATGAGAAATCTGCAGGTTACTTTTCAAGAATTACAGAATAAAAGCATTCACTCTTGCAACCTAAAACTCAAATCACAGCCACATTTGGAGTGAGCTAGGTAAAACTGGTGACATACAGCCTTAGTTTAATTTGAGTTATCTCTTTTACATCAATGACCTTTAAGAAAGGGAAAATACACCCAACACTCACCAAAGTTGAAGGGAGGAGGGCGGCAGCAACACAGCACAACACACAAACAAAGAAAAAACAATATTTCGGGTGAAAATCCCCTTTTTCAAGTTAACAGAGAGGTGGCTGGTCTTGCGCAAGACTTGCGTTGGACGCAGCCACTCATAGAACGCAACAGACCGTCGGAGGTGGTGGGGGCAGCAACAATAATCTAACCGCGAGTATACGAAAGATTAAAATGATAAAAAAATATAATTGTTATTAAAAATATAAATAAAAAAATTAATTGAAAAAAATGAAACTATTGAACTATTGTACTAGCCAGTGGTGGGTATATTGGGTGAGGATGGAAGATGTTAACGGAAATTAAGGCCTGGGGAATGTCTAGTTTGAAGGATGTATTGATATGCCAATTCCCACCTGCAGAGATCAGATTAGGAGGTAGTGTCTGGAAGTACTATAATGGCTCTTACTGTGAAGCAGTTATTAAGGTCACGGGTATTGTGAGTACTGGCATGGTGAGCAACGGGGAGGTCCAGGTTTTGGGAGTAAACTGTCTGTCTGTGACCATTCATTCTGATGGATAATGAGTTTGAGGTCAGGCCAATGTAGGAACTTGGACAGTGGAGGCAGGTGAGCTGGTAAATGAGATGGGTGGTTGTACAGGTGGCATGACCTATTATGGGGTAGGTTTCACCAGTAGTAGGATTGCTATAGGTAGTGGTAGGTGGATGCATACCACAAGTTTTGCAACAGGGTCTCTTACAAGGGAAGGATCCAAACGGTGGTTTAGGAGCTTCAGAGGCTTGATATTTATGTACAAGAATGTTTTTTAGATTAGGCGGTCTGCTGAAGGTGACTCGGGGTGTGGTGGGAAGGATAGTGGAAAGAATGCGGCGCATTTCAGGAAAGGATCTAAGAAAGTCATAGCCCAGACGAAGAATTTTGTTTAGCGATTTCAGGCCAGGGAAAAACTGGGTGAGAAAAACAGGGTTCTTGTTGGCTTTAGGTTGTTTGTGTCGGTGTGGAGGACAGTCCCTGACCCTTGATACGTGGTTTTGAATTAGTTCTGGAGGATAATTGCGGTTTATGAGTGCCTGGGTCAGATTGTTGGTGTAGAGGACTCGTGATCAGAGCATATGCATTTGCCCCGAATGGCTGGGCTGTATGGAATGGAACGTTTTGTGTGATATGGATGGCAGCTATCAAAATGGAGATATTGTTGTAGGTTAGTGGGTTTTATGTGGACAACAAGAACCCTGTTTTTCTCACCCAGTTTTTGCCTGGCCTGGAATCGCTAAACAAAATTCTTCGTCTGGGCTATGACTTTCTTAGATCCTTTCCTGAAATGCACTGCATTCTTCCCACTATCCTTCCCACCACACCCCGAGTCACCTTCAGCAGACCGCCTAATCTAAAAAACATTCTTGTAAATAAATATCAAGCCTCTGATGCTCCTAAACCACCGTTTGGATTCTTCCCTTGTAAGAGACCCCGTTGCAAAACTTGTGGTATGCATCCACCTACCACTACCTATAGCAATCCTACTACTGGTGAAACCTACCCCATAATAGGTCATGCCACCTGTACAACCACCCATCTCATTTACCAGCTCACCTGCCTCCACTGTCCAAGTTCCTACATTGGCCTGACCTCAAACTCATTATCCATCAGAATGAATGGTCACAGACAGACAGTTTACTCCCAAAACCTGGACCTCCCCGTTGCTCACCATGCCAGTACTCACAATACCTGTGACCTTAATAACTTCTTCACAGTAGGAGCCATTAGAGTACTTCCAGACAGTACCTCCCAATCTGAACTCCGCAGGTGGGAATTGGCATATCAAAACATCCTTCAAACTAGACATCCCCCAGGCCTTAATTTCCGTCAACATCTTCCATCCTCACCCTATACACCCACCACTGGCTAGTACAATAATTCAATAGTTTCATATTTTTTTCGATTAATTTTTTATTTATATTTTTAATAACAATTATATATTTTTTAGTCATTTTAATCTTTCGTATACTCGCAGTTATATTATTGTTGCTGCCCCCACCACCTCCGACAGTCTGTTGCATTCTATGAGTGGCTGCGTCCAACGCAAGTCTTGCGCAAGACCAGCCACCTCTCTGATAACTTGAAAAAGGGGATTTTCACCCAAAATATTGTTTTTTCTTTGTTTGTGTGTTTTGCTGTGTTGCTGCCGCCCTCCTCCCTTCAACTTTGGTGAGTGTTGGGTGTATTTTCCCTTTCTTTTCCATGTAAATATTGCCTCGCGGCATTTCTTTCTTTCATTGTTACTTTTAATTGTATAAATTATTTATAATTGTTGTTGTGTCAAGCAGATGGTACGAGAGACTTAAACATATCTCTAACTTCTCTAAATTTTTAGACTATACAAACCATATTCCAAAATGATTGTTTTTGCCTATATTATTTGAACATGAATTCAACAAATTTTATTAACTATAAATTTTGACCTTTATACTTTTATGTTTCTTTGCTATATCAGATAGTTTTATAGCTAAAAGTATGTTTATCATTAAGATTCAGTCAGTATTATTAATTTTCTGTATTAAATGCTTTGAATTTTCCCTCTTTAATGAGTTTTAGAAAACTTACTCATATACATCAAGTTTTAAGTATTTTTATCTTTAAGTGGTACAGTACCCACTATTGCTCCTAAGATTCTACATTAATTCTTTTGACAGTCAAATAAATCCTTTATATCCAATTATTAAAACTCTTGAGGAAGGATAATAATTAAATAAACTTGTATTACAAACCTTGAATTTCTTCCAGATCCATTTGATAAGAGACCTTAATTGCATCCTCAAGGGTAATGTTTCCATCAGCATAGTCTTTTGCTGGAGATGATCCTAGGATACTGTGTAGATGCACACCAAGATCTTCAAGCATTTTAAGTAACCCAATCTAAACGTTTTGAGTCAATAATTAGTGCCCGAAAATGCTTTGATATTACATAAATTAAAACAATTAAATATATTATTTTACTTATTAATTTTAAGGAAAAATATATTTGGACACAAAGAAACATCACTTACAACATTAGTATATAGAACACGTGCTATATGTTATTACATTTCACCAAATATAAGAACAAGTATGAAACACAGAATAATGTCTTAGCTATCATTTCTATCTGAGACTTCGTTCTGACAGTTGCGTCCATGGAAATAATATATAATCCACTCAGTCATGTAGGAATTTTTGGCGTGAGCACACCTCCCAAGTCACATGACTCATTCTCTGTAACTTGAATAAGGTTCAAGAGCGAAATATTGTTTATTTTTGTGTTTGTGATATATGTACTTCTCCCATCACTGCCTTCAACTTTGGTGAATGATGAGTCATTTTTCCTTTCCTTGTAATTTAGAAAGTGTATTTGCAATGCCATTTATACAAAAAAGATGCTTATACCTAACTGATAGGTTATTATAGTAGATTAGGGCCCAAGAGAATGGATGTCGGTGGTAACAGCTGGGTAAGGCAGTGTGTAAGGCTGTGTTAGTCTGGTCAGGTCCTGTATTCAAGCCACTAGGCTGGATGGTGACATCTCTCCCCTACTTGACTCTTGATCTGCACTTTTTTGAGTGATGGTATAACTGCTACAGAAAAACTGTTCTAAACTCTTCTCAATTGCTGCAACTCCCTTAACTGATTATGTGGTGGTAGCCTGACGGTCCATATAGCAATCAGATCCTTCACAGACTTCCTAAAATGCATTACTAAATAGATGGCATCAACTTTTCTAGTACTGCAGCTTGCCTCAGGCACAGCTGTAGGATTTACTATAAATAGGTACCTTTGAATGTCTCTATTTAGTAATGTGATAAGGGATTGAAACAAATATACAGCAAACAGGATAGGGAATCATAGCTAGATATGAATAAAGCAACACAGCAAGATGTATCACACAATGGATAATTAAATAGGACACTGGTAGATGAGTTAAAATAGAAGATATTAATGCCTCGAAAAATGCTTTCCCGTTACTGTAAACTTTTGAAACATAAAACTTTATTTAAGAAAAATTGGATTTAGTTGCTGCACCTTGCATATATATATTTAATGAATGAATCATTTGCTAAAATAATATTTCACCTTCAATATTAAATTCATTTTATTAATATGCAGAACTAATATAAGATTATTTCTTAGTATTAAATGAATGGAAGATAGTCTTGACCAGATAAAAAGGATTAAAAACTATATGATAATTACATATTTTCACTAACTAATAATATTTTGGTACCACTGTTATTAAAAAATTGTACTGATTAACAAATCATTTGTCACAAAAATGTTTTCACGAGTGTTATTATAATTGTTTTAAACCAATCTATGTGATCAATATGCATGGTATCATTGCCATGTCATGATAATGAGATTTTGTTTAGCTCATGGACATTTAGGATTGCAGATTAGTCTATGTCCAGAAATTGCTACACCATTTGCTTTAAAGTTCTTAGCTCTCTTATTCACAAACCACATATGTGTTTCCGTATCACCACCAACAGTTAATTTAATTATTTGACCGTGGATAAGGCATATCATACATCTTCTACCACAAGCGCATGTTCTTACCAATGTAAGTTCAACAACGCAACACATGTTACCCTGAGAACAAACTGTCTGTGGATCTCAGTTGTTCTCACAGCTCATGTCTAATTTACTTAAAAGTGGATCATGTTGCTTTCCTATAGCCTCTTTCTACTCAACAATGGGAAGCATAGCTCATGTTTCTCATACACTCAAAACACTCACCTATTGACTCCACCTCTCGCAAACTCCAGCTTCAGAATACTTACAATAATTACTCAACTGTTTCTATGATGTACCCTTCTGCACTCAACAATGCTTCATGAAAAATATGAGGATTTATAAACTGTTAACCTTACTTAAAATATTTCTTTGGCTTATATTTCAAAATGTTTTGTTAATTCTAAATATTGCCCCAAATAAATTAAATTTACAACTGCCTATCCATCATTCTGCATGTTGACTGATCTAATACCGCTTTGCTCAACTTCCCTGAGTGTATACTCGCTACTTGAAACTACACAGAGCACAACAACAAATTAAAGAGACTTTATTATACTATAAGTTCCTTACTCATACCATACAAAGTACTTTCAATATACCAGTTGTTTCTAAGTGAATATCGGGGTTTTAATACTTTGTGGTATTGATTACAAAAATGTTAAATTATAATTAAAACATGAAATGAAAGAGACACTCAAACAGATCAGTTTGTTGGTACCTGTGCGCATGTGCATGCAATGTTTCCTCCGTCATCCATTAGAAAGCGCTAGTAGTAAAAATGGTGACTAGTGAGCAGAAGGTTTTTTGTGTTTTGCAGTTTGCAAAGAAAGAATCTGTAGTTATTGTGCAATGTGCATTCCAGATTAAGTTCAGATGTGATCCAACAACTGATAATAACATCTCCAAATGGTATCAACAGCTTAAAAATACTGGCTACCTTTGTAAAGGGAAGAGTATGGGATGACCAAGGATTAGTGAAGAGTGTGTTGAGTGTCTTTCACGCATAGCCTGAATAAATCAGTTCAGCAGGCTAGTCATGAATTTGCAATTCCGGTGATGACAGTTTGGTAAGTTTTGCAGAAATGCTTAAAACCTATGTTCTTATAATTTGCAGTTGTTATAATCTCTAAAGCCTACAGCCCATAGTTTACATGCCAATTTTGCACATTAAGGGTTGTTGCATGATGATGAAAATTTTCTGGATCATGTTGTTTTCAGTGATGAATCAACATTTTACCTCAGTGGACATATGATCACTCATAATGTGCATATCTGGGGCTCATAAAATCCTCGCAAGATGTTACAATTGTAATGAGATTCCTCTAAACTGAATATTTTTGTGCTATCCCTCAGTGGAAAGTTTATGGGCATTTTTCCTTTGGAGAAACAACTGTAACCTGTACATCCTACATTGATGCCCTACAACTATGTCCATTTCCCCATTTGGCAGAAGATGAACCAAATAACTTCATTTTGCAGCAAGATGGTGCACTGCCTGGGGGCGATTGATTGAATGTCACTGTACCTGACTGCTTGATTGGCCACAAAGGGCCCAAAGACAGAGTTTGTTTCACATGGTCTACACACTATCCCGATCTGACACTATGTTATTCTACTGGTGGAGGTTCATAAAGAATTGTATGTATGTGTCTACACTAACAGCTGACATACGCGACCTAAGAAACAGGATTGAGGCAGCTGTTAAAACAATTACACCACAAACACTAATCAACATTTGGAAAGGAATGAGATATCATCTTGATGTGTGCCATGTGACAAAAGGTGCTCACACTGAACACTTGTAAGCTTGTAGGTATAACTGTTTGAGCTGCTCTATCATTTCATGTATTAATTACAATTTTACATTTTATGTAGTAAATAATACAAAGCGTTAAAACTCTGATACACATTTAGAAACAAAGTGAATACAAAATTTAAATATTCCACCAAAACATTACTTTATCTTTAGACTACAAGCTTGGTGGTGATGGGGTACTGATTACAACTTCAATTATAACAGTTACCCACATCATAGGTTTTCCTTTCTAAGCATCATTAAAAAATAGTCACAAGTAACTCAAATATGAGCATATGGGACTACAATTCTCAGGACTGATATGTCATATTTCAGAAACTCTTTATCAATCACCCACACAAATTTACATTCAAAATAATGTCCAAAATCAATTAAAGTTCAATGGAATTCAAAATGTCCAAAAATCACTAAAAGTACAATGGGCATGTTACAACACTACATCAAAGAGAAACAGATTAGAGCATTGACCATCTCAGCATGGTTAACAAGATTGGCTAATGTATATTATCATCACATTCACTAGAATGACACATCAATGATAAAAAAATATTGCAGATGATCCAATTGCACTTTTGAACTAACACTATGGGGGAGAGAGAGAAAAAACATTGTTGTTTCAAAACTTATCTCATCATTTTAACAATTTGAACTCAAGCTACTACCCGCAATTTGGTGGTGCCTGGCCTCATTCATAAATATTAAATGCAATAACAAAGCATGTAAGACTTAGATGTGCACTGGTGTAGGTGCATAAAGCTTTGTCTCAGATATGACAGTAGGTTACCTTGGATTATGTTCAGCTCTGACTTTGCTATATTTAAAAGATCACCACTTAGTTTTAAAAAACGCAAAGTAAGAAAAGGTATTAGCAAATAAAGGTAAAAATCTGTTATTGGTTAAAATCTTTATATTCTTGAAAGATATTGTAAAGACATTAACTGAACAGGGCATCAGATAATGTCACTGAAGATATATCTGCAAGTCTGATTAACTGATTCGAGCCAGGCCACACCCAAAAGTTCAAAGGACAATTAATAATAACTTGAAAGTACCGTATGTAAAAGTTCATCACACTCTTCTTCTACTCAACTCGTTAGTAAACGACTGACACTTAATTAACCCCGAGGCCACACATTGCATAATACTACTTCACTGCTTCATTGTAATAAAACTAGATGCACAAATCTACATTGTGCCAAACTATAAGCTTGCACAGTGGTGCTTGATATGAAACTTGCTGGCAGACTGAGTTACATGTTTACACGCTCATTGTATCTGACCAACAGAGGGAGAGGAAAATTCCAGGCTAGTATTTATAGAAGCACTCGTGGGAATGCCAGATTGCCAAGCTTCTCATAAGAATGTGCTGGAGACTTATCAGATATCAAAGCTGATGCCTGAATGTTTCATCAGCCAATTTTGACCTTGAACTTTGAAACAGTTCCTAGTGTTTTTAAACTTTAGGAATCGGTAGATATTATGAAAAATGTCAAATAACATCCTTACGAAAAATTCTGTAAATTTAATAGTTTTGGCATAAAAAATTATTTAAATGAAATTCTGAAGATTTGTTAATAACTTTCACAACTTTGTTGTTATTAAGATAAAATAAATTTTATTCTTCTTCTAAAGGGCTATTCTATTGTTTACTGTCAAGCAAAGCATTTTTACTAATATCAAAATAATGAAATAAAAGCTGTAATCCAAAACAGAATCTAACTAATTAATATTTCAGAACTTATTAAAGTTGTCAACTTGAAAGTAGTTTTAATCAAATCTACATGTTTAAAAATGGTTTCTGAACAAATTTAAAGTTTCTAAATGCCTTCTATGATTTACTACAAATTTTCGAAATATTGCCCCAGGTGAATGCTTGAGAATAATACTGAAAACTGTAGAAATCTGATTCCTAGTTTGAATTAACATAGAATCTGACTTTAAAAATAATATGCAATACTATTCAATCTAACTCATGGTTCTCAGAATATATTTTGTCACACAGTTACAAAATTAATAATATTTTTATTTGTATGTACTTATGATAAGGATGGAAACTAATTCCTTTTATTTGGTTTTTTTGACAGGTGGCTGACTTGAAGCTATGACAGGCACCAGGGACAAGACTGTTACTCAGCAACCATACCTGTGCGGTGTTGCATTATATTCTTTTCACCCTGGTTAAGGTCACAACCATGAGTTAACTGGGATATTTCATCCCTTATAAGCAGTCATAAGTGAAATTTCACCAAAACTGACCCATGTTTTGGCTGATTTGGTGTTTTTTCTTTCATAATTGCAGGTGACATGAACATTTAAAAAAATGAACATTTTAATAGTTGATTGATATTTAGTAAGGGTGTTTTTTTCTTTTTTTTTTTTTTGTAATTGCCGGTGATAAAAATATTTGAAATGAACATTTTCTAAGATGAACATTTTGATGAAACACAATTTTTTGTGATTTGTAACAAATGTGAAACAACTATGGATTTGCTATTGATGATGATACTGGGTATAAAATTTTGAATTTTTTAAAAAAAAAAAAAATTTAATTGTAATGGAGCCCACGTTCCAGTAGCAATTTCCCTACACACCCAACTTCCCCCTATCCTGCACCCACCTACATTTTCCCTATACAAATTTTAACTTTAAATTCATTTAATGTTTTCGGTAAGTTAATCATCATTCTCCTCGGTAACTCATTCCAATCCCTGACACCCTTACCTAAAAAAGAAAATCATCCCAAATCCTTGTGCCTGAAATCGAGTCCCAGCTTGTGGTCATGGTCATCTTTTCCCCTCCATGAACTACTTTTCATATCATGCCTCATTGCCAGTATACACCCAGTACCCTCCCATGACACTCCTCATCCTCCTCCTGTCTTGCAATGAATCCCATTCCAGCTCCTTTACCATATCTGTCACTGATTGCATTCTGCAATAATTTCCAGAAACAAATCTAGCAGCCCTTCTTTGCACCTTCTCCAACTCCTGTATTTGATACTCAAAATGTGGGTTCCACACTACACTATCATTTTTGAGCAATGGTCTGACCAAAGTTCTGTAACCCAATTCCTTTACTTCCCTTGTGACTCCCCTCATCACTCTCTACAATAAGTGCAGGATTTTGAAACCTTTTCCTACCACCTGTACAATGTGTCCTGCCCAGTTAAGCTTGCTATCAAATGTAATGCCAAGATATTTACATTTCAAGTCTTCAGCAAGCAATTCTTTCCCCAACTTATAATCATAATTAACCTTTTGTTTTTTATTTGTGTATCTAATTAGCTGACTCTTCTTTGCATTTATCTTCATCCCAAGTTTACCAACTCAAGTAGATATCCTGTCCAGATCACCCTGCCACTGTTTACAGTCCTCTATCGGTGTGATCTTTTTATACAGCACTAGCTTCTAGCCTGTCAAAAATGATGGTTTGAACGCCATATTCTGGCAGTTCATTTTATTATTATTATTATTATTTTGCAGTTGGTTAATTATATGGGATTGTTATTAGATAATGCTAGTGGCCTTGATTTGATAATGTTCTACACAGCAATACAGTAGTAACTTCTACTGAATTAATGATGGCGGATGTATAGAACCAATAAAATGAAAAATAAATTAGGAATCCAGAAACTTTTGCTATCCATGTAATATCAGTTTTATTCCTAGTCCAGGCACACAACCCTCCATTAATATTGCTTTCGAAAATCATAACTTCTACTACTCTCAAATGCAGTAGTCAATTGCAAGACATATTGTTTTTAAGCAGTGATTCCGCTGTAATACAGCCTGTAGACTAACATTATTTTCAAGCAGAAATTAGGTTGTAATATATCCTGGACGGGCATAATACAGTTAAATGTACTACGGAAAATATTTCTAGAGGATTCTTGCATTTTACCACAGCAATTCCTGGCAGAATCGCAATCTCCAGTAATACCGATTTATTTACATTATTTTACTTTAAATGACGGGAAGTATAATATCAAAAACGGATAACTTTCATTTATCTGAATGATATATTTCGTGATTCATACATTTCGTGTAAACTTCCTCCGAGTTTTTAATAAACTTCATCGTTTCTTATCTCTGGCCGGAAAAAAAATTGTAGGTTGTGTTTTAACCTAGTACTCATTATTGATACAGGTAATATAACGTACACATACAATATCCTTGTCCTTACATGAATTTTTGCATCTGGTTGTCGTAAATAAATAAAAAGCAATATGTAAATTTAAATGAACGTACTAATTGTAACTTTGTGACACATAATTGCCTCGGATTAATTTTTTTCCCTGCTCTCCGTATCTCTAATATCTCTGCTCACTGCTATTTTGCGGCAATAATATCGTTGTTGTATTCCGAGTGTCATATCGCTTATACTGTAAATAGTCATATCCTTGACAGTTTAAATCTAATTAAAAGTTTATATTAAATCACATTTAATAGTTAACACATGTATCAAAAACTAATGGTATCATATATAATGGTAGTAAGAATTTATTCTGGAAAAGCTTATAAGGAGAAACGAATTAGTCATTTTTAATGATATCTTTTGTTATATAAATATGTTACTCTGGTGAGATTATCAGAGTATTTGGTTAGGATTTTGCATAAATAAATGCATTTTACTTAAGATCATGTAGACTATAATTTCGAAAACGGATAACTATTATTTATTTGACCCATACATCATTACATTTCTCCGAGTTTTAAATACACTTCAGTTTCTTACCACCTGCTGAAAAAATCTTAGGTTATGGTTTAACCTAGGACTTATAACTGACACAGATAAAATAGCGTAAATATTGAATCCCTTCTCCTTACATGAATTTTTGCGTATAACTGATACAAATAATATAACATAAACATCGAACACCATTCTCCTTACACGAATTTCTGCATCTAACTGTAGTAAATAAACAAAATGCAACATGAAGGAAGGAATGAAATATGGTGGCAGTTCATTGGCAAGTGACGGCTGTCACGTGACCGTTCTGTAGCCAATACGTGTAGCAGCTATAGACGAAGCACGCAGATGCCACGTTAGCGTTTTATATAATAGGATTATGTCATCTGCAAACAATCTAATTTCAGATAGTAAACAATCAACACAATTACTCATTAGAATTATGAATAGCAATGGTCCCAATACACTACCCTGCAGCACTCCCATTTTTACTTCCACTTCCTTTCATACCGCATTTCCTATTCTAACTTTCTGTTTTCTACCCTTTAAAAATTCCTCTACCCAGCAAATCACTTTCTCATCTCCATGGATGGGAAGAGCCTCATTGTTCAAAATTCTCAACCATAGTTTTAGTAGAACATTTTGCCTTCTGATATGAGGTAGTGGTATGTTGCTGAGCACCGGCAGCCACTGAATAAGTGTAGATAGAAGCGAGCCAGTTATAATTCGCATTATCTGTCGAAGCTGGACATCCACCAACTGGGTGTGAGAGCTATTAAGCCATATGCTGGAGCAGTATTCAGCTGTGGAGATACAGTGAGCATATAACCATGTGACTCATTTGGTCACATACATTGAGCGCGACAAAATGTAGCTCAGTAGGCTAGCAAGTTTCATATTGAGCACTACTGTGCAAGCATTTTATTTTGGACACAATGTTGGTTCAAGCATTCAGTTTTATTACACAGAAGCAGTGAAGTAGTATTACTCCATGAGGGACTTTGGGATTACTTAAGTGTCAGTCGTTTACTAACGAGTTGAGCAGAAGAAGAAGATGACGAACATTTGCATTCTTTCAAGTGATCATTAATTGTACTTTGAAATTTGGGGTGTTGTCTGGCTCGAATCAGTTAATCGGACTTGCAAGTATATCTTCTGTGAATTTGTCTGATGCCTGTTCAGTTAATGCCTTTGCAAGATCTTTCAAGAATATACTGATTTTTACCAACAACAGACTTTTAACTTTATTTGCTAATATCTTATGTTAGTTGGGTTTATTTAATCTGAAGGATGACCTTTTCAATATAACAAAGTCAGGGCTGAAAATAATTAAAGGTAACCTACGGTCATAGCTGAGACAAAGCTTTATGCATATACCCCAGAGCACATCTAAGTTTCACAAGCACTATGAAATATGACAGACAAAGATTTTCGTATTTTAAAACATGTCCTGACATCCAGTTAATACAGTTATTAACTCAAACTATGTAATCAAAGTGTACAGCTTTAGAAGCCCTTGTTTTCAAAATAGTACAATTATACTACAATTATGCTTAAAATATTACACTGTAATGTTGATTATCCTATGTGGCTATGTGCTCCTATCAGAAAATAATGTCCACATAAGTTACAAATGATACAGGAGTGCTAAAACCACAAAGAAAGAATTCTTCACTACAAAGAAGCAACTAGTGCTTCTTCAAAGAAAACCAAATGATTTCTTTCACATATTCCAATGAATCTGTAATTTGCTGCATAATGAGAACAACATTTTTGTTTTGTTCATAGCAATCACAATGTAAAGGAGAATTGCAGCTAGACTTATTTAATCTTGTTTCACAGATGCCTGCTGAGGATGGACCTCTGGGATGTGAATCATGTCATGGTTACCACACATGAATACAATGTGAGTGATATTCATAGTGAAAACAATTATATGTTCCAAACACAAAGAGAATAAAAATAAACATTAATTTTTAAAACTGAGTTTTTCAAAAGGTCATATTGAATACAATTAATTATTTTGTTCAAATTCTTGAATGTAGTAGAAGGAGTTGCCAATAAAAGAATCTCTCAGTTATTCTTTAAATATATCTCTATTATCTGCAAACTGTTTTATACTCTTGGGAAGTTTATTAAACAGATGTATACCAGTATAATTGGATCCTCCTTGTACTAATGACAGAGATGTTTGTGTTTTTTGCAAGTTATTTCTGTTTCTTGTATTGAAATTGTTTACCTGTGAAATAGATATAAATAGGTTAAAATGTTCTATGACAAATCACAAGAAAGATTATATATACTGAGAAGTCATTTTATCATATGCAGCATTCTGATAGCTCCTTTCTGTGATATGAAAACTTTTTTACATTATGATGTGTTTCCCCCAAAATTTTGTCATATGACATCACTGAAAGAACATATTAGGAGTACTCCTGTTTCATTAATTGTAGATCTGCTGTTAGAGAAAGTGTTTATAGTGCATAGGTTACACTACTTAACTTCCTCAGTAGTGAAGTGATATGTTCATGCCAACAGAGTTTCTTATCTATTTTAATGCTAAGGAATTTTATATTCTGGAATTTTATACTCTGTTTGTAAAATGGTGTTATTTATACAGCTTACTTGCAAATACAGCAGTGCATAATTTTTTGTTTTAAACCTATATTGTATTTTTTTAACAATTTAATTTTAACAAATTTGCCATAAAGCAAATTTTTAAGTCACTAAGTACTTGATTTATATTAAATTCTAGATTACTGTTTGGTGTTTTTCTCACAGTCAGTTTAGTGTCGTTTGCAAATTAAACACTCTTAAATTTGTCAAATGAGCTTTCAGGAAAGTCAGTGACGTATAACAAAAAGAGGAGGGGTCCTAGGACAGAGCCTTGTGGAATTCCAAACAAACAAAGTTAACACTTTTAATCTTGAAATTGTGACAACAGAAATATTTAAAAAAAATAACATTATATTTTATTCCTTGAGTTTGGAACAAAGAATATGACAGTGTATGTTGTTATGGAGATACATCAAGAGATTGAGGCTGACATCATAGAGGCATAGATCAGTTACTTAGAATATTCATTGCTGAAAGAACTTTGCATCTTCGGATATTACATAATTTCAATGTAGTTCCTAGAGGACTAGAAGAAGTACAATAATAAACTCTTAAAACTGTTTGAAACAAAAGGACTGAATCCTTTAATAGTTATAATGACTTCACAAACCACACAGTTATGCTACATGGCAATGTGCAGTTGACTCGGCAATGAGAAAAATGTATTCACCAAAGCAACTAGTCTATGGAAGAAAAAAACTATTAACAATTATGGCAAAATTGCAACAGTGCTGGTTGCAGAGTAACAGGAATTTATCAGTTCACAACGTTGCAGATGAAAGGAAAAAATGGTATAATGCTTTACATCTCTGGCTGTTAGAGCATATTTTCGATGAACTTCTGGTAATGGATAGCAGACACAACGACGCCTAAGATACAATCATTGGAATAATGTTACACACATTTGAAAAAAGTGTAGGCTACAGTTGAATGCACCCTATAATCTCTTAAAAAAATTTTAAAACTTGTTTATTGTAAAGAAACTTCATTTTAACATCAGAAAATTCACTGTTCACAAATTCTCATGTAACCTGTGCCTATTTTTCAAAATTGTACTTCTAATATTGGTTGCATCAGTGACTTATATTTTGCTTCTTTGCTAACTACTATTTGTGGGAGATATTTTCATATTTTGAATACTAACCTACTAAAGGTTTATAGTTTTCAAAATAATTTTTAGCTCGCACCTCGAATTGATTATATTTTGGTAAGTTTGAATTGTATTATGTCTTTGATAGTTGATTTTAAGGTTATTGTGACTATAATTTGTGTGAGTTATTCAGTTTTCATTTGGAGATAGAGTCTCACTGTGAGGAAACACCAATTAACTGATGAATTGTCACTAGTAGATGGAGATATTTCACATGCAGGATCAAATGTTCCTACTAACATAATGACAGATACAGGGGGTGACCCTCCCATCAACAGCAGCATTATGCTGAATAGCCCAGATAGGGATTCTTTAGACTCACTTTTCTACCTCCACTCCTGGAGAGGATTTTCTTGGGTTTTCAAATAGCTCTCAGACACAGGAAAGTAATGAACAAACACTCTGTACAAGGACAAACACCACCATAGCTTCCACTGATAAGTTTCTTGTCTTATTGATGGCACAGATCAAGTACCGAAAAGACAGTCTGTAAGCACCTTAGAATTTTGTTAAATTCTAGCTTCTCACTTTAAGTATTTGGGGGGAAGCTAACTTGCTAGTAACAGATAGTTTCATTGCTTATATAGGTTAGGAGAGGGACACTGCAGATACCATGACCAAACTGACTAAATAAACCCTTTCAGAAGCAGAAAGATATATAACAGTTAATAAAACACCTAAATAAACTTTCTATGATAGTAAGAAAATATTATTTTGGTAGGAAATAGGTTAATTCACATTAATTCAATTTTCAAGCAATAAACAATAAACTCTGCCATGGGTCAATTTCACTATTTCTAAACCAATTTAAACACAGTAAAGACTTAATAAAAGCCCTATATAAACTTTGTATAACAATAAACAAACTCTATGTCAATCAAAAATAAAATAATTAATAACAGTTTGATTTGAAAACAATGAGCTACTGCTATATGAGCATTTCACCATTTCTAGACTGTTTTGAAAGCGATAAAGTGACTCAACACTTAATAAAATTAATAAACCAACTTTTTATAATGATATAAAAAGCTTATACTAACCTGAAGTAGGATAATCCATAATAATCCAGCTACCCAAACAATAGATTTTTGATATATGGTATTTCACTATTTATGCATACTTTCAAATGAAATAAAGTAATTTTAAAGGAACAACAATTCAAAAGAAAGCTAAATTCACTAAAATTCCGTAGGTTCTGGACGTGTAAATAACTTAAATAAATTTTTAAACACTTCGTTGGATGCACTTCACTTTTAACATTTTTTTATAACAGAATTCTAGTAGGCTTTCGAAATAAAAAATAGATTTCTTCAAAGAACCAAAAATCTAGTTTAACACATATTAATTTCAGACCATTCCATGCAACAGAACAGATTTTATAAAGATTTTAGAAATTATTTCATCATGAAATTATGTGCTCGACTTAGGAATTTATTACAACCAATAGAAGTTAGACACAGATAATATATAATGTGAAACAACTTTCAAAATACGTAATTTAGCTGAGAGAAAATTCTGGTAATTTTACTTTTCAATAAAATCAATAGAAGAAAAGTTATTAATTAAAACCCATATGTCATTTTTTTAAATCTTGTCAAAGCGGTAACATCACAATCCGATAACCAATCTCGGTAAAATTCATACCATTAAACTCAGGAATTTTTGGAGAACACGTTGACATTGATTTTATTTAAGTAAATTGTGATTCATAAATGACGAAATTTCACAAATTTAAACGAACTGGTATCTCCCCAAGCTGGAAACAGGTCGTGTCACTATGCAAAGGTTAAACAAGACATTTAAAACTAATCACTTTAAAATACTCACTAAATATCCGTTGATCTTCTATTAAATAGGTCTAAACACTGTCAGCCTTTAATTGCTTTTTATCCGCTTGGTTATTGAATTTACTGGGTCATATTTTGGCTAGGCCGCAGCAGAAAGTTGTGTTTCGGCTGTGACGTCATTGGACCTATATAAACTCGTACTTGCATGTTACCGTATCTGTATCCTGGGAGCATTATGTGAGTGAGCCTGCGTCAGTCTTGTGTGGGGAGGGAGGAAATCTGTTTAATGTTGGCGCCATTGAGTCAGCCATGTTGGAACTCTGGTGATTTTCTGCAAGTGTAATGTCGAGGTAGAACTTAGAAATTCAAAAGGGGTGCGGTTGGTAAAATTTCTCCTCACAACCTGCAACATTTTGGAAAAGTGTGTTCGATTTGCCTACTCAACTATTAAATGCAAATTTTGGTAAATGTGACTAATAAAACTTTGAATTTATGGGAAGTGAACTTTTGTCATTTTGTAGTTATCTTGAAACCTTTTCTAGATTTGTGGTTTACTAACAGATCTAGTGGCGGCCTTCAAGCATTTAAGTTGAGTTTCTGTCAGACTACATGGTCAAATTCAAATTATTTTATGAACTTTCCGCAGAACTTTAAATCCCCTTAAACTGTTAGTTGAGGTGCTAAGGCGATACTACAGCCCCGGTATCAGCCTTGGGTCTTACAAGTCAAACTGCACAGATGGCTAATCACAAACTTTGGATTTAAAGAACATGTTTGAGGAACAATTAACCAATAAACTTTAATTCCAATCTCAAGTTATCATGCAAGTAATCAACAACAGATTAGATTCCTTTGGTGGAAAAATAAACCAACAGTCAAATACTCTCTCAAAGTGTATTAAAGATGTAGAAACTTGATGTTCTCACAACTTTTCCACCATTGATAACAAAGTTGCAACAGTCTATTCTCAGTGTGATGATACCCATTCAAAACTAAAACATGACTTTAGTACAGGCTTCCAGAATGACTCTAACACATACAACCAACAAATTAAGGAATGTCAGGAGACTTTGCAAATACAAAACGAAAAACTTAAGTCTGATCTTCATAGCTTGCAAATCGAACAAACTGTTACTGTACAAGACATAGCAGCAGAAGTAAACAAATTAATGCAGGTTACACATACACAAGATATCACAGTACAATGGATAAGGAATAAGCTTGAATCCGAACCATGGTATTTCTGTTTCAAAAGAAAAAAATAATTTTAGCAACTCCAGAAAAATTATAAGTTTCTACTTTTAATGATACTAGTCATGTATATCCAGACTGTTTTATTAACAGCTTTGCGATACATTCCTCCTTTAACTGTACGACTGATAGGGAAAATATATGTTGCATTTATCAACTCCTGAAGGGGACAGTGAAAGTGTGGGGAGAAAAACAAATCATAACCTGTTCTGCCTATGATGAGCTCAAGGACAATTTCTTGCATAACATTTGGCCTACAGACAGGCAGTGTGATGACAAACACAAATTACAATCACATGATGTGAAAATCCCAGAGAAAAAGGACAAATACAAAGAGGCACAAACCAATGGCCCGAACAAAAAAAAAAAAAAAAAAAAAAAAAAAAAAAAAAAAAAAAAAAAAAAAAACAGTACTTGAACTAAAAATAGTTAAGCAGAAAAGGAAAATTTCATCCCAAACATACTTTCTGAAGAAGAAGTGAAAAAGAAAACATTGATTTCCTCAAATCCATTTCTTGAAGAAGAAAAATGTTAAGTTGAAAAAGAAAATAATCATTTGCTCCCAAACATGAAGAAGAAAAATTATAAGTTGAAAGGAAAAAAACAATGACTTCCTCACAAACAAATTACTTGAGGAAGAAAAATGTTAAGTTGAAAAGCCAAAGGTTAGAAAAACAGGATATGGAGGTTATTATTGGTTTAGGAAGCAATATTAAAAGGAGGAAAGAAAAGAAAAATGTTATTAGTGGCAAGATTGTAGAAGAAGACATTGAGAAAATATTTCAACAGCAGGAAATGGAATATTCACTAGTGAAAGAGATACAGAATGATTGTGACAAAGAAACATGTAGTAATAAACAAGAGGAAATTGTAAATAATGAAGTTTGTGGCAATACACCAGAAGATATTGCTGCCAATAATATTGGTCATAAGGAAAAATCAATTTGAAGCATACAAAATTTTTCTAAGCAAGGAAAATGGGTGTTTTAGAATTGAAAGAGTAGAAAATAAAGATTAATTAATTTGTAACAAAATGAAAATATGAGATATAGCTCTGTTAGCTCAGAGAAGCAGTCTTACAGATATTTGTACGTCAAAAAAGTAGTGGTAGAAAGAAATTTTGGATGTACTTGTTTAAAAGTAGACAATATTTACTATGAATAGTTAGAATAATGAGGACTCATCATATATAGTGATTGCAAATGCGTATGAAGAAAGGTTATGTAAACTGTGTCGTATTGAAAAGAAAGGGAACACTAAAGTTAAACAAATATTTGCAAGAATTGCGTAAAGTAATATTTTCAATATTTATTGTTAAAAACCACTTCTTTCATAACAAAGGAAGTGAAGTATGTCAAATAGTTTAATGCTATATAATTTTTAGGGTTCAGGTACCTTTTTCTTGTGGGTAACCACTTTCAGGTTATCTATTATTTACATACACAAGCACGGTTGAAACGGACAATTAAAAAGTCATTTGAATAGAAAATTATATTTTTTTTTAATCACATGTATTTCCAGTTTTGTTAATTGATCAATACTTGAAAAATTGTCAGTTACATTTTATTCTGATGCCATAGGAATGTGACATGAAGTCAGAATTTTGTTCATTACTGTATATATGTTTGAATTATGAAATATTTTAAGACACTACCGTGACAGGACCTGCTTTTGTGTTTGTTTTCTGTAATTTTTTTAAAGTCTTTTTTTTTTTTTGTTAGTATTAAGAAGAGAATGTCTTATATAGAATGCATGTAAAACTCCCACAAGGAACAAGAGAAATGGGTATCAGAATAGTCATTGTTGAAATAACCTTGCATCTTCGGAAATTACATAATTTCAATGTAGTTTCTAGAGGAGTAGAGGAAATTCAATAATAAACTCTTAACCCTTTGACTGCTCTAGACGTGTTCACGCACGTGGCTACTACTGCGCCCAGGTGCTCCAGACGTGTATACACGCGCCGCCTTGCCGCCCTGTCTGTGCTCTGGACCTTTTAACACATCGAGTCACTTGGGTACCTGTGTGCTCTGCACGCGTTAACACGCTAGCCTCTTAGCATCCGGGCCATGAAGCCATATTTCCACCCAAGGTGGCTAGTTGTTTTCCTCATTCGGCCCTTGAGCGTTGGCAGCTGCTATCAATTTGTGTTGCTCTTTTCCTTTTAGTTTTCACTGAGGAAATGCCATGCCGTAGTGTTTGTACATCGGAAGAAATCATAGAGATTCTTACTAGAAGCGACAGTGAATATGATCTCTTTGATATGGATGACAGTGATGACCCTCCGATAGGATCTCGATGTAATATTCCTAAGCTGTGTACATCAGCTAGTGGAAAATGACCATTTGTCTCTACCAGATGTGAAAATTCTTCAGAATTTGAAGCTACAGATAGTGAGGGCAAAAATTTTTGGAAAAAGAGAATGCTTTAGTGACACATTTGACCGCATGTGCTTGACGATTGAGCTGCAGGACACAAGTGTGGATTAGGTTAACATTCCAGCAGTTTGTCATTTTTCCTGATATTTTTGACAGAATATCATATGTTATCTATTGCTTATGAGGCAAACAGATATGCGAGAATCAATTCACACTATATTTTCACTATGAAGTGGTTTAAAAAGTTCTTTTTCCACATTCTCAAACACTGCATTTTAAATGCTCACCGCTCTTCACCGAGTAGTAACCAGACGAAAAATGCCAGTTGCAGAGTTTCATCTGTCTCAGGTAAGGGGGCATCCATAAATTACGTGAGGTGTTTTTCAGGATATCCGGACCCCCCCCCTCCCCCCCCCCCCCGTCCTATTGTAAGATCTGGCCCGTGAGACCGCCCTCTCCCTAAAGGAAATACTAACAATGGGTAACTGCAGAGTAATAATTTTATTACATTTATACGCCTCTAAAACTAAGTACAAATAATAATAACAATAATACTAATACTTAAAAAATAAAAATATATTTTTAACATCACCACTGGCAGTCTATAGCCCGGATCAAGAAGAAGGCTGGAAAATATGTGCAGGATTTGTGAAAGGTATTCTCAATGGATCTCTCCAGATAAATTACTACGCTCACAAACTACAAGCGTTTTAGTTGGTGTAATATGTATTTAGTATATGAAGTACCTGCATGTTTGCTTACACAGACATTTAGAGGAGTTTTAAATTGAAAAACTTTAGTTGTTATATTAGCAGCATTTATTTTGTATCTGGGGTTTCAAATGACAGAGCGACAGCAGAAGAATGTCACACACAACGCTCCAGACATATTCACACAGCAGTCTGGTCAAACACGGCATTCCAGGGCAGGTAAACAGCTTAGGCCTAAACAAAGTAGCACTCAGTGAGGGCTCAGCTGGGCAAACCGTAGCAGTTAAAGGGTTAACACTGTTTGAAACAAAAGGATGTAATTCTTCAGTAGTTATAATGACTTCACAAACCACACAGTTATGTGACAAAATTGCCCTCTTTCAGTTAAGGTATGGTGGAGAGAAGTCAGAAACTTGTGGTGTACTTAAGGTAAGTGGATAAGATTATGAATGGCAACAGCATCATTGAAAGTTTTTATCAGCTGAACCTTGAACTTGGCTTGTGAAATCAAGTCCTGATAGTCTGGTGCAGGTGGGATGGTGTTAACATATGGAACCTGTGAAACAGGTTGGTAATGGGCTATAAGAACCATACCAGTCAAAGGTGTTTCCACGTTGACGTTGGCTATATCTGTGGAGACCAAATCCTGATCAGATAACAGTTTCACTGGAAGGCATAGCCTGGGCTTCAACTATAACCACAGCAACAAAGTTCTGATTATTTAGTTCACAGCATTTTAATTAATCTACCTCCTGCTGTTTGACGATTGAATTAATTTTTTTTTTTTTTTTGACAAGGAAAACACACACACACACACAAAATCTTGCAATCAGGTTTCTATAAATTTGTAAAGTTTCATGGTACCACATTTTAGACTCCTTTAAAGGGCTGGGTGGACAGCTTGAGTCAGGGGCAGATCCAGGAGGGGGGGGGCTAGTGGGCTCAAGCCCCCCCCAAATTATCTAGGTCCACCCCTACATTGTAATTGTGGAGACTTTTTTTTTTTAGCTCTACGGATTCGAGGCTCGAAGAGGCTATAAAGACGACTACCCAATGGCCGACTCAAGCCCCCTAATCAAAACCAAAATTCATCAAGCCAAACCCCCCCCAACCAAACTCCATTCAAGCCCCCCCAAACCATAATCCTGGATTTGCCCCTGGCTTGAGTAATTCCACAATTATGTTTGGTATTACTCAATAGCTAACCTGCAAGGGTGATATGTCTCTTTTTCAGGTATTCCTTGCAACTCAATTATTTAGAAAAATTCTTCTCTGAGTCTGTATTCAGAATTATCAGTTGTGAATCACATAGGTAGCTACCATATTGGTGAGTGTAGAACTGTATGGTCTAACAAGAGTTTCTATACTTTCTGGAAATTGGGCTCACACTCCTCAGTCCAATTCGAAGTCGATCCCTCTTCTTTTAACCACTCACAATCGGGACTATTCAAAATTTGTTTCTTTACAAACTTCCTATAGTGATCACACAGGCCCTAAACTCTTGTTTATGGGACATGGGAAATTCCTTATGGCTCTCAGTTTATCATCACTTGGAGATATTTCCATGGGTTTAATCATATGTCCCAAGAATTCTATTTTGTTGATTTAAATAACAAACTTTTTTAATTTTCCTGTTGTGCCTCCCCTTTTAAAGGATGTTAGTACCTCCATCAGGGTTGTCCAATGCTATTCAATGGTCATGCTGGCAATAGGTATGTCATCTTCATAAACTGGACACGAGAAATAAATAAATAAATAAATCTTCATAAAGTGGTATAGCTAGATTGGGTGACATCCAGGGCGAATATCAATGATGTCACCACATGAAAACTTAAATTCAATGTTAATTAAATATAATAATATTCTGTAAGTGTAAAGTACGATTTTAATAAAATGTGGTTAAAAACCTTTATTGTTATTTACAAATAATCATTTATTAATAAAATTGTAACATTAACCCTTTGACTGTTGATGGCGGATCATCTACCTGCCACGCTGAGGCCTGCTAATTGTGCTAAGTGATTATTTCTGGGGACGGAGTGGCCCGCGCTGCCCCACCTGCTCAGTGCTGAATTTTCCTGGCGAAGCACTGTGATCTCTCACGGCTGATACACAATAAATGCTCTCACTACATAGTTTATCTGCAAATAAATTGTGGCAGAATCAAACTGAATCATTAACCCTATCACTAATAATTATATCTGGCATGTAGTTTTTACTCGAATTTTGCAGCTTATGTCGAAAGCATCATGATTCTTAAGTTAACCTAAATAGTTTACTGTTCTTTCTTGCATACCTGTTTATGACAACTGCAATTTTATATAGATTCCTTACTGTATTAGACTGTTATTCTTTAAATTTAAAGAGCGTAAATTCAAAGAAGACACTGGAAATATTTTACTTCCACACTTACATACCGCATTCAGATCACGACTGTAAAATTAGGGATATTCGAACTCATACAGAGAGATAGACATCCGATTTTTCCTCGCTCAATTCACAAATATAAAATGACACCTGAAAATGAAAATTGTACAAACAGCCTCCCCCACACACTGAAATTTGGCTTGCAGAATATCTTCGTAGATGTAGATTCCCAAAATATCTCGATGTTGACCGACTGTTTGTTACGCTTTGTAATTACCCGATTACACATAATTTTCTTTGATGAAATTTGTTCCACATAAGTACACAACAGATTTTTCAACATTTCAAAGTTGTGAAGTGTCAGTCCATTAATTATGTGAGGTGAAATGGGGGGAGGGGGGGGGTTCCTGATAAATTTTCACCAGAGTAACAAAAAGTGGTATCTGGACATAAGTTCACAAAAAAATTGGAGTATTTAGAACATCTCTGGTCCAATATTCGCTAATTTTCAATTTTTTTAATGCGAGGCGTCAGAAGAAAAATAGCTATGAAACAATACATTTTATAATATCTAGTATGTTTCCACTTTGATATCCAAGAATGCACTGATTCTGGAGTATTCTCCATAGTGGTTATATAAAACAGATTCTTTTACCCAGCTATATATTTCATCAGTTTTCTGTAAAAAATAACAAGAAAAATGACAGAATACTTGGCACATTCCCTATTTGACAACACATGTCCTGATAGCGTATCATAAAACACGTGACTAACTGGACGAAAATCATTTTATTTCCAGTCAGATTTATCGCTAAGACGTAATTTCTTCGTAAGCGTTTCACATTCACTTTCTGATTCTTCAGATTCAGAACAAATAACATCTCTCGTTGAAACATGAGACTGCATTGTCACCCCTCTGACGAGTATGGTTTCGGACTACAGCTTGTCGATTCTGAGGAAAAGCCATCACTTCCTTCAAAATCAAGTAGTTCATCCTTGTAAGAATCACCATGATTTCTTCCTCAATGCACCCACTACGTTTTGCCATTTTCTTTATAAAATACAGGACACAAAGAACACTGATGTAATTTCCATTGAACAGTGAACTGTAGAGCGAAGCCTAGGCTCCCAACAGACAAACATTCAGACGATAATCTAGTGACCAGAACTGTGAATGGCTATTGATAAATGGGGCGTGAAGTCCGCTGTACGATTAAGGTAGCGACGCATATATATTCATCATCAGTACTCAGATAGTGGCAGACGGGTGCGACTTAACTTGTCAACAGCGCTCAGAGGAAAACCGGTGGCTGCAACTAAACTCGCCATTAGCACATGGGGCCAGCAGGCAGCATGATGAGTAAACTCGTCAATAGCAGTCAAAGGGTTAATATGATTTAGAAGATAAATAAATGAATAATAATTACTTTAACAATTGCAGACTCAGAAATCAAATGTTTTGAGTTACTTCATTGTCAGTACTCAACATGGCAAGATTGTTTAGCCTCATGTTGCTCATTGTTTATGAAAAGTAATTTTTTATTAATTTTAATTTACGTGGTGTATTTTTTAAGTAAGTACCGTTTTGTCACACCGTGGCTGCAGCCCTATGGTCGGCAGTCCGCGCATGTGCACTGCGTACCTGCATCTCTTACCTACGCACTGACACCATTACAGTCTAATTCTTCCTTGTTTACGTTGTTCACTGAGTGTTTAAGATGCCTCCGATAATCGTGAGTCCCGCTGACTGTGAAGTACAGGCTGTTTTAAGAATTATTTGTGCTAAAGGCCTAAAACCAATCGATATTCATCGTGAGATTGTGCAGTTTATGGACAAAACATTATGAGTGATGGAATGGTGAGAAAGTGGGTGAGAGCATTTAAAGATGGCCGCTCAAATGTGCATCATGAACAATGGATTGGGTATCCTTCGGTCGTTAATGAAGGTTTGGTGCAGAAAGTGGACAATAAGGTTAGAGAAAACAGACGCTTAATAATTTCCTCCTTGAGTGATGACTTTCCTAATGTTTTTTTTTAGTGTTTTGTATGGCATTGTGACCGAGCACTTGAATTACCGAAAATTGTACTCACGTTGGGTACCGAAAATGTTAACGGATGTGCACAAAACCAAACGTTTAGGCAGTGTATTGACTTTCCTTGAGCAGTACCACAATGGTGGTGATGATTTCTTAAGCCAAATTGTTATGGGCGATGAGACATGGGTGGCCTATGTCACACCTGAATGAAAGTAACAGTCCATGGAATGGCGGCATTCAGATTCACCCAAAAAAGTGAAGTTCAAGCAAACGATTTCTGCCCGGAAAATCATGTGCACAGTTTTTTGGGACAGAAAAGGAGTATTGCTTGTGGAATTTCTGCCTCGTAATGAGACAATCAATGCAGCAGCTTATTGTGAGACATTGAACAATCTTAGCCATTCAATCCAGAACAAAAGACGTGGCAAGTTGAGCAAGGGCATTGTTTTGCTGCATGTTAGTAATCAGACAAAAGATCTCATCACATCTTTTCAATGGGAAACTCCTCGATACAGCCCTGATCTGGCGCCCAGTGACTACCATCTGTTCCTGCACTTGAAGAAACACCTGGGCGGTCATCGCCTTGAAGATGATAACGAAGTCAAAACAGTTGTGATGCAGTGGTTAACAAGTCAGGCAGCAGTCTTCTATGAGGAGGGTTTTCAAAAACTGGTACTACGTTATGACAAGTGCCTCAATATTGAAGGGAATTATGTAGAAAAGTAGAATAAGGTACAGACTTTCATGTAAAAATAAAATTATTGATATATATTTGCACGTCTTTTTTTAATTTCAAAACGGTACCTACTTAAAAAACATGTCTCGTACTAAAGATGCACTCACACATAACACCTTATACACAAATTGTCATAAATAACTTTAGGATGAGCATAAGATTCCATGGTGAATTTGAAAAAGTCCAGAGCTATTCAATCATTTGTTACTGAAATGGTAACATAGGCTTTTTTTAACTGCCTTCTAAACCTTAATATTCGAAGGAGAGATTCTGATTCTCATAATTCATCATGAAAACTACTAATTTCGATACAGTAACTTTCAATTCTTCCACATTCGCCACAAGCAAATTATTTTTATGTAAAGCCTCAAACCAATTAAACTATATCTTGTACGGATTTTAATCTAGTTTGGAGTTCGGTGTTGGATTGGTCAAGACAGACCAAAATCTGTTGCCCCTGAACAACATGACACTGCTTTTCTTGAATATAAAGATGAAGTGCTTTTATTTTTATCATTGATTGTTCATGGCTCAAAGTTTTATTTTGCAATCCAATCTGATAATTTATTTCTATTAGTAAATTATTGCAATAGAAAAGATAATTAAAATTACATTCTACAGGGATAACACCTATGGTGTGTACATTTTCTTGATGATCATATAATTCATTAATTATAACCACAACCTATCAAAAATTTTCTGTTAGCACTTTTACTGCAGTGTAATGAGCACTCCAATGCGTTGCTGAGAATTATTTAATAGATGATTTGCTGTGTTTAGTAACCACTTCCCAAAGGCTGATGGATACAAAGAAAGATGTAAAATAATTTCTGCGGTTCCGAGAAATATTACACAAGATGCATTTTGTGAAAATAAATGTTGGCAGACATAAATTTTTAAAGGACCAGTACATCTAACAAAAACAGCTTTATGATTTTTTGCTTTAATAATAGTTTGTTCTCCTCCAAATACACCACTAATATTAGCTGCATTTTCTAAACCTTCATAAAGAGACAGTGCATAATCTAATCCATCACAATAACGCTTCTTATAAATTTCATTCCTTAGGTCGATGGCTTTCTTTCCATTTAAGGAAAAAATCCAATGAATAGTGTTTTGACGACAACTATTCTACTATCAGTTTTCACAAAATGATTCCCTTTAGACATTTGATCAATGTATGAAATGTTTGGCATGCTGTCAAACATAATACTGAAATATTTTACCCATTTAATTTCCTTAATGAGCTTAGATTTCACATGGTTTGATAGAGTGCTTATGAATTCATTTTATGTATCTGATGGCAGATACATAAAATTCCAAGATGTGCTTTTTTGACATTACATCATCTTTTGAAAGAGGTTGAACCAGTTCTAGGAAACTGTCATTACTTGTAGAGCCATGTCCTTCATTGGATTCATGACATAAATGACCATTCCAGTTTTGCTTTTAAATATTTCCTGCAAGGATGCATCATCTATTGTCTTGTGGAATTTTAGCTTTATATCTAAAGTTTTCCACTGGTCAAGATTTTCCAGATATTTATTTGTAGTTTTTTGGTAAGACAGTTTAGAATTTAGTTTCCACCACTTCTGAAATGAGTCACAAATATGGATGTAGTATCAGTACTTTAGCCAGCAATAAAAACAACTAAAGCAAAACAGATTCATAGAAATGGGTGAGTAAGCCATACACATGCACGGAATTACTAATATCTAAAGGTATCTTCTTATAGGGCCATTCAGTTGAAATGTGTCGACAATCATCGTTCATTTTTAACCCTTGCGTATATACAATGCTGAATGGCCATTCTCTGTTTTGGAAATAGTTGCTTCCTGCTCTAATGATCTCAAAATAAAGAGTACTAACAACGAGTATACTCCTAAATGACACATCTCTCAAGTACTGGAAATAGTTTCTTTAGTTTCTTGTTTCCTTCGTGAAGATGAGGTGACTTCATTTAATTTATTTCTTGCATCAATGTGATTATCAGTTACTTTTAATGAGCTTTGGCTATCTTTAGTTTTTTTACAATCTTAAGATGGATCCAGATATACTCCAAATCCCATCAATTTTAGCTTGTTTTGATTCCCTATGCTAAAATCCAAGCTTTCTCTTTTGTTGCATAAATTTCTCTAGACATTTTTCACTTTTTTGTAAAATCAGCTAAATTAATCCTGATCCACCAGTATCACAAAGGTAGGAATATATTTATTTGTATGTATAGTCCTTGTAATAAATACAAAAAACTTATGTTTTATTGGCAATAGCATAATTTTAATGAAAAAATTAATGTTACTGTTCTTTTTTGTGTTCCTAGAAACACAAATGTTTTGTGGGCTTTGAGTTTTGTTGTTTTAATAGTCAAGAATTAGCATTCAAAATTATATTCAAGAGCACCTAAAGGAATTTTCCATTATTTTTATTATTCATTTGACAAATAAAATAGGTGCACCAATTGTCAACACGTTAAGAATTTTTGTCCCTTTTCAAGATCTCCCACCATACTTTTTTATAACTATGCATATTAAAGTCATCTTCTGCTTCATGAATGTTTCTTTTTCATTATGTAGCCAAATGACAGTTGTAGACAAATTGTGAATGCTAACACATATTGTGTATATTTTTTAAAATAAATCTCTACACCTACTCCTATAATCAACATTAGATAGGATCCAAAATGTGACACATTTTGCTCCAATAGTTGACACCCTTTTCATAACCACAAAATACTATAATGATCAGAAAACAAAAGGTGATCAAAGGCCATCGACAGGAACGTTAGCGGAAGTTGCCTGGCCCAAATAGAAGCAATTCCAAACCCAGATGGGGTCACATGGATGCAAAGTTAGTAACCAGGTAAAACAAATCATGAGTCTGTGGGGAATACTATTAGAGAAGGAACTCCACATTAAGTTCCTTCATTAAAAATAAGACCAAAAACAATAATAAAAAAATTTAAGTAAAAAAAAAAATAAACAACGGGTAAGATAATATAATATATACATAATATATGTAGCTACAAACTCCTAAATATAACATCATATGTATTAAAGACCAGCATCATGTGTAAATTTTAGGCTTCTGGTGCCACACCATATACACAGACGGAAAAAAAAATCCCAACACCAAGAAAAAATTATTGTAGAGTAATGAAATTTGGACAATGCATTTGTCAAGTTAACATGTTTAATTGATTAAATTTTCAAGATCACAGGTTAATTTAAGCTCAAGAAAATGCATTTCAAATGTGAAATACTGTTAAATTAATAGCCGGTGTAACCTCCAGAATTTTGAATGCAAGCCTGCAAACGTGAATGCATTGTGTCATACAGGTTTCGAATGTCACTTTGTGGTATGGAGTTCCATGCTTGTTGTACTTGTGCTGTCAATACTGGGACGGTCAGTGCTGGCTGTGGATGATGCTGGAGTTGTCGTCCAATGATATCCCATACGTGTTCAATTGGAGACAGATCTGGTGATCTCGCAGGCCAAGGTAACATGTCGACACTCTGTAGAGCACGTTGCGAGATAACAGCGGTATGAGGGCGAGCGTTATCCTGTTGAAAAACTCCCCCTTGAATGCTGTTCATGAATGGCAGCACTACAGGTTGAATTACCAGACTGACGTACAAATTTGCAGTCAGTGTGTTTGGTATAACCACAAGAGTGCTCCTGCTGTCATAGGAAATTGCTCCCCAGACCATGACTCCAGGTGTAGGTCCAGTGTGTCTAGGCCGCAGACAGTTTGGTTGCAGGCGTTCCCCTGGCCTCCTTCTGACCAACACTCGGCCATCACTGGCACCAAGGCAGAACCTGCTTTCATCAGAAAACACAACAGATCTCCACTCCGTCCTCCAATGAGCTCTGGCTTGACACCACTGGAGTCGCAAACGGCGATGGCTTGTAGTCAGTGGAATGCACGCTACAGGGCGCCTGGCTCGCAGCTGTCCTTGAAGTAACCGATTTCTAACAGTTCGTTGTGTCACTGTGGTACCAACTGCAGCTCGAATTTCTGCCGCAGACGCAGTACGATGCGCCACAGCTGTACGCCGAATACGGCGGTCTTCCCTCTCAGTAGTGCCACGTGGCCTCCCGGAACCCGGTCTTCTTGAGGCAGTACCATCCCTTGACCACTGCACCCAACAATCATGCACAGTGGATACATTCCGGCCAAGTCTTTCTGCAATATCGCGAAAAGAAAATCCACCTTCTCGTAGCCCTATTACACGACCTCGTTCAAACTCGGTGAGCTGTTGATAATGGCTTCTTCGTCTTCTTAAAGGCATTCTTGGCTAACATCAACTCACTATGTCAAATCTCAGCGGTAAATAACGTTCACAAACTTTACAGCGCGTATTTAAAGCAAACCTGATTTGCAAGCTCTGAGTAGCGCTACTAGCGCCACACTTATGCGCGAAGCGCGAAATTTGAATCGATGTCATCTTTCAGATGTATAAACACGCCTACCAAATTTCGTTTATCTAACACAAGTCTTTCTTGGTGTTGGGATTTTTTTTTCCGTCTGTGTAATATAAAAAAAATTGTAAACAGTTAAAAGATTCTATTAGTTTGTAATTAAAGCTCAATTTTTGTTGAAGAATACAATTTTGATATCAAAGACAGCTTAAGGAACACATAAGAATATAGGTACCTATATCTGACAGAGAGGTTTCCTTCTAATAATTACTTTAAAATTCTATTTTACACATCAATGGAAACTTTTGTAAAGCCTGTCTGTATAGCCAATAAGGTTGAAAGCCACTGTATGAATAAAATAAAATGATAGAAATATTCTTCTCATCTAAACTTCAGAATCATAAACTTATTTATTTAATTGTGATCATACAAGTAATGCTCTCGGGTGACTAGCCGAGTTATAGAAGTGTTATAATAGTCACACAATATTTCGGCACTCTGAATCGTTGGCGCCATCTTCCGGTGAAGTGAGGTCAGGAACATGCGAAGCTGCTGAGCTAGACCAGATTCCCGCTGCTAACCTCTGATTGGTCGGCTGTGGAACCAGTCGTAGCAGGGGTCAAATCTCGATGCGGCTTGAATCGATGCCAAGGTGGAGTTACGGCTAGATTTGATGTCCTTTTTCACATGACATATAGCGGATGGGCTTAAAATCACCGCTCCTTCGAAGAAGATATCCGAAAACAAAGCCTTCACGATAAATTGTTTGTCCAACTGATGGGTCAACACGAATCCGTTGCGGGCCTCATATTGAGCCATGCTGCCACGTGATTGGTCAGATTTGTAACCAATGGTAGCCGGGGTCCTGCCTCGTAGTAACTCATCGTTCGGTAGAAGGAAAAGTCAGAAGGCAAAAACTTACCCATAAGCTGATCATTAATGCCAAATCGCTCGCTAATGTTACTACCGAACTTTCCGTTGATCTGGACGCGCCGTGTAATGCGTCTCGGTCGCGCTGTCGACGTATAGTATTGATGATTGGCATCCAGGCTTCACTCAGCTGGTACCCGCTGTCGCGGTTGACGAGGCAGGACCCCGGCTACCATTGGTTACAAATCTGACCAATCACGTGGCAGCATGGCTCAATATGAGGCCCGCAACGGATTCGTGTTGACCCATCAGTTGGACAAACAATTTATCGTGAAGGCTTTGTTTTCGGATATCTTCTTCGAAGGAGCGGTGATTTTAAGCCCATCCGCTATATGTCATGTGAAAAAGGACATCAAATCTAGCCGTAACTCCACCTTGGCATCGATTCAAGCCGCATCGAGATTTGACCCCTGCTACGACTGGTTCCACAGCCGACCAATCAGAGGTTAGCAGCGGGAATCTGGTCTAGCTCAGCAGCTTCGCATGTTCCTGACCTCACTTCACCGGAAGATGGCGCCAACGATTCAGAGTGCCGAAATATTGTGTGACTATTATAACACTTCTATAACTCGGCTAGTCACCCGAGAGCATTACTTGTATTGTCAACGCCGAGAAAGACTTCGTAATTATATAATTGTGATCATATTTGCATATTCTTGTTCAGTAGAAATTATAAAACTTACATGATACGAGAGGTAAGCACTTACCGATGTTGTGATTTTGCTAGCATGATACATGCTTCTGACTGCATTAGTAACAACTACCATAAATCTATTCACTAATGACAACTTGGACCCTTTCAGATGGACTTGGAACCTGACAGTGTTGCTACTTTTATACATGAGTCATTGTATTTCCTTAAATTTGAAATTGATACAATTTCATGTCGACTATAGGTGCATTGCCACAATAGATAGGTATGCTTACCTTACCAGTGGTTAGAAGTGAACATAATTCTGATAACTCAAAATATAATTTATCCAATTTACATTCTTTCCATAACTACAACAATCTCTCAGATGGTAAATTAAAAATTATAAACCCTAGAAAATCCTTCAAGGTTCTCGTGAATTTTAGCTTGAAGGGCTAATTGAATTATAAATAAGAAAAACAGTTAAAAAAATAATTTAGTCCCACACAAAAACGTCTGAGGCTAATTCATGATAGGACTATTAAAATGGAAGCCTAGACTATGCATGTTCCCAAGGGTGGATTAAAACAGTGCGGGGCCTGTTTTCAACTACTTGTCAGGGTGCCCCCCCTCCCCACCAGAAGGTACAGGGCCCATAGCATTTGCTAACTCCTGCTGCGTGGCTAATCTGGTACTGCATGTTCCAACATATATTTGACTGTTTTCTTTAAATAATTATGATAAAATGCAACTTAAATATCTACTTGCGTATATTTTAGTAATTTCAGATATCTTTCCTTAAATTTCTATCTCTTTTAATAGCTAATCATACAAGAAAACATACATAATAGCCACCACCACTTCCATAAAAGCAAACAACAGTGATGGACGGCAAGTAAGATTTCCTGTGATTGTTGGAGCCATACAGTGATGCTACCTTTGCTAAAGCTCGTAGTGTTGCCAATAATACTCCACTGTAACAAAAGCGCACTGGATTGTATTTGAAAAAGTGCTAAATCAACTTAAAAAATTAAAACAATAAAAGTAGGGGTTGTTGTACACCAAAAGATACAAATATATATATATATATATATATATATATATATATATATATATATATTTGTCACACTATTTTTGATTATTTCATGAATTGCAGGTGTCACCACCAAACGGGTGACACCCAGGGCAGACTTCCCCCACCACCCTCCCCTTAGCTACGCAACTGTCTTCATATAGTTGTATTTTGTGAAAAAATCTTTCCCAAGGGCTAAATCTGGCGCTCTTATAAATTAGCTACCATGAGGTTCGCTCCAAAAGGTAAAACTATAAATTGGTAAGATATCCCCTGATCAAGAAAAGCCTTAAACATTCTATAATCTTTGGCAACTCTCAGCTTCAATAGGAGACCCCCTTTTTCTGTGAAAGGTATGTAGAATTTCGTCAATTGGTGGTGGGTGAGCCCAATATGACAATAGGATTTTATTTAAAACTTAAGCATATGCCACCAGATGAACTAATTGATCAGCTCTTAATATTACAACCAGTGGGTTATTGTAAGGACTTTGTGACCATTTCATGATTCCCCATTCTAAAAGCTATTCATTTTAATGAAAGTATCCCTGGCTTAACTAATATGTGACTTTATTTAATCAGAAGGATCCCATTGGCTGTTTACTGTGGTGCCAAGATACATATACCTTGATACACATTCAATGATCTTCTGGTTAATCATAATATGGCATTGGAAGTTATTGTTTTTGCCAATGACCATTACTTTTGTCTTGTTTATATTAATGTCAATTCCATATTCATGGCTGCATTGTGATACTCTATCTATAAGATATTGTAAACTTTCCTGACTGTCTGAAAAAATGAGTGTGTCATCCGTGTAGCGAATGTTGTTCTTCCAGTTTCCATTCAACAGCACTCCCATCTCCACATCACTCAACACCTCCCTAAAGATATACTCTCAGTAGATAGTAAATAATAAGGGGGACAGGATACAACCTTGTCTTACAGCACAAAGAATTTTTACTTCACTGTATTTTCTCCCTTCAGTCTCACATGAGCAGACTAGTTCCAGTACAGGTTAACAACAATTTTGAGGTCTTTATCATCCAAGCCAATACTTTTTAAAATTTCTATTATTTTCTGATGCTTTACTCTGTCAAAGGTCTTCTGATAATCTATAAAACAAGCATAGACATCACAATTTATATTTCTGCAGAGTTGAAATAGTACTTGGATGCTACACAGAGCTTCTCATGTTCCAACTGCATTTCTGAATCATATTCTTCACAGAGCTTATATATATCATTCGAAGAATAACCTTTAGAAGAAGTTTTAATGTTTTGCTCATAGGGCTGATCGTTCTGTGGTCACCACATTACTTGGCTCTGGTTTTTTTTTGGTAACGTAATAAATTCTGAGCCAATCTTAAGGAATTCTGCCAGAGTTTTAGGTATCATTGAACAATGAGGTCAACCACTTTCTACTATCTTCATCAAGCAGTTTAAAAAAATCTGCATTGATCTTATCAGGGCCTGGAGTTTTATCATCTTTCATTCCTTTTATTGCAGCTTGTACTTCAGTTAGTAAAATGCTTGGACCTGTTTCACATTCAAACTGTGGAAGTTCCGGATGGCTATCTGTTAAATGCTATCTTGAGTATCAACGTTTCCCTCATTGCCCACTAGTTTAATCACTGTATTAGGTCTACATCTGCCTGTTACCTCTCTAAATTTCCTATGAATATTGAAATTGTCATATTTTAACTGTAGAGCCTCTATTTCAACACATTTCATCTGTATTTTCTTTTCTTTAGCTTCTCTTATCTTATTTCTTATCATATTATTGATATTTTTATACTCATCAGGATTACTTTTTAAATCCATCTTGTCTCCATCATGTCCAAAATCTCATCTGTCATCCATTTCTTCCTTTTGGCCAAATCTGATTTCAGGTGTTTGTCTTTTTTTTTTTTTTTTTTTTTTTTTTTTTAATACTATTAAATTTAGTGTTTCAATTTTTTCTTCTGTTTGTAAGTTACAAGACATTGTAAGGAACCTAACTGCTATACCAGGCTTAGATACCTTAACTGAATGTCTACTTGAAATAAAATATTCTCTGAATCTGCTTCTATACTTTTAAATTGGCCACGTTGCCACCTGGATATCAAGTTTAACATCTGCCACAAAGCTTATTTGGACCAAAAGCTGAGGAAATGTTTCACTCTAGCATGAGAATACAGAAAAATTCACTTGAAGAAAAATTTGAAGTATATTTTCAAAGTCACATTTTAGAATTTTGCATTTACAGTTGAATCGGCAAATCGAAATAAACTTTTCCAAAAGATTGCAAATTATGAAGAGGAAGAAATTTACCAACTGAACCCCATTTGAAAATTTAAAAGTTCATAGTCATTACTATCGCTGGGCACTCGTCAACTATAGTCAATATGGCGGTGTATCGAACAAAAAGAACTTGTCCCACGTAACTGGCAACCACTTCAGCATACGCCCGATACATACTCACGCAGGTCCAATATACACCACATTCCTGGGATTAAGACAAACCCCCTCTCCTAGGCCACTACTTTTATACCCCCCTCCACATGATTGATGTATACTGACGCTTTCCAAAAATAATGTAAAAAGGTGTAATTATAGAATGTGTTCTAACTTTAATCATGTGTAGCCTGACCTTCAATGATTATGAAAAGTATTTAGTGAAAATTCTTAAATAATTATCTTGCTTGTAAATGAATTTAGTTTTCAGGCACATTGATAAAAAGTTTCTGAAAGTTAATTAGTGATTCCCCGAGATGTGTGTCAATTCTGGCAATTTTTAGGCCACCCTGATGAATCTCAAATTATCGTGAAAAACTTGGTGTCATTGTGTTCAACATTAATTCCCTGTTAAAATGGTGCAAATATTACTATTATCGGTGGTGTAATGGCAAAGTTATAAGTCTAACAAAGATCGGATTTAAATCTGTTTAGCAGATACTTGGATTCTAGTTCATAATTATTAAAGTGTTGTTTATGTCAAGAAAGTGAAGTTATATGAATTTGCTTTGATATAGTTACGTTTTTTAACAGTTGTTTTATTTACAGAAGTGGCTTGGTTTATTTACAAATAAATCTCGAAAACTACCACGTGTGGATTACGACGAAAAAATCTTAAAAATTGGTTTAATATCTGTTCTACTGCAAGGAATGTTTTGAAATTTTAATATGTTATACTAGATTTTTAGTTCTTATAGAAAATCTACTTTTTAGTCCGAGAAATTTTAATATGTTATACTACATTTTTAGTTCTTATAGAAAATCTACTTTTTAGTCCGAGAAATTACTGAATACATATGGTAAAAAATGTTGAATATCAAAGTGTATCTATCGAAGTATTTAAAAATTTATTTACATTATTTATACGGCCCGAAACTACGGAATTTTAGTGAATTTAGCTTTCTTTTAAATTATTACTATTATGAAATTGCTTTACTGCATCTATAAGCGTCGAGAATTAGTGAAATTATCACGTAACCAAAATCTATTGTTTACAAGTTGGATAATAATGGATTACCCTATTACAGGTTAGTTTAAAAGTTATTTACTATTATAAAATGTTTATTTAGAGCTTATATTGTGTGTTGAGTGGCTTTACTGTTTTTAAACTGGTTTATTTACTGAGTTAGCTTGCTGTATTGGCTTTTGCATGAAACGGTTTTCTCATATCCTATAGTAGCAAACTGAAAAATTTAATGTTAAATGGGAAGCTTACTCCCTCCTTTGTGCTCTGTAGTGGTGAAAACCAGAATTTACCCAAATTCTAAGGTGCTTACAACATGTTTCTCAGTTCATTATTGAGATGTTCCACAACCTGCATTCTTATGAAGGGTTCTCTTAATTTCCGAATATCAGTATTCATAACCATCTTTTTTGTAACTTTCTACCAACTAATGGATTGTGATCACAATGAATGTCAGCACCGGGGTAGGTTTCCACTGAGAAGTGGCTGTTCCTGTATCTTTTGTTGAATACGATGTAATCAATCTGATTTCTGATGGTGTTTTCTGGTGAATCTCTGGGAAACCTCCAGGTGTACAGGCATCTAGGTGGTAGTTTTAAAAAGGTATTAGTTATTACAAATCACAGTTCTCCTGTAAATGTACTAAGTTGTTCCCCTCTTTCATTTCTTTCACCAAGTCCATAAGAGCCTATAAAATCCCCCTCACTTCCTGTTCTCGCATCAATGTAGTAAGATCTTTCCTTAGTAACTTGTTCAAAACTTCTGTTATTTGGGTATATAACTTTGCTACTTCTTCATCACTCTCATCTGTGGTTGGGGCATATACCTGGATTATATTCATCCGTGTTGGTCTGGCATTTATTTGTAGTAACAAGAGCCTCTCCAAAATTGGGACAAAAGTAGTGACACACCAAGCAATCTGTTTACATATTATGAGTCCTATGCCAAACTGAATAGTACACTCAATGTTTATTGATGTCACAAAAACCTGAACCTGGCCACCGCATTTCACTCACTCCTAAGATCTTGATCTCCATTCTGTCCATTTCCTGAAAGGCATTATTAATTTTTCCAGCCGTGCCATAGTAATTACAGTCCATGTTCTTACATCAGCATTTGTTTAAAATTAACTTCTCACAGAGGTGTCCAATACTGACTCCCCCCTCCCCCCAGAGATCTGAATGGGGGACTTGAAGCTCCAGAACATTTGATTTTGAACACAGCCATGATGTCTACATCAGACTCGTAAACAAAATTCATCATGACTGTAACATCGATGAGCATGGTAAAAATATAACTTCGGTTATAAAGTTACTGGTCCCCTTGGAAACAAATACATTTCTTAAGTCTGTAATTATTCTGACAATCAAACAATCAAAAAACACAAGTTGACAAGCAAAACTATTTTCTGATAAGCTAAAGCTACTGATCAACAATAGAAGTCAAATGTCAATAACAGTGGGTAAATTTCTCATCAAAGAACTCTCTGGTTTCATTTACTGTCACTTGAATGCAAACAATGTACAAAAATAACATATTTGAAATTTAAATTGCCATAAAGAAAAATCAAATTAGAATTTTTTGTTTACTCATTTTAAAAAAGAAAATTCAGATTATGGTATCTTAAAAACTATGCAGCAAGTCACATAGGTACATCAAGGCAATAAGCATATGATAACACTTGTCAATAATTGATTTTAAACTTCAAAAACTTCATTAGCTTTAAGTGCAAAAGTTTTCATGCAGAGTATTAGTTTCACTTTTGTTCCTTTTTATAATTATTTTCCTCTCAAGAATAGACAAAACTACAAAATTGTGGAAGTAATGTCCTTAATAAATATTTTAAAAAAAATAGTCAGGAAGCTACACAGTTGATAATACACTTATTTTAACAATAAAAGCTGCCTATGTAGCTAACACAATTACTTGGTTTGTGGATTGCCTTTCAAAAATAATTTTGTTAGCTAAATTAATGCAAAATAATATGCATATCAATGCATATACACAATAGGTACAAAGTTTGCATTTTCATCAGTAAACAATGGCTACATTCATACAGTGCACTGACATTATGTGTGCTCTACTTGGCCCTGAAGTTATCCAAAAGGAGTATTGCGACAAGAAGAGAACTTATCTTGAAAAGTATTTTGAGGCATGGAGATGCAAGCCAAGATGTCTGGTCCATGAAGATGGTGGCAGGCTGATGCTGATATCAAATGCATGAATATCTGCATTTCTGAAGTCTGTAGCAGCTGTCATGCTCCAAGCTGCATCATCCCACTCCGTACACACTGTTGTTGGTCGGTGGTCGGTGGTCGTGCAAATCGTTGATGAACCAAGCGCATTGATTTTTTCAGGTCACTACATGTTTGTTATGTCATGGTAATAAGTTCTGTTAAGCTCACAGATTGTTAGGCTTTCATGTTTGTCCATGTTAAGAAAATACAACATGGTTTATTTTCAAGTTCACTCCTGCTTTTTCACGATTCCCTCTCACCACCAAGGTTTAATTATTTGGCCTGGATAGGCCATACCATAATTCTTCTCCAACAATGGATGGTTCTCACTACATATAAGTTCAACAACACAACACAATTTATCCTGACCATTAATTACCAGTAGCCATCAGTTCCCCGAAGCACTTTCAAAACTACTTAAAGAACTTCCCTTTTATACTTAACAATGAGAAGCATAGCTCACATTCCCCATACACTTGACATGCTTCCTTGTTGGCTCCACCTTCCATGAACTCCAGCTTCAGACCACTTACAACAATTACTTGAGTGTTTATGTGCTGTACCCTTCCACACATGACAATGCTTAATGGATAAACTATTACCCTTACTTAAATTATTTTTTATATTTCAAAATGTTTTGTTAATTCTAAATAATATCCAAAACACATTAAATTATGACTGCCTCTCCATTCCTTATGTATTTTGAATGATCTAAAACTGTCTCACCATCCTATACAGGTCTCTAGTTTTGACTTCACACAAGGTTTTTTTTTTAACCAACTCATAACATGTCAACATTCTCATCTATAACTTATGATGCAGAAGATCATGAAAGCTGAAGAAGAAATATCTGTATGAGGTGTCTTCCATGGAAACAAAATAAAAAAAAAAAAAAAAAAAAAGGAATTTAAAAAAAAAAAAAAAAAAAATCTGAAGATACTACGATTAAAGTTAAAATTATAAAATAGCTAGAATCAGTAATATGAGTACAAATATCTACAAGATGAGTGAAGTTGACATCATAAAATATTTACATTAATGCTGAGGTTCAAGATGTATTGTATTAAAAAGTTCTGGAAATGAACCACCCATTTTATGGTAAAGGTGAGCAAAGTGACCAAGCTAAGTTCTGATGATGTTTTAAGATTATATAAACCTAAGAGTATCAAAATTAGTAGTTACAAACCTTAACTATCCTAGCTACACTTAAGTTTTTTAGTTAACTGTGGAATAAGTTTAGTGTCTAAAATAACTATTTATTAGAAAAGTGGCCACTAAGCTTCAAAATCAGAAATGAGTAATTAAAAACTAAATTTTCAATACAATGCAATTTTGCTTAGAGAAAAGTTGTGTAACATAGAAATCATAGAAACTGTAACAGGCAAAAGGGAAATTGACATTTACACCAATTTTTGCTCATGAAACAAAGATGTTTTCTTGAACTCTAGCACAGAGTTCATGATCCCAGATGAAACACATTTGGTACTGGATCCATTATTCTTTCAATTGTAAAGCTGAAACATTTTCGTTGCATTACAAGCATTGTTTGTCTTTTTGGTCATCATCATCAAATAACTTTCTCCTAGGGATAGAGATCTTGTGCATGGTGAGTTTCTTTCTGGCATTGATTTTTTTACTTTTTGTAATTTTCTTCTTTCTTGTAAAGTTTTTGCTGTTTCAGTTTCAATTTAGTATGGACTCAATGTCAAAAACCTGCCCAGAAAGTTTATTTCAGCTGCTGCTTTTGCTTTTCTTACTTCTTGTAACGCTTTTGCATCTCTCTTTTTATTGATTTGATTGTAATTATAATTATGAATAACTCAATTCTTTAGATCCAAAATATATCGTTTATTTTATATCTTCGGTTCTACTAGGAATTACAATGGAATTGGTTATTCTCAGAAGATGCAGGTTCGTTTTTAGGCAATGTTTTTCTCAAGCATTCAATCTCTGATAACTATCATCTCACAAGTCCTAATCTCCATAGCAACTTACAACTCATTTCTTTTTCTTTCTAAGAGTATATATATTATTAATTTCTATCTACTCTCAGAAATCAAAAATGTAATTTTCTTGTAAAAATATTTCTGTTCTGTCACATGCCTCCTCAAGTTCACCCTGTCTTTGCTTAAAAGACCTTGTTAAACTTTTAAAATAACCTTGCATCTCAATCTTCTGAGATTCCCATTTCTCTTATTCCTAGTAGAATTTTTTACAACACATTTTACAACAACTTTTCTTTTTAATCCTAACAATATAATTAAATGAACTAAAAAACATATCCAAAAAATCACACAAATTCATGTCCTGTCACGGTCGCCATGTAACGCTTTTGTGTCTCTCTTTTCATTGATTTGATTGTAATTATAATTATGAATAACTCAATTCTTTATATCCAAAATATATCGTTTATTTTATATCTTCGGATCTTCTAGGAATTACAATGGAATTGGTTATTCTCAGAAGATGCAGGTTCGTTTTTAGGCAATGTTTTTCTCGAGCATTCAATCTACTCTGATAACTATCCTCTCACAAGTCCTATTCACCATAGCAACTTACAACTCATTTCTTTTTCTTTCTAAGAGTATATGTATTATTAATTTCTATCTACTCTTAGAAATCAAAAATGTAATTTTCTTGTAAAAATATTTCTGTTCTGTCACATTCTGTTGAGTGGGGCATTGGAACAATGTTGTTTGGCTCACAGCAAATGGTGATTCAAATACAACCACAAATTCAGATTTGTAACAAAACAACTTTCAAATAAAAATAATTTCATTGATTTGGCTTTTTCATTTTTATTAAAATTGATTACTGACTTCAGTTTCAAAGAATAATAAAGCTTCTATTAAGAGTATAGTTTGTTAGTAATCCAAAAGGTACAAACAGAGTTGGTATTCAGCGGACAAAATGTACGCTAGCACCAGAAGCTTGGCCACTTTGCCCAGATTGACAGCATTACAGAGACATAGTTTTAACATAGAAAATAGATAAAACAATGTGAATCATGAATCTGCAACCAACACAATACTTATCCAAAACAATTTTACCTAGAAGCATTAAGTCACCCGATTACTTATTAATGAATACACAAACTGAGTACTTACTAAGCATTAGGGTGATCAAAAATCATAATTATTCTATTAACATCTGGAGATATCATTCTAATCAGATATTATAAAACTAAGGAGACTGACTGGAACACATTATTTTTACAGCATGATGGATTAGTACTTGGCCCCATAACCTCCATGGTTACTATGCCCACCATGGCCACTTCACCCCGCTCTCCCCTACTACATCATTAATGATGATATTCGAACAGGGTTGAGAACTACAAATTGGTTACTTTGATCGTAGTGGCTGCCAATTGAAAGAGACGCTGTACTTTTAATTATATAAATGTTGATGTGGCCAAAAAATTAAAGTAATTGTGAGTCAGAAGCATTGGTTTTTGAAGTTTTATTTCTATGAGATTTGGTGTGGCCTGTCTCATCAGAGACCAAGTCTCTAATTTTGCACAGTTTGGCAACACATGACAAGCACAATGTCACAGGAAACTATGAAACTATGAAATAACCATTGGTGTATATTTAATCAAGTGCCTTCTATATGTCAGATGATTCATTTCCTAGTGCCGTGTTGGGGAACCTAAATTTAAAGTTAAGGGACAGATAAGTGCATTTGCTCTACCCACTAAAGTGTTTGATTTGCTGGAAATTTCAGATGATACCTCTTACATATCAGCTGCTTCCTTTTCTGAAGTCATGTTATTGAACCTAATACTAAAGTTGGGAAAATAACTTAAGGGAATGGCATAAAGCACAGCAAACAGTTGACAGGGTATTACATTTTATTCAAACATGTCAAATTTAAACTTTAAAAACGTTTATTCTCATTCTATTTTAAATAATTTCTTTGCTTATTTCTGCTATTTATATCAATTATAAATCCATGTAAGGATGGACTAGAGAATAGGCGGGTCTCAAATTGTTGATATCTTAATTCTTAGTTGATATGGAAGTGGTCATATGAATATTATCTTGAAAACATGTGCTTATAATCTAGCCAGCCAGCAAACAGGAAGTTTCGTATAGTGTGTATTGCTTTTGTACTGGATGAGTGAGCATGCAGAGCATGTTGCATGGTCTAGCACATACTGTTCCAGACTAATAACAGTGCAATTGTAGCCTAGATACTATATTGGGTCAATTATTTTTTCTTTCTCAACATAACACACTGCTTATGTATAAACAACTGATAAACATTAACATATTTGAAAAAAAAATATTTTATTAAAACTAACCAAATAAAATCGACATATATAGCAGAGGGTAAAGAGCTTTGAAAGAAGCATCTCTCAAATTTACTTTTCATAAATAATGATTTAGAGCTCATTTTTCTGTGGAATCTTTGAAACATTAAATATTTTCAAAGAACGTAAAAGCAGATCTTACACATGTTGCGGCTGGCAGTATTTTTTTTTTTTTTTTTTAATCAAATACCTGTAGAAATTGAACAACTAGATGTCATAATAAATAAATTTTCAACATTAAGCTTAAGAACAAATTCAATTTTCTAATTGGAATACACTTGCTCATCAGTTATCAATTATAAATGGATGGAAAAGGTATTCTTGAAAATTAAATATTCAAGTATAATAAATTTTGATGCAGATACAATGTGAAGTACTATAAATTTATAATGTATTAACAAAAGCATCAAAAACTATAATCAAACAAGACTGAGAATTTCCAAATAATAAATTCAATATAGCTGATAGTTTAATTATAAGATAATGTCAAAAACAGATTGACACCCTAAATTATGTAAAAGTATAAAGTGATCCATAGATATTAATTCTAGCGCAGTTTCTGAAATTAGTATCAGTGAGCAGTTGAATCAAATGCTCCATCAATGACTCTTTTACTTTTCAACACAAACTCCTGATGCTTTTAAAACTTCAGCAATGATTATATATAGCTGAAAACCATCAAAATAAATAGCTCTGTCTTTCTTAAAAACAATTTTTTGTAACAATTCTGAGTGGTTACTTGCAAAATAATGTGTGTAGGACATTCTCTAGACTTTAGTCAATGAATTATAACAGCCTTAATGTCTCATATTGATACTGCATTGAGCATATATCTTCACAGAATAAAAGTTCCGAATGTGAATCATTTGCCCAGAAACACTTACTGTTCCACTATGACATTTTCTCCTACATCACTGTCTATAATCCATTGAAGCAATCCTCCATCTCATTCTGTCTAGAGCTAACATATTTCTGACACTGTACTAAATATAACCTACATATTCAGAATACTATATTTCTGGTTTCTGGTGTGAATACTATATTCCAGGAAAAGTTTCCTAAGAATATCTCAGGAACTTACAACAACAACTGAAGAAGCCAGGTTACAACTATGGGAAGCTAAGGCTCCCCTTCCGCATGGCTGGGGAAGAGTGTCTGAATCTTTGCCACCTGGTTATGACAAGGGATGGTTGACATGGAAATATTTGAATAGGCTGAGATCAGGAGTGGGCAGATCCAAAGTGAATTTAGCAAGATGGGGCTATACTGAGATCAGTGATATCAAGTGCGACTGCGGTGAGGACCAGACTGTCCAGCACATGCTCCAGTGTCAACTGTGTCCAGCATCCTGTTCGGCAGCTGAACTGTATGAGGCCTCAGAAAATGCACTGGAAGTGGCCAAGTTCTGGTCGATTATAATTTGATGACTGTAATTGTGTAATTGTATGTTTCTGATACGAAATAATAATAATAATAATAATAAGAATACTATATTATATTACAATCCTTTTTTCCCTATAATTTTATCCTTGAAATATTCCAGCCACTTACAAGTTGATTAATTCGAGATTAAAATGAGCTACTTTCTGTTTCATAACAACATTATTCTTGAGCCAATTTTTGTATTTGGTCTACTAGTAATGTCACCTATTTGGTACACTTTATGATCCCTATTTTGCTTTGGTTTAAGCTAAGACATATATCCTCTCTCAATCATTTCTTTTTTTAATACTCACTAATTTCTCAGCATCATCATTCTTATTTGTGAATTGGAAAATTTATTCAGCACATCACACAATATTCAATATTACTTCTTCAAAATTTTTGCCTTTTTCTTACCTTTAATTCTCATTTGAGCACCTCATCTGAATAAAAATGAAATATTGTGGAAACATTTCATGATTTTGTTTCATAACACTTTTAACTGATGCAATGGTATGAAAATATTAGAAGAAATTATCTTCTAGTGCAGTTTCCACGAATAGTATTAGCTATTCATTCATCTTAAGTGCTTCATCACTAATCTCTAATACTGTAATTAATAATGTCACCTACCTTTATCTTTGGAAGATGAAATAAAGTTGTAGGGACTGTTTAATTATGACTGGAAATACTAAAAGCTTCAGAAGAAGAAACAAATGAATTTCAAATTAATTATGAAGTTTTACCAAAAAGACAATTTTCAACAAATTTTAATAAAAGTGTCTTCTCTATACTCTTTAAGCAGTTACAAGCGCATAATTGCAAAACCCAATTATTATAAGTATGAAGTTACATACTCGGAGTTACTGCCTAGTTTTAAATTATTCAGAATAAAATAAACATGCAAGAGATATTATATATAGATATGTTTGGGTTTCACGGCATTTAGATTAATACTGGAAAGAGAGTGTAAGGGATTTAGCTACTATATCGGGGCTAGTATAGAGCTAGTACCTTAACTGAATGTTTACTTGAAGTGAAATGTTCTCTAAATCAGCATCAATAATTTTTAAATGACCATGTAGCCTGCCTGTAATACTCAACTGAAATGCTTAGCGGCCGCCACAAAGCTTTTTTAATCTAAAGCTGAGGAAAAGTTTCAATCTACTATGTAATCATAAAAATTCACTTGAATCAAAATTTGAAGTTTATTTTCAAAGTCACATTTTCAAAATTTGCATTCTACAGTTGAGTAGACTATCGAACAAATGTTTCCACAAAAATTGCAGATTATGAAGAGGAAAAGAACTGAATGAACCCCTTTATTATAAAATTTAATAATTCAAAGTTATTACTAGGCACACGTCAGAAAATCTGGGATGGGGTCACTCAAAGTTCAGACGACACACACGCGCAGGTCTACAATACGCAACGTTCCCAGGATACAGACAAACCCCCCCCCCCCTCCTACACTTCTACCTACCATATATACCCCATCTGCATACCACATGTGTATGGGTGCTTATCAGAAGTAGTGTGAAAAAATGTAATTATAGAATACATTTGAAATCCACCCGTGGGTAGCTTGACCTTTAGGGTTTATGAAAAGTATTTAATAAAAATTATCAAATGATTAGCTTTCTTGTAATTAAATTTTGTTTTCAGGCATATTGGTAAAAAGATACCGAAAGTTAATTAGTGATTCCCCAATTTCTATCTTAATTTAAGCACTTTTTAGGTGACCCTGCTGAATTACAAAATTATCGAGATAAAATTAGTGTCATTGTGTTCTATAAAATTTCCTGATTCCAGTGGTGTAAATTTTATTATGGTCGGTGGCAGGGCCAGATTAAGACATGACAAATTACAAGTACTTAGACCCCGCATTTCATTTATAATATAACAATCTTTGAATAACAAGTGAACATAGAAAGAAAAACAAGGATGGTTAGCTGTTGCATTGAGAAGCGTTATTATACTATATTGGCGGTGATGTATTGGATTTGTGAAGTACCATAATAAAGGAAGTGCTGAATATTAAAGTAATATTTATTTTGTGAAGGATTTCAATAAAGGAGGTACTGTACATTCAATTGAAAACATTATAATAAATGTAGTAATATGATGTGACTTATGCATGCAATGAGGACTGTTTAAAAGATAATAAGCGTTGTAGTTTGACATGGCGACCGTGATGAGGACCGTGTGAAAAGAAAGAAGTAAGAGATAAACTTGCTGGCGAAATCTCCGAACTCGCATGGACGAACTTGCAAATTTATAATCAACCAGATTGGAAGCAAAGAACAACAGTATAAAGAGATGGCTACAAGATCTGAGATATTATTACTCTGGATGTCGATCGGCGAGCTATATTAACATCACTGCTTGCAGTTTCGATCATCTGTTAGCCGCACGGAAAACAACGGAGGGAAACGAAATATACTTCAACCAGGCATTAGTAGAAGTTTGAATAGTAGTTACTTTCTTTAAAAGAGAGAAAAAATATCATTTTTTAAATCAATTTGGTTCAAGTAATTTTTAAAATAATGGAAGTTGACGCTTACAGAATTTTTCGTAAGTTAACCTGTGCTTGTTTCTGGTTTAAGGCTTTATGCTTTTTTATTTTTTCTCTCCGCTTGTCTGCCAAATATAAGTACAACATTACTAGTAAATTATATTTTTCCTTTTCTTCTGAAATTTTGTTTAAAGGAACTAATGTTTTCACGTCGTTGAGAAGACAAAGGGTTTATTCTTGCTTTGATTTCAACCTGTAACTTTGTCATTCTAATTGAAGTATGAAGTTATTTGTTTCAATAAGTAGGGTTTAGTTCCATTTACTGACAATCTCTAGGGATAATACATCAGTCGATCTGTTGGATTTCCGTTGAAATAAATTTACTCGGTAACATGGCATCAGAGGAATCTGATAAGGAATGGGAGACCCAAGAGGCAATGATATCTTTGAAAGACATTTTGCTTGACATAAGAGGTACTATGAATGCCCTTCAAACTAATTATAATGCTCTTCAGGGTAGTATCGATGCCCTTCAAAGTAGTGTCGACGACAAATTTGAGGCCTTGCGAATAGATTATGATGACAAGTTTAATGCTCTTCAAACAGGTTATTATTCCCTTCAACTAACTAATAAAACTCTTCAGGGTAGTGTTGATGCTCTTCAATGTAATGTCGATGGAAAATTAAGTGCTTTGCAAGCATTTCATGATGACAAATTTAGGGCTATTCAAGGTATTATTAGTGACAGAAAAGCTTTTCTGATTGAGCATATTGTAAAACAATTGGAGGAACAAGAAGAGAACCTTAACCATAAGTTCAATGTGATAAATTTCAAACAGGAGGAAATACTACAAGGATTCAAGAATCAAACTAAGTAACAAGAAGAGAGGCTTGAAATGGAAGGGGTGACAATGGGAGACGGAAGAGCTATACTATCTAAGAAAAAACTGTGCAAAGAAGAGAGGTCAATAAATTTAAAATGAATACTAAGATTGTTGAGCACTATGTAACAAACTTTTCTGGTCCAAGGACCAACCATTACTTTACAGCAAATTCAAAGGGGAAGGGACAAGTAGAACATGAAAAGGACATACAAGAAGATGAAAATTATATACAAGAAAAGGGGAATGACGTTCAAGAAAATGAGAATGTCGTACAAAAGGCTGATGATGACCCAGGAAGGGGTGAAATTAATAATCAAGGTGAGGATAATAATTTTTCCGAGGAAAATAAACTTGATAGAAAAGACAGTGTTTATTGGGAGGTATTTGGTGATGGAAAGAATGAAGAAGAAAATAAGAAAAAGCTGCCTAAGGGATTAAACCTTTACTGGGAAGGAAATAATGTACTAAAACGCAAGCAAAACATTGAAAAAAAAAATTGGGTAATATTACACTTGTAGAACCTTTCCGTTAGTGTGATTAACTCCTGTTAGGGAATAGGGGATCTTAAGGGGTCTACCACCTGAGCACCCAATGTCTTCTTGCTATGTTTTTTTTTATTAGTACATTATCTACGTTGTGGATTAGTTAATTTTCTTGTAATTTCTAGGATCTGTGGACTTCCTAATACCAATAGTATAACATCTACTTTTTAGAGTGGTTGGTTTTTCTTGTTATTTTTAGGGTCTGTTGGCTTCCCAACTATTACTAATAGTACATTATCTACTTTTTTTTATTAGTTGGAGGAATGTTAGGCAATAAACAAAAATAAATTGTGTTAAGAACATTTTTTCTCTCTTTTAAATGCTAGACAAAAACAAGTGAACCAATGATAAATTGTACATGGAATTGTGAAACAATTTTGTTATTGACTTTGGTAAAGACGTACAATGTAAAAACTATAAGGTATTTTGGCACTAATGACCATTCATTGAATTATGAAATCCAAGAGGAGAAGGATATACTTGTAATTTAGGTTTACGATATTTCCCAAAATTACACTTGTAAACTTGTTTATTTGAGGAAATATCTAGAAGAGGTTGTCAAATTACAAGTACTTAGACCCCGCATTTCATTTATAATATAACAATCTTTGAATAACAAGTGAACATAGGAAGAAAAACAAGGATGGTTAGCTGTTGCATTGAGCAGTGTTATTATATTATATTGGCGGTGATGTATTGGATTTGTGAAGTACTATAATAAAGGAAGTGCTGAATATTAAAGTAATATTTATTTTGTGAAAGATTTCAATAAAGGAGGTACTGTACATTAAATTAAAAACATTATAATAAACATAGTAATATGACGTGACTTATGCATGCAACGCGGACCATTTAAAAGCTAATAAGCATTGTAATTTGACAGACAGTGTGGGGCCCGTAGCAAATGTGAAGAAGAGGCCCTTGATTTTTGCCATCTCGGTCAAAATTGTAGAGCTAAATAAAATAGATCGCCCATCTAGACCAGGTGCTTATGAGGAGCAAGGCCCCCAAGAAGGCGCGAGGCTACCTCATACTACTTGGTTAATCCGGTACTGATCGGTGGTGCAATAGCAAAGTTATATGTTAAATAAGATCGGGTTTCAAAACTATTTAGCAAACACTTGTTTTCTGGTTCATAATTATTCAAGTGTTATTTATATTGAAAAAGTGGAGTTATCGGAATTTTCTTTGAATTTAATTATGTGTTTTAGACGTTGTTTTATTTACAGAAGTGACTTGGCTTATTTGCAATAAATCTCAAAAACTACCACAAGTGGATTATGACGAAATAATCTTAAAAATGTATATAAAATCTGTTCTACTTCATAGAATGTTCTTAATTTTAAATATGTTATACTAGATTTGTAGTTCTTTTGGGATATTTACCTTTTAATTTGAGAAAAAACTGAAAACATATGATAAATAACGTTAGAAATGTAAGTGTCCTCCACGAGGTGTTTAAAATTTTATTTAAGCTATTTACACTGCCTGAAACTACGGAATATTAATTAATTTAACTTTCTTTTAAATTATTATTATTATGAAATTGCTTTACTGCATCAAAAAATATTAAGAATTAATGGAATAGTCACATAACCAAAAATCTAGTAATAATGGATTACCCTATTCCAGGTTAGTTTAAAGATTCTTTAGTATTAAAAATGTTTATTTATTGCTTATATTATGTGTTGTGGGTCTTTACTGTTTTTAAAATAGTTTATTTGTTGAATTGGCTTGCAGTATCAGCTTCTGCATGAAATGTTTCTACCATATCCTGTACTTGCTATGAAAATTTATATGTTTACTGGAAAACTTACTCCCTTCATTATGCTCTAAGCTAAGAAACTAGAATTTACCCAAATTCTAAGGTGCTTACAAGAGACATAAAAAGGGAATAGTTTTATGAAATCTGTGACATAAAACTAATTTTTGTTAATATTAGATGGGGCAAGGTACGGAACATTTTGAAGAATGGTCTAAAGCATGAAAAGAAAATAACTTTTTTTCTATTTTTTTACTTATTACTGTTGGCTATTATATTATAGAAAGAGAATTTTTAAAGCTTACAAGTGTTCGCAGGTAAACTATTTCTTGGTGTCATTGTCCTGTTGGCAGACAGTTTTATCAATATTAAGGAACAAAATGGCTTGAACAAAATACTGTGACAAGAATATGGACTGAACACAAACCAAAACAAGAGTAATAAATTATGTCAGAAAAGGTCAAATAACTTTAGGTAAAATACAGAGATACAGTCATAAGAGGAAATGAATTATGTTATATAGAGAGTAAAATTATAACTGAAGGCTGAAGCAAAAAAGTTATCAGGATACTATTAAAGGAGAACACAGTTATGATCTCTGGCACAATCAGCCAGATACAGTTTTTTTCTTATAGTTTTGTTAATTGTTGACACTGAGGATATTAGTAGTGGATAAGGCCTGGGGGAAGAGAAAGGGAAGGAATTCATCCATGGATTTTTGAAGTAAACATACTGCAATTTGCCTGGAGTGATCAGGGGAACCAAGGAAAACCCATTGCAATTTTAGATAAATGGAGGGTGTCTGGTTATTAAATTTTGTAACTGTGTGACAGAATTTTATTCTCAGAACCGGGAGTTAGATTTGATAATATTCTATTTCATTTCTATAGTTACTTACTATGTTAATTCAAGCTGTAAAGCAGATTTTTGCAGTTTTCAGGATAGTATTTTTCATTGCACCAGCTTTCAGCATTCACCTGGAGTGGTATTGCAAAAGTTTGTATTTAAATTATTTATTTTTGGTTAAACTATTAAAGTTAAATTTTTTTATAATAACATTTGCTATCAGATCTAGGAATTGGTAAAATTTCATAGAGATAAGATTATTTTTGTTGTCAAGGTCAAAATATGATAATGAAACCTTTCTAATATGTGATTTGATATATGTTCAGCCTTCCAGAAACTACCCATGTGAAACGGAAGTTTGGGATATTTCCACGCTCTGTGAGTGCCAGAACTTTCCTGGTTCACAGCAGCAGCAACCAGTGCAGTCAGTCAGGCTCAGTCTTCGAGAAACTGTGCATGTGTCAAAATGTAACAGTCACCAGGAAACATGCACGCAACAAGATCTAAGCTTAGTAGAACAGCAAGTTTATTACAATGTAGCAGTGAGTAGTATTATGCCATGTGGGGCCTCATGATTGTTTAAATTCAGGCATTAGCTAACCAATGGAAGCATGTGACTCATTCTTATTAGATTTCTCCAACTACATGGTTGTACAGTGAAAGATGGGTTGTGGTTTGGCTCGAATATGTTAATCGAACTTGTAAACTTTCTTCTGTGACTGTGTCTGATTGCCTAATCAGTTATTGACTGTGCAAGATATTCAGAATTTAGTGAGTTTAAACAACAACTGACTCTTAAACATTATTTACTGATACCTTTTCCTTAGCTTGAGGTAGAAAAAAAAGCTGAGTGTTACTTGTATATTGTAGCATGGTCATAACGACTATCCAAGGCTTTGCAGAGTTAAGGGTTAATACAACACCTTGCACATCCACCCCAAGGCGAAGCTAGCATCTTACAAGGGTTAAATTCTCATTACTTGATAAGGCATGATTTTTTGGCAGTATAATAAAACAAACCAATATCAGGTTTTGGCAAAGAGAAATTCTGCCATTTGCATCATTGTTATTTAGTTTCAAGTGTAAAGTTGAATGTTCTTATTTTCATCACACATGAAAATCCAGTCCAAAATCAACTAAAATAAACTGAAAAAAAAAAACACAAAAAGGAAAGGACTGTTGGCAAGAAATGGAAGGAATTTAGCCATGGCCTTTCAAGGTAACAATAATGGCATTCAGTTGGAGTGATTTGGGGAAACAACGAGAAACCTAAATCTGGATGACCATACAGGGAGTTGAATCTATGTCTTCCAAAATGCAGGGCCAGAGTGTCAACTCTTATCCCACTACACTTGGTCACTCAAATACTGTCATAGTGTTGACTAAAATGGGTAAGTTAAAATGATGATCAATATGTAGAAAAATAGATACCTGTTTAATTTTTAAATTCAAGAATATATTACAGAACACAAATTGATTTTGTATCTATAATTGCTTTAGAGACCTTACTTTTGTGATTTTGCTTGCATAATTAACATGGATTGCCACTGTATTTTTATATACCAGCTGTTATTTTCAACCTCATTATTTAAGATGTATAATTGTAGACAAAATCAATAAAATTTTAAATTGAATGTGTTTCTCATGATAAATTATTTGCTTCTTGTGTTATAAAGGCTACTAGGATGAAAGTTAGTCTTATCTCCAGGTATAACATTGTCAAATTTACTTACTGCAACATCACATTTTATGCCTGCTAAGAGCACTGAAAACATTTCCATGTTCAAATAATAGTGTCTCATAACGAAAGTACATAAATTTCTGATATGAAAAATTGTTTTACCCATTTGATATATCATATTTTTATTTAATTTATTACTATTTCTATAACTGTTTGATTATTTATTCAAATTATCAATAAGTTTACAATCACAAAATTTTATGTCTCTATATATCTTTATATTGCTTATACAGGGTGTCCACCATAAATCTGACACCTTTCATTTAGCTGCCAAAAATCAATGATGGAAGTAAGCTGCTAATATGCATTGCAATATGTAGAGACTATGTGGAAGCTCTGTTGACTATTTTTGAAAACACGCGGAAGAATTTTTTAGGTGGCACTGCAGTAGCTTAACTGAAAATGATATCACCACAAAAGTGATCACAAGTTATTGGATGGTACACAGTAATAAATTCAGTGATTAAAGAGCAATGCAATTTTTGCTGCGTGTTCAAGAAGGACCCACTATCATGGAACACCATTAAGAAATGGAAACAGTGCTTTTTGGCAATGGGAAGTGTGAACAAATTGCATGGTAGTGGTTATGAGTGCATATCAGAGGAGCATGTAGCAGCTGTGATAGAGGCGTTTAAATAAAGACCACACAAGTCCATTCGACAAGCAGCATATGAACTGCAGAAGCCGAAATCCACTGTACATAAAGTACTGTATTTCTATCTTTGGTTTCATGCATTTGCTTCATGAACTGGAAACGGATTGTCAAAGACATGCTGTTTGCTGGGGTGGGCATAGAGTAGTGCTTTGAGTTTAACCATGGTTATGGTACCGCATGGTTCTTTTCCTCAGTCGCCAATTGCTTGTTAAATAATAAATATAGGATACCACAAGAGATAAAGGTATGTTCATAATAAAACTCAGTAGAATTCCTGATAAATTAAAAATGATGTATTGTGCAAAAGTTCTTTCATACAAACACGGTACCAGCGTTGTAGAAAATCATGAGACTTCTTTCCGAAAATAAAATGATTTCAGGTCAAAACATTTAAACACAATGTGAGAAGCTTCCTATGAACCCCATATTGATCAAAAGTTCAAAATCATTGAATGCGTGACATCACTTCTACCTGGTGTTGCTGTTAGTTGTCTGTGGAGGATTACTCTACATGTCGATACTGTCCCAATCACTCCGCTCCAGCCCAGCAAATGGCTTGACTTACACCCCCGCCTACTATGTCCGCTACAAAATCTGCTGAAACAATGAATAATGCCTCAGGCAGGCCACCCTCTTAATTTGGATTGGCTTTCTTTGTGACACCAAGCAGCGCAATTTTCCACCCACTGGCTATGCTATCTGCCTTTCCCTGGCTACTTCTCTCTTACACTAGCATTTATTACTAAGGATTTACCTTATAATTCCTCCAATTTGCTTGATATTTTTATATGTCATAATTCCTGCTTTAAGTGTCAAAATTACGAAATTTTTTTTAAGTGCCATAGTTTCATAGTATGTCGATGCTTTGTTTTGAATCCAAGCACCACTACCCTGCCATTTGCAAGTTTTCAATTTCAATCTTCCTACCCAATTTTTGGTCAAAATATTACGTTAATATCTACAAAAAATCCCTCAGTGAGAGCAGTAAAAATTGTACTTTACTTTAAACATTCTCTCTTTGCTGTAACTAGTTGAATTCCATGGACTTTGAAATATGATAACTGGTTAAGGACTTTTTCGCCTATAAAATCTCTTTGATTCTACCTAAAGACTCTACTTTTCTATACAATTTGGCTTGATTTTTTTCTGCATCTTCTGAGCTATAAAGCTTTGCTGTGTGTTAAAAATTACAGCTGTTAAATTAAATGTTTTCATTTGGCCCACTTGGCATTAGCGTCTATAATTTCTCAATATTTCTTTAATACAGTTTTGTTGGCCTGAAGTGTCATAACTTATTTGAATCACAGTTTCATTCTGCACCTCAATACATGGAGGGGACAAGATTCATTAATAAATACTCAAATTTTATATGACGCAAGTGTTTACTTTTAATTTCGACCTAACTATACTTTAAAATATGTCATTTATATTTGAAACTGTTAGAAAATTGCTTCGAAAATATTCTGCTGTTCATTTGCTATATGTTTGCAGCTCTGATTTTGGTAATATATTGACAAAACTGAGGTTATATCACAAGATGACGGTGATATGAGAATGGCAATTGCTATCAATATGTTACATCACAATAAAGTCCCAATATTTTTAATTTTCATTGCTTTCTCTGATGAGACTACATTTCATTTATTGGGCAAAGTCAACACACAGTGCACATATTTGGGGATCACAAAACCCACACTGCATTGTGGTACACATTCGTGACAGATCAAAATTAAATGTGTGGTGCGGATTGAAGCACAGTTACAGGCAGTAGGTACCTCAACATGTTGGAATTGTTTGTTGTGCTTCAGTTAATACATTTGCAGCCAAATGTCATGTTTTAACAGGATGGCACCCCTCCACATTGGAGCCTGATCATTCAAGAATTTCTCAACACCCAATTCCCCAGTTGCTGGATTGGACTTTGTGGACTGACAAGTTGGCTGCCTCGATCACTGGATATTACCTCTCTAGACTTCTTCTTGTGGAGGGACAAGTGTATACTGTCACAAAAATCATGATCTTCAAGAACTTCACGGCTGCATAGAAGATGCTGTCACTTCCGTTACGCCCGAGATGCCTTGCAGGAACTTGAATTCAGGCTAGATGTTTTTCATGCAATGAGAGGATCTTATGTAGAAGAGTACTGATTTTTTTTTAATGCTCTTTAATACTTTTACTCTTGATCTTGCATGAACTATATTCTTTTTCCCCTAAGTATTATAAATTTCAAGTATGTCAGGTGCATGGTGGACACCCTGTACATCGGATGAGACGCTGTTTCCTGTCAGTCATCGCAGCTCTGTGGTTACACGCTGGTTTTTTGGATGCAAGGATCATTAGTCTGAACCTGATTTAAAATGAATATTATTTTATTTTAAAATTGTTTTCCATTGATCCTGATGCTATGGAATTTGATAGGTTATTTACTTCCAGATATAGTTTAAAACTGTAAAGGTAATTTAATTAAAGCAAATAAGTGAATGGGGAGTGAAATGTCAACACATAGATACCCAGACCTCATTTGGATATCCTTCAAACTGACATTAAACTCTGCCTGTGTTTTACTTTGTTCATGTGAAGACACTAGGATGTTCCATGCTTCAGTATTCATAATAAACTGATGGTCCCCTTTCTCCAGTATGATTAGTTGGATAGATATGGGGCTATGAGTGAGGAATATCCTGCAGTCAGTACAACTCTTTCACTAGATCATGAAGACAACATAAAAAGGAATTTAGCCATGACCATTTGAAGGGAATGTTCTGATAATAACTTGAAGTGATTTTGAGAAGCCTAGGAAATCTAAATCTGGTGGATTCAAACCTCTTCCGGCCCTATCCAGATAGGGGTTTTCCTTGGATACCCAAACCACTTCAGGCAAATTGTGGTAGGTTTCCTTTGAAAAGCCATGAATGAATTCCTTCTCTTTCTCTTACCCCAGGCCTTTCCCGCCACTAATAACCTTGATGTCAACAGTGCATAAAACTATAAGTAAAAAAAACTGTATTCGGCTGGTTGTGTCGGTGGTCATAACTGTGTCCTCTTTAAATAGTATCCTCAGAACTTTTTTGCTTCAGACTTCAGTTATACATTTACTATCTATATAGCACAGTTCATTTCCTCTTATGACTGTGATACAATATCTGCATTTTACCTAAAGTTATTTGAACTTTTCTGACATATTTGATTACTCTTGTTTTGAGTTATGTTTAGTCCATATTCTTCTCACAGTATTTTGAAAATGCCATTTTGTTTCTTAATATTAACACAACTGTCTGCCAACAGGACAATAAGAAATAAATCTTTATTGAATGTCTGACTCTGAACAATTGTAAGCCTTAAAAATTTTCTTTCTCATTGTATAATATTATAGCCAAAGTAATATGTAAAAAAAAAAAAAAAAAAAAAAAAAAAAAAAAAAAAAAAAAAAAAAAATTGTTTAGGCATTCCTTTCTCAAAATGTAGAGAACATTGCCTCATGTAACATTAAAAATTATTATTATTATTATGTTATAGATTTCATTAAACAATTTCTTTTTATGTCTCTCTTTCCAGTCCTAATCAAAATGCCATAAAACCCAAACATAACCAGACATAATTTGTCTTCCATGTTTTATTCTATTCTGAATCATTTAATCCTAGGCAATAACTTCAAAGTATGTGACTTCATACTTATTATAATATGGTTTAAGAGCCTGTAACTGCTTCAAGAGTATGGAGAAGACACATTTATTAAAATTTGTTGAATTTTGTAAAACTTGGTAATTAATTAGAAAACCACTTGATTCTTCTTCTGAAGCTGTTAGCATTTCCGGTCATATTTAAACAGTTTCCTTATTTCATTTTCCAAACTTATAGGTAGGTCACCTAAGAGGAATGAAAACAACTGATTATTAGACGTTATCAACAAAGCACTTAAGATGACTGTCCAACAAATACTATTCCTGGAAACTGCACCAATAGATAATTTCTTTTGATATCTTCAAACTATCACATTTGTTAAAAATGTTATGATGCAAAATCATGATCTGTCCCCACAATATTTAATATTTATTCAGATGAGGTGATCAAACGTGATTTAAAGGTAAGAATGTGGCATGAATTTTGAAGAAGAAATATTGAATATTGTGTGATGTGCTGAAAAAAATGTCCAATTTACAAATAAGAGTGTGGATACTGACAAATTAATGAATGGTAAAAAATGAAATGACTGAGAGAGGATATATGTCTTAACTTAAACCAAAACAAAATGGGGATCATAAAGTGTTAAATCGGTAATGGTAGTACTAGACAGGTACAAAAATTGACTCAAGTGTTAATGATTCTTTTTTTTTAATTAGGAACTAAAATTTTAATTGGTTGTTGATGGGCATAGAATTCAGAAAAAATGGGTTTATTTCAAAAAGTGGAACCTTTCATTATGTACAATTATGGTAGCATAAAATATTGTACAAGTAACGGCTGTAACAATGATGTGGTACGTAGGTCATATTACATGACATCTTGAATTAATTATCTTCTTAGTGGAAGGAGTATAATATAAAGTAGTATTCCGAAAATGTAGGTTATGTAAAGCATGATGATAGAAAATATGAAAAGGAAGATTCTAGACAATGATGTAGAAAATGTAGTGGAATGATAAGTGTTTCTAGTCGAATGATTCACATTCGAAACTTTTATTCTGTGAAGATATGCTCATCAGTGTATCAGTATGAGACATTCAACTGTTTTAATTCTTGGTTAAAGCCTAGAGAATTTTGTACACGCATAATGTAGCGAGTAACCAGTCAGAATTGTATCAGAATATTATTTTAAGAAAAACAGAGCTATATATTTTGATGGTTTTCAGCTATTTACAATAACTGCTGAACCTTTAAAAGTATGAGAATTTTGTGTTGAAAAGTAAAATAGTCATTAACACTGTTGGTTATTAGATGTAATCAAAGGGGCATTTGAGAAACTGCTTATTGCTACTATTTTCAGAAATTGCGCTAGATGATATTTCCTTTGGTTCACTTCATATTTTCACATAATTAGTATGACACTTTTTTATGTTATCTCATAAGGAAACTATCATCTATAGCCTATTGAATTTATCATTTGGAAATTCTCATTTTTGTTCAATTACAGATTTTGATGCTTTTTGTTGATACATCATAAATATGTGGTACTTCACTTTGAATTTATTATTCTCGTATATTTAATTTCCACAGTACCTGTTTTATCCATTATAAAAATTATAATTAGTATAATTATAATTATTATAATTATAATTAGTATTATAATTAGTATGACACTTTTTTATGTTATCTCATAAGGAAACTATCATCTATAGCCTATTGAATTTATCATTTGGAAATTCTCATTTTTGTTCAATTACAGATTTTGATGCTTTTTGTTGATACATCATAAATATGTGGTACTTCACTTTGAATACATATCAAAATTTATTATTCTCGTATATTTAATTTCCACAGTACCTGTTTTATCCATTATAAAAATTGATTATAAACACAAGCATCAAATAATTGATTGCTTCTGCCATTAGTAATTTCTTCTGCAATACTGCCAGTTATGACAATAGTGTTTAAAATTGAATCTACTTGAAATTTTTTTTATTTAAAATTAATTTATAATTTCTTAACATGCATGCCTCATCTAATATAATTTTGTATCACTGAGGAGCAAGTGTGTTCTTGTTAGAGATTATAATTTTTTCTTAAACTTAATGATGAAAACTGGCTTTTTATGACATCTCATTGTTCAATTTCTAAATGGATTTGAATATATATACTGTTGGAATAATGCAATAATTCAACATGGCTTTGAATGAGAATACCACACACAGTTGTATCGACAATGCTGCAAATGTTAGCTCAGCCCATGTCTTGTGATCACTGTCCATAGATTTCACCCTTTCAGTTAAAAGTCAGAAGGAAGAGAAAATAACCTCCAACCCATGATGGCAAGCAGCATTTGTGCTGACTTGAACCACAATCTGCAGTTGACTACACACCATCCAATAAATGGCATTTGGAATGGCCTGTTTTGTATCTTGGATCAGACCTCCCAGAATACACAATGAATGGATACTGGATTTCATCCACAACCTATCTGTCATTTTCCTAAGTGGCTCGATATACCACCTAACATTGGATCTTCTGACTACTTGAATCCCCTTCTTTAGTTGCACAAACCTAGTGGGCCGGGGAGCTGCCAAATGACAATATGATGAGTGCGAAGTTGAATCAGTCCCAGACAATACATCAAACTAATTGGACAGTGGTACAAGCTCACCTTCCAGGGATTCAGGTTTTTCTGACCACTCCCACATGTAGAGTTGACGTCCAGAAACCAATCATCATTCATTTTCAGGTGACAACTACATAGATTCTAACATCTCTGCCTGGATTACAGATATAATGATTGGTGGGAGCGAGCCTGTGAGAGGTCTAGCTTCACCAGGGTCACCTATACCACATTGGATGCAATCACTTAATGCGGCTTCCAGCTGTGTCACTTTCATAAAAAATCCAGGAAGATGGTTAGGCTTATCTGGAACCTAAGCCTGCTCACATACCTTTCAAAACAAGAACAAAAGCTAAAAAGTGGATAAAAGAATGAACTCTCCAAGTGACCTAAATAGCATATTGTTCTCATGCACAAATCTTAAGGGGCAATGAAGAAGTTCACTAATTGCTCACAACCAATCATCTCAGTTTAAATAAAACAACTATGTCAATATGTATAAGTTTAAACCAGATGGTGGAAACTGTACTGAGGTTGTACATGAAAAATAAACTAGCAAACCACAGCAATTAACCAAAGATCAAATAAAATCTGTGTATATCCCCACTGATAATTTTAAAGCTGATAATTGTTACTGTAAACTGCTACTACTCAGATTTCACAGATTAGAGAAAAGTTATTAACAACACCTTAAATTAAATTAACACAACAAACAACACTTATCATGACAGTTGATGAAGATCAACTGACTGCTGCTCTAGGTAAACAGTAAATATTCAGATATAAAACAAAAACTATTAACAAAACATTTCATTAAACTTTAACAGGTAACTCTGAAATATCACTTGATTTGTTTAGTTGTTGAAAAGAGACTTGTATATCAGATTACAAATATTTTTTCAGCTTATGTCACCAAGAATTTGGTTTCAAATGCCTGTAATATATATTCACCACAACTGGATTTAATGGATGCCACATACCTAAGGATTTCTGCTTTCTGAAAACATTATTTCTAAACTATTAAAACATTTTTTTCGGTTAAAAGTCAGCACTTTGTACAAATTCAATCACAAGTACTAATATAATATTTCACTAAAATGACTTTGCTATATACAGTGTACTTAAAATTTTTTTTTTAAATATCTGAACACCTGACTTAAATTAATCCTACAAAAATGTCTATTTCATACATGCTCATCAGTCTATAGACTTATTAATATATTAAGTATTTCCTGCTGTCCCCTCCTCTCGATCATAATATTTTTTTATCATTTTATAACAATTTCTCATAATACAATGTTTTCAAATATTTGGAATTTTACTCTCATACTTACCTACAATATTCTCTTCCTCTCATAACATAAAAAAGTTGACCATATTACAGTGCTTTGTAAGTAACCAAAACTGTTTATAGATTGCAC
>CM061914.1:66808861-66904353 GCA_031002005.1 Vandiemenella viatica
CATAAGCTCTCGAATTTTTTCAACATTTTCATTGATTTGGTCAGTTGATGGACATCCAGAACAAGGTTTTTCATCAATAAACATGTCGCCATTTTTAAAGGAAGTGAACCACTCATACACTTGATTTTTTCCCATCTTTGTAAGGTGTTTTCAACATTAAAACAGTTTCAGCAGCATTTTTTTTTTTTTTTTTAATGCTAAACGTCTCTTAACAGTGAGGTATTTAGAGACAGGAAAGGATGGGGGGCAAGGAATTTTAAGGAATTCGGCCATGGCCTTTTGAAGGAAGCACCCCGGCATTTGCCTGGAGTGATTTGGGATACCATGGAAAACACAAATCTGGATGCCTGGACGGGGATTCGAACCGCTGTCCTCCCAAATGCGATGCCATAATGCTAACCTTTATACCACCATGCTCGACAGCAGCATTTTTACCGAGTAGAAAACAAAATTTCACTGCTGTACATTGTTCACTGAAACTTGCAATCATGAAAAACGAATCAATAATAAAAAAGCACTAGCAAAAACAAACATTGCATAACAACCTAGATCGACAACACAGGCAGCACTGAACTAACAATGAGTTGTGCTATAAACACCTAGCATCAGAAACTCGTACTACATAAGCTCTACGAATGGTAATGCTATTCAAGTTATTTATGGGTACCCCCCTCATACTCACCTCAATTGTAGTAACACTGCATAAAAGAGAGGTGCCAAATATGATTGAAAATTATAGCCTGATTAGTTTGACATAAGTCAAATGATGCGGAGATTAATATACAATCACATCAAAAATTTCTGAGGCATGAAACTTGTTTGAAAATCAACAGCTATGCTTTAGGCAAGAACAGTCTTTGAATATCTGTTGGTGACCTACTTGCAAGGTATTTTGGATGAAATGGACAAGGGAGGACAAGTTTATAGTGTAGCAATAAAACTTTCTTAAGTATTTGTTAGAACCATAAGGTGGTATTTTTAAAAAAAAGGTAAAAAATATTGCAGTGGATGAAAAAGTGACTTGTTGGGTAGAAAAATTCTTGAAAGGTAGAAAAAAAGTATTAGAATAGGAACTGCAGCATTAAAACAGTTGGGAGTGAATATGGGTGGGACACAGGGTAGCGTATTGGGACCATTGCTATTCAGTGTTCTATTCACTATTTTTTTTTGATGGTTAATATCCAGAGTTACAGCTAATATAATAACAAACCAATACACTAGTTATGTAATAGGATATATAAAGGGATTAAATATGTATATAATAGACATGCAATATATGGAAAAGAAAGATAAATTTTACCCCATACTCATCAAAGATGATGGAGATTAAAAGCATAACTCAAAAATATAATTTTTTATTGAAAATCAACATGGTCTGTAATATTTCTTTTTTATTTTGTTGAGTGTTAGGTGTAATTTATTTTTCCTTTCTACATAAATATCACCTCAACAGCATTTATTAATACTGCAGTGTTCCTGGGATTTGGGTGCACAGCAGTGCACCCGCCAAGTCGAGTCAACGGTGGCACTACCTACCGTTTTCTCGAAGCGATTCGGGCCATTTTTGAACCTCAATTTCTTCGGTCGTATTTATGCTACATGTCTCAAATTTCTGTTATGCATAGATATCAGCAATCTTAGCAAACATACTTCATTTTATTATGTTACTGTTCTTAGTTCGTATGTTATTCGGATGCAAACTTCAGAGATTTTGTCACTCACTCACTGACTGACTGATGATCATCAAAATTCTAAGGCACTTGCCGTAGCCGTAGAAAGCTGAAATTTGCTACACAGATAAAATTTTACCCACATATTATAAGAAAAGTCTGAAACTCCTAAATTTTCATATACCTACCCCTTACCTACCCCTAACGTGAAATCGCTTTCTACCCTAATTACTTTAAAAAGCTCAGATTTTCACTGTAGAGTGAGCTTAATATGTTTAACTAAAGTATTGAATTATACTTCTTTCCTTTTCTTACTTTTGAAGTTATTGAAATTCAAAATTTTATTTCAGCACAACACCTCGACATCAAAATGCCACTGTATTTCCAGTAATCGTAGAAACAAGTAATTTGGTACACATATATGGTTTGATCCCTAAATCATAAGAAAAATCTGATATTGGAGTTTTCACCATATTTATCTATATATAAAAAGATGAATATTTGTTTGTTTATTCTTCATACAAATCCACAGTTTTCATCCGATCTCGATGAAACTTTGCACACTTTTCCTTTGAAACATGGAGAAAAGAACTGTCTATATTTTGTTGAACAATTTCTCGTCATATTGTTACATAAATTTGAAAAATTACCGAAACGAACATAGACCGACGTTTAGGATGTGGAAGACTCTGTAGTTCCACACACTATTGTGGGCTGGTGGCCCGTTGGTTAACGCGCTTGCTTACTAATGTTTGTATCGTCGGATCAAATCCCGATGGCGGCAAAGATTTAAAAAAAATTGTTTTTGATCGTAAGAGTCACGCCTGGACCAATCGGTTATTCGGATTGAATGTTAAACTGTAGACATCACAAATTAGGGGTGAAATGCAAGGAAAATCGTAAGTAGTCTTGCAATGCTGTAGGTGTACACTTTTTTACGTTATATTGACCGCTCAGGGGTGATTTGCAGTTGTGTGTGATTTGCAGTGATAAAACTATAAATGCGAAAGTAAGTCTCTGTCTTTTGTTACGTTATGACAACTAAATGCCTGTACGGTACTGACTGAATTTGACAAGAAAATCTGTAGGGAGGGTACAGGACATTTTTTTCGGTATGATTAACAGTTGTAGTCACGAAATTTTGAGAACTTATGGAATGGTGACGGAGAGACGGATGTGTGTGTTAGTCTGTAATGTTAGTTCGGTTGCTCAAGGTGTGCTTCTCGCGCATTATCTTAGTGAATAGTTTGTAAATAAATTTTGTTTAGAGAAAAAAACGTATTATTTAGTATAGATGTAGATTTTCTCTGTCCTATTACTTTGCGTCTGCTTTAATGTTTCTGACATCAGTTTATTTTGTCTTCTTTTTGACATGCCTTGAGGGCATAAATTGGCCTAAGTTGTAGCTCTTGCAGAGCACGAGCAGCTAAAGTTGTTAGAACCCAAGAATAGGATGCTCATGCAGAAGAAGGTAGAAAAGACCAATCTGAAATAAAGCTGCCCTTAGTTAACAACCCCTCATCCCCACACCTTCGTTTGTTTTTTGTTTTTAAATATGTTGGGAATTGATTCTCTTCAAGAGACAGGTTCGACGGTAGAATGATATAGTGATGGCTTTCCTGTCATATTATGCTGACTCAGTATTGTTTGGGACCAATCCTTCATTACCAAAAACTTTCTATATTCAATTCTGGCAAAGAAATTCTTAAGACACGCGTACGAAGCCGCGGGTATCATCTAGTTTAATTATAATCCCAACAATGAAAAATTCTGGCACATATTTGTGGCTTAATTACTTTGCTCCGGATTAAGCTATAAACCTGACATTTTTATTCTTTATAGAGGCAAACAAGTTTAACAAAAGCTTTAAATTTTACTTTGTTTCTATGGTTAGTTTGGAAGTTACTTGTTATTTATTTAAGGTGGTAGATAAACCAGCGACAATGCTCATTGCTAGGCTATGACACACATTAATTGTTTGCAGAGATTGGGGCATTGTTGGTAATGATATTGCTGATTTTCCTTGTATTTATTCAATGGAAACCCAAACGTGAAACGTTCCGGTACATATTTGCAGGTTTATTGCTTTGTTCTGGATGAATCAGTATGCTCAAACCGTTGAACCTGTCTCATGAAGAGAATTAATTTCCAACATATTTAAAACACAAAAACAAAAGAACGTGCGGGGTTTCGGCGATGTGTGTGTGTGTGTGTGTGTGTGTGTGTGTGTGTGTTTGTGGGGGGGGGGGGTTGTTTAACTAATGGCAGCTTGGTCTTTTCTTCTTTCTTTAGCATGAGCATCCAATTCTTGGGTTCTAATAACTTTAGCTGCTCATACTCTGCTAGAGCTACACTTTAGGCTAGGTTTACACCCGCAAGGCTTGTCAAAAAGAAGACAAAATAAACCTGGTACCAGAGACTTTCAAGCAGACACAAAATAATAGTACAGTGCTGAGCAAATCGAACTCTATATTAAATAATACGATTTGTCTCTAAACGAAATTTAATAACAAATCATACACTAACAAATCGCGCGAGAAGCACAGCTTGAGCAACCGATGTAACATTACAAACTAACACATGTCACCATTCGATAAGTTCTAAAAATTTCGTTAATACAACTGTTATTCATACCGAAAAAACATATTTCCGGTGTCCTTCCTATAGATACATAGTATTTCCTTGTCAAATTCCATCATTATTGGTATAGCCATTAAGTCGTCAAAACGTAACAAAAAGACAGAGACCTAATTCTGCATTTATAATTTGTGTGCACTAGTGCACTCACCAAGTCGAGTCAACAGAGGCACTGTCTACCCTTTTCTAGAAGCGATTCGGCCATTTTTGAACCTCAATTTCTTTGGTTGTATTTATGCTATATGTCTCAAATTTCTGTTATGCATAGATATCAGCAATCTTAGCATACGTACTACACTTTATTTTGATACTGGTCTTAGTTCGGTTGATGTTAGGATGCAAACTACAACGATTTTGTCACTCACTTACTCACTGACTGACTGATGATCATCAAAACTCTAAGGTTCTTCCTGTAGCCATGGGAAGCTGAAATTTGCTACACAGATAAAATTTTACTCACATACCAACCAACTCATAAATTTCCATATATCTACCCCTTACCTACCCCTAACGTGAAATCGCTTCCTACCCTAATAACTTTATACACTTCAGATTTCATTTGTTGAGTAGGCTTAGTAAGTTCAACTAATGTGTTAAATGTTACTTATTTGCCTTTCTTATTCTGGAAGTTATTGAAATTCAAAATTTTATTTTGGCCACGACACCCCGATATCAAAATCCCACTGTACCTCCAACTATCCCAGAAAAAGTAATTTGGTACACACATATCATTTCACACCAATATCATGAGAAAAGTCTAATATCGGAGTTTTCTCCCATATTTATTTAATTACAATCCCAAATATGAAAAATTCTGGCACATATTTGCGGCTTAATTGCTTTTCTCCCGATGAAGCTATATGGCTGAGAATGTTTTAATGCAAAGAGATAAGCAAATTTAAGTGACATCTTAAATTTTACTTTGGTCTTATGCTTAGTTTGGAAGTTACTAGTAATTTATTTATGGTGGTAGTTAAGCCAGTGGCAATCTGCATTGCTCGGCTACTGGGCACATCAATTGTTTTCAGAGATTGGGGTATTATTGGTAAACGTATATTTATGTCTTAAAATCTGAAGAATCATTGCATTTGAGTGGCGATTCAGGGTAAGCGATAAACTTACAAAAAGGAATGAGATCCCACAAAAACAATTCTTGTAAAAATAGGCCATGTCTCGTCTACGTGCAGTGACAAAAAGTTATGAGATCTTACTCTGAGCCAAGTCTACACTTTTCAGTGTATATTCACTTCACTTTATGAAACAGAATGGTTTTTCTCGGTATCACAGATTGTTTTTTTAGGATAACTGATGACTTGGCCATTATGCATGTCATAATTTGAACTTAAATTGAGGGCATAATATATATATACTTGTCAAATTCGAAAAAGAGCGATGGAAGTCTTGGCCTTTACGTATTTATAAGTTTGTGTACGTTAACTAAAACATGGCATGCATAATGGCCAAGTCATCAGATTTTTTATCCTAAAAAAATGATCTGTGATACCGAGAAAAACCATTCAGTTTCATAAAGTGAAGTGAATATACACTGAAAAGTGTAGACTTGGCTCAGAGTAAGATCTCATAACTTTTTGTCACTTCACGAAGACGAGACTTGGCCTATTTTTACAAGAATTGTTTTTGTGGGATTAGTATATTATTAATAGACTGGATCAGAAGACTGTGAATACCTGCTAGGTTAGCTGGTTAGGAAATATTACTGTATGGGTCAACATAGAATGAAGTAACAATAATAATAATAATAATAATAATAACAGTTTATTTGGTAAACCAATTTAAAAAAAAGAACTAAAGGGTGTTTATTACTATAGTGTGGAAACAGAATTGCTTGTTGATTACTTGAAGTGTAAATATCTTGGCATAAAATGTTGATTATAAAATTAACTGGGCAGGTGCCAGCAACAGGTTTCAAAATACTTAATTTACTGGAGAGGGTGATAAGATGTACAACAGAAGTGTGTGAAGGACACAAAACTTTGGTCAGACCATGTCTTCAATATGGTGGTGTAGTCTGGGACTATCATTCTAAGTATCAAATATTGATATTGTAGGGTGTGCAAAGGAGCTAGATTTACTTGAAAAATTTCTGCATTTTTGGGTCAATAACAGATATTATAAAGGAGCTGTATTTGGTATCATTGGAAGACAGGAGGAGGTAAAAGGAATACTGGTAGTTTACTGGCATATTTTGGGGATAATTCTTGGAAAGATATTTGTCAGAGAATCAGGAGTTGTGAACAGAAAGGAAAAAATAACAAAGAACACAAGCTTGCAGTTGACTTACAGTGTAAGAATGAGAGAAAATTTTCTTTTTTAGGTAAGGGTGTTAAAGATTGGAATAATTTGCAAAGGGAACTGATAAATAATTTAGCAAAAATGTTGAAAAAATTAATATTAACAATTGTAAATGGTTAAAACCAGATTGGTGAGGGATCTTACACCCGAAGGTCTAGAGATAAAAATAGTAATAATAAAAAAAAATGGAGAAGTAGATGACTTGGGACATTATCACTAGAGCATGCATTCCATCATAATTCATCATCATCATCATCATTAGATGTTTCCACTTTTGTGGGTCATCCTGCATATCAACTTCCAAGTCTGGCAGTCTTTCCAAGGATTTTCCTCCATCACTTTCCTCCAAATGACTCCCTTAGCCTCTACATCTTTCTTCAATTGGTCCCATCCATCTAGCACAAGGTCTTTGAAACGCGCTTCGCTGTTAACTTCTTCTTTAATAGTTCCTTTTAGTACCAGAAATAATTCATATATGTATATTTTCAACGAAAGAAGGCTCAGTTTTTTCATAAATTCATTTTATTAAGAACGATAACTATTCTAAACCAACATCCCGTCATACAGTCTACATGAGCCCTAGCTTAAACTTCATTTCCAAAAATTGCAGGTTAGTGAATTAGTAATCTCATTTCCCGAAGCGACGTTTTCTTTTAGAAGGTAGTTCATCTGTCTGTCCGTTGATAATAACCAATGAGTTGTAACCGAAAATCCAAAGCACATATACATTTAATGTTATACATGGAACTTTAATCTTTCAATTAATTTCTTAAATGATAATTAAATCTTATAAAGTTATTGCGTTTTAGTATTTATCAGCCCCGTTACATCCCCCCCCGCTAATTTCTATGAAATTCGAAAAGAATTGAAATAGGAATTAATTATCACAGGTCCCTCAGGTGTTGGTTTTACAATGTGAGTTTTACATAAATACAAATAATAATAATGATAATAACAAATATTGAAAGTTGAAATTTGTTTTCTCTGGCTGCTCTGCTGGTTTTCCATCTGTAGCAAGCATAAATGTCCACTTTTTTCTTACAGGGTACTAACTCTGTTGCCATCAAGTGTATTTTATTTTTTTTATTTTTCTTCTTTTCTGCACGGTACTCCTGGAACAAGATACATAGTCTGCCAGCATTTAATCTTGTAGAAGAACAAAAATATAAACCTTTTTTTTTTTTTTTCTCCATTTTCAAAACATCAAACATATAGCAGTAACAACAAATCAGTTTCTGATTAAAGGTATTTGTCCATATGAAATGAGGTACCTGGACCAGAAAATTGTATAATATCTAACTAATTTACACGGGTCATTTTCTTGTTCAGCACTACTTTCTTTGGAATTCTTGTTTTCACATTGAAAGAATTATCAGTTTGCCTCTTTGAGCTCACAAAGTTATTTCATTTTATTGCACATTAATTCATCTTTTTCTTCAAAACATTCCCTTTCATTGCCTAGTAAAAGTTTATTTTCTTCGTTTCCTTATTCACTACAATCAATATTTTCTACATTAATATCCTCTTTAGCTGTCATAGCCTCCGCCTGTTTACTAAGCATACCATTTAAATAGTTACAAAAATTCTATTACCTGCCCTTGGGATTTATATTCTTCATAAGACCGATCCTTTTGAACAGTTTTACTGTTGGATAACCGGCAACATTATTTAAATCACATTTTTGGTCCCCGGACCAGTACAATCAACCCTCGCTAATACGACTGGGACACCATTGTTTCTTGCTAATCTAGCATCACTATAACAGCTTCATTTTTATTTCTTCAGTACATTACATTATATTCTAATGCTCCGGTATAACTTACAAACTATATATTTCCTAAAAGAAAAGTACCAATAGACAATAAACTTTTATGTAATGGTATGCTGTGGTAACAGCTGAAGACTGTACATCTGACCAAGATTGTCAATATTGGTAAATGACAGCTTCCACTTAGTGATTATAAACTTTTACTATCATTACAGTTGAAGAATTGTGTGCAGCCACAACAATCAGTACTATTTACAAGTGTTTTGTGGCACTGAATAACAATAATATGCCACTATAACTTAACAATAATAATAAATTCCAATATGACAGAGTTTATATGTACACACCTGTGCCCTGCACTAGTGTTAAATCTTTTTTTATTCACCTTAAACTAATTCATCATTTTCTGAGTTGTAGGTTCAATACCCTGATTGAATTTGTACACAGGATGAGGCAGTAAGCATAGCTTACCCCTCTACAAAAAAGAAAACCCTTTTTTCTATATTTCCAGTTCACTTTTTCCCAGTTATTCATACAAAACAACTTCCTGTTTACAGTGAATCTTACTTTGCCAGAACAGTAACATGGCAAACCAACTTCAAAAATATGTAAAGAACTCTGAAAATGTTCAACACCATTATTCTGTAACTGCTTTGATTCATAATCACAAACATAATTCTCCCCAACACTGGAAAAAATGTCACAGTTTACATCCTTCAAAATTATCAAACTACCTAATCCATCTACCTTCATTAAAGTCTCTTCCATCTGGTTACTTTCATGCTTAAATTCATCTTTCAAGTGAAACCCTTCTTTAACAGTTTGTCTATCCTTTACATGATTTACCTCATCACATTCTTCTTCAAGGAGGTCTTCTCGAGGGTCATTATGGAAAAAAGTCCTAACATCGCATATAGGAGATGGTCCAATTTCCTGTTTGGCCTCCACTTGGACCACAGTTTCAGCCATGTCTAGTTTTCCGACTGATTATTAAAAGCCTCATCTGGTTGTATCGCTTGTACAGTTTCATTGCCTCTTTGCCCACTTTCAGTTTTATAGAAACAATTATTTCTCCCTCTGAAATTCCCATTTCTCGCACGTTTAAAATACCTTACATTCCTCTGGTTATGATGAGTCATCTCATTTCTATTGGGTGCAGTTGAAAAATTGGGATTCCTCGGTTCTCTGCGCTGATAAACATCATTACTAGTGGGATTGCTGAATAGGTTCGGATCTCCTCCCCGACCTAAATTACCTCTTTCCCTGTTTCTCAGTTCCCTGTCATCAAAATCTTGGGCCCAACTCAGGAGGCCATCTATTGTGTTGATTGTATGAGGATTATAAAAAGTTTCTTGTAACCGGTAAGGAAGTCTGTTAATAATGCCTTTAACCACAGTTGTTTCCTCAATGGTTTGGTCCAGGTGCTTTATCCCAAGCCAACACTGATGGACGAAATCATGTAGTTTCTCCCTATTTTGATTGTATCGCCTACCATTACCCGTTACATCTTCCAACTGGTCTCCTTCCCTTCCCGCTGTTCATCAGTGCTACTTTTGGCATCCTCTCTTCCTTCATCCTCATAACATGTCCAAACCACTACAGTCTTTCCCTCCTTAACATCTTTTCTAATGTTTCCACTTGTAGCCACTCCCTGATGTTTTCATTTCTAATTTTGTCTTTCCTCATGACATTCTCTATCCCTCTCAGAAACCTCATCTCTGCTAATATCACTTTTCGTCCAAGTCCATGTTTCAGAAATTCCATCATAACATTCATTCATCATAATTAATACATCATATTTAAATTAAGTTAAATTAAATATTAGTACAGCAAACTTTTGGTGTAATTACTTGTTGTAAATCTGTGTGTAAAACAATTTAATACTTTTAGATTTACTGAATACAACATCAACTTATGGATTATTTATTTTTTATTTCACCAGGCTGGGGATCCTGAAGAAATGAAAGCAATTGAAAATATATTTGCCAGAAAAAGAACTGCACAAAATCCACTTCTAATTGGATCTGTAAAATCTAATCTTGGTCACTCAGAAGCAGTTTCTGGAATATGCTCTTTAGCAAAAGTTATACTCAGCTTTGAAAGTGGTGTTATTCATGCAAATATTAATTTCAAGAAACCACGCAAAACTATTAAATCATTAGTGAATGGTATAATTAAGGTAAGTATTTAAACACTGCAATTAGGGAACAGTAATTAATTTCATTAAATATTTTTTATTTCATAATTTTATTCAAGTACTTTTTTTTTTAGTTTCTTGGTTTCCTAATTTCTTACCATATGTAAGCTACTATCATGTTCACAAGTCACTGATCAACCTGAATTATGCATTGAATCATTTCCTCCTGCAACTAACTCAATCAGTTTTACACAACTGCAAATATGGTATTATGTTTTTCAGGTGGTATAGTTTGAAGACTATGCAAAACTGAGATTATCCCTATCCAAATAAATCGAAAATATTTCAGCTTTTTTATTTTATATACTAAAATATATATCACATTGCAGCAGTATATTGGGTTCAAACAAGTTGAAACCCATTCACATAACTTTTGTAAAACAACTGAAATTGATATAAAAGGTCACTACTTTGAATACAGTTCCTAGTCCAAACTACACTTGTTAATAAAACATTATTAGAAATTATGCTAAAATTCAATGATACATCTATATAATTATTTGGAGTAATCATTCATCTAAAAGGGAAATAATGATCATGACCACAAGCTGACATTGGATTTAAGACACAATTGTGTGAAGATTTTCTTTAATAGGTAAGCGGGTCATGGATTAGAATAGTTACCAAGAGATGTAATGAATATTTTAACAAAAATGCTTAAAGAATTTAAAGTTGAAATTTGTAGAGAGCAAAAGTAGTTGGGTACAGGAAAGGGGAAAATAGGTTTGTACAAAAATTACCACCAAATTATACACCCCACTGAATTTAAATTAAATTAAATAATAGATATGATTAGAAGACTGTGGTTTAATAGGGAGATTACGTACCTGCCATCTAATAGAGCCAACAGTGTACCAAGACAGAGTGTGTCTGAGGCAGCATTTGAATATCAAATCAATTATTACATGCACACTGAACATAAGATGTGTATGCATAACAAATTTGAACAATTATTGTAAATCCTGTGGTATTATGTTTTATTCATACCAGAAGTATTTATTGACTAATACTACATGTTGTATCAGATATAACTGTGAGTATTTTTTTGCACCTATTCAGCATGTTCTTCATACTTAAAACAACCTTGAACAGTCATTAAAAATCCTACGGAGTGAATCCCACATCAAATGCAGTTTTATTCATACCAGAAATTTTCGTTGACACCCCACGATATTTCAATACAATATTGTATTTTTCATTACCTGATCTGCATGCATCACATGCTGAAGCTAGCCGTGGATGATCTTTAAAAATCATACCTTCTAATTTCGCAAGTAGTATGAAGTGTTAGTTAACTCTACTCAATGTAACTAGTAAAGATAAATGGCCAAATACATCATCAATATTTTTTGAACCTATCCTGCACAGGCTCCATGCTGAAGCTAGCCAAAAATGGACATAAAAAACCTGACTTCTATATTCCCATGTGGAATGAGGTTTTATTTGTGTTAGAAGTGTTTATTAATGATATGTGTTGTTTACCAGGTAAATAGCCAACTAACAGTATTTTTGACACCTTGAGATGTCCCCTCTTGTCATAAATTAAGTTACCTTTGTTCTGCATAAATTTTTGTAAATAATGTAGAGGGCAAAAGTAGATGGGTACAGGAAAGTGGAAAAATAGGTTTGTACAGAAATTTCCACCAGAGCACTATGGCATTTTGCCTGATCTGCCACCATATTGTTACACTACTGTCAATATGAATGTCATTGGCAGTGATAAAACAGGCATGGTTACAATTTTGAAGAGATGCTGCTTGGAGTCGGCTGATATGATGTCTTTATTTTAAACTGCTTAGCCAGCATTTTATGGGACTTATGTCTAAGCCTTTTCATAAAAGGTTCTACGGTCAGTCACTGGACCCCATATCCTGTCACCAGAGACAACGGCTTCAAAATGTCTGCCTCACTTCCATCAAGGAACACAAGTAAAAACCACGTAAGAATTAGACACCACACACACATTTTTTTGTCCAGACTGGCTCATGCACGAATCCACACTCATCTTGCAATCACAAGATATTACACAAAGTCCTCACCATTGAAGTACCCACATACCTCCTGCTTGCAAGCCACTATTGGCCCCAAAGATCATACTCAGTGATGTACGAGGTGTGTTCAGAAAATAACGGGAATTTTCGTTTTTTGAAAAAAATATTTATTTATTTGTCTACATTAATGTTGTCGCCTTCAAAATAGTCCCCATTAGATATTATGCACTTCTGCCAGCGCTTCTTCCAATCGTCGAAACACTTCTCAAACTCGATTTTTGGGATAGCCGTTAGCTCTTTCAGCGATGCGCTTTTAATGTCATCTATGCTTGTAAAACGACGGCCCTTTAAGGTTCTCTTTATTTTTGGAAATAGGAAAAAGTCACACGGAGCCATGTCTGGCGAATATGGAGGCTGGGGCATCGTTACAGTATTGTTTTTGGCCAAGAATTCACGAACAAGCAACGAAGTGTGAGCTGGTGCATTATCGTGGTGCAAAAGCCATGAATTGTTTTTCCACAAATCCGGACGTTTTTTTTCGGATTGCTTCACGCAAACAGCGTTGAACTTGTAGGTAGTACTCCTTATTTACCGTTTGACCTTGTGGCAAGAATTCACTATGCACTATGCCATTAAAATCGAAGAACACAGTAAGCATAACCTTCACGTTCGACCGCACTTGTCGAGTCTTTTTCGGTCTTGGCGAGCCAGGATGCTTCCACTGAGACGATTGAGCCTTAGTATCGACGTCATATCCGTAAACCCATTTTTCGTCACCTGTTATAACACGTTTCAGTAATTCTGTATCGTCGTTGACTTCATTTAGTGACTCCTGAGCAACTTCCATTCGCCGCTGTTGTTGTTCAAAATTCAACAATTTTGGAACAAATTTTGCTGCCACGCGTTTCATACCCAAAACATTTGAAAAAATTTCATGACATGAGCCAATCGATATGCCAACATCATCAGCAACTTCTCTGATTGTGATTCGGCGATCATTCATAACCATTGCTTTCACTTTTTCCACCGGTTGTTGATGTGCTGGGGCGTCCGGGGCGTTCGTCATCTTCACGGCCATCTTGGAAACGCTTATACCACTCGTAAACTCTTGTTTTACTCATAACAGACTCACCATAGGCCTTTGTTAACATATCACACACTTTGTTACACTTTATTTCATGTTTTACGCAAAATTTGATACAAATTCTTTGATCCATTTCTTTTAACAAACGAAAATCGCCGAGCTCATAAAAACACGTCTAACCTTAGCGGCTGCCTCAGACAATGTAAGCAATGAATACAGCTGAAAATTTTATCATATTTCCAGGGCATGTATACCAACATAACAATTTTTTTTTTTTTTTTGACAATTGGACTCTCCAAACCCGCGAAATTTAAAAATTCCCGTTATTTTCTGAACACACCTCGTATCCAGCAACCATTATACCTATTGTCCCCACCTGCTGCCTGTTTGTCCAGCACTTCAATCTTCACACAAATGTATCTAATTTTATAGGGGCTGATCACATGTGGTACAATAAAACCTGTTTTTTCTTGGGTAACTGTGAATTTCCATAAAAATATTACCTTCCTAATTCATATATGTATTTAGCTTTTATTCATGTCAGAAGTAATCAGTACTGCTATATGTTGTATCCAAATTTGTAAAAAGGTCTCTACAAGAGCTTGCATGCACCACCTGTATTAAAATTAAATAAATAATAAAAATATGTCATATGACCACAATGAGTATTTTATGTGATGAAGTTTTTGACTGCATGTTATATAGAAAATTTACTTTTCAAAATATTTCAGATAGTATAATTCTAACAAATTTCTGACAGTTATTTAACTTTTAAATATGTTTGAAGGTTGTAACTCAGCATCATCTATATCCTGGAGGCCCAATCGCCATAAACTCCTTCGGTTTTGGAGGGTCAAATACACATACTTTACTAACACCAAACCAGAAGGAGAAAGTAAATTGCGGAGCTCCTAATGACAAAATGCATAGGCTTGTCATTGCATCAGGACGCTCTGCAGAGGCTGTAAATTCAATCCTTAATAAAGTAAGTAGATAAAAAGAGAGAGAGAGAGAGAGAGAATGTCTTTTCACTTATAAGGATGGCGGCCTGTCTAACTTCCTAGCAAGATTTCAATCGTTTATAACTCTTAGGCTAATAATAAAAGAGCAATTTGTCAGGCAGAAGTGATGCTGGGGGTTTCAACACTTTCGCCTAAACTTTGAACAGTTAAGTTCCTGACCGGTGTGACCTTCTGGTACCTTTAGTATATAATAAAATGGCTGCCACACATTCATATTATAAACCCCAAATGTAAAGGGTAAAAAGAAACAAATTCACTTGACACAGTTTAAATATCACAAAATACTTATATTCTTGATAAAAGTTCACTTGAACATTGTTGGTACCAGAAACGTAGATAAGCCATCAAACAACAGATCCATTGAAGGTTAACAGGTTAAGCAGATTCTTATGAGAAGACAAACTCACTAAGTCCCCCTAACATTAGTGAGTACACTACTAAGGCATGTTGGAATTTGCCAAAACTGCTACCACTCAGAGCGGTTCGCTCCGCTAACTTGCGTGAAGTTACGCAGTCACTTTCTGGCAAAAGAATGAGACAATCTAAGCTAGCTGCAGGGTGTTTTATAAGCTTCCCACAGCATAAGACATCAGCAACGTTTTTCTTTAATTAATATCACCCATAGTACTCTATAATTTAACTTAAATTTATACAAGAGCTTCATACGATCACATTCTATCTGTTTTAATTCAATTTAGCATTCAAAATTGATTCTATAAGATTAAAATTGAAGTCTCTTATGTCACTGGTTGGCACAATTTTTACGTGCTACAACAACAATTAATGACAGTCTATTGTAAGGCACCCTTTAGTTCACTCCCACTAGCCTTCATCAGCAGTAAAATATTTGGTAGATCAATTGTGAAGTCGCTTATGCAGGACTTAGAAATTTTGTGTAAGATAATTGTCAACTTGAAGAAATTTCCCAGTATTCATTTCCAGAGTGAAAACTCATCATTAGAATCATTTTAAAGTGTATTTATTATATTGGGAAAAATTTATTTTAAGAGATAATTCAGTTTGTTCACGTTTTGAAACATACGACTAGTAAAGTGAAAATCCAAGATATTAAATATCTTTGAATTGAATAAAGCTATTGCTGAACTTTTATCACCAGCTTTAGTCAGCATTGATCCGGATATTCTGATGGTAAAATTAAATATTTTGGCAAAGTTTAATTAGCAGTTTTAGTTAAGAGAAAATATGAACTTTTTAATTAAAAGGAACAAAATTGTGAAATTTATATCAGTAAATAGCCTAAATTGAGAAGATTATGATTATATAATGGTTTTGGTAAAAAGTTTAAGCATTTGTGACATGATTAAGTTTATATAGATAGATTTGTCGTTGATTGTTGATGAAGCGCGTACAAATTCTGCCAACCGCTGACATAGGAGACTTTAATGTTAAGCTTGTAGAAACCCTTTTGGATGCTAAATTATAAATTAAAACAGATATCTTTAATTTAATTTAATTTAATTGCAATGGAGCACACGCTCCGGTGGCAATTTCCCTACACACCCAACTTCCCGCTATACTTCGCTCACCTACATTTGCCCTCTACAAATTTTAACTTTAAATTCTTTTAATGTTTTCGGTAGGTTATTCGTCATTCCCCTTGGTAACTCATTCCAATCCCTGACACCATTACCTAAAAAAGAAAATCTTCCCACACCCTTGTGCCTGAAATCGAGTGCCAGCTTGTGGTCATAGTCATCTTTTCCCTTCCATGAACTACTTTTCATACCTACTGCAATATCTTTCCATGCTTCATAGCCAGTATACACCATGTACACTCCCATTACCCTCCTCATCCTCCTCCTGTTTTGCAATGAATCCCATTCCAGCTCCTTTATCATATCTGTCACTGATTGCATTCTACGATAATTTCCAGAAACAAATCTAGCAGCCCTTCTTTACACCTTCTCCAACTCCTGTATTTGATACTCAAAATGTGGGTCCCATACTACACTACCATATTCGAGCAATGGTCTGACCAAAGATTTGTAACCCAATTCCTTTACCTCTCTCGTGCATCCCCTCATCACTCTCTCCAACAACTGCAGGATTTTGAAACCTTTTCCTACCACCTGTCCAATGTGTCCTGCCCAGTTAAGCTTGTTATCAAATGTAATGCCAGGATATTTACATTTCAAGTCTTCAGCAAGCAATTCTTTCCCCACCTTATATTCATAATTAACCTTTTGTTTTTTATTTGTGTATCTAATTAGCTGACTCTTCTTTGCATTTATCTTCATGCCATGTTTACCAACCCAACTAGATATCCTGTCCAGATCACCCTGCAACTGTTCACAGTCCTCTATCGTTTTGATCCTTTTATGCAGCGTTATGTAATCTGCAAACAATCTAATTTCAGATAGTAAACAATCAACACAATTATTCATTAGAATAATGAATAGCAATGGTCCCAATACGCTACCCTGTGGCACTCCCATTTTTACTTCCACTTCCTTTGATACTTCATTTCCTACCCTAACTTTCTGTTTTGTACCTTTTAAAAATTCTTCTATCCAGCAAATCACTTTCTCATCCACTCCAATAGTTTTTACCTTATTTACTACCATTTTCTGGCTTACACATGATCATAGGAAACCCTTGTAAAAATTGCAAATTAAATTATTTCGTTCTTTGGGAGATATTAATTAAAGTTACTGATGTCATAGGCCATGGCATGCTTATACAAGGCCGTGCAGCCACCATGATTTTTCTCATTCTCTCAGTGATTTGGACAGAAGTAGCTTTGTACCATTATGTAGTCTCATTCTTGTGCTGGAAAGAGATCATGCAACTCCGCACTAGTTAGCGGAGGTAATTGCTCCATGTGGTTGCAGTTTCGGCAAATTCCAACATACCGTAGTACTCACTAATTTTAGGGGTACTTAGTGAGTTTGTCTTCTCATACAAATGTGCTTAACCTGTAATCTTCAATGAAACTGTTGTTCGATGCTTTATCGACGTATCTGGTACCGACAATGTACAAGTGAACTTTAGCAAGAATATAAGTATTGTGTTACTCTGAAACTGCGTCAAGTGACTTTTTTTTCAGTTACCTTTCGCATTTGTGGTTTAATACTAATGCGTGACAGCTGATTTATTTAATATTATAGGTACCAGAAGGCTACACATGGTCATGAACTTAGCTGTTAACAGTTCAGGCAAAAGTGTTAATCCCCCCCACAAACATTTCCGCCTGACACTATCTTTAAAATATTAATTATCTATCAAATAATTAAACTTTTTACCAAAACCACTATATATTCATGATCCTCTCAATTCAGCCTATCCACTGATATAAATTTCTCAATTGTATTCCTTTTAGTTAAAAAGTTCATTTTTTCTCTTAATTAAAACCACTAATTAAACTTTGCCAAATAAGGTACTTTTACTATCACAATATTTGGAACAGTGCTGACTATAGCCAGTGATAAAAGTTCAGCTGTAGCTTTACTCAATTCAAAGATATTCAAATCTTAAATGTTATATTTCCTAATTGTGCATTTCAAAACATGAACAGACCTAAATATCTCTTCAAATAAATTATTCCTGAAATAATGAATACACTTTAAAATTATTCTTATGATTAGTTTTCACTGTGGAAATGAATGCAGTAAAATCCATTCAAGTTGAAAATTCCTTTACTCGAAATTTCTAAGTCGAACACAGGTGACTTCAAAATCAATCTATAAACTATGTTATTGTTGTGCTTTTAGTGACCTAAAGGGTACCTTACATGCTCCTCCAAATTTAAACTTATTTCTGCAAGGCAGCAGTAAATGAGTTGAAATTTTACTAAAAATAAAAAGAAAACCTAATATTCCCCCCTCTTTGGGTGATAAGAGCTAGTCTTCTCCTCCCCCTCACACATTCTATTACAAAGCAAAATTCACTTGCTCTCACTCATATCATCAGAAAAATTGAAAATTACTTAAAAAATTGAAAATTGTTTGAAATACACAAAAATTACAAACATATATAAATTCCCTAACTTCTGGTACCGTCCCTAATCATTTAGAAAACATTATATCAGTACTTAAAATATAACAAGTTTTAACATGTAAATTCAAAATGTAACATGTGTTACGTGGAATTCATACAAAAAAAAATCACAAATATTAATGCTTTCAGTATTGTTTGCAAAAGTCCTAATTTTATCACTGTTAGAGTGTCTTTATCAGTAAATTACAAAATTAGGCACTTTACCACACAAAAATTCCTCCCAGTTTGGTGGTTTCACAAAGTCCTGGCATGGATCGACACACTTGTATAGAGCCGATAAGAATTCAAAGTAACACTCCAATGGGCTTGGCTACAGAGCAGAATGTTTGTTCCCTGACCCCTGACATGGAACGTTTTCAGTGAAAGCTGCAGGCAGCAAGCTGTCAAACAAAAATTAAGTTTTAGTCCCTGTTCTTAACTGTTAAAGCTTAAATTAAAATACAAAAGAAAGTAAGAAACATTAATGTAAAGAAAGAAATTAGTTAAATCATTACAAGTTAGTCTGAATCAAAATATTACAAAAATGAATATTATTTACAAAGTCTTGTATAAGAAAGTTACAAATGCCTTTGTTGATAGCAAGTAGTTACACAAAAAGTTCGAAAACTTTTGGCTTTTGGTAAGATTAACAAAATTTAAAGTATAAAGTACAATGAAATAGTTATTACAAAATTTATAAAAATACAATTTCAAACTTATAACTAAAAGATGAGATATATACATCCAATTAAACACACGAGGTATTTAGTAGAGCATTTTGGTGATCGCCTCTAGTTATCCTAATAACACATCCTGTTTCTAACCAAATGTTCATATTATCTGAAGATAGCAAAAGTTGATCTCAATAGATATGAAACTCAGTTTCACCTCATCAGTATACTGATGCACAAAATTCTACAAAATCATCACTTGTTATGTATCACAATGATAGTTGTTTTCACCAGTACACTGATGCAAAAAATTTGTACAAGATTCACAATTGGTATTATGACATATTTGATGTGAGAAAAGGGTTCTATTCATTTGTATCTATACTGGTATATCTATCCCCTGGACCACATATCCAATAATGTTACAAAGGAAAAGTTATATACTCCCATCAGTTATACTCCATCAATATCAATTCAAGTATTCTCCTAAAACTGATATCATCATAGTATGCATATTGTGCATCAAAGCACATAGAAAATCATTTGTGGTTGGAAAAATAAGACAAAGTGCAATTTAAATACTACATAAAGCATTGAAATGTTACTTGAATATTATAATGATCAAATGTTTTAGAAAGAATGTGTATGTCTTCCTCACATTACTTAACATCCTTCGACATCCTAAGTGCAAGAAACAATATGGGATTGCATTCCCAAAACCTTTTCTATGGTACAACTATAAAACAACTCGTAAGGTAATACAATACATTCAGTGTAGCTATGAATTCATTCTTCAACTGCAAAAACTGTTACCTGTTATTAGTTTCAACTTCATTTCTAATTTATCACCTGAAACAAAGTCAATTGTTTCCACTTGTATCTATATAGTTTATGCTGAATAGCAGTGTTTCCTATATATGCTATTTAATAAGTAGTGTTTCTCATGCTGTCATTGTCAACACATTTATTTTTACACATTTATAATATTTGTGGTCACCGCAAACTTTGTGGTGATGCCTAAATTACTTATATATAATGTGTGTCATACCACACTTTTGGCTGCATATGCACTTAACTAAGCAGTCACATGCTGCATGAACACTTATGTATTTTTATTATAATATTAATATCGTAATAAATGAATGGGAGGTAATACAAAAAAAAATTAGCAACCCAATCCTTTGTGGGTGAAGCAAATACAATAATGTCTCAGGTGTAGTTTCTAATATCTGTCCCTGGACTTAAAATATAAAGTGTTCCCCAATAATGAATAACCTCTTCTCTTGGGGGAGGGGGGCATAGGAAAACACATTACATCCTCATTACCATTTCAATATTTGCATCAGCTATATCATGTGCCCAAATGACTCCAACCCCTCGATACTCCATATTCACATCAATGAGCTCCACCTCAGGAGAATCAGAAATCCTATCAAAACTAAATTGTTGCATGATTCCCATGAGTAGATGGTAAGAAAACATTATATAATAGTACTTCATAGATAGTAAATGTTTGTGCAACACTATATGCTCCAATACATGCTCAAAAATCAAAATCAGCTCAGTAATTGTCTCAGAAATACAATATTGGATATAGTTAACAAACACCCAAATATTACCAACATTAAATAAAAAGATACAACTTGTCTTATAAACTCCTCATGTCCTCAATCCTTTGGTGTGCACATGGAAGTCAAGGCAAGTTAGTTTGAGTTTTAAAATGTTTCTCCTTTCTCCAAAAAGTGTTATCTTCTCAGAGGACAAAATGATAAATTAACAAATTTCTTTTTAGGTGGCCCTCCAAACTGTGAGTGATTCAAATTAATTCTTTTCCTCCTGGCTTTCCTGTGCTGTGGAAAAAAAAAAAAAAAAAAAAAAAAAAAAAAAAAAAAAAAAAAAAAAAAAAAAAAAAAAAAAAAAAAAAAAAAAACAGCTGGGTTGTGAAATGTGAGGTTTATTTTTCATTTTCACCATTATTCGAAAAATATTCAAAATTCTTTCCATCTTATTACTTCTAGTGGGCTGCAGCTTGTTACTAATGCATGAAAGCTACCCTGTGAATCAGAATGAAAATTCCCAAAAGTAAAAAGAACTGAAAAATATTAGTATGTGAGCACCTGGAAGATTCTAATGGAGAATGAAATTGAAAAATTGTTTATTAATACTACAGTATTCTCAATTAGGAATAGTATTTGGGGACAAATTAATAGGAATACTTTCAGGAAACATTGCCTGGAATAACTGATGTTTTAGTTTTTCAACAAAAGTTAGCTTGATTCGATTTTCAAACAGTTTGGGTTTAAGAACAGTAGGTTCATATGAGCAAACAGTATGTGTCTGGTGATCCGTTAATTGTAAAGTATTCTGATCATAAACTATTGTAGTAGTGAAATTGATTAACTCCTCACAGTCAGATAAAGTTACTGGAAAATTTTCATTATCACAATAAATATTCTCAATGAATTGTAATGATTTAGGATCTGAGTAGTCAGTACTTTCAGTGGTAGGCAAAACATCTGTTTCAATATCAAGGTTAGTTACAATCTTACTATTCACAACATGTGGTGTAAGATCAGCTGATAGGTGTACAGATATTGCAGCACCAGGAAAATATTCAAACTGTTACTAGCAGTAATAGATTGTGAGGGTGAAACTGTATTAATGAATCTCTGGTTTCTTACTCGCGGAAGTTATGAATTGATACCAGCTCTTTTAAAATACTTTTAATATTACATATTTGTCTGGTGGTGTGTTTAGAGAATTTGAATGTAGTAAAAGTATCATAGTTTAAATAGTTCAAAAAGTGTTGGTTCGACAAGTTTGAAACACGTGTGTTTTGTTTACATTATACTAATACCCATTAAAGGTAATTAATCTTCTATCAGTGAAGGAAATAAGAAGTTACTAACAAGTTTATTGTTAAAATTGGTTTGCTTGTGTGGTAAACGGAAAAAGGTGTGCCTTGTGGAAATTATATTGCAAAATAAGGAAAGGTATTTATAGGTTAAGTTACAACTCTCTTCAGGGGCTCATATTTTGTTTTGTTTAATATCTCAATGAGCATGAAGTGTGGTGGCTGTCGCATTGTTGTAAAGCAGTGAAAAAGCTGTAATGATTGTGGAGTTTGTTTTAATCCGAAATGTGGCTACATGGAAGCTGAAAATGCGCTTCACTCTCCTTGAAGTTGTTTGACTTGCAAAAGTAGCAAGGAAAAGAGGGAACTAGAAAGTAGGATCTCTTGTCTCGAATCCACAGTGGCTGAACTAACTAAAGAACACAGTGTTTTGCAGGCTGAAAAAGCAGCATTAAATGTTAAGGAATTCCTGTGGATTGCAACCAAAACTGGAGGGAAACAACAGGACCTGCATTCTACAAATTTTCAGTTGGAAGTTTCCAATACTTTTGGGGTGTTGGAGAATCTAACTGAGGATGTATGAGATATCACAACAGGGCTGTCTCATTGCAACAAAGCTGTAAAAAAGCACATGCAAAGCTCGTAAAAAGAAATCCAAGAAGGTGTTATTGCTTGGAAGTAGTCATGGTAGGGGATTAATTGCAATGTTACAGTCAAGCCTGGGCTCTGATGTTGAGGTGTGTAGTATATTTAAGCCTAATGCAGAACTTGGCAATTTTGTGGATGAAATTTCAAACCTGGGGAAAGATCTTACTAAAGAGGATCAAATAATTATAGTTGGGGGTCCTGGAAATAGTCTCTCCAGAAATCTCAATTATTGTTTTGAAACAGACATTGACAAGATTGCTAAAAACACCAATCACAACAAATTTTGGTTTTGTTCACCTCTTCAAGCGTTATGATATATCCTGGATGCGTGGTCATGTACAGCGTACACAGGCAGATCTGCATTGTGTCAGGCTGACCAAACACTTATTGGTCTGATAGCTGTTTCCATGGACTCCACCTGAATGTTCGGGGCAAGAAGAAGCTAACACAACTGATTGCCAGTAGCATCAGGAGAGGCAGGTTGGATGTGGTAACTGGTGGTAGGACTCAGTCTCTTTTAGGCCAAATATCAGGAGTAGGAAGAGATATTTAATAAATGTACATAATGATATTACAGCCAAAAATAAAGAAGGTCAGTCTAAAATAACTTTGTTTCATCAGAACATTAGGGGTATCTTAAGCAAACTTGATGACTTGTGAATATCTATAGAAGAAACCCAAAAATCATTGGACCTTAACATAAATATCGTATGTCTGACAGAACATCATCTGAAGAATTCTGAAATATGTCTCCTCCATTTTATTGGATATAGATTAGCTTCATGTTATTGCAGACGAGAGATGAGAATGGGTGGTGCAGCAATATATGCAAGAGAAAATTCTGAGACAAAATCTTCATATGTAAGTAAATACTGTATAGAACAAGATTTTGAATGTTGTGCAATACAGTTAGAATTAGAAAACAAATATCTTATAGCGCTGACAGTTTATAGGGCTTCCACAGGAGACTTCAGTAAATTTTGTAATAAACTTGAAGCAGTTCTATTAAATTTATCACGAACTAAAAGGGAAATTATCCTCTGTGGAGACTTCAACATAAATTTTGCTGTAGAATGTAACCATACAGATTATCTTCTAGGAATGCTTAGATCATTCAATCTCTATCAAACCATAAATTTCCCAACTAGAATACAAAAAGATAGTAGTACCACTATTGATAACATTTTTGTAAAGCACAATAAAACAGAAATACATGGAATAGTTCCAATGGAAAATGGTTTGTCAGGCAATAATTCTCAAATAATTACTTAAAATAACAAAAAGAAAGGATTTGTCAAAGTTAGGCCATTAAAGAACAATTCAATAAAAACATTAAATGATGAACTTCTCAATGAGGACTGGAGCACTGTTTATAAATTAAAAGGGATAAACAATAAATTCAATTACTTTCACCAAAGGTTTTTGGAAATTTACAAAAGGTGTCTCTCTACAAAACTAGCTCCAATTGGCCAAAAACAATTAAACAAAAATTTTGTTACAGTTGGTATTGAAACATCTTGCAGACATAAAAGGGAATTGTATGTAAAGGTTAGGAATACTGATAATATGCTTCTCAGACAACATTACAAAACTTACTGTAGAATTTTAACCAAAGTAATAAAAGAAGCTAAATGTTTGGCTATAAACGATGAGATTAGTAGTTCAGATAATAAGATAAAAAGTGTTAGGAACATTATTAAAAGAGAAACAACTGTATCATCCCTTGAACATAAACCGATATCTATAAGCAATAATGATAAACTTGTAAATGACCCCTCTTATGTAGGAAGTACTTTCAATAACTACTTCTTAACAGTTGTTGAAAAAATAAAAGGAAAATATATTGGGAATATGGATGTTATAGCAATACTTAAATCCTTTTAACCAAAAACAGCACCTGTGTCTCTATTTCGCACCAGTCAAAATGAAATTGAAAAAATTATTAAATCTCTCAAAAATAAAAATTCAGTTGGTTATGATGAGGTCAATTTTGGTAACTACAAGATTCTCAACAGTGAAATTTTAAAATTTTTCATTGAAGCCAGAAAATTTAACATTTAAATTATCATGAACAGTCTGTAAATTGTCATGGACAGTTTGGATTTATTTTTCAAGATCCTGTGTCTTTGTAGAAACATCCTGTATCACTGTATCTCCTAATGCTTGACAAGAATTAGTTATAACAGTAGTTGGGTGACTTTTCAACTCCTGAGTCAATTCAAGTTTTTGAGTTTATATTTTTTACCTAACGTTTTATCGCATGACTGGTTATAATTATAAATGACTCAGTTCTTTCACATACAACAGATTACATTTATTGTTCACAACTCAATTTCCTCTAGGAACTACATCAGACTTAGAGTATTCAGCAGTGAAATGGTTTCAAAGGAACCGTTCGGTCTTTACGTCGCTAACCTCTAGCTATCTCTTGATTTTCTTATCGCCATGGCAACTTACATTTCCTTGCTATAGGAGTAAATATATCGATTTTTGTTTAATTTCATGGCACAAAAATATGGTTTTCTTATGAAATGTTTCTGTTCTGTCACATGCCTCCTCAAGTTCACCATGTCTTTGCTTAAAAGACATTGGTAAACTTATAAACATAACCTTGCATTCAGTGATACTCTTTCCTCTGTTCATAGTAGAATGTTTTACAAAACATTTTACAAAACAGTCTCTTCTTAATACTAACAACATAATGAAATGAACTAAAAAAAAAAAACAAAAAACAAAAAAAAAACATGTATTGTCTTGAAATATCTAATAATGAAAACATACATACTTACAGCATTCTAGCTTAACATCACATTACCATGACATCAAATTAAAATGTAACTGACTACATCTTTCCAAGTCAAAGCTACACTTTCTGATCTAAGTAGTTTCATTTCTTTTAAACTATTGATCAGGCAATCTTTTTTGGGCAAAAATAAAAATTATTAATTATTTTCCCATGAATATGACAGTTTCTACCATCCGTTTCAACCACATTTGTGTATGTTTGTAAAAATAGATTAATTATTTGGAAGTAGTTACTCCATAAGGAAAAAGGTACCTGGACCAAAAAATTATTTTTATAGCATTAAACTATTGGACATGCTTCATTTCCTTAAAAGGTTTAAGTGCAGTGACATGATAGTTGCCTTTCAATGTCTTACTACCTGGGACAATTAAGGTATACGAATTAAAATTGGTCCTATTAAAAATCTCATATGGGCCTTCATACAAAAAATGATTTTTTTTTTTTTATTTCCTTGTCAACAGCAGAGGATTTAAAGTGTGTTTGTACTAAAACTAACTGACCAACATCACACACCATAGGTTTAAGATTACTTTGTCTTTCTCTTCTCCTTTTTGCATGTTTATGGAGTTCATCTAGTGTGATTTTGAGTTTGTCTACATAATTAGATTGCGTCGGTGGAAACCGAATGTATTCATCCACCATTTCTGTCACAGTTTGATCCTGCTTTTTGAATTTAGCTTCTAAAGATTCAATTTTAGAGTTAACAGATATAAATTGCTGTTGCTGATTTTTAAACCTTGTACCTAGCTTTTGATCTTGCTTCTGAAATTTATCATTAACTGTATAACTGACATGTTGAAAATTATTCTTAATTCCCTGTATTTCCTGATATTGAATATCGAATTTAGCATCTAATTTCTGATTTTGAATATCAAATTTCTCTTTTAAATGTTGAAAGGTAGTTTCCTGTTTATTAAATTTCTCATTAAAATTTTGAAAAGTAGCTTCCTGATGTCCAATTTGGAAATGAGAATGGCAAATAATATGGTGACTTCTATAGGCTGCATATTTCAAGCATTTTGTGTAATTGATGATAGGTTTTTCATAGCTGAATCTATTGCAAAATCTTTCTCACTCTTAGTTTAAGTGAAACCCCTAACATCGCGGCCAGAATCTAAACTACAGTTGTCATGTTGGTTATCAAGGTGGTTTTCAAAGTTATCAGCTAATGGAATTGTATCACATTGTTGTGTAATTTAGTTGGCCTTATTGGCAACTGAGATAATGAGAAGGGAGAATGTTTGGTATCAGTTTTAGTAAGTTACCCAAAGTGATATTCCCCCCCCCCCCAAAAAAAAAAGATAACACTATCAGGTGTAGAAGAGAATGTAACAATCATATTGGTAGTAGTCACAATGTCGTACGAATTTGCTGAAGGAAGTTATGCGCAATTTTAAAATCGGAACAAAGACGCTTTGTACCCATGATGACGCAACACCCAGTAGGTTCATAGAGGTATGAAAGAATGATAGTAAATGAATTTAGATACAGGGATGAAAGTATCAAATCTTGATTTAGATGTACAAAATATGGTTTCAAACAGAATTTCGAGTAAATATGATGAGTTTTAAGGTAAGTTTTCAATAAAGGGAAAAATAGTAAGTTGAGAATAAAATAAGTATCAAAAGAAAATTATATCAGATTAAAGGTGTTCTTGAGGAAAGATGATGACAGCAGTTTGAGATCGTTGAGTTGAGTCAAAGTATTTTAAAAGTAATTTCAAAGCGAAAGTGGTTAAAGCATCGTAGCTAACCAGATTGTCGAAAATGGATATAAACGGAAGTTGACTAAGGAGAAAGAAAAAACTAGAAAAAACATCTGGGAGGCACCCTATTTCTATGAAAGCCGAATTTTTTTAATTAAGTTTGGCGGAAAGTTTTAGCAAAACAATGCAATCTCAATATAAGATATTTAATTTCAAAATATTTAATCTGAATTCAATGATGGCCACAAAGAAGGGATGAAAACGTAGAGAGACGGTATTGCTATGTCCTTACGACGGCCGAACGTCACACGTCAGAAGGCAGTCCACGGAGAAAGTCACGAGCAACCCGAACAAGTCCCAGGAGCAGGCCGAAACGTAATCCAAAAAACGCGCACTTGCAGAGTCCGCCGTGAGATTCACAGAGTCCGAAGAGAGTACCAAGACGTAGCCAAGAACAAGCACTGTCAGAGTCCGGCGTGAGGTTCACAGAGTCCGAAGAAAATACCAAAATGTAGCCAAGAACGAGCACTGTCTGAAGTCCGATAGGCGATTCACAGTAAGAGAGAGTACCGAAAGCGCAGTGAACACTGAACTGAGGAGTGGAGCTGTGCGGGCTTTATTTATATGCGCGGCGGGTCGGCTCCGATTGGCCGCCGCGGAAAACTATGATGTGGTGGCGCTGGTTGCTCCGATGCCAGCGCCGTCTATATGAAGTCGATATCCATGCCCTCTGCCGGGCATGCGGCGATGTCGGGACGGGATACCAGATCCCTCCCCCCTGAAGTGAGCGCGTACGGACGGAAGCGCCCTCGACGATGCTTGGGGTGATGAGGCTGGAATGGCTGTGGTATCCTGGCCGCATCATTCTCGGTTTGCGCCGACGTACTCCCTGGTTGAGGACGAGGTGACGTGGGTGCCGATGTGATTGGTCTGGTGACTTGTTTTTAGGCGGCCGTAATGGAGAACTGACCCCGCAGGGGAATGTCACTATCCCCATACGATACTAGACGCCGTGAAGGTGGAGACAACGGTGGTGAGCCTAGTTGGACATAGGTGGCTTGGTTTATCAGTGAGACTGTTGCCCCTGTGTCTACTTGAAAACGGATGTCCTGGTTGGCGACTCTAAGAGTTAAGAATAGTTTCTGTGAGAGTGGGTCGCCAGTATGAGCTGCGGTCTGTAGTGTATTGACCGTTTCTTGCTGCATGCGGGCCATCGGGCTGGGGCGAGGGACCCGGTTTCGGCAGACTGACCACAAGTGTCCCTCTTTACCGCAGCGTGTGCAATGTGCCCAACGGTCAGGGCAATCCGCCCGTGAGTGCGAAGTGAAGCACTGTGGGCAAGACGTCAGGGGCCTCTGGATCCGTCGGCGTGGTGGGGTTCGGGGTTCGGACGTCATAGATACGTCGGACAGCGATGGCGTCCTGCTTTGTTGGCGTCTGGAGCGCGTCATGGGTGTGCCTCCTACGCGGGAGTTGCGTTGTGTCGTTTTGACCGCCGCTACTTGTGGGCGTGCCATGAGGCGCTCGTTCGCTGACCGGGCAATTTCATGCGATGGTGCGATGCATAGAATGTCCTCGAGTGATGGGTTATCCAACTTCAGTGCCGCTGTGCGCACCTCTGTGTCTGGAGCTAACTGCACTACGACGTCGCGGATCAGGGAGTCTGCGTATGAAGCCTTGCACTCTGCGTTTGAGCAAGTGAAGTCGCATTTGCGGCTAAGACCTTGGAGATCTGTCACCCATGACTGGTATGATTGTCCTGGTTGTTTGTGATACTGATGGAACTCAAGGCCGGAGGCCTCCACATGGTATCTTTCCGAGTAGTAGCTTGTTAGCAGTGTACACATTTCCTTGAATGTAGGGGCGACCGGATCGGATAATGGGGCCAGTTTCCGCAGGAGGAAGAAAGTGTCGGGTGATGCCCACGACAGAAACAGTGAGCGCTGTAAGGCATCGTCCGTCACCTGGAACGCCGAGAAATGCTGTTTAAGCCGATGCAAATATGTGTCCCAGTCTTCCTTGGCGTCATTAAATGGTGGAAACGCCGGAGGCCGGATGTGCGAATTTTCCTGGGCCTGGACTGATTTAGCCTCCTGTGCTAACATTTTCTCGAGTATTACTTAGAGCGTTTGCTGTAGCACCGCTGTCTGCTGTTGTTGTTGCTCCAGAATGCGAGTCACGACATCCATGATGCCTGCTGATAACCTTTTTCCTCGTCGCCAATTGCTATGTCCTTACGACTGTCGAACGTCACACGTCAGAAGGCGGTCCACAGAGACGGTCACGAGCAACCCGAACAAGTCCCAGGAGCAGGCCGAAACGTAATCCAAAAAACGCGCACTGGCAGAGTCCGCCGTGAGGTTCACAGAGTCCGAAGAGAGTACCAAGACGTAGCCAAGAACGAGCACTGTCTGAAGTCCGATAGGCGATTCACAGTAAGAGAGAGTACCGAAAGCGCAGTGAACACTGAACTGAGGAGTGGAGCTGCGCGGGCTTTATTTATATGCGCGGCAGGTCGGCTCTGATTGGCCGCGGCGGAAAACTATGATGTGGTGGCGCTGGTTGCTCCGGTGCCAGCGCCGTCTATATGAAGTCGATATCCATGCCCTCTGCCGGGCATGCGGCGATGTCGGGACGAGATACCAGAGGTATCTTTTTAATGAAAGGTTTTTTGAATATAGTGAGCTACACCAAATTAATCGTCAAAATATGTAGAATTTCTGAACATTAGAACAAACTGGCTAGAACAAATAGTTGGGACACTAGATATAAAAAATAGGTTTATTGAACTTCAAAAATTAATAACAACAATTGGAGAACAGATATGAAAAATTTTATAAGGATAGAAAATCTTAGAATGATGAACTCTATGATATTACAAAGATTCATGAAAATCGGAAAACCTTGGGGGAGAAGCATTTGTGAGCCGAGCTTGAAAGAGAGAGAGAGAGAATGCCAGATGGAGTGGAAACTTCCATCAGGGATGGCTTGGCTTGGGGGAGTCTATATAAGAAACCAGAGGGGTGAACTCGGCCGCATTAGTCTCAAACAGGTTACAGGTTGAACATGTGAAGTGTGGGCGGGCGTTATTGTCAAGGACAGCGGTGTAGGTGTCATGTCACATGGTGTCATGTAACATAGCGTAGGCAAATCATGAATTACCGGACTTGGAATATTCGTAGACAACAACTACAATTTTGAAATGGATTATTTACTTTACAAACTTCTTTTCTCTCATTTAAATTTGTCAATTAGTATGATTTCATTTGAGGTTTCAAGTGGAGTAAACTTTTATTGTGTTTGAATGGACTGTAGATAATTATCGTGGCATTAATCTGCAATTTTCGGAAATAAGTCTTTGTGGTAAAAATTCATGTTGTCAGAGTAAAGATGTCTTTGAACATAAATTACTGGACTGTATTGAGAACTATCTTTTGATATTACCCCTCATAGTAAAATCCTATTAAAAAATTATTGGGGTTGGTGACCGATCTAATTAAATTAAATATTGCAGAGAACAAAGTATATGAAAGAATTGGAATTTTGAACATTGGGACTATCAACCTTAAAACGTTGTAAGGTAAAGAAGAACCCAATGACAAGCAAACTTTTTTCCTACAGTTGGTCAACCATATCACTGCTCCCCTTGTCCTGAACAACTATAGGTGAAATATTACTTTGAAAATCAGCTGTGTATTTAATTGTAAATCAGTTGATAGTGTAGCCTCTAATACTATCGCATTTTGCCTGGTCACTGAGTCTAAAGGTTCTATAAATGGTTGCTTCTCTTCAAATTCTAGAAGTAAGTTGTCAGAAAATTCTTTGATATTAGATAATGTATTTGATCTGCTATGAATGTATTCAGTCTGAAACTTAAAAAGATAACTAACCATATTTTCATAGGAAGCAGTGACTACCTTATGAATATTGGACAGTTCCAAATGAATCTCTTCCTATAAATCAACATTAGGAAATTTTGTTATCTTCTGAGGGAAGGTTAGAAAAGTTTGGTCTAGCTTTAACTTGGCAGCTGCCACAGAATTTAGATAACAAAATGACTTGCTAGGGTAAGTCTGAATATCAGTAGATAACCTGTGAATAATTTCTTTACTGTGTTGTTTATTGGTAAGACACAAAAATCTATCCCTAATGTGTTATTCAGAGCAATTGTTGGACCCTGGTTTGTATCAGTATAAAATTCAAATGCTGATTGAATGTCCCAGTTAACCTCTGACTTAAAATTTATAATACTCCATCAAACATCTGAGACAAAGGAGTTAAAAGATAATGCATCGGCATGGAAAATGTCGTTGTAGCATAATAGTTTCTGACACAGATGGAATATATCTTTTTCTAACTTAAATGGTTCCATTTTAGAATAACAAAACACTATGTGCAAAGCAGTTTTATTGTTATGTTGGTATCACTGCTCAGATGCAGGCAAAAGTAAAAGAAACAAACTAATGTATTAGATAAAAATAATTAACAAGTTAACCCAATACAATGCATTATTAGCCACAAAAATTGTAAATTTTTCCACAATATCTAGACCAATTAAATCAAAACAGCAGTTTTAAATAAATATGATAACAGGTTATGTCAGTAGCTGCCGAAATGTTCACATGCTGGTTGGTGTTACAAGTGTAAAGAAAAATATCAAATTTCACTCATGAAAAGAAAAAAGTTAACACTAAGGTTAAGGTGCATAGTTAGAAATAAAAAAAATCTCATCGACAAATCACGGTTAGTAGAAAATCGCAAATGAGAGCCGAAATATGATGTAGGCACTTATCTTTTGAAGTGACTAGATGAGATGCCGTTGAGTAGTGATGCGTAGATGTTGCAGGAAGTCTGAGTGATGTAGCAATGTGAACCAAAGATCAGGAGACAGCGTCGTCATAGATCGGAGTCAGATGTAGCCACCTGGTGTGCAAGCGGCAGGCGGCATGACAGCCAGAGACCGTAGGTAGGGCTGCAGTGTCAAGGATAGTGGCCACAATGATTCTCAGAGAACACAGTCTGTGACCATGAATCTTGAAGTCATCAAGTTGGAGTTGTAGCGGTTGAAATTGTCTTTCTCATAGAATGCACTCATTTCTTGTAGAAAGAACCAAACGAGTGTTGCCATGTCAGGCGTAAAGGATGCTTAACTATTGTAAAGGTAACTTCTGGTGCACTGTAAAATAATGTCTGTTGTACTGCATCACTGGTAAACAACACGAGGGAAGACAAAACGAATGTTTGCCCACCTAACATTAGCGAGCACACTGCTACAGCATGTTGGAATTTTCCAAAACCACTCGGAGCAGTTCACTCCACTAACTAGCATGAAGTTACATGATCACTTTCCGGTGAATGAATGACACAATCTAAGCTAGCTGCAAGGTGTTTTAAAAGCTTCCTGTGGTCTATGACATCAGCAACTTTTTTCTTTAATTAATATCTCCTAAAGTACTAAATAATTTAACTTGAAATTTATACAAGGGCTTCATATGATCACATTCTATCTGTTTTAATTTAATTTAGCATTCAAAAGGGGTTCTACAAGACTAAAATTGAAGTCTCTTATGTCACTGGTTGGCGCAATTTTTATGCACCACATCAACAATTAATGACAATCTATCTTTAAAACTTGAATTATCTATCAAATGCTTAATCTTTTTAGAAAAACCACTATATATTCATGATCCTCTCAATTTAGGCTATTTACTGATATAAATATATCCATTGCATTCCTTTTAGTTAAAAAGTTCATTTTTTCTATTAATTAATACCACTAATTAAACCTTGCCCAATAAGTTAATTTTTCTATCAAAATATTTAAAACAGTGCTGACTAGAACTGGTGATAAAAGTTCAGCTGTAGCTTTACTCAATTCAAATATATTTCAAATCTTAAATTTTATCTTTGCTAATCATCCATTTCAAAATGTGAACAAACCAAAATATCTCTTAAAATAAATTTTTACCGACATAATGAATACACTTTAAAATGTATTCATTATGATTACTTTTCACTGTGAAAATTTCTGCAGGAAAATAAAAAAAAATTCAAATTGACTATTCTTTTACTTGAAATTTCTAAGTCCAACATAGGCATCTTAAAAATCAATCTATAGACTATGTTATTGCTGTGGATGGTTAGAGGGAGTTTCTTTTGGTGAGCTAAAGGATACCTTACAAACTGATGAGCCAATCATAGATAGCTAATGTATTTATATATTTGTCACACTGGATGCCTACCTACACACATCCACATAATAGCCACAATTTTACTTGTAGCTAAATTTTAACAATTGTTACTTGGAAATTCATTGAACAGAAACATTTATTCTGGTGTTTCTATGAAGAATTTGCAAAGCAGCTGGAAAATCAAAAGTAATAAAGTAAAAATAATTACTTTATGAGGTCCCACTTCATCAGACATTTAAATAATCTTATATCTTTAAACGAGCAATTCTTGTATATATATATATATTTCGGATCTCGGAAACGGCTATGACGTTTTGGATGAAATTTGATATTTAGATAATGTTTTGACTTTTAAGATTACCTAAATAGTTGTCTTCCGTACAAAAAAGCGAGTTTGCAAAATACAAACAATTTTTTCACTTGATATCTCGAAAATGGCACTAGCGCCATCTCGTAGACAATTCAGGTACCAGAAAGCCTACAAATAGATTCTCTCTGATTTCAAAGAATATTTAAACGAACAGTTCTTGTATACTGGCTGAGGCGTGGAAATAGTAACATTGCAAGTTTAATTGTAAAACATTTAAAAAGGAAGATAATTAAAAATTTATGATTGGTTTTGTCAGAGGTGATAAACTTCTTTGAAAATAATATTACCGGTACCAGTTATAAACTAATCACCATTTACTTTTTGACCGTAAAAAGTGGTTGTTAGTTTGTCATTAAATACTACCACGCGAGGTATGAGCATAGTTTTAGCGGAGTGAATTGATTTAGCACTGATGATGTTCTATCATTACCGTGACGTCACAATCTGATGATGAATTCTTATAGAACGCGACGAAACATATCGAAAATAAAGAATAAATGTTCTTGATATCTCGCTTGGTTTACGAGATATAGCATGTCAAAAATCAGTTATAGGTATAGTTCCTTGTGCTTTTGGCGACGTTTCTTCTGGTCCATGCTGTATTTCAACCTAACAACAACCATTTGGAACAAAATAAAACATGAAAAGTACATTTCCACCGTATCGACATAGTGCTTTTGGTGGATTGTTTTTCTGGTCCAGGTCGGATCTAATCCTAACCTCTTCACTTGAGGTATCAGAAAAATAAATTCTTTATTTTCGATTTTTCTCGACGAGTTTCATACGAATTCATCATCAAACTTGGCTGTGACGAAATTTATCTTCTGGTCCAGGTCGCATTTCAACCAACCACTTCAATTTTGCGATATGATATCTCGAGAACTAAGCGAGATATATAAATTTAAAAATATTTTGTACTTTAAATTTTTCTCGTCGAAGTACATAAGAATCCATCATCAAGGGTTTTCGTAGAATGCCCTGAATTAACACAAATCTCGCAGCGTTAATCAATCCCTGACTGGCATTAAGATTTCTGTTTAACATAATAATAGCATTTTTCTTTGAAAGCAATTTATGAGGCGGACTCGCAAATGGATCTAACGATTTGGATGAAATTTCATATGTAGATAACGTTTTGCTATTCAAGTTTTTAACACGATTTAAAAAAAAAAAAAAAAAAAAAAAAAAAAAAAAAAAAAAAAAAAAAAAAAAAAATTGCAATTTTTGTATTTGGTTTCTCGAAAACGGCTCTAACCTCATTACGTAGAAGTTCAGGTACCAGTAAGCCTAATGATGTTAGTGAAGTTTCTCTTTGGTTAACTGTGCACCTCAAAACGCCTAGGAAGTCTTCAAGCCTTTTACTTTAATCAAACTTTACTCGAAATCTTGGATATTAAATAGAAATCGAAAGATGCCGAGCGAAGATCGGTCACCCAGGTACTAATATTAATAATAATAGTAATAATTTTATGACTTATGGAATATATGAATGTATTTATTTTAATACAAGGCCGTACACTATAGTAGTATGTGAAAATAGGTAAATTTAAGTTTTTATAATATGTTTTGTTATGTTGAAGTTTGCAGGCTGTAATTGTGTTGTTTTGTTTTAGCCAAGGAGAAACAGATTGTTATATTGATATACTAGATTTATGTATGTATCATTGAGAAGTGTAATTATTTGAATTGATTAAAACGAGTTAATAAATAGTAGCTGATTTTATAGAGAAGAGTATATAATTAAATTTTTTTCCTGCGAGGTGATAGCAAAAGAAAATGTGAGACAATATCCTGGGGCCACACATATGGTCAGAACATGCTATCAATTACAGAACAGGTTGCAAAAGAACCTGGAAGGATTGGTAAGGCCAACCAGGAATTCTTTAATTATCAATTAAAAAATAGGATACATTGCAACCTCAATAAAAGTGAAAATTGATATTAAAATGAATATATTATAATTCACTAGTGCAAGCCCATGACCGTTTTTGCATATCATCATGGGTCTAGAATAGTTCTAGTTTTTAGGATGAAAGATTATGACAGTGTTACGTGATTTGACCAAATATACTTGACCTGTCTGTTGAGCTTGATGAACTCAGAAGCATTAATGGAGATAAGTGTTAAACATGAACAATTGTATAATTGCTTAAATACAAACTTGACTTGTATTTGACCCTTAAAGGTCACTCCCCAAAATTTAAAAAATTCCTGTTTATTTCAAAAGCATCACTTCATTTTCTATTGAGACCAGGCAAACGCTCGTATAATCATTGGTCATGGCCAGAGAACTTAAAACAAATTCCATATTATAGAAACAATTGAGCAACTCCATAGAAATTAATAGTTGATTTGGTAACATATTTGGTCTGATGCCCACTTAAAATAACCTAATAACTCACGTCCATTGAACATGAACAAAGACAATTAATGAAAGTTTACAGTAGAATACCTAAAATGCAAATAAATCATAATGCATAATTTTTGGTCACGCAAAAACATTAGTGAAAGTTTCATTTAAATTGAAATTTATCCTAAGCTGGAATGACAATTAGCATTGAGGATACAGCAGAGACCATGAGTAGTTTAATTTTTTTAAAGTTTTTTTTATGTTGCTTGCATTTGCAACATGTTACCAAAAAGCATATCCACATTTTTTAAGCTGCAATATTTATTAATATTTTTTTTTACCTATGAAATGTTACAAAAAGCAAACCTGATGAATGTATAATTGCTATTAATTTGGTAGCAGTTCTCCAGCCAATAGCTATATCAAAGTGAGTGAATGAGTGAGCTTAGGAAATTATATAGTAGATGATTTCATCTCATATAACTTGAAAACATGCTCAGAATTATATAAAATGCCAATCAAAGGAAAACATTCATCAAAAGAAATCCAATAAGCTGAAAATGTCCTATGCTGAGTGAATGTGAAAGCTACAGCAGTATCAGACAAAAATGCGAAAATGCTGCACAATGAAGTTGCTGAGGGAAAATCAGATACATAATGATTAATGACTGACCAATCATTTTTGAATATTGTGCAGACTACTTTGAAAGGCATCCAGATAGTAGACCTTGATAATAGATGCAATACCATTCAACAAAGAAAACCCAACTGTTGTATATAGTGCTAAGCTGTATTACCTCAATTGAAGGTCTTTATCTTCCTGCTTGACAAGTGTGGTGATTATCAGTTAAACAATGACCTGAGAGAGGACCGATATCAGAAAATATTTCTCAAAATTTGACATGAATATACTTGAATATTTTGCACCATCTACCAACATTGACTTTGCAGGTGTGAATATTGATGTTTAGTTTCCCAAGGGATATATATTGCAAGAGATGAAATACGCTTCAATTTCGACCATCCTGCACCCATGGATACCTGAATGGACTATGATTGTAGTACTGTTTCAGTTTTTTGGTATTCTGTTCTTGACAGTGATAGCATATAGATTAATTAGTGCAGTTATGGTGCAATTTATAGAAATGTCTATTTTTAATGGTCTGGGAATTTCTCAATGTATATAACAGGTTCACACTAGCATTAAGGGTTTGTCTGATATAGTTACACTTTGGAAATGTTTAAGGGTTAAACTGATACCAGGGTTAGGATATCAGTTCGAACCCTCAACTATTAAATTTCATCCTCCACTTGCACTTTGTCTGATAAAGAAAATTAAAAATGTTCAAACTGTTAAACGTGGTATACCTTGGATAGTCAAACTGTAAAGTAATATCGGTCACCACAATCCTATATTGACATTAGGAAAGGTAATGTTGTAAGAATAAAAGACTGTACTGTTCACAATAATAAAGTGATTATATTCTCAAAAGCTAACAGTAGTTCACATGTTACGGTTGGCATAGGCAATTAGACTATTCTTCACACGAAAATTACAGATTATGAAGCTAGAACAGACCAAACGAACCACAAACAGTGTATTCCAAAGTTACATCATTGATGTTTCACACTCGTGCCACTGCTCAGAACTCAATATGGCCATTATAACATACTGATAAGTTCACTTCCTCGTCCAGCTACCCATGAGGCCTAGCACCTCGCCACAGGATCCTAAACGTTAGGTCTTAACACACCAATGCTTCCCTGACAAAAGACACAATGTTAGGCCCACAGGCTCTTTTGTGGATTAGCACTTTTACCACGTACTTCAAAAATGGCTAAATGAAAATATTATAATGTAGAGCCCTAGAGTGACTGCTCATGATTGTTTCTTGTTATGGGGGCTATGGCTCTAAAGTTTCTCAAATCACCGTAAAACTTTAATTGTGTTAGGAAAATGGTACTGTAATTTTGTCTAGTTTCTTTACTTCTGGAAGTATGTTTGACCGATGTAAAAAATTTTAGAATATCTTTTCAAACCTTTATTAGATTGTCCCCACATTTCTGCCCCTCTGACGAGCTATTTAGGATTTTGATACATTGAGTACTTTAAAAGTTATTGACCTTCAAAATTCGGAGAAGGTGGATTTGCAACCTGTAGAAATGCAAAAATTCTATCTTCTTGATTCTTGGCTGTCCGGTTGGCGCCACATCATGTTGGTCGTTGCCGACATTTTGCCCCTCATTCAGGGGTCTTCTTCCAGGGCAGACTGCGTCCTAGATCAGTGGGTGGTCTTGTTTTATAGGCAAGACCAGCTCCCCTCTCGATGGTTCGATTTGCCCGGCCAATCAAAGAGGTCCGAGCCGTCACATGTTTAGGGAGGGGGCGTGGCGTGGTGTGGTCTGGCGTGACATGCTCTGTTCTCACCAGCGAGCGCCAGGCGCCATGTAATTTCAGCCCATTGTCTTCGTTAATATCGTTTGGGCGCTTAGCAATTTCTAACGCCTCCTTTACCCTCCTTGGCCACCATTTATACTTGCGCACTATCAGGGTGGTATTTTCAAAGTCTATGGCGTGCAATGGCAGATTTGTCAAAGTTATTAGATTTATAATCGCAGATGTGCTTGCGCAGCCTCTCCGTAATAGTGCACCCCGTCTCTCCTATGTACATCCGACCACAGGTGCACGGAATCTCATAGACCCCGGCCACCTGTAGTAGAGGTAGCCTGACCTTAACCTTGGTGAGCTGGTTACTGACCTTCCTGTGCGCTTTGTTTACAGGTTTTATATCAACTTTTTTAAACAGCTTCCCGATTCTGTCAGTAACTCCACTTATGTAGGGTAAAAGAATTACTTGGCATTCCTGAGAAGGGGCTTGATTAGATGTTGAAAACTGAAAAGTCTACAACACCTGGAAATAACAATGATGGAGACAAAGAAAACATGGTTGTAAACCTAACTGGGGAAGAACTAGATGCAGCCACCAATGCTGTGCTGACTAAAGGACTAAACTTTGCTCTGGTACCTTCGAAACTGCCGACATTGGACATCTTTGAAGGGGTAGAGAGTGCCGTAGGGAAGTTAAACACGGAACAGGCAGACGAAATTTGAAAGCGAGACGGCGTGAATCCTCAGTCGAGCGAAACTCCCTGGAGCAATCTTCCGCGAGAAGAAAAACTAGCATTAAACAGACTACGCCAGCCCAAGGACATTGTGGTACTTCCGGCAGATAAAGGAAACGCTACAGTATTGATGAAATCGGAAGACTACCACAATAAGGTTGTGACCCTTTTAGAAGATGAGACATATGCCCCACTAGATAGGAACCCACTACGTAAACTGAGGTCTGAAGTGGCATCTCTTGTCAATAACTCTTCAGAAATCGAACAAGAAATCAAGGCTAAACTGACGAGAAACAACACCTCTACTCCTCGGTTCTATGGTTTGCCAAAAATACATAAGCCAGAAGTTCCTTTACGGCCGATCGTCAGCGCAATTAACTCTCCGACTCATCCACTAGCCCGCTATGTCGCCGACAAACTAAAACCCTTGTCAGAAGGCATCGTTTTGACTGTCAGAAATAGCTCACACTTCGTAGAAATCATATCATCACTCAAAATCGAATAAACTGACATTCTAGTAAGCTTTGATGTTGTGTCACTCTACACCAACGTACCTGTAGAAGAAGAAGTGACAATAATACGCACCAAGCTATCGGCACTTGACATCTCAGAAAAAATGTGTGGACCAAACCGAGTTTTGTCTTAAATCAACGTTCTTCCAGTATGACGGGAAATTTTATGCCCAACTGGAAGGAGCTGCCATGGGCTCACCACTTTCGCCGATAGCGGCGGACATCTTTATGGGGGAACTGGAGACAGAAATTTTGGAAAACGCGCCCCTCAAACCGCGTCTGTGGTTACGCTTTGTTGATGATACATTTGTTGTGTGGCCCCACGGACAAAGTGCACTTGACAAATTCCTGGATTATGTCAAAGAAAAATACAAAAGTGTTTTACGGATTGAAGATTGTGCGAATGCATGTGCGTTTGTGTTTTTAAATAATTCTCTGTGTCGCGATTCAAGGCTGGGTCGCAATCTGCTAAAATGGCGTTAATCTGTTTGGTTTGTAATTCCTCGTGCGAAGAAGATCATGGAAAGTACTTCAAATGTGATAGTTGCCAACGTCCTATCCATGTGGACTGTGGAGAACTAACTGCATCGGAGGTTAGGTGTCTAGAACTGAAAAAGCGATCCTTGAAATTCTTTTGTAATGACTGTGAGAACGGGTTACGATCGCTTCCACAGGTTTTAATACAAATTGCAAAGCTGTCGGAGGACGTGAGCAACATGAATAAAACAATTGAACAATTAAAATCAGGCAATATTAGTTCACCAACTGAAAATGAGGTGGTTAAAAACATCGATGTAGAATCTTCGATCTTTGACGAAATGACTGACAGAGCTATGCGCAAGAACAACTTAATTGTATTCAATGTAAAGGAGTCTGATTCGATCGCGTTTACTGAGCGGATTGAATCGGATAAAAAATCAGTATCAGAAATTTTTAACGGTCTGAAACTGCCGTGTGAAGTAAAACAGTTCAAATGTTTTCGATTAGGAAAACGATCTGAAAATGATAAGGGACGAATTAGACCAATTAAAGTGATTATGAATGACTCTGAGACTGTTCTGACAGTTTTGAAAAACAAACACAAAAGTGATAGCCCAATAAAAATTTCTGCTGACTTAACTTTGATGCAAAGAAAGGACCTAAACAAACTTCGTGACCAGTTAAACATCCTGAATAAGGACAAAGTGATAAAAACTATTAAATATGTTAATGGTATACCTAAGATAGTTGATATAATGAGAAACAATAAGTATTCAAAAAACTGAACTGTATAAAAAGCATAAAATTTTATTATCAAAATGTGCGTGGACTTAAAACTAAACTGAGGGAAATTGAAAAGGCAAATTACATTTTTAATGATTATGACGTTATTGTGTTAACAGAGACATGGCTTGACCCAAGAGTTTACAATGCAGAGTTAAATCTTAATAATTATGTCATATTTAGAAATGACAGAAATGTAAACAATAGTCCATTTTCTCGAGGTGGTGGTGTTCTAATAGCTATTAAGAATAAATACCAATGTCTCCAATTAGAAGTGTCAACTGATGTTGAGCACTTATTTATAAGAATCTTAGGAAATAAAAATAGCTTAATCATAGGAGTTGCATACTTTCCTCCACTAACAACAGAAACTACTATGATTTCTTACTGCAAGGCTGTTGAAGAGATAAATCTTAAGTTCCCGGACTCTAACTGGCTACTGTTTGGAGACTTTAATATGCCAAATGTGCAGTGGAGACACAGTAATAATGGCAGCTATCCTTTCTACACTGTTAAGACAACTCTTCGGGAAAAGACACTATCAAAGAAATTATCGGATACAACATCGTTATTGAACATTTTTCAAATTAATAACAATGTGAATATCTTTGGTGTAACACTTGATCTTATATTCGCAAACTTTCTCAATATAAATTGTTCTGTAGCTAATGAGTGTGTAGTATCTCCCGATGCTTATCATCCATCTTTATGTTTAGAGTATATCGTTAAGTGTGACAACCCCTCGGTACAAAACACAAATTGGATTAAAGATTTTAGTAAAGCAGATTACCCTAGTATAACATTAGAATTGGGAAAATTCATATCTAATATTGACTGGAATGGAAACTCTTTTGAGGAGTGTGTCAGTGGATTTTACTCTTGTATAAATAAGTGTATAAATTTGTATGTACCAAGAAAACAAATCTTTGTGTCAAAATTCCCAAGATGGTACTCTAAGGAACTTAGAACCACTATCATCGAGAAAAAGACAGCTCATATTCTTTACAAGCAAACTGGACAAAATTACTTTCAATTTTCTAATCTCAGAAATAAATGCAAGACCTTAGCCAAAAGAGACCTTAATAACTTCAGTATAGATTTAGGGAACTCAATTACGGAAAATCCTCAAAATTTTTGGAAATATGTTAATTCCAAAAGATGTAGTAGAGATTTACCCAATGTTATGTTTAAAGACTCGCAGGCCCTAAATGGAGGTACAAGTATAGTTAATGCATTTGCGGAATACTTTAAATCATTTTATAAACCCTCTCATAACACTACAGTATACTTAGAGGATCAAACAAATTTTACTATAAGTTCAATTAATATTTCTAATTCAGAAATTTTCTCAGAAATTGAAAAACTTGACGACAATAAAAGTGCAGGTCCTGATGGTATTCCACCAATATTGCTTAAGAAATGCAAATATATAATAACTTCAATATTGAAATTATTATTTGATAGATCTCTTAGTGAAGGCATAGTCCCAAATGAATGGAAATCAGCATTTATCACTCCAATACACAAATCAGGCCCCAAAAGTGATATTAGAAACTACAGACCCATTTCAAATTTAAACGTAATACCAAAACTCCTGGAATCCATTGTTACTAAAAAATTAAAGATTAAGATGGTTCCTTACCTATCACCAAACCAGTATGGATTCATGGAAGGAAGAAATGTCCAATCAAACTTAATGTGTTACTCACAATATATTTTATCCTCCTTAGAAAATGGAACCCAAGTTGATTGCATATATACTGACTTCAGTAAAGCTTTTGATTCGGTCAATCATAAACTACTTGTTCTCAAACTTAAATCTTTTGGGATTGTGGGATCCCTTCTCAAGTGGCTTGAAAGTTACTTAACTAACAGGGTTCAAATAGTTAAATATAAAACATTTACTTCATTTGAAATATTAGTACTATCCGGTGTCCCACAGGGTTCCCATCTCGGTCCACTTCTGTTTATCATTTTTATAAACGACATATGTAAAATTTTGAAAAATGTTAAGTTTTTATTTTTTGCTGATGACCTAAAATTATTTAAAAGTATAGAGTCAATTAAAGACATATGTGATCTTCAGAACTGTTGCACTGCTCTCAATAACTGGTGTAAAGATAATGAATTACATTTGAACCCATTAAAATGCAAAAGTATTTCATTTACACGATCAAGTAATAAAATTTTATCAAAATACTCTGTAAGAGGTATTGAGTTGGAACGGGTGTACTCAGTTAGCGATTTAGGTGTAATATTTGACAGTAAAATGAGTTTCGATGAACATGTTGATACCATTGTAACCAAATCCTTACAAAAACTTGGTTTTGTTATGAGGACATGTCGCGAAATCCATTCCACTGATGCACTTAGAATAATATATCTCTCCATTGTAAGATCAACATTAGCATATTCATCAGTAATTTGGTCACCGTACATGTTATCTCAAACCAAAAGAATAGAAACTGTTCAGCATAAATTTTTTAGATACATGGCATTTAGAATGGGTTTTCCAGACCCATTTCATGATCATAAATACACCCAACTTGCATCCATCTTAAGAATACCATCTCTGCAATCATTTCGTGAACTAAATGATCTTAAATTTTTGTTAAATTTGTGCAATGGTAATATTGATTGTTCAGAATTGCTAGGTAGTTTAAGATTCAACGTTCCCCAAAGAATTACTCGTCAATCAACAACATTTTCCCTATTGAAATATAAACATTTGTATACAGAAAATAATCCCCTAACAAGAATGTGCAAGCTTGCTAACTGTAATAATAGGGTTAAACTTGGAACAACGTCATTCAACCAAGACAGTTTGTTACGCTCTTTTGTCTTAAGATATGAATGAACAAGTAACAGTAAATTAAAATTAAAATTTGTTTTTGACTTGGTAGTTTTAGTATATTGTAAAAATTTTATTATTCTAGTAATAGTAGACTATAAGCCATTTTTTTATTAAGTTGTTTTGTATGGTATTTAAAGCATTGTATACCAACCATTGTGAAATTTTAAAGTTGTACAAATGGACCCAAAGTCCGTAAACAAGTAAATAAATAAATAAATATAAATAAAGCACATCCTAAAATTAAATTCACCATGGAAACAGAGGAACAAGGACAGCTGCCGTTCCTAGACATGCTAGTAACCAAACATGATGACGGGAACCTTGGACACTCAGTGTACCAGAAGCTGACCCACACAAACAGATATCTACATGCCGCATCGCACCACCATCCAGCGACAAAAAGAGGCGTCCTCACGACCTTGTGTACGAGAGCGACGTAAGTGTGTGACGCAAATAGTTTGACGACGGATCTGGAAGCGCTACAACACACATTCAAGTCCAACGGCTACCCCAACCATTGTATTAGACAGGCATTGCATGCAGCCACGACTGATAAAGACGCCAATTCAACATTTAATCAAACCACTTCTCAGGAACGCCAAGTAGTTGTTTTACCCTACAAAAGTGGAGTTACCGACAGAATCGGGAAGCTATTTAAAAAAGTTGATATAAAACCTGTAAACAAAGCACACAGCAAGGTCAGTAACCAGCTTGTCAAGGTTAAGGACAGGCAGCCTCTACTACAGGTGGCCGAGGTCTATGAGATTCCGTGCACCTGTGGTCGGATGTACATAGGAGATACTATTACGGAGAGGCTGCGCGAGCACATCTGCGATTATAAATCTAAAAACTTTGACAAATCTGCCATTGCACAGCATGCAGCCGAAACCAATCATGCCATAGACTTTGAAAATACCACCCTGATAGTGCGCGAGGATAAATGGTGGCCAAGGAGGGTAAAGGAGGCGTTAGAAATTGCTAAGCGCCCAAACGATATTAACGAAGACAACGAGCTGAAATTACACGATGCCTGGCGCTCGCTGGTGCAAACAGAGCATGTCATGTGTCACCTCCCACCAGACCACGCCGCGCAGCTCCCCTTCCAGGCTGACTAAACACGTGACGGCTTGGATCTCTTTGATTGGCCGGGCAAATCGAACCATCGAGAGGGGAGCTGGTCTTGCCTATAAAACAAGACCACACACTGATTTAGGACACAGTCTGCCCTGGAAGAAGACTCCAGAATGAGGGTCGAAACGTCGGCTACGACCAACATGATGCGGCGCCAACCGGACAGCCAAGAATCAACTGACTCACGGAAGACTACAATTACTATCTTCTTATTTACTGTTTATTTCAAAAGAGTGTTACCTTCAGAATTTTTCCCCAATTTTCTTATTCATTTTAAACATGGATTTGTTTACTTAGGTGGTCTTAGAAGTTCACAATTTAATTTGCAAGTTGGCACGTTTTCCTTGTTGGTGTAATTTTGTTTAAAACTAATTTAGTTATTATTAAACTGTGTGTAATGTTTTAAAACATTTATATGTTTTGCAGTGTTGCCTATTATTACTCAAAATTTATTTGTTAGCTCCGAAAATTACTGAAATCGTGTTATTATGATGTGTTAACAATGCAAGTACGTTCAACGAAGTTTTAAAAATGTTTTCTTTATTTATACGGCCTGAAACTATTAGTTTTTAGTCAATTTTACATTCTTTTGGTTTATTATTATTATAAAAATACTTTACTGCATTGAAAAGTGTTGAGAAATAATGATATGGTCACGTAATCAAAATTGATTGTTTACATTTGAATAACTGAGGATTTCACTGATTTAGGTAAGTTTACAAGCTGTTTACTATTATTAACTTTTTATTTAGGGCTATTATTATATGTTTAATTTTGTTTCTGCCTTTAAAACGCATTCTGCTCTGAAATAAGCTGCTATATAAATTATTCCTTCCATATGCTATGGTTACAAGGTTAATTTCTGGAAGGTTTACCCCCTCCGTATACTCTTATCTCTTAAAATATAAAATTTGGTTTGGCTGTCATACTTTCATGAAACTTTAACGTTATCACCAGCAGTGAGAAAGCTGTGCTGCATAACTCATGCATACACAGTTCTGTATGAATATTCATGTCACTTCAGCACTTAGCAACACCAATATTTACATGACTTTGCTAGACACTTGAATTTTATACAATGTTTCACTTCTTCTACTGAAAGCCATGATGAATTTCCCATATAACCTTGGTTAAAAACTTCTCTACTCTGTGTAAAGATTGTATTACGGAAAATGATGGTTAAATCACATATAAATACCATAGAATTTGGATTATTTTATTACAGAAATTGTCACAAAAAATCTGTTGTGTGAAACATTGACCCCATTCTTTTGTTGTCTTATGACTATTCTTAAAAAGTAGTCAATCACTTGCCGATATTCTTTAAGGTACTACACATCCATTAAAAAATACTTTTATCTTTTGTTAGTTTCAAAGCCCCTGAAGATTTCTTGTTTACAAATGATTCAAATAAAGTAATACATAAATATATATCATCTGTGAATGAAGGATTTCCTGTGGTATCACTGAAATATAACAGCTACAGCGATGGAAATGAGGAAACTCCAGACTCCTTTTGATTGGAAATGAACCTCAACCCACAAGGTTAAAATCAAGAAAGAGCATGTTACAGTCAACTAAAGCCATAACATCTTCACCTGGTGCTCGCCGTCTAGAAAAATTCGTTGCCTGAAGGGCACTGGAGGAATATCAAACAGGCACCGGCCACAGGGGTGTAATCAGCCATATGCCATGTGGAAGGCACTAAATAGATTAAGAACTGGAGTGTCCTGATGCAGATCTAGTATAAAAAATGGGGTTATGCTAATGAAAATGAACTACATGAATGTGGTGAGCTTCAGGCCCACAACATCGTCTGGTATGCAGGAATCTACCAAAAACCTGCATTATCGATGACGTTATTAGGACAAATGAGAAGGTCATCAGGATTGCAGATTTATGGTCACATTAAATTTAATTGTATTTTATAGGCCATATGTTTGATATTAATTAATTAATTTTATTTGTTTTGTTTCAACTTGTAAAGTTATGTTCTGGACATGTGAAATAAATAAATAAACTGAAACATAATTTCTGCCATATTATGTTGATTCAATATGAGCTTCTGGTGGTATACTCTGCCACCAACTTCATGCTATGACATACTTTGGTGTCAACGCATCTTTTATACCCTAGTGCTCCTTCCACTCCCCACAACTCGCTCCATCATGCAGACCAGTTACAGCTCCAGATTGCATCCATCACAATGAGTAGCTAATAATTCAACTGTGAGTTGATTATTATATTTCATTTTGTGGCAGTGCCTTTCTATCATTTTGTTTGGAATATGGTTGTTTCAGAATAGAAAAAGTCAGTTTCCAAAAATCACTGACTAATGTCACTATTGACCATGTCATTATTCAGCAGTATTTTTATGGCTTATTGAATAACTGACTCTCAGAAAATGAATATCTCCCAGCACTTTAAAATTCCTGAAGTCTATTTTGGCGCCATTTTGACTTACAAGCTGCACTACAACAGATTTATTCAAATGAAACGGCCAAATGTTGCATTAATGATCAGTATAACGTTATATAACTCTGCCTTACCTTCAATAGAATTGTATATGTTCTGACCAATAAACACAGTGTGCACTTCAGAAAAAAGAAGAAGAAGAAGAAAAAAATGCTCTATAGAAAGACAACTTCAGCCTAAGGCTCTGTCCTTCATCCAGCATTCAGGTAACATCTGGGAAAAATAGGCAGGAAACTTGCTCAATATGGAACTAGAAACATGTTCCATTCTCCATCCAGAATCCATAACTGGCATCAACCAATGAAGGATGATCTGAGATTAAAGACACTGGAGGTATAATGGATACCATGCCAATGTGGCAAGTCTTATATTGCTCACACTATCAAGGTGAATGTGGCAGAGTGTGAGTACAATATATGGCTATTTGAGCTGAAGACATGTCCCGTCAAGCAACATGCAATTGAAAATGGCAACAAAATGAACTTCGGGAATGTGAAAGTGCTCGTAAAGTTTTCTTTCTTCTGGGAGTCAGTTGTTACAGAAGCTATAGAAATGTGGCTAAACAATGATATAATCAACAGAAAACAAATCTATTGCTGAGTGACACATGGAAACCTGCTTATATTTGAATTGTTAGCCATACAGCCTGATGGATGAAATATGGAGTGGGATGTTGGAGAGTGGTAGGAGTGGAAGGGTATACAAGATGCTTCACGCCAGAGTATTGCAGTGTGAATATTACACTAGAAGATGGAAGTGGAGTATGCTACCAAAAGCTCATCTTTCATCAACATCATCCAGCAGACAACACATGAAAATTATATTTCATTAACATAATCTGCTAGTGTACCTGCAATTTTAAGGTGCCACCACACTGGAACTGGGAGGTACAACAAGACTGGGTATGTGACCTGGACCTCTTGGTTCTAAGTACACAATTGAATAATTTGACAAATTCTTAATTACATGCCATAATGAGAATCAAGGCTTTGTGAGATTCAATATGATTTGTAAGTAAGTCAAGAAATAGTAACCCTTGATTAACACAGGTGTTGACAGGATAGTGCCAAAACAGAAAGAAAAACACATGCATAAAAAATAATATGATTTTTGGGAATAAATCAATCTTTAGCAGGTGAACTATGAATTTATGGTTTGGGAGTCAGAGTGCAATTAATTTTCAGCTACTTGTATGAATGATAGAAGGATATCAGATAAATAATAATCTCATTTCTCACATTAATTTCAACTACCTAATGCCATAAATTTTTACAAAAAAAAAAAAAAAAGTTACAGATCCCTTAAAAACCATCACCATCTTCAGATGAATTTACATTCATAACCAAAATGAAGAATTATGTGGTGTCATGATTTTATATTTTATCAATTTAAACAATAAATCTAATATGTCTGTTTTAAAAACAAATCTGTGTCGAAAAAACTACTCACAGACTTCTAATTCATTGATCGCATTTCCTGGATAAGAACTGTTATGTTACCAACAATTTTTTTTTTTTTTTTTTTGCTGTCATCAATCTTTTGACTCCATCCCTTCCTATCTTGTACTAACCTCTTCATCTCTACATATCCACTACAACCCAGGTCCTCAATTATCTGCTTCTTCATATATTCTAATCTCTGTCTTCCTCTACAGTTCTTACCTTCGACTGTTCCCTCCACTAACAAATTAATCATGTTTTGCTACTGTAAAGTGCTGTGCTCCACACATAGAGTTTTAAAAAGTTTTTTCTAATTCATAGATCAATACTTGAAGCTAAAAGATTTCTCCTTATCATGACGGGTCTTTTTGCAAGTGCTATTCTGCTTTTAACATCAATCCTGCTTCGGCCATCGATTGTAATTTTGCTTCATAAGCAACAGAATTCACTTACTTCTCCAATTGCATTCGATTCTATTTTTATATTTAATCTACTACTATTGGTATCATTTCTGCTACATTTCATCACTTTAGTCTTGCTTTGATTTATATTTAGTCCAAAATCTTCCTTCAGTATTTTGTTCATGTGATTCAGTAATTTCTCAATGTCCTCAGCCCTTTTTGCTAACAATACAATGTCATCAGCAAATTGTAGCATACTAATTTTTTTCCCCTGAACACTTATGCCACATGCAAATTTTTCTTTTACTTTCTTTATTGCTTCCTCTACATATGAGTTGAATATTAATGGGGATAGACTTCAACCTTGTCTCATGCCCTTTTTAACTGATGCTTGTCTCTCATGGTTCTCTACTTTTATTACAGACACTTGATTCTTATGTAGTTTATAAAGTATTCTTCTATCTCAATACTTTAGACCTGACTTCTTTAAAATTTTGAACATCTTGTCCCACCTAACATTATCAAAAGCTTTTTCTAAATAAACAAATGCCATAAAAGTATCATTGTTTTTCTTGATCTGCCCTTCAAGTATTAATCTTAAAGCCAGAATTGCTTCCCATATACTGTGATTTATCCTAAATCCAAACTGATCTTCACCTACTATCTCTTCTACTACCCTTTCCATTCTTCTGTATATTATTCTGGTCATTAATTTTTAAGCATGTGACGTTAGACTAATGGTGCAATAATTCTCACATTTGTCGGCTTGTGCTCTCAAGTCATTCAGAGCTCTATTAAATTCTGTCCTGAAAACAGGATCTCCTAAGGCATCAACGTTGATATCGCCTTCCTTATTCCATTACACTATTGTTCAATTTGTCCCCATCATACTGTTTCTCAATGCATTCCTTCCATCAGTTAGCTCTATCGTCTGAGCTTAAATGAGGTTTCCCATCAGCAGCTTTAATGTTCAGACCCTCTTTTCTTCATTTCTCCAAAATTCTGTTTGATTTTACTATATGCAACATCTGCTTTACCTACGACCATTTCCTTTTCTACTTCTTCAGCTACTACTTGCAGCCATTTTTATTTTGCTTTTTTGCATTTCCTGTTTATTTGATTTCTAAATTGCCTGTATTGCTCTCTTCTTGCTTGATCCTGTACCTTCTCCTCTGAGGTTCTAGGGCAAAACTGCGACGGACAAAACCGCGACGGACAAAACCGCGAACGGACAAAACCGCGAAAGGACAAAACCGCAAATACAGAAAAACCAGGAATACATAAAACCACAAGAGTTCGTAGATTCTTAGCATTACCCAGGGTGCACCATGAGGAGGTGATCTATGTAACACCCCATTATTTTTTTATTTAAAAAAATTACACAAAAGCATGAACGTTATGGAAAATAAAAATATAATATAGATGTATTATACGAAATATACATCAATAAACCATTAATAAGTTAATATAAATTGTAACAAAATACACAAGCACACTATCTAATAATCGAAATTATGAACTATACCAGAAAGAAATTTCTGTGCATCGCTACAATCATATTCACTAACTAAATTGAAAATCGACTTGGTGACTCTCGCATATGTCATTTTCTGTATTTTTCTATCTCCCCTTCCATATTGCACAATTTAACCTCCGTCAGATTTTGCTGCTTCTTGAAAGCTTCTATGAGTTTCCAAATTGTAGGATGGCTTGATCCAAGTAATAACCGAAAAGCATTGTGCCAACCTTCGACGGAGTTGTTGGTTCTCTCTAACGAATTTTTAACATTCTGGTTTTGGTTCCAAATTTCGATTGGAAATATGGTTCTCGTAGTCAATCTCCTCGAAGAATACGTCCAATCCATGTATCATCAACTACATAATAAAGTAACCCTAGCTGCGATCCACAAATCATTTAAAACTGTGTTAGGATAATATTTTGATGCATAAGAGATCAAACAGTGAGGGGATAACTCGTAGATTATAAATTACATATACACAAAATAAATTACAATACCGTACTCCATAATAACGTAACCCTAGCTGCGATCCCCAAATCGTTTAAAAACTGCGTTTGGATAATATTTTGGAGCATAAGAGATCTCGTAGATTATAAATTACATATACACAAAATAAATTACACAATATTTTGGAGCATAAGAGATCAAACAGTGAGGGGATAACTCGTAGATTTGTCCGTTTCGCGGTTTTGTCGGTTTCGCTGTTTTGTCCATTCGCGGTTTTGTCCGTTCGCGGTTCTGTCTGCGCGGTTTTATCCTCGCGGTTTTGTCACTTCGCGGTTTTGTCCGGACACGCTCCTCTGATCCGCCAGTTCCAAAATTACTTCGGTGATCCAAGGTTTTCGGGTAGCTTGTTCCCTAAAGCCTAATGTTTCTTTACCAGCTTTAAGTATTTTGGTCCTTAAAGTCATTCCATTCATCCTCGGTTGAGCTCCTTTCAGAGTTACTTCTTAGACCTAAGTCTACCATTTCTGCAAATTTTTCTCTCGTACTAGATTGTTTCAGTTTATTCACTTCCAGTCTGTTCTGCTTATGCTGCTTCCTTATTCATTTGAATTTCAGCCTACCATTCATCACTATCATATTATGGACAGAGTCTATATCTGCTCCTGGGTAAGCTTTACAGTCTAGAACTTGATTCCTGAATCTCTGTTTGACCATGATATAATCTAGCTGATGTCTGCCTGTATCCCCAGGATGTTTCCAGGTGTATATTCTTCTTGCATGGTTCTTAAACAGTGTGTTTGCCACTACTAGCTTATATCTTTCACAAAATTCTAGCAACCTGCTTCCTCGCTCATTTCTTTCACCAAGACCAAAACTTCCTACAGTGCTCCCCTCTTTTCTTCTTCTACTATCACATTCCAGTCACCCATGATTATTAGCTTTTCCTCCCCCTTTACATATTGGATTAATTCTTCAATTCCGGTGTACATTTTCTCTATTTCTTCGTCATCTTCCTGTGACATTGGCCATGTACACTTGTGCTAATGTGGTTGGTATGGGCTTAGTTTCTACCCTCATCAATATACTCCTGTCACTAAACTGTTCATAATAACTCACTCATTTCCCTACTCTCTTATTCATTACAAATTCTACACCGGTGACTCCATTGATAGCTTCTGTGCTAATTATCCTGTGTTCCCCAGACCAGAAATCCTGTGCATCCTTCCATTTAATCTCGCTAATCCCAAAAACATCTTACTTAAGTCGTTCCATTTCCCTTTTTAGGTTTTCTAATCTACCTGCCCTAATCAGACTTCTAACATTCCACGCTCTGACTCGTAGAATGTTTCTATGCATGCTGATGACTCCTCTCTGAGCAGTCCTCTCCTGGAGATCCAATTGGGAGACTAGGAATATTTTACCCAGGAAGAAGCCATCATGATATATGTAATTGAGTGGATTACATGTCCTCACGATATCCTTTGGGTCTCTAATGCAGTATTTTCCCATTGCCCTCTGCATCTCTATTCCGTTGATCATTTCTGAATCTGCCTTTAGGGGACATTTCCAACCCCAAGGGCAGAAGGGTGCACTTGACCACTCCCTGCTCTTCTGCCCTCCTTTTGGAGACCGTTGGAAATAGTGGTTGACTCATTATGCAGGGAATCATTCAGTCGCCAGAGCCTCGTCTGTGCAAACAGGGTGTACCACATAAAGGAGAGGTTGAAATTTGGTTGGAAAAGGCTAATATAGTCTCTCCCAAACCCTTACACCTCCTCATATACCCTGATAAAATTTGTTTTAGTGGACTGGTTTATTTGCTTAAATTTTTATATTAATGATGTAGCTGTGGATTAACAGTAGATTTATTTATTAATTGCAGACTTGGTTATATACTTAACCATAAAAAAATGGCAATACAAATTGATGCATATACTTTCAGCCATTTAGTTGCGACTTTAGTTGCTCCAGAGAGCTGCTGGGCAGTTTTTATGTACTTTTCAAGAGAGTATTTTATGGTGTTGTGGTAAATGGTTTCTCTTTTGTTCACAAAACAGGTTTCTTTTTCTTCACCACCTGTGAAATCAGTAGTTCAAAATGACCTATTTTCATGAAGTTCAGTGATGACCACATTTTCATAGATAGGGTGAATTCAGAAGGTTGTCTTACAAAGTCCTGCAGTAGAGCTAGTTTATCTAGGTCATCTCAGCTTGTCTGGCTTTATTGATGTTGAGCTGATTTTGTGCCAGCACTTTTCCAAACTTCCATGTTGGATTCCTTGATTTTAATCTGTTTCAATCTTGATGTGCATGTATATGTGAGGGTATGGTGGAAAGTTCTGAGTGTGATATAGAGATAAAATTGTTATCAAGCAATCATGGCAAGCAAAAGAGAAATTATGAAATTGAAAAATAATTTTAATAAGGGAATGAGGGCTGTTCTAAATAAAAGACAAACTGAAAATGTCAGTAATATGCTAAGGACTTAGGATATTTACATACTGAAAAGGAAATAATTAGAGATGTACTGACTTTTGTATATAGGTTGTAAAGTAGATTATTACCAAGATATGTGACTAGATTAGTACAAAAGAATAATGATGTACATAATTATAAGACAAGGTAGGCAAATTGTTTAAAAATATTTAACAAATTACCTGAAGAAATAAAGAGGACCAAAACTGTTGCAAGTTTTAGTGAAAAGCTGGGTAAATGGTTAGAGGAAAGAGATTGTAATATTTTCTCATGAAGGAGTTCATTGAAATTAACACTTTGTTTATATTTGTTTTTTCTGATTTCTGTTTAATATGATGTATGATTTGTAATTGTATATATATTAGCCATAGTTTATTTGAAAATAAATAAATAACAATACATTGCAAACAGCAGGTAATTAATTTTATAAATATCGTTACCAAAATTAAATCAATCTGAGGCCTCAAATTCTTCAGTTCAGTAAAGTGTATTGAGTAAACATGAATATTAGAATTCTAGAAAGCCTTTTCATAGAATTGTATACTCAGCCTCAACTGAAGATTATTTTGAATTTGCAGGAAGAAACATAACATTGTGAAGTGAAAATAAATTCGATTGATTAAATCTGGAGGATAGTATTGATGATTAAATATATATAGATTTTTTCCTGTGCAACTTTTTTTGAGTTGATAAAGTGATGGCGAGTAGTTAACCAGACCTAGAAAATAAATGAATTCTGACACATTCAAATAAAAAGTTTCAGGAGTTATTGGTTTGATAAAAACACACTTTATTTAAGTGACTGCTGAGATCCATATAGAATATAAATGTTTAGCTGTGAGGAAAATACAACTTTTTAGCCTCCTTAACAATTAGTTTAATTTTTTTTTTTTGGTACCTGGAGTTTGAAGAATATTTCATGCATGCCAAATACAAATGACTACATATGTGCTAAAAAATGGGGAGTGAATTATGTCTAGCTGCAGACTTGTTTAAACAATGATGAATCATTTATAAGCTAAAACAGATTGTTAAAAAATGTACAATGATACCTATCTTCTTCCATAATTTGATTAAGAATATAACTTATATTACCAGATTTAGTTTCCTTCCTACAGCACAACTGATCCATGTGGCAAACATCACTCTTACTTAAAAATTTTGTGGACATTGGTTCAACTCTCATCAATATATCCTGGTTTTAGTTTACCATAGCTTGCTGAAGTCCTTTTATGGAAATTTCCTTATCCCTTAGGTTAGGTTTGCTAAAATGGATCCCTGAGACCCTACATCAGCATGCTTCTTGGGCCTCACAGGATATGAATTAAAAATAAAACATAATGATAATACTTGAATCATCTATCTCCAGGTGTAGTTTAAATGACTCAAAGAAAATTCACCTGAATATCAGCAAGCAGTCATCATTGTGCAGTTGCACCATCAATTCTACAGTCCTAGTTTAAAACATAATAGATTTTGGCAGATAATGATGAATATAAATGAATAAGATAACTTGCTAAAATGATTATCATCAATAATTCATAGCATTTCTTATGCATTAATTTTTATGGTATATAAAGACAGTAAAAGAAATTAATATCACTTTAAAAATGCAAAATGCATTTATTTTGTTTTTGTGATTATAGGTGGAGACAATGATTCCTGTGGATGCTGAATATGTTGGTCTGCTTCATGAGGTGTATAGTAAAAGTATTCCTGGACACCTGTATCGAGGATTTACAATACTTAATGAAGATCTCATTAAGGATAGGATGATTGAGGTAACTTTTTTGTATGAAATTTTTATCCATTACTTTCAGAATTAATCTACTCAGCTACTGAACTAAATCTGACTGTAAAGTATTACCCTATCTTCCAAACCAAAAGCCACTTCTAATGTCTTTCTTGGTATTCATCCATTACTTGTTTTTCATGCAAGATTGATACATATAATTCTTTCTACTCTCTTTATGCATCCAGTGACCACTAATACTGATTCTTCATTACATACATTTGTTATTAATTTGTATTTAACTACATACTGCAGTGGAGGTTCTAATTCGTTTATTAACTCATAGATCTTTACTGCTCAAGTTGGAGATTATTATGCCTTGACTCATTCCACTAACTTTCTTTAATAGCAATCTTATAGAGTATGTTTTCATGAAGATATCATCAAAAATTTGTTCACTTGCTATATAAGCATGACCTTTTCTCTCACGAAGTGATGATTAATTGCTATCAACTTTGTTCTGGATTTTTGAAGTGAAAACACCAGTCACACTAGGCAATGTTTGAATGGGGGAATATCTATGAGTTCTTGATTCCCCATCACCAATATGCTATGATGTGTTGCTTGTATGATATGCATGTTGGATGTGTCACCAACATGCTAATGTTAACAGTATATCTGTTGCTATAAGTATGTTATGTTATGCTTGGAAAGAAGTAAAAGTATAGGTTATACATGTATGTAACATTTAAAAGTAAATGTTTGGTTGTTATTATTTTTTTCCAAAGTTCTTCATACAAACACACAGTTTTTATCTGATTTTTACAGTAGTTAGAACAAGTATTCTTCAAAACATGGTAATCTGCTTGCTCAGTGGTTAAGGCACTTACTTCTGAAAGTTTAACTCTACGGTCACAGGTTCAAATCCCATGGTGACTAGGTATTTTCAGGAGTTGCATTTGATTATTATGTTAGCTATGCTGGGACAATCCATGGTTCAGATTCCATATTAAATTGTAAGTCCCTGAGGAAGGAATTCACCATCCTGCCTCTTACACAATAAATTGAAACATCTCTTTTAGGAAGATTTGACCAACCATTGCATTGTGGACTAATTTAAATTTTCAGTTTTAGTCTTTAGGTGTGTTGGGAAATTTCTGGATTGATGAAATCTTATGAGTTCATGTCAGTGACAAGCTAATGTTAACAGTAAATTTGTACTGGGCTGGTAGCTTAGTGGTTAACTTGTCTGTTTGGGGAATTTGAGGTCCCTGGTTTGAATCCCTTTCTTGGTGGGAATTATTATAGATCCATAAAATGACCTTCACATCTCGCACAGCTTGCTTTGGAATGGGAAGTATGCCAAAATACAACCATGGTTCAGATTCAATGTTAACCTGTAGGTCCATGTACCTGGCAGCACTACAAGGTTAGGTTGAGGTGGCTAAGACAGGGGTGGAATGCTCAACAATTAGAATATGTCACCAAGTTATTATGACCACACAGAATTATTATTATCTTTGATACTGAATATCATTCAAACAACTGGAAGTTGAGATTGGTTCAAACTTCAGCAAATTTAATCCCCTATCATTTGGTGTTGTTCTCCTTTAAGTATCTTATTTTGTATGGTGTAATCATTTGGCTGGTTTCTAAAGATTTTGGCTTTATTTTGCTGACCGTAGAAACATTAAGTTTCATTTCTGATCTTACTGCCGTGTCATTAAATTTCTTCCTTTATCGTACTATAATTTTCGAAATTCACATTCATAGCTTCTCACAGTTTTTTTCTTTTCTTTCAGTTGTACATCATCATCAAATTGTTATGATACGTACTAAACACAGCTTCAGCGATTTGATGCAAAATAGTGTACTTAGCATTGTCCAGTTTGATAGTTCTTGAAGAAACCTTTGGATTTCATGTCATTGTTTTAGCAGATTAAATTTTTTAGCCAGTCAGAATATTCATCTTGCTGAATACAAAGGTTTAGTGGTAAGATTAGAGAAGTGTGCCATTATATAAACGACATTTTGGTAGCGAATATCTGAATATAAACGGGGAGAACCAGCTCTAAAAAAGCTTTTCCGGTTAGTCAATAAACTATGGTCAGGGTCAGTGGACCACCAGTTCGGCAGATTGAGTGAATTCCAGTCATTCCAAAAAGAGCACAGGGTCGCACAGAGTATTTGAACACAAGAAAGGTTTCTGCCTATGGGCACCTATTTTATATATATACACATTCGTCGAACGATTACAGAAAGTTGCGTCACATCTATTTCAAAATACATTACATTTCTATAAGGTATTTTTTTGTCACAAGTGTGTATCTTCCTTCATACTTAACAGAAATCATTGAATGAGATGTCATTTTAAAGCTTATGGTCTCCACTTTGATCACATCATATTTTAAGAAATGAAGTTTTCGGAATTCGACCCTTAAAGGGCAAAAATGTCGATTTTTATAAAATGCTGATTTTTGTGTTACGAGTCATTTATCTCCCTGGATACCTATCTAAAATCGTTTAATGAACTATCATTTTAAAGATTAAGATCTCCGCTTTAGTGATGTCATATATTTAGATCGAAATTGTTCGGAATTCGACCCTTAAAGGGCACAAGTATCAATATTTTTGCTATTCGTTTTTGTGACACGAGCGATTTATCTCCCTTAATATCTAACCAATATAGATATATGAGGTATCATACTAAAGAATAAGGTCTCCGCCGTGGTATCATTATATTTCAAGAAAGGAATTTTTCGTAATTCAACCCTTAAAGGGCAAACATGTCAATTTTTTAAAAATGCGTTTTTAGTGTCTCGAGCCATTTATCTCCCTTGATATCTAACCAAAATCGATAAACAAAGTAGGATTATGAGGAGTAATGTCTCAGTTTTGTGACATCATACTTTAAGGAAGAATGTTTTTGGAATTCAATCCTTAAAGGGAAAACGTATAAATTTTTGTATAACGCATTTTTGTGTCACGAGCGATTTATCTCCCTTAATATCTAACCGATATGGATAAATGAGGTATCATATTAAAGAATAAGGTCTCCGCCGTGATAACATTATATTTTAAGAATAGAATTTTTCCTAATACGTCCCTTAAAGGGCAAAAATTGTAATTTTCTAAAATGCGTTTTTTGTGTCTCAAGCCACTTATCTTCCTGGATATCAATCGAAAATCGATAAATCAAGTAATATTATGAGGAATAATGTCTCAGCTATGGTGACATCATATTTTAGGAAAGTATTTTTGCAATTCAACCCTTAAAGGGAAAAAGTATAAATAGTTCTTCGAAGCATTTTTGTGTCACGAGCTATTTATCTCCCTTAATATCCAACTGATATAGATAAATGAGGTATCATATTAAGGAATAAGGTCTCCGCCGTGATAACATTATATTTCAAGAAAGAAATGTTTCGTAATTCAACCCTTAAACGGCAAAAATTTCAATTTTTTTAAAATGCGTTTCTTGGGTCTCGAGCCATTTATATCCCTTGATATTTAACCAAAATCGATAAATGAAATAGGATTATGAGGAGTAATGTCTCAGCTTTGTGACATCATACTTTATGAAAGAATGTTTTTGGAATTAAACCCTTAAAGGGAAAAAGTATAAATTTTTCTATAACGCATTTTTGTGTCACGAGCAATTTATCTCCCTTAATATCTAACTGATATGGATAAATTAGGTATCATATCAAAGACTAAGGTCTCCGCCGTGGTAACATGATATTTTAAGAAAGGAATTTTTCATAATTCGACCCTTAAAGGGCCAAAATGTTAATTTTTCTGAAATGCGTTTTTTGTGTTTCGATCCATTTATCTCCCTGGATTTCTAATCAAAATCGATAAATGAAGTAGGAGTGTGAAGAGTAATGACTCATCTTTGGTGAAATCATATATTAAGAAAGAATATTTTTGGAATATAACACTTAATGGAAAAAAGTATATAAGGTTCTACAACACATTTTTGTGTCACGAGCCATTTATCTCCATTAATATCGAACCCAAATAAATAAATGTGGTGTCATTCTAAAAATTAAGGTTTCCACTGTGGTTAATTCACATTTTAAGAAATGATTTTTTCTGGATTGAACTCTTAAAGGGCATAAATATCAGTATTTCTAATATGCGTTTTTTGGGTCTCGAATCATTTATCTCCCTTGAAAATTGAAAAAATTGATAAGCGAGATTTGATTTAAAAGATTGAGGTCTTCGTAATGTCTTCGCCTTTCGTTACCACATTTTAAGAAAGAAATTTTTAAAAATTCTAACATTAGAGGGCAAAAGTAATAATATTTTTACAACGCAATTTTCTGTCAGGAACTATTTATTTCCCTTGATACCAAACCGAAATCAATAAATGAGGTATCGATTTAAATATTAAATTATCCGCTATCATATTTTAAGAAAAACTTTCTCCAAATTCCACCCTAAAGGGGCAAAAATATCATCATGTCTCAAAACTTTTTTTTTACCTCGATTGATAACTAACCGAAATTTATAAATGAGGTATCATTTTAAAGACCAAGCTGGATGCTTTGGTCACACCATATTTTATAAAAGAAATTTTTTGGAATTCGACCCTTAAAGGGCGAAAGTATCAATATTATTTATACAACGTATTTTTTTATTACAAGCCATTTATCTTCCTAGATACCTAGACGAAATCGATAATTTTAAAAATTAAGTTCTCCAGGTAGGTCAAATAATAAATTAAGAAAGAATGTTTCAGAATTTGGTGCTTAAAGAGGTAGCGCGTATGAGACTGTTAACATCCAAGTCCCTAGATTGATCCAGCGGATATCACAGAGATGTCAATAAGCTTTTTTTTTTTTTTTTTTTTTTTTTTTTTTTATCAATAAGTCGCTTTTTGGATATATTTTTTTCTGTTACGGAAACACTGTCATTTTGCCACACAATTCCTATGTAAACATTTTATTCGCACAGCAACAAATATTTCAGATATGTTGTGTGCATTTTGTTCAGGTTGGTTTTATTCTGTTAAGGTCAGTGACAGTTTGTCATAAATACAGAGTGTTTTAAATTTTCCTAACTGTTTCATAATATGTTGTGAGTATTTTGATGCGAAACTATTACACTAAGGAAAAAAAGTAAGTTTTTATTTATCATTATATTACAAGCATTCAACCTCACTATTCATCGCATTTTATTCGCGAAATTTTCGCACGGGTCGTCTAGTTGAATATATTGTTTTTATCTCGTGAGGTCAGAGAGGAGTTCACCACCATCTTTCTTATTTTCATTCAAATTGGTTGTCTGTGTCTATGTTACCAAGAAATGAATGCTTACAATGTGCTTAGAAAATCTTTAGCATCAGAAGAATATCTTTAAATTTTTTCCATGGTATTATATTTTTGTAGTTCATGAATTGAAGCATTATGTACAATTTCATTATTTCTTCCCAAAATAATCCTTACCATTTAACTATTAGCTTTATTTTTCTGTATAATGTGTCACTTTTTTTCTGAATTTATCAGAGTATAAATTATTATTGTAGCCTAAAAATTACAGCTTCAATTTCAAAAAATTTGCTTCAGCATCATTTTTTCTGTCTTTGTTTATAAGTTATGAAATCAGTTCTAACTATTTACCTAAATTTTGTAGTCTGAAAGTGTCTTCGTTATCATGCTGACAAACTAATTTTCCACTTCTGTAAATGGAGAGAACTGTATCTATCAACCAATAAGAAAAACACCATATGTATCATATTTTGATTTCTTGTTTCAAACTAACTATGCTTTTTATTGTATTTTTGATGATGTGACAGCAAAATTAAGGTAATATTACATGCGCTCCAAAAATTGGAATAATTTTGCATAATGAAAATAAGTTAAATATTGCAAAAAAATTGTAAATACTAATATCATCCCCCTTTTTTAAACTATTTTGGAAGGCTGCTTACTTCCATTAATACTTCATTATAAAATTCTCCAAAAATCCTCTCTATCTTTCTCTCTCTGTACATGTGGCTCAAAATCACCAAGGTGGCTAATACAAGTTTCGTTTTGTGATGAAAATATTTTTAAGTTATGAATATAAAAAAATGCCTAATTTGTTACTAAACATGTTTATAATTAATAGTTAAGTCTTACACTTCAGTAATTGTGGAAAAAATAGGTTTGACCTGTTGCCAGAGTCAGGAGGAGGTAGGTAAGATGCAGCAGACCTTTAGGAATAAGTTCGTGTAAGGCAACAATAGGGAAAAAAGGGTTCTGCTGCTAGGTACTAGCTATGGGAGAGGTGTCGGGAGGATCAGTGAAACATTAGGCCAGGTAATAGAGGATAAAGGTTCCCTTTGTAGGAGTTTCACTAAGGATGATAGAGTAGTGATAGTGGGAGGTGCGGGAAATAGTATTGATAGAAACGCGAGTTATAGTATAGAGAGTGACCTGAGGAAGGTGGTGAAGGAAGCACAGCATACCAGGGTGGAGATTATGCAGGTCCTAAGTCGCCATGACCAGCAACAATTGAACTATGCTATGAGGCGGGTTAATGTGGAAACAGAAGTGCTACTTGGGATAGGCATTAGTTCTGTGTTGGGGGTTGTGCCTGTAAACACCATTGGTTGGTGGGGTTTCACTAGGCATGGCCTACACCTAAATAGAAGGGGGAAGGGAGTACTTTCAGAGTTGTTAGCTAAAGCAGTGAGGGAGCCCATTTCCAGTGATGATGGGGTCAGGACTGTGCCTTTTTTAGTTTAGGGGATGCTGGTGAAGGGACAGAAATAGATTATCAAAGTGATACTGATTGCAGATACGCGATGGGGAAAGTCACAGATGTTAAAGATATAAATGAAGTGGCTGAAAGAATTACTGACTGTGGTAAATGTGGGAAAGGGGAGATAAATTCTGAAAATGTAAAGCCAGTAGTAAGGGTGTTAATGGTAAACTGTAGAAGAATAATGAACAAAGTAATTGAATTTGCAAACTTAATAGAGATGCATGAACCACAAGTAATAATTGGGGTAGAAAGTTGGTTAAAAGAAGAAGTACTAGACAGTGAGGTTTTTCCTGATGGTTACTGAGTGTACTGCAGAGATAGTGGGGCAATTGGTGGAAGAGTCTTCATACTAGTTGGCAAAAACTACCACAGTACACTGGCATTCATAGATCAAGAGGATGAGTTACTTGGGTAATAAAAAAGAAAAAATCAGAGTGTTGGCTGTTTACTGCAGTGAAAGAATGACAGAAGAGGATGAGGCTCTTGGGGAGAAATGAAATTCATACTCAGATTTCAGAGGTGAGAATAGAATGATCATCATCGGTGGGGATTTAAATTTACCAGGTGTAAACTGGGAAGGAAATAAGATAAATAACACAAGGGAACAAAGATTTGCAAATATCTTAATAAGGGAAGGAGGATTTACGCAAGTGGTAGAGCAAAACACTAGGAGACAAAATATTTTTGATATATTTCTAATTAAGCCTGATGAAAACCTTTTGAGGTATGAAGTAACTGAAGGAATAAGTGATCATGAAGCAGTTCTGATGGATATTAGAGGATTCAGTAAACCAGCAGCCAAAATTGAAGGGGCAAATATGTACAATTATAAAAAGGCACAGGTTTCAAATTTGAAGAGATATTTCAGAGAACAATTCAGCAAATGGAAGGAAGGCTCAGGTACAGTAGAGTCAAGGTGGGAAGAGTTCAAGGAGATAATAAGAAAGGGGGAAGAAAAATTTATTCCAAAGCAGAAAATAAAGAGAAGTAGAGAACCTATGTACTGTAATAGGGAAGTGAGGAGTTTAAAGAGGTTGGTAAGAAAAGAACATAACAGAGTTAAGAGACAGCAAGGTAGTAGGGAATATTTAAAATAACTAAACAAGGACTTAATAACAGCAAAGAAAATGGCTAAAGATGGGTTTATGAAGAGTATTGTCAGTGCAGGAGGACCATTAACTGATGCATCTAGAAATTTCTATGGCTATATCAGGAAATTGAGGGGAAGGGAGGGTGTAGAGACACTTACAGATAAGGATGGAGAAGAAGTTACTGACGATTTGAAAAAGGCAGAGATTTTAAGTAACTGGTTCAGTGAAAGCATTAGGGACAATGAATCAGAAAAAGGAGGGTCTAATTCGGAGAACGAGCTTAACAACACAATTAGAATTGATAACCACCCTGAGGAAATCATGAATGAAATAAGAAAGCTGAAAAAAATAAAGGGGCTGGTGAAGATAATATTACTACAGATATCTTAAAGATAGCCAGATGTGACATTGTACCTTATCTTGAAATATTCTTTAAATTGGGTCTAGACACTTGCTGCTTACCACAGGACTGGAAAAAAGCAATAGTAGTACCAGTACATAAAGGACGGGTGAGAAAATGAGTTGAGAATTACAGGCTAATCAGTTTGACATCAATGGTGGGTAAATTAATGGAAAGATTAATATGCAACCACATCAGAAATATATGTGAGGAACGTAGGTGGTTTTCAAGCAGGCAACATGGTTTCAGGCAAGGATATTCATGTGAATCTCAGTTGGTGGGATATATGCAACATATTTCAGATGAAATGGACAAGGGAGGTCAAATAGATTTTGTAGCAATAGATCTGTCTAAGGCGTTTGAAAGAGTTAAGCCATAAAATGGAAGTAAATAAGGTAAAAACCATTGGAGTGGATAAGAAAGTGATTTTCTGGGTAGAAGAATTTTTAAAAGGTAGAAAACAGAAAGTTACAGTAGGAAATGTAGTACCAAAAGAAGGGGAAGTAAAAATGGGTGTGCCACAGGGTAGCGTATTGGGACCATTGCTATTCATTATTCTAATGAATAATTGTGTTGATTGTTTACTATCTGAAATTAGATTGTTGGCAGATGACATAATGTCTGAAGATCTCTCCGGCGTGCAGCTGGGTCATTTGGTCGTAGATGTACATCTAGCACCAAATGACCTGGCTGCACGCCCGAGAGATCTTCAAACATCAGATCCACCGGGAAAACTTATGATTACACAGATGACATAATACTGTATAAAATAATCAAAAAGATAGAGGATTGTAAACAGTTGCAGGGACGGGATAACTAATTGGGTTGGTAAACATAGAATGAAGATAAATGCAAAGAAGAGTCAGCTTATTAGATACACAAATAAAAAACAAAAGGTTAATTTTGAATATAAGGTGGGGAAAGAATTGCTTGCTGAAGACTTGAAATGTAAATATCTTGGAATTACTTTTGACAACAAACTTAACTGGGCTGGACACATAGGACAGGTGGTAGGAAAAGGTTTCAAAGTTCTGCACTTGTTGGAGAGAGTGATGAGGGGATGTAATGTCAAGGAATTGGGTTACAAAACTTTGGTCACACCATTGCTCGAATATGGTAGTGTAGTATGGGACCCTCATTTTACGTTTCAAATACAGGAGTTGGAGAGGGTGCAAAAAAGGGCTGCTAGATTTGTTTCTGGAAATTAACGCAGAATGCAATCAGTGACGGATATGATAAAGGAGCTGGAATGGGATTCATTGCAAGACAGGAGGAGGATGAGGAGGGTCATGGGAGTGTACAGGGCATATACTGGTGATGAGGCATGGAAAGATATTGCAATAGGTTTGAAAAGTAGTGCATTGAAGGGAAAAGTTGACCATGACCACAAGCTGGCACTCGATTTCAGGCACAAGGGTGTGGGAAGATTATCTTTTTTAGGTAAGGGTGTCCGGGATTGGAATGAGTTACCAAGAGAAATGATGAATAATTTACTGAAAACTGTGAATGAATTTAAAGATAAAATTTGTAGGGGGCAAATGTAGGTAGTTGCAGGATAGGGGGAAAATGGTTGTGTAGGGAAATTGCCACCGGAGCCTGTGCTCCATTGGAATTAAATTAAATTAAGTAGGGCAAGTACAGAACTAATTTATTTTTTTAATAATATCATTTTTAATGAGAGACATCCCCAAAATCGGTCATTTCGGGAACGTTTTTGTAAAGTGAATAGAGTATTAAAAAAAAACTTAAACATATATTTTTTTTGGCATTGGACAATATCGTAGGTACATAGATAATAATAATAATAAATTAAAAAAACATGTAAAATATTGCATTAAAAATCGTTTTAAAACAAAATACCACCACAAATAAGAAAAAGTTAGTATTTGTATGTGTAAAATTTTCCAGACATAAAAATGTCAACAATTGTCAAAATAAAATTAACTTTAGGTACACAGAACTAAACATTTTTAATGTAACTGTGATATTTAAACAAATAAAAATCTAAAATTGTCTTTTTTTTTGTAATTTTAGTAACATTCCCGGAAATGATCAGATGTTCACGGAATGATGCATATGTTTCCTGAATGAAAATATAGCTGCAATATTGAAATCATAGACAACAATTAAATTAAAAAACTATTCATATTTATTGTTTTGACAAAAGGCTTGTAGCTACTTAACATAAAATTAACGTTACTTAGTTTTAATTAGTTAAAGCAGTACCTACAGAAATACAATGTAATCTAAATCCTTTTTTGTAGCAAAAATGTTTCTTTACAGACTTAAGATTAATTAAGAAATAGTTACAATTTTTTTTTTTCGAAAGTATCAACATCAGTATCGAAGTAATAATTCTGTTCTTTTTCCAACAATGGAGTAGGAATAATACTAATTATTTGCTCAAAGCTAATATATGACTATCATTAGTTTACAGTTTGAATTTTCTGGCACTATTACGCACAGATTTTAAGAAAGTTTCTAGAATTTTCCCGTCATCTTTATCAACATAGGTCTGACAAGTGGCAACATATTTGAAATAGATATTTCTTTTTGAGTTGGTACCTTAATTGATAATAATGTCCCAGGGGATATTAAATTTGGATGTAAGATTTCTGTGCCTTGGCCGTAAGATGTACCAGTTTTGTAAACACTATTGGACTGTTCCTCAGTCTGCTGACGAGCAGAAATTGCCATTAAATTTTCCTCGTCTGATGAAGATGAGTTCTAGTTAGTTTTATAACTGCTGTGTCCCTTTTCGAATGTCATCAGGTCCCCAAAATTGTTTTTATCCATTGGCTCTTCTGGTTTAGGAGATTCTATCAAAGTTTTACAAACCTCCATGGGTTAGAGTGAGTTAACATTTAAATGATTAGATAACATAGACAGTTTCAACTCCTTGTGGAAAAGTTCGTGTCAATTAATTTTTATTACAACTTCTGACCCTTTTTGCTAGGTAATTTTTGTGATATTCATAATACCTGGAATGGCATCCAATGTGTACGGAATGATGCTTTTTGCCCTAGTTATGTCATCATCAAGTATCACTTTTACTTGGATAGCAGAATCTGTAAACAAACTGGCAAAGTCCGAAGCTGTTTTATTGTCCTTTCCCATCAATACATGACTATCGGCAGTCCTTTTAAGATAATCACCTGTGCCATCCATCGATCCTTTTCCATGCCCAGGTTCACTGTAAGTCCAAGTAGCGTTTGTTATTTATTTGAATTTATTAATCAATGTTTGTAACCAAAGGTTTATATTCATATGGTTCCGGTATTGTGAAGTAGGACGGTCAGAATAAATGTGGAGAGTGTCAACATCTTTGTTTTCTAAAATTGTTGTTAAGATCGGTATTATATGAGCCCACACTGCTTGGGCTTGGTGATCCAAATTTTCACTCACTGTAGCAAAAGATCTTGATTGCAAAGCATTATTAACGTTTCTTGAATAATATATGCCTGTATGAATAGATAACTTTTTTTGCAAAATGTGTGGACTGAATTTCATTTGCGTACTTAGTGGCATAGTTTTGTGAGAAGTCTATCTAAATCATAATCTCTTTTTCAGTTAAGTTTTCTTTCAACCTTTTCTTCAATTTGTTGTAACTGTAAATACCATAGAGATGTCTTTTCATTACTGGAATGTCTTCAGCCAAAGCCATTTTAACTCTTTGACTGTACTGGAAATATTAAAGTTTTTTGTGATCTTAAATGTCTTGTTCTCACCTTTTACAGTTTTATCTTCGTTGATGGACTTCCATTGAAAATCTGTATTATCACCAGGCTCCACCTTCACAATTTTGCATTTTTCACACAAACCTTTCATACATTCATAAGAAGTTACATAGCAACTGTAGTCCTCAATCAACTGGTCTGTGCTCCCATAATTAAGCTTTTGTAAGCTTATTCAGTTTAAATTCAAAGTTTTCATGTTTGACACACAAACAAGTTCCTCTATCTCTTAATTTTGGAGCCACCACCCAAAATGGTTTTGCTCTAAGTAGTGTTGCATAACTAAAATTAACTCCAGTTTCTTGAACGAATTTTGGTGTCAGTTCATTTACTGTGAGTGAAAGGATGTGATTTTGTTTCTTAACACCATTTTTTTTTACAATTTCTCTCTTAACTGGACAAAGCCTACTGACATCATCTCTTACAAAGAAATCTTTGATCTTTCGATGAACTATCTCACGAACTCGAGCATCTTACTTCAAAATTGATTTGTTATTTCTCTCCTTTGGTAATAAGAACTTCTTAGCCATATGGAGCAGTCTCTACTTCCTTATGATTTTTCCACTAATACATTTTTGAAAGAATTCTCTCTCTCTGGAATTTTTTTTTTGTAAAGTATCAGACTTTACTTGTAATTGTGTTGACAATACTTCGCCAAACATTAGGTTTTTGCGTACTTCAAGAGGAACGTGAATGTCTTTTATTAAAGAATCAGCTTTGCTGTTAGGAGTTATAGGTACAGGTTCACTTTTTCCGTTCCATTTTTGTAGTTTTTTTCTTTAAAGTCTCTATTTTACATTTCATTTGAACTATAGCTTGTTCCTGTTTTTTTTTTTTTTATTGTAAGGTATGCCTTGGATCTATCATTGCGTACTATTTTTCATCCTACGTGACTTCTCACTGAAGGTGTTTCAGCTGAATCATCATCTGAATTGGTGGCGTATTGATCACTATATTTGCTAATGCCTTTTTCTTTTCCCTGTAATTTTTTGATGCTTTATTAAACTTTTTCTCTGCTTTCGTTTCTCCCGATCTGTCATCTCAGTAATGTTCTTCACTTTTTTTCTGCTTTTTTCTTCTGATAGTATGCAGTGTCCTTTGCCCTTTTTATCTCTTTCTGTTCAACAGTCATCTTATCTAAAAATATCCTTTTTCTGACTTTAGCTTTTTCTCTTTGGCGCAAATAAGCCAAGCCGTCCTTTTTAAGCTTCTGTTTTGGTTTTTTTTGTTTTCCTCAGTTTCGTGAGACGCCATATGCTATGAAAAAATGACAAATATTAAAAACCTTGTAAACAGAACACAAACAGTAAATTTACGGATAAATTATAATAGCTGATATCACCCCGGGGACGAAATAGTCATTTCCAAACGTCATAATTATTTCGAGAACGTGTAATCATGTCCGAAAACATTCCCAAAATGACCGTTCACAGAATGACATTTTCTAATAAACACAAGCTATTCGTTTAACAGCAGCCATTTTATCTGCGATCTGGCACTATTAGCGTAATATGTATGGGGTTATGTTTTTAACATTGTTCTCTAAAAGATATTTTTTCAATATTCGAAACTGTAAAACGCATTCCCGGGATGATGATCTATTGATGTACGCACTGTAAATAACTAAAAGGTACTTACCTCTTAATTTTAATTAATTTGATGGAAGACACTTATCACACTGGTAATAACACTTTCTCGTAACACTACTGCGCCCTAGCGCCTAAAGACTGCATTCATTATAAACAAATTTCGGCCAGTTACAGCTGCGTTCACTGAATGATGCTTACGTTACCTGACAAAATATTTTTAGCATATTTCTCTATAAAATAAATTTACGTTTTTATTATATTTACAAGATTTAGATATGAGATATAATTTACCACTAATAAGAAATGAAAACTGTTAGAAATCGTTTGTTTTATGGAAATTATCGGCGTTTTTTTCCAAAGATCATACTTTGGGACGCGTTCCCAAAATGATTTTCGATATATATATATTATGAAATAATAATAAATCCTATTAATTTTTCAGGTATAATATATAATGTACAGTTAAAACAAATAATGTTTAGCAATTATTAATGGTAATTTGATAAAACTAAAAACGATATTAGTCATTTATTTGCTGGCGAATCAAATTTTCCACCTTCGTGATTTTGACCCATATATACTAAAAAATTATCAAAATTTGAAATCATGTGTAAATATAAAAATTGAAACATAAACATCCTATCAAATTTCCTAATATCTGTGCCAATCCTAGTAAAATTTTACATTAATGCTTTCACATAAATGTTATACATTTGACATAAATCAAAGCACATATAAAAATTATGACAACTATCATAAAACACTGAAATATAAAATGTGTTTCCTAATTTAATTTAATTTAATTGCAATCGAGCACAGGCTCCAGTGGCAATTTCCCTACACACCCATCATCCCCCAATCCTGCACCTACCTACATTTGCCTCCTACAAATTTTACCTTTAAATTCTTTCAAAGTTTTCGGTAAATTATTCATCATTTCTCTTGGTAACTCATTCCAATCCCTGACACCCTTACGTAAAAAAGATAACCTTCCCACACCCTTGTGCCAGAAATCGAGTGCCTGCTTGTGGTCATGGTCATCTTTTCCCTTCAATGCACTACTTTTCATACCTATTGCAATATCTTTTCATGCCTCATGGCCAGTATATGCCCTGTACACTCCCATGGCCCTCCTCATCCTCCTCCTGTCTTGCAATGAATCCCTTCCAGCTCCTTTATCATATCTGTCACTGATTGTATTCTGCGATAATTTCCAGAAACAAATCTAGCAGCCCTTTTTTGCACCCTGTCCAACTTCTGTATTTGATACGTAAAATGAGGGTCCCATACTACACTACAATATTCGAGCAATGGTGTAACCAAAGTTTTGTAACCCAATTCCTTGACTTCTCTCGTACATCCCCTCATCACTCTCTCCAACAAGTGCAGAACTTTGAAACCTTTTCCTACCACCTGTCCTATGTGTCCTGCCCAGTTAAGTTTGTTATAAAAAGTAATTCCAAGATATTTACATTTCAAGTCTTCAGCAAGCAATTCTTTCCCCACCTTATATTCAAAATTAACCTTTTGTTTTTTATTTGTGTATCTAATAAGCTGACTCTTCTTTGCATTTATCTTCATTCTATGTTTACCTACCCAATTAGGTATCCTGTCCAGATCACGGTGCAACTGTTTACAATCCTCTATCGTTTTGATTCTTTTATACAGCATTATGTCATCTGCAAACAATCTAATTTCAGATAGTAAACAATCAACACAATTATTCATTAGAATAATGAATAGCAATGGTCCCAATACGCTACCCTGTGGCACACCCATTTATACTTTCACTTCTTTTGATACTACATTTCCTACCGTAACTTTCTGTTTTCTACCTTTTAAAAATTCTTCTACCCAGCAAATCACTTTCTTATCCACTCCAATGGTTTTTACCTTATTTACTACCACTTTATTGCTTACTCTGTCAAACGCCTTGGACAGATCTAGTGCTACACTATCAATTTGGCCTCCCTTGTCCATTTCATCTGAAATATCTTGCATATATCCCACCAACTGAGATTCGCATGAATAACCTTGCCTGAAACCATGTTGCCTGCTTGAAAACCACTTATGTTTCGTTCCTCACATATATTTCTGATGTAGTTGTATATCAATCTTTCCATTAATTTACCTACCACTGATGTCAAACTGATTGGCCTGTAATTCTCAACTCTATTTCTCACCCCTCCCTTATGTACCGGTACTACTATTGCACTTTTCCAGTCCTGTGGTAAGCAGCAAGTGTCTAGACCCAATTTAAATAATATTTCAAGATAAGGTACAATGTCACATCTGGCTATCTTTAAGATATCTGTAGTAATATTATCTTCACCAGCCCCTTTATTTTTTTTTTCAGCTTTCTTATTTCCTTCATGATTTCCTCAGGGAGGATATCAAATTTTTTACTATCATCAATTCTAATTGTGTTGTTAAGCTCGTTCTCCGAATTAGACCCTCCTTTTTCTGATTCGTTGTCCCTAATGCTTTCACTGAACCAGTTACTTAAAATCTCTGCCTTTTTCAAATCGTCAGTAACTTCTTCTCCATCCTTATCTGTAAGTGTCTCTACACCCTCCCTTCCCCTCAATTTCCTGATATAGCCAAAGAAATTTCTAGATGCATCAGTCAATGGTCCTCCTGCACTGACAATACTCTTCATAAATCATCTTCAGACATTTTCTTTGCTGTTATTAAGTCCTTGTTTAGTTATTTTAAATATTCCCTACTACCTTGCTGTCTCTTAACTCCGTTATGTTCTTTTCTTACCAACCTCTTTAACCTCCTCACTTCCCTATTATAGTACAAAGGTTCTTTACTTCTCTTTATTTTCTGCTTTGAAATAAATTTTTCTTCCCCCTTTCTTATTATCTCCTTGAACTCTTCCCACCTAGACTCTACTGTACCTGAGCCTTCCTTCCATTTGCTGAATTGTTCTCTGAAATATCTCTTCAAATTTGAAACCTGTGCCTTTTTACAATTGTACATATTTTCCCCTTCAATTTTGGCTGCTGGTTTACTGAATCCTCTAATATCTATCGGAACTGCTTCATGATCACTTACTCCTTCAGTTACTTCATACTTCAAAAGGTTTTCATTGGGCTTAATTAGTAATATATCCAAAATATTTTGTCCCCTAGTGTTTTGCTCAACCACTTATGTAAATCCTCCTTCCCTTATTAAGAAATTTGCAAATCTTTGTTCCCTTGTGTTATTTATCTTATTCCCTTCCTAGTTTACACCTGGTAAATTTAAATCTCCGCCAATGATGATCATTCTATTCTCACCTCTGAAATCTGAGTATGAATTTAATTTCTCCCCAAGAGCCTCATCCTCTTCTGTCATTCTTCCACTGCGGTAAACAGCCGACACTCTGATTTTTTCTTTTTTATTACCCCAGAAATCTACCCCAAGTAACTCATGGTCTTGTTCTATGAACGCCAGTGAACTGTGGTAGTTTTTGCTAACTAGTATGAAGACGCCTCCACCAATTGTTCCTCTATCTCTGCAGTACACTCAGTAACCATCAGGAAAAACCTCACTGTCTAGTACTTCTTCTTTTAACCAACTCTCTACCCCAATTATTACTTGTGATTCGTGCATCTCTATTAAGCATCCTTTTCTTCACTTAAACATGTTCATTTTTCACTTTTCCTAACCATCTTGTTTTACTTAAAAAAACACTAAATATTATCTCATCCAAAGATGCACAAAAGCCTTAAAAATGGGTGAAATGCAATATTGTATAGCCATGCTTGTTGTGGATTGAAACATAATTACATAACTTGATCATGTTGTTACCTTTAACCCTTTGACTGCTGTTGACATGTATTCACGTCACGCTGCCTGCTGGCCCCGAGTGCTAATGACGAGTTTAGACGCAGCTGCCGGTTTTCCCCTGAGTGCTGTTAACGAGATAAGCCGCACCCACCTGCCGCTACCTTAGTGCTGATGACGAATATAGACGCGCCGCTACCTGAGTCGTGCAGCGGACTTCATGACCCATTTCTCAATAGCCTTTTGCAGTTCTGGTCACTAGCTTATCGTCAAAATGTTTGCCTGTAGGGAGCCTAGGCATTGCCCTACAGTTCACTATTCAACAGAAATTAAATCAGTCTTATTTGTGTCCTGTGTTTTGTGAAGAAAATGGCAAGACGTCATGGGTGCATTGAGGAAGAAATCATGGAGATTCTTACGAGGAGTGACACCGATGATTTTGATGGAAGTGATAGCTTTTCTACAGAATCGGAAGTCTGTAGTCATAAACCATACTCATCAGCAGGGGTGACAATGCAGTCTCATGTTTCAACAAGAGATGTTAGTTGTTCAGAATCTGAAGAATCAGAAAGTCATGGGGAAACTCTTACGAAGAAATTACGTCTAAGTGATAAATCTGACTGGAAAGAAACTGATTTTCGTCCAGTTAGTCACACATTTGATGTTACGCTGTCGGGAAGTGTGACAAATAGGTAATGTGCCAAATGAATTGATGAGATGCAGAAGGGAAACATTCCATGTAAACTAGTTTTTCAGGAAACGAAAAAAACGTTATAAAATGGAAACGGTAAGTGGGAGAGAAAAAGTTACTATTGGTGGTTAATATTTTCCATTTGTTCAATATCATGTAATGTTCTCCATGACCTTGTAATTTACGTCCAAAGAGCATGGAATATTTTCCTTTTGCATCTCACTGATTGGTGAATGAAGATTTTTCAAATATTTTTGTTAATTACAAGTTTATTCCAAGGTAAAATTGAAAAAAATTATAGCAGAATTACATTCAGAAATACTTATGCATATAAAGGTAGACAAGAGCAAAACTCACCATATACATGTAAATAATAAACAAGAAAAGAGAGTGACTAAGTTTGAATAATGTCTCCCTCGTAGACTGTCCTCATACATTTAGTCAATATCTTCTGTGTCATTTTCTGCTGACGATTGCAATAATGTGTTGTAGAATTCTTTATGTTCATGTGGAGTATACTGCATTATCTTTGCCACATCCGTTGTCTTCTTCTGGTCGATGGGAACTTTATGATCGTAGGCACGGTCTACTGGTAGCATCAGGTCACCACAATGTTTGTATAGTTGAAAAATATCACTATTCAATCCATTTATGAATTCTAATGCATCAACAAACCCTTTCTGATCTCTCCTGTATATGAGATGTCTGTATTGACTAATCTGGAAATCAGCTCGATGATGGAGACTCTTTGTATACTTCTTAAATATTGAGGGCCACCTTTCCTTGTAGTTAACTATCTGCTCAGTTTTGACAGATCTCACTTCAAATGGTGATTTTTTCTTTGCATTTTGAATGAGGGTATCATACTGTAAAGGTGTGTATATTCGATCTTGGCGTCGCACAGTTCTCTTGACAATGGCAAAATCTCTATCACACGGTTAAAAGCTATGTCCACGTATTGGGAAGTACTGATGAATTTTTTCAAACCGGCCAATCATGGTGAGACTCAATAGAAATCTGACCAGAGTGTGGTTTCGATTTTGCCCGCCACAGGCATCACTGAACACATGTAGAGTTTTCACTTCAGGCGGTACACAGGTGTTTACATAATCGCACAGAAAGCTACAAACTTCATCAGGTCCCTTTTTACAAGTCCCCTCATTGTAAGTATAAAACACAGATTTACCATTTGCAAGGTTGTGGATACAAAACACAATGTGCGATAATTTCCTCAAATAAAACATTTCCTGAACTGGAAGTAAAGGAAGAGGGAGATTTTGCATATAATCAAATACTATTCCTCCTTCTTCAATTTTGTTTTTACATAGCGCGGTTACTTCATTCAATTGCATATAAAATTTCTTGGCTCTGCGTTTATGAACGAGAAGTTCAGCAGTTGCAACCCTTTTGGCAGCATTATTAATTGCAAGGGATTTTATTTTATTTCCCAGTTCCTCACATTGTGAACACACATCTACTTGAGGACGCCCAAATCGATAGTTAAAATTTTCTTTGAAGTACCTCAAATAATATTCATATTTCACTATATCTCTCAGGTCTTGATGCTTATCCAAAAATAATTGAAACATAATCTTACATTTCAAACCACACTCCAAGTACACTAAAGGTGAAGGCATGTAATGGGAAACCTTTGTGGGAAACGATGATATGTGCTGATGAATCTTTGTTATTACATCATTGGGAATACGAACACGGTTATCGTGCTTACCTCGTAAGTCTGTAGGTAGTTCATTCTTCTCAACCAGATGGGCCAAACGAAAAACTGCCTTGCTGGAAACACCGTGTAAACTTAGGAAGGCTTTTCTGCATACTTCAACTCGTGTATTCCCATTTACTGCAGAATACTTGTAGCTTGATGTGATTTGCTTGGAGTGCTCATATTTAGGTCTATGTCGCGCCACATCATGTCTCTCAATGAAACTCATCAAATATGTATCTCGTTCATATTTCTCCCTACCACTATAAACGTTCACAATAATTCTGTCCTTCTCTTCTTGATCAAAATTCAACATACACTGTTTTTTACATCTGCAATCTTCACCAGTTTTCTTCTTCTCTACAAGAAAACCTTTATCAGTCACAAACTCTTCCCCTTTATTTCGGGCTTCTTTCATACACTGTCTCAAATTTCCCGAGCACCTTCTTTTCTTCTGGGGGCTATCAACCTCAGATTCTGACAGTGACATCACACTATCACCGTTCTTCTCTTACAACACACACTTGATACAAAGTTTACACTGTTACAAGAACGCTGCTTCACTAACAACAATCACAATGTTAGAGCTATAGGTCTGAAATAGCACAACAATTTACCAATGTAAACATATAACAACAATATAAATCCAAAGATCCCTACTACATTTCCACATTCTAACGTCTAGAAGTGCGCTCTGCCAAAGAAAGTAGGAACTAACAGACTAATGAGAGCAAAAAGGAAAACATTCCTGGAATCTTTTCTTTTTGTATGTCACTCAAATTTTAACAGCTTGTTTTAACCCATTAGAAGTGGAGGAATTTTTTCTCTGTTTAGGTCAATAGATGGAGCAAGGGTTGGTGAACAAAATGGCTATCTCAGTTTAAAATGGCCAAAAAGTGGAATGTTTTCCTTCTGCATCTCACCAATTCAAATATTCTGTCAGTTTTCATGTTATTTTTTTTACAGAAGAACTGATGAAATATATAGCTGATGAAAATAATTGTTTTATATAACCACTATGGAGAATATTCCAGAATCAGTGCATTCTTGAATATCAAAGTGAAAAGATACTGAATATGATGAAATTTTTTGTTCCATAGCTATTTGTCTTCTGATGCATCGCATGGAAAAAAATGAAAATTAGCTAATATTGGACCAGAGATGTTCTTCTAAATACCGCAATTCTTGTTGAACTTATGTCCAGATACCACTTTTTGTTACTCTGGTTAGGTTTCGTGAGATGACTGAAAAACAGCATATTTTGAATTTTATATCTATTTTAAAAATGGTTTAGAATCAAATTTCTGTTAGTAAAATGGTTATGAAAGTTCTTTACTACACAACTATGTGAGATTGAGCCCCATCTAAATAGTTTTAGCATTGATAGTGGATGTATGATAAGGTTTGTTTTTAACTGGAATGTACTCTACTATTAAGAGAATGACTATAAAATTTGTTTTCTATAAGAATTATGTGTAGTAGTCCTCCTTCTAAATAGTTCAGGCAAGATAACAGATATATAACAAGGTCATGTCATGAGATGAAATAAGCATCATAACATTATAAGAATATAAAACAATGCTCCTTGTGGATGCCTGCAGATTGCAAGTCCATGTGTACTGGCACCTGTCACAGCAGTTTGGTCCAAATTAGCTCCAGATCCAAGATACTGAAAATAGAAGCATGACAGTAACATGTTCTATGGTGTGATACCTTAAACTAAACAAAGTAAACCTAAAAAATGAATGATGTACATAAAGTTGTGAACTCACTTAAAGTCAAAGACAAGTTGTATGATAAATAAGTTACTGCTGTGCTGTATTGAAAATGAATACATCTCTGAAGAAATTGACCTAACCATTTCAAATCTTAAGATATTACTAAGTTCTACAAAATAAAGCATTTTCTACTTGGAATGTCTCAATAATTGTCAAAAATATGCGGCATAAAGTGCTGGTAATGTATAACCAATTGTTGAAAGATATAAAGCAGTAACTGATATCAACATAAAATTGTCCAAATACAATATTCTTAAAATTACAACTTTATGCTAACAAATATTGTAATTATCAGTTAATAGAAAAAACATATAAACCCAAGCAGATGTTACAGGATTTTCATAAGAGCATTATGGTGAATGTCTCTGGATAACTGAAGAAAATCCTCATGACTAAGAAAATGATGAAAATGATCTAGGTGGCATTTTAATTGAAATGAAGTTTCACTACATCAGTCTACTGATGAAAAAAGGGGGGTGGAAATTGTTTACTGTATTATTACAACATGAGTTGTACTAAATTCCCTTATCTCAATGTAATTGTGGGGTATTGTCACCATAAAGCAGATATCAGGTATCTTGTATACCTGTAGCGAATGAGCGGATGTTCCCCACAACCAAGTTGGATTCATGTCTGATCAACCACTCCCCGATCAGTTTTCACCAAAGATATGTGGTCGTAGGATCAGAGCAATTACATTCTGCCCTCACTGAGTGCTAGTAATGAGCAGGAATCAGTGATACAAATGAAAACATGTAGTTGAAAGAATGGAGTGACTTTAATAACTTCAATAAAATTGGGCACATAGAAATACACTTGAAATAACTGAAAAATACTACATAAAATAGCTCTCATGAAATAAATCTCTTACTAATAAAATCCTGTCACTCGGAATATTCTTTCTAAGCCAGCAGAAGGTTGTAAATGCATTAGCCTTTAACTAATAAATTCTCCATGTCGTCTGGCAACATGGTCCATCCTGAGACTCGTCGAAAGAGACTCCCCGAGAACTGTTTCAGAATGACTTCTCGCGCGTTGAAGCGGAGTGGGGGAACTCATGTGACATTAGTTCTATTTGCTTAAAACACCTTACTAAGGGCTTTCTGGGCTACCATGGTAGGGGGGCTGCTTCCCACGGGAAGTGACTTTGCCCAACCTTAAGCTCTGCTTCGTTGGGTGGAATTAAATTACATGGCTGCATCTTGAGAAAAATTATCCCGAGTAAAAAAATTGCAATATACTATAACTAAAATCCCTCAATATACTACATACCTATGAGAGGATTGGTGTCCCCTTTAACAAATATATCCCCTTGAATATTCATAAAAGGTTAAATTTAGCCCTTGCTTTTCTGTTGTGTTACATTCTTTTCTAGTAAAGTGTCAATATCTGGGAAAAAGTAGTGAATTTTACTTTTCTATCATGGAACATTTCCCATAAGTTCACAATGGGACCATAAGGTGTAGTAAATTATCACACTATACTGTCATCAAATTGTGCCTTGAAGCACCAAGAAAAAAATCAACCTTGGTTGAAAATAATAAGACAATATAAAAAAATTACAATATGTCTAAGTATATTGGTGGATTGAATTAGAAAAAAAGGGATTTGAAACACAAAATTAAATTTCTATTTCAAGAATTATTATTATCAGTGGAATGTGCATAGTGCCTAACATTACATCACTTAGCATCATTTAAAGTGCTTTAAGCAACTGCATTGTGCCAACAAAGTCTGAATCTATATCATCCCAATATTTTGAACGTGATTTATAAAACTCATATCTTAAATGTGTGTCATACCACTGTTGTGCACTTAAACTGGTTATACACTTAAACTGCAATCACAGGATTATATTGAAGCAATTAACTATAATGTTTTAACTATTTAATTATATGGTGGGTAATACAAATAAGTGGAAACCCAATCTTTGCCGGCGAAGCAAAAATAATTGTCTCAGGTGAATTCTTTTGCTACTAATTCCCTGGCCTAAAAATATGGCTGCCCATAATTCTACATTTATATATATGTGGAAAATATAAAGTACTTACTCCTTGGTAACATTTGTGGTAAATCTAGCTCTAATCAGAAATATATTAATTTTTTCATTTAATTGCATTAGATCTTATGCTATAGTTGCAATTATCCTACTCAGTCATTTCCTCCTTTCTTGTATCCACTTACTGTTGCCCTGTATGAATTTTAATTTTAAATTCTTTCAGCGTTTCTGGTAATTTATTCATCATTTTCCTTTGAAATTTATTCCAACTGCAGTCTCCTTAGTGTTGCAAACTGAAAAAAAAATTTTTTTTTCAGCTTTGTGAAAAAAAAAACCATGAAAAAAAACCTACCACCCGTGTTTTATTTTCTAATTTTTTTTTTTTTTTTCAGAAAACAATATATTTGATAAATTATAGTTTTATTTAGGGAACTTCCATTTTACAAGTGTGTTTTAAGTCTTACTGAATCATATAATGTCCCACATAATGATTCATAAATGTATCTATATAGGTAATATAATTTTATTCATCCTCTATGTCAGTATCACATTCACTAGTGTCAGCACTACCAACACTTGTTCGATCGGTGTCGGAATTTTCTGTCTCTTCTTCTGTCTCCTCTAGATCCATAACTTCAGAAATAGTTAAATTTTCTTTTACTGGTTGTTCTTGTATTGTACGCAAAAGATTTTGAGATTGCAATTTTAAATTGTGAGCAAAGTACACACTGTGCATAAAGACTGCGCCGATAGTTCTGTATTATGTCTTTTAAGTTTGAATTAACATCTGCTATCATACAAAATAGGAGCTTTACATCTTTTCAATCGTTTGTTTACACCAACGGTTGCAAGGAAACGATTCATAATTAGGGACTGTGCACAAACTACGTGGCTCGGTCCAGAGGGAGGAGGGGTTAGCTGGAAGGCAACGCTGGGCTACGTGGGAGAGTGGGGGGGGGGAGGGTTCCGAGCCAGGCTACGTAACTTTCCTTTCGTAACATTTTTCACAGTTAAAATGAGGAATTGAACTCACAACAGGATGTGAGTATTTATTTCCCTCAGTTAATTATATCCGTGTGTAATTTACAATAGTCTGACAAGAGAATACAGTACAAAATGTCTTCTGGAATCAAAACGGAAGAAAGCTACGTGCTACGTGAGCGGGGGGCGGTGGGGGGGGGGGGGGGGTTCACTGGAGGCCAAAATGGAGCTATGTGGTTTATGCACGCTTCCTTACTGACAATTTAATGAGTCAGTACCACTATACTCTGAGAGTTAACAAGTATACGAATAAGTAATAAAAAGAGGCAAAAAACCAAATTTTAAATTCCTATTTTTTTTAAAAGATCTGTAGGTAATTTTGTAGGGCTGGCAGCACTATTTCAAATAGCAAGTATCTATCCAAACAATGGGGAATGGGGATTCCTTCTGGTGCAACCTAGTCTCTTCGGGGAATCCCCGTTCATAAAGAAAATTTCAGTCAATTTTGCCAATATTTTCGTAATTTTTTTTTTTCCCTACTGAACCAGAAAAATATAGTAGATCTTAAACTAATATAAGTACTTAGAATAAACTCTAAAACAGTCATTTTAAACGATAACTGCCTTAAAAATTTGAGATTTAGTAGTTGTGAAAAAAAAACGTGTTTCAGAAAAAAACATTTTTTTTTTTTTTTTTTTTTTTTTTTTTTTTTTTTTTTTTTTTTTTTTTTTTTTTTTTTTTAAAAGAAAAGCCAGAACAACACTAAGTCTCCTGTTGTATTTTATTATTGCTGGACATTGTATTTCTTTAGAGCTTTATGTTTTCAGTTTCCAGGGATACAAGACCTGTTTTAATTCATTTCGAACTTCAATCTCCAAATTTGTTAACTTAATCTTTTATATTTGAATAATAACAAAGATTCATATCATTTCTTGTCATTTATTCAAGCTGCATTCAAAAGTCAGGTATCCAAAGATAAAAAGTCCTTCGTTAGCAATGAATAGCATTGACTCATACATACACTAATGTTATACCTTGCTCGCTCAGTTTTATTACTCTGTTGTTCCCATGATAATGGACTTTTCTCAGAACATATATTTTATATTTTTTCTACCAAAATTTAACATATTTGAAAAATATTCTGGTAAACTTTTTATTCAGGACTTATATACGGAGCTTATATTCTTCTTCATTTTAATACAATAAATATATGATTAGAATATTAATTTTACAACTAATCACTATTGAGACAAGACAGAAGGAACTCAAATTTCATGTCCTGTCATGGTCACAGTGTTGTATTTTATTATTGTTGGACTTCGTATTATGAAGAATGTTGACAAATTAACTGTAGGCTAAGATATTAAACCAAGTCAAGAAAATAATTAAATGTTCAAGAATTACGAGCAGCAAAATTTTTTATAATCAAAGTTGGGTATTAGATGACGTACAGTAAATATAACACTTTAGCATAGCACATCATAGAAAAGTCACTTAGCTGTATAAACAACAATAGGATGCATTGTTTGTTTGTTTCCTGACGAATTCCTTCAGCCAAAAACTGCAACAGACAGAAGTAAAATGTCTGTACCCAGTTCTTCCTATGTTTGCAACATGGAATGCTGAGCAGTTCCCAATTCTCCGCTAGAAGTGTAATCATGAAGTTGTTGATATGTCTCTGTCGAGCGTTCTTTCTTCCGGATGAACTTTGGTTGTCACTAATTGCTATGATGAGTTTTATACCATTTGTAACTGCTAAGTCAGCTGCACAACTAACATTTTGTATTTTATTATTGTCAGACTTCATATTTGTTTATAGCTTTATGTGTTTGGCCGCCAGGGACACAAGTCCTGTTATAATTTGTTTTGAATTTATATCTCAAAATTTTTTAAATTAATCTTTTATATTTTAATAATAACAAACTTTCATATTATTCCTTGTTATTTATTCAAGCTGCACTCAAAAGTCAGGTATCCAAAGATATAAGGTCCTTTGTTAGCAATAACTGGCTGACATGCATCGACTCATATAAACACTAATATTTTAACTTGCCCACTCAGTTTTGTTATTCTTTTGTTCGCATGACAATGAAATTTTCTCAGAGTTACATCAGTCTTTCATATTTTTTCCATTAAACTCATTATGCTACACTCCCTTATCTATAAAAGAACATTTTCCCACAACCTTATGCCTGAGATTGAGTGCCAGCTTGTAGTCATCTGTACCCTTCTATGCACCATTCTTAATTCTTCAACATTATCCTTCCACACTTCACCACCAATGTATGCCTTGCAAGCTCCCAGTACTCTCTTAACAATCTTCCCGTCTTCCAATGAAACCCATTCCATCTCCTTTATAATACAACAATTGATTTTGTTATGCAGTAATTTCCAGATACATATTTAACTGTTCCCCTTTACATACCCTCCAACTCCTGCATTTGTTAACCAAAATGTAAGGGAATAAAGCAATGCCGGGGCTGAAGTATCGGTTCTATCACCCTAACTAACCTCCAACTTTCTTTCAGTACTGTCAAAATATTCACTGATCAAACTGTTGGAACATGTATGAGGCTGGATAAATCAACTGTAAGTAATTATGGCCACCTCTTCCGTTATTATCCTCAGGAAAGAAAAGTTTACTATTCACTATAAGAAATATTTGCCACATTTACTTTCTGCAATTATGCCACGATGTTCTGCCTAGTAGCAATTTCCATATACAAGAAATAGTGTCTCATAGCTGGACACACACATTGGCGAAATGAAAAATTATTTATGTTCCAGTCTCATCTAGAATATTTTCATTTAACTGATTACTTCTCTCATAACGGTTTGATTCTTTATTCAGATTACTATTCAATAACGGAATGTTGTATCTATATGTATATTTTTTCTTTGGTCATATAATTGATGAGGCACTAGATTCTGTAAGTCTAGGTGTCTGAGTGGTAATGCGCTAGGCTGTTAACTTGCTGGTTCTCAGTTCAAGCCCAGGTGGTGTTAACTTTTTTTTCATTCTTTAACTCTTGTTCACTTGTTGCAAAATAAATATATAAGTAAATTTATATATGTTTCGTGGTCAATTGGAACAGTGGAAAAGAATCATAAAATTAATGTTTTGGCTGAAATGAGAAAGTGTCAACGCATCATGCGTGAGTAGGAACTGAGACCCAGTTTTCCGATAAATTTAATTTAACCTTTGCGATTTGTGCCACTCAACATAATCAATTTTTTTCTAGTGCTGATGGCAAAGGCGGTGGATTGATGCTTTAAGAATTCATAATCATTAAACTTCTATCAATAATCGTACGTTTTGTTATTATATTACTGTCGACAGTAACATCAAAATTACAACACCCAGAGCGCTAATAAAATCCGCAGTAGTTTGCTTCGAAGAAGTGAAAAGTTAAGTAACGTAAAAGAAGCAATTGCTTTAGTTATTATAGGATCAGAATAAATATAACAAGAAACTAAGTCAGTATGCCATTTTAGTCATTTACAGACATATATATGTATATATGTATTTGTGAAAAATTCTAATTTTTTTTATTGTATTTCGCTAAAATATGGGGGTAAAGTGATATTGCACCATATACTTGGACATCAATTGTTTTTCTGAAACACTGTTTTTCAACCTCACCACTTCAGAAGATTCGTTATTGGGTAGATCCTATGATTTGATTGAAATTCATTGGCTGGAGATTGCGGCCCACACATATCAGTGTAAACTAATAATTACAAGGATCTTTAACGCTTTGAATAATTTAATTCAGATGGTTTGGCTAAACTGCTATACTTTTACCAGTCCATCATTCGCTCGGATTCACACCAGAATTGATGTTTGTGTCTATATCAAAAGAAATTTGGATACAATTTTGTTTTCTCAAACTCAATGAATATTTGTATAAAATGAATGCAGGAATTTAATAAATAATCTAGACGACAGTCTTAAAACATTTACGAGTGGGAGCATTGCATTACAGCACTTGTTTCTCATTTATGAATACCAGAGGTAGGTAAATTAATGGAAAGATTGATATGCAACCACATCAGAAATATATGTGAGGAACGTAGGTGGTTTTCATGCAGGCAACATGGTTTCAGGCAAGGATATTCATGCGAATCTCAGTTGGTGGGATATATGCAACATATTTCAGATCAAATGGACAAGGGAGGCCAAATAGATAGTGTAGCACTAGATCTTTCTAAGGTGTTTGACAGAGTAAGCCATAAAATGGTAGTAAATAAGGTAAAAACCATTGGAGTGGATAAGAAAGTCATTTGCTGGGTAGAAGAATTTTTAAAAGGCAGAAAACAGAAAGTTATTGTAGGAAATGTAGTATCAAAAGAAGTGGAAGTAAAAATGGGTGTGCCACAGGGTAGCGTATTGGGACCATTGCTATTCATTATTCTAATGAATAATTGTGTTGATTGTTTACTATCTGAAATTAGATTGTTTGCAGATGACATAATGCTGTATAAGAGAATCAAAACGATAGAGGATTGTAAACAGTTGCAGGGTGATCTGGACAGGATATCTAATAGGGTTGGTATACATGAAATGAAGATAAATGCAAAGAAGAGTCAGCTTATTAGATACACAAATAAAAAACAAAAGGTTAATTTTGAATATAAGGTGGGGAAAAATTGCTTGCTGAAGACTTGAAATGTAAATATCTTGGAATTACTTTTTATAACAAACTTAACTGGGCAGGACACATAGGACAGGTGGTAGGAAAAGGTTTCAAAGTTCAGCACTTGTTGGAGAGAGTGATGAGGGGATGTACGAGAGAAGTCAAGGAATTGGGTTACAAATCTTTGGTCACACCAATGCTCGAATAAGGTAGTGTAGTATGGGACCCTCATTCTACGTATCAAATACAGGAGTTGGAGAGGGTGCAAAAAAGGGCTGCTAGATTTGTTTCTGGAAATTATTGCAGAATGCAATCAGTGACGGATATGATAAAGGAGCTGGAATGGGATTCATTGCAAGAGAGGAGGAGGATGATGAGGGTCACGGGAGTGTACAGGGCATATACTGGCGATGAGGCATGAAAAGATATTGCAATAGGTATGAAAAGTAGTTCATGGAAGGGAAAAGTTGACCATGACCACAAGCTGGCACTTGATTTCAGGAATAAGGGTGTGGGAAGATTCTCTTTTTTAGGTAAGGGTGTCAGGGATTGGAATGAGTTACCAAGAGAAATGATGAATAATTTACCGAAAACTTTGAAAGAAATTAAAGATAAAATTTGTAGAGGGCAAATGTAGGTAGGTGTAGGATAGGGGAAAGATGGGTGTGTAGGGAAATTGCCACCGGAGCCTGTGCTCCAATGCAATTAAATTAAATTAAATTAAATATTTGAATATTGGAGTGAAATAAAGTGTCTCTTAATTCTTAATTGCAAAGTACCAGGAAAGTGAAACACAGGTAATTTATAGAAGAAGGATGTTCATAATTTCCTGTTTCCGCAGAAGTAGGCAGAAATTTTGGTAAGTACTGGACTTGCTTTCAATCTTTCCTTCCAGTTTAATAAATGAATAGACTCTTCTTCATTATTGTATATACATTCTTTTGTTTATAGCCATCATTGTCGGTTTCAGTACTACCTTGTGGAAGTGTGTCTTCTTTATTTATCATATATAATGAGATATAATAATTCCTTTGTTCTAACATTTATGGGCAGCAGTCTGGGAGCATAATGGTTAAGGCAGATGGAAAGAAATGGCAGTATCATGTGTTCAAATCACTTTGTGTAAATGAATTTTTACCGAATTTACTTTGTTCTTGTCAGTAGTCAAGGACGATTAGTTATTCGGATCCCACAGTATAGCCACGACTCAAACCTAATACACAGCAAAAAGACTTTCACTAGGCTGCCGAAGAAATTTATAATTCAGATTTCATTTTACCTGAATATATTATTATAGTATCGTGGTATGTGGAATGAAGGAACATTGAAACAAAAATGAAAAGCAGAACTGAAGAATCTCATAATTATGAAATGTGAAGTGTCTTGTCGCAGAAATTAATAGTTCTGTATGTGGATTTTAATGAAATTAAGGACTCTTAAAACTGTAATCCTGTACATCCAGTCTATTTCTGTGAATATAACTTCCTACAAATTATTTCTTAGGCCACGATTTCAAAAACAAGTGTTTTTTTTATACTTCATCTGCCAGCTTAAATGTGAATATCTTCTAACAACATCAAGTTTGAAAAGTTTTGACCATTTTTATTTGAAGGTTCATTACTGTGAAGCCCTGGGATCTATCCATGCAGTATTAGAACCATGTTATGGATGATACATTTTTTGCTATCAGATAGATTTTTTTAGATTTGATTGTTTTGACTTCTCTCGTTTAAATAAGTATAGTGCAAAAGGAGTATATAACTTTATTACCAACGTACAATCTTCCTTACGTTTCTGTCATACAGTTTCATTATTTTTTCTTTCTTTCATCTGTGTCTATCCAATCTGATTGAATCTTAGCAGTATCTTTGATGTTAAAGTAGTCGGTTTTGCAGTTCTCAAAAATAGTGTATAATCGCTGATAAGACACTATCAGTCTAAGCTTAGAAACGAAAGGAACATGGAAAATCAAAACCGACTACATTAACTTTTATGCTGACAGATGAAGTATAAATAAACACTTGTTTTGGAAATCATGGGCTAAGAAAAAATTTGTAGGAATATATATTCACAGAAATACACTGAATGTATATTACAGTTTTAAGAGTCCTTATTTTCATTAAAATCCACATACAGAACTATTGATTTCTTTGACAAGTCACTTCACATTTCGTAGTTACGAAATTCTTCAGTTCTGCCTTTCATTTTTGTTTTAATGTTTCTTCAATCCACATACCACGATACTATAATAATACATTCAGGTAAAATGAAATATGAATTATAAATTATTTCGGCAGCCAAGTGACAGTTTATTTGCTGTATATTAGGCTTGAGTTGTGGCTATACCGAGGGATCCGAATAACTAATCGTCCTTGACTACTGACATGAACAAAGAAAATTCAGTAAAAATTCATTTACACAAAGTGATTTGAACCCATGGTACTGCCATTTCTTTCCATCTGCCTTAACCATTAAGCTCCCAGACTGCTGCCCATAACTGTTAGAACAAAGGAATTATTATATCTCATTACATTTGATAAATAACGAAGACACACTTCTAGAAGGTAGTACTGAAACCGACACTGATGGCGATATACAAAAGAATGCATATACAATAATGACCAAGCGTCAATTCATTTAGTAAACTGGAAGGAAAGATTGAAAACAAGGCCCCTGCTTAACAAAATTTCCACCTACATCTGCGGAAACAGGAAATTATGAACTTCCTTCTTCTATAAATAACCTGTGTTTCACTTTCCTGATACTCTGCAATCAAGCATTAACCCTTTGATTGCTGATGGCGGATCGTCTACCTGCCACGCTGTGGCCTGCTACCTGCGCTATGTGATTGTTCCTGGGGTCCTGTGCTGCCCCACCCGCCCAGTGCTGAATATTTCTGGAAAATCACTGTGAAATCTCACGGCCGATACACAATAAATGCTCTCACTACATAGTTTATCTGCAAAAAAAACCCAAAAAAAACAGTACAGTATCAAACTGAATCATTAACGCTAATTTTTGTCACTAATAATTATATCTTTCTTGTAGTTTTTACTCGATTTTTGCAGCTTATGTCGAAAGTGTCATGATTCTTAAATTTACCTTACTAGTTTCCTTTTTTTCCTGCATACCCGTTTATAACAAATGCAATAGGTTCGTTACTGTATTAGAGTTTATTGTTGAAATTTGAAGGGCGTAGATTTGAAGAAGATGCTAGAAATATATTACTTCCATACTTATATACCACGTTCAGACCACGACTGTAAAATTAGATATATTCGAACTCATACAGAGAGTTAAAGGCATCCGATTTTTCCTCGCACTATTCACGCATATAAATAGACACCTGAAAATGATAATTGTACTAGCAGCTTCCCCTACACACCGAAATTTGGCTTGCAGAATATCTTTGTAGTTGTAGATTCCCAAAATATCTCGATGTTGACTGAACGTTTGCTGCGGTTTACAATTACCCGTTTATAATAAATTTTGTTTCTTTGATAAAATTTATTCCACATAAGTACTTAACAGATTTTTCAACATTTAAAAGCTGTGAAGTGTTTGTCCATTATTTACGTGAGGTGAAATAAGGGGGGGGGGGGGAAGGTTCAGGCAAAATCTCATGAAACTGCACCAGAGTAGCAAAAAGTGGTTTCTGGACATAAGTTCACTAAAAATTGGTGTATTCAGAAGAACATCTCTGGTCCAATATTCGCTAATTTAAAAAAAAAAATTTCATGCGGGGCATAAGAAGGCAAATAGCTATTGAACGGTACATTTCATTATATCCAGTATCTTTCCACATTGGTATTCGAGAATACACTGATTATGGAATATTCTCCATAGTGGTTATATAAAATCAATTCCTTTCATCAGCTAAAAAATTTCATCAGTTCTTCTGTAAAAAATAACATGAAAACTGACAGAATACTTGGCACATACCCTATTTGACACACATGTCCTGATAGCGTATCATCAAATGCTTGACCAACAGGACAAAAATCATTTTCTTTCCAGTCATATTTATCGCCAAGACGTAATTTCTTCGTAGGCGTTCCACTATCACTTTCTGATTCTTCAGATTCAGAACAACAAACATCTTTTGTTGAAACATGAGACTGCAGTGTCACCCCTGCTGACAAGTATGGTTTAAGACTACAGCTTTCCGATTCAGTGAAAATGCTATCACTTTCATCAAAATCGAGTAGTTCATCCTCAGTGTCGCTCCTCGTAAGGATCTCCATGATTTTTTCCTCAAGGCACCCACGACGGCTTGCCATTTTCTTTATAAAATACAGGTCATAAAAAACACTGATGTAATTTCTGTTGAACAGTGAACTGTAGAGCAAAGCCTAGGCTCCCAGCAGACAAACATTTGGACCATAAGCTAGCGACCAGAGCTGCGAAAGACTATTGAGAAATGGGGCGTGAAGTCCGCTGTATGACTCATGTAGTGGCGCGTATATATTCATCATCAGCACTCAGGTAGCAGCAGATGATTTCGACTTTACTCGTAAACAGTGCTCAGGGGAAAACCGGTGGCTGCAACTAAACACATTATTAGCACACGGGGGAAGCAGGCAGCATGACGTGTAAACTCGTCAACAGCAGTCAAAGGGTTAAGAGACACTTTATTTCTTTTTTTTTTTTTAACTGCTTTGCGTCTCTTTTTAACCCCGAGGTCTTTAGACACAGGAAAGGATGGTGGGCAAGGAATGGGAAGGAATTCGGCCATGGCCTTTTGAAGGAAGCATCCCGGCATTTGCCTGGAGTGATTTGGGGAAACCATGTAAAACCCAAATCTGGATGCTCGGACGGGGATTCGAACCGCTGTCCTCCCGAATGCGAGACGAGAACGCTAACCGTTACACCGCCCCGCTCGGTCACTTTATTTCACTCCAATATTCAACTATATTCTTAAATCAGAAACAAGTGCTGCAATGCACCCACTCATAGATGTTTAAAGACTGTCGTCTAGATTATTTATTAAATTCCTGCATTCATTTTATACAAATATTCATTGTGTTTGAGAAAATAAAATTGTATCCAAATTTCTTTTGATATAGACACAAACATCAATTCTGGTGTGAATCCAAGCGAATGATGGACTGATAAAAGGTATAGCAGTTTAGCTGAACCATCTGAATTAAATTATTCCAAGCGTTAAAGATCCTTGTAATTTTTAGTTTACACTGATATGTGTGGGCCGCAATCTCCAGCTAATGAATTTCAATCAAATCGGAGGATCTACGCAATAACGAGTCTTCTGAAGTGGTGAGGTTGAAAAACAGTGTTTCAGAAAAACAATTGATGTCCAAGTATATGGTGCAATATCACTTTACCCCCATATTTTAGCGAAATACAATAAAAAAATTAGAATTTTTCACAAATACATATATACATATATATGTCTGTAAATGACTAAAATGGCATACTGACTTAGTTTCTTGTTATATTTATTCTGATCCTATAATAACTAAAGCAATTGCTTCTTTTCCGTTACTTAACTTTTCACTTCTCCGAAGCAAACTACTGCGGATTTTATTAGCGCTCTGGGTCTTGTAATTTTGATGTTACTGTCAACAGTAAAATAATAACAAAACGTACGAGTATTGATAAAAATTTAATGATTATGAATTCTTAAAAACGTTGGAATATCTTGCGAATGGAGATTCTGTACAATCCGGTCAAGGGAATGCTGCGCGATTAACGCTGTGTGTAAACAGCTCTACCTCCTCATGATTATCCTACTACACATCACATGCAGAGTGTAACAGAGATAAAGTATAAATCCTTATCTTTAATTACAGTGTGGCTCTAGATGGTGCTAACTTTTTCTATCAGCTGACACGTAATTTTTACTTAACAACATAGTAGTTTATCTGTTATCAAAACATTGCGCAAAATAAGTGTCACTATTTCTATTTGCTATTTGATGATTTTTATCTTGGGACAAAATCTTTCAGAAATTTAGAAACTGATAGCTTTTAGTTCAGAAAAAATGAAATGTAGGATATTAATAAAACCACTCCTCTTCCTCGTGGATGTTACGACGTCCATATGCTGACTATCGTTCTTCTACAACTATGAGGAAACAAAGTACTTGCTTCAAACTTTGGCTAAATGAATTTACATCCAGTATCCTGATTTGTACTGTAAGACTGGATTGTTACTCATTTCAGTATTCTGAAACAAATTGTGTGTGACTTTAGCATCACTTCAGCATATAACGAGTTAATATGTCAATACATACAGATACCAGTAGTTCTAAATTAAATGTTGATTGCATTACTATTCAGCAAACAAATAGGAAATTAATCCAAAATATTATTGGTTGAATGATGGATTAGAAACTGTATAGTTTCATTGATGGAATTATAAGCATGTTTGACTGATCTATTAATATAAAAACATTTTGAGCCTCACTTTTAAAAATATTTGTCAGTAATGTTTAGATGCAATTACAAATCATATATTTACATTAATTCATAGCTGAACAAATTGGATGAATGGTAAAGTTCAGCAGTGAAATTAGGCAGTACTCAATTCACATTCACAATCCAGCCATCAAACTGTCGGTTTAAAAAAAATCCGAAATTGCTCAAAGGAATGTTTAATTGCCACTTCTCAAGAACCGTGGCTGTTTTTTTTTTTTTTTTGCTTATAAACTAATCTTTTCCAAGCCATTGCATTAATAATGACTTTACTAAAGAATAACAACGAAAATGTACAGGCAACACAAGAAAAACATAACGCTCATAAAACCAATTTTCCCCGCGGCCTGACTCGAACCATGGAACTGCGAGACAACTTACTAGCTTCTGGGATCAGCATGGTATCCGCAAATCTGAGCCACTTACAGTACCATCCCCTCTGGCTTACCAGAGACGGAAGCTGAGATAACAACAACTTATAAACAACCTGGCATTATCTTTCCTCCTTCCTGAAATTTCCTGTTTCTTTCTTGCAATTTCAGATTTCGGAACTAACGTTATCATGTCATTATATATATAATGTGCTACGGATAACAATTTGGCCCCTTACTGCAGACTGAACTTATTACAGACTCCCGGAGAGGGTGGTCAACGCGATAGGACAAGGAAGAATGACTCCAAGCCACGAATGACGCCAAATTGAGGATATACATCAATTATATCATTACTGATCACTAGTAGGAGCAGCATTTTGTTAAATACGGAACCTCCCATTAGCATGTTATTCGTCAATGATGATTTTTTTGTTTTCGTAAGAATACTTACTTACTTACTTCCTCTTCATGGATAGGCCAAAAGCCTGTTCCGACCTCATTCTTCCGACCATCTCTTCCTAGGTCTTCCAATGTCCCTTCTGCCTGTGGGATGGTACTCCAGGGCAAGCTTAGGAAATCTGTCCTTTCTCATCCGTAGGACGTGGTTCTTCCAGTTATCCCTTTTTTGGGTAATTCTATCATTTAGCGGGGAGATATTCAGTTGTTCCCTTATTTCCTCGTTCCTCCTCCTATCATTTAGGGAATACCCTTTTACTGACCTTAAAAATTTCATTTCAGATGATTGAATTTTGCTTTTGTATTGCGTTTTATTTACCCATGTTTCGCTGCCATATAGCAGAGTCGGTACGGCCATTGTTTTATAAAACTTGAGTGAGTCTCCTCTCGTGCTTTACCTTTCAGTGTTCGTCGAATTGTTCCACACATATACTGAAATCGGTGAAGTTTCTTCTTCACCTCGTTATCCTCATTAAAAGATAATTCACATCCGAGATAAGTAAAGCTGATTGTCTACCACTATTTTAACTCTGATAGGGTATTTCCCCTGCCATGCCATAACTTTCGTTTTTGCACGAGACAACTGCAGATTGTAATCTTTGCTGATAATGTTTAGTATATGAATTGCTTTTTGAAGTCCATCTTCATTTTCCTGGAGGATAAATTGGTCGTCTGCAAACAACACAGTATTTATGTAAGTGTTGTTGCTTATTTTTATACCAGGATGGACATTTTCTTTCCATTTCCTAACTAAGTCATCTATATATATATTGAAGAGTGTTGGAGACAGGCTACAACCTTGCCGCACTCCTTGGTTAATTGCTATTTCTTCTGTAAGTTTATTTCCTAGGTCTAAGACGATTTGTGTCCTTCTATACATACCTTGAATAACTTGTATTAAATGCTGTGGATATCCATTTCTTTGCATTATTTCCCATAGTTTTTGTCTATTTACTTTATCGAACGCTTTTTCATAGTCTATAAAAGCAATGAAAGTCTTTAAATTAAATTCTCTTCTCTTTTCCAGTAGTTGTCTAAGGCAGAATATATTGTCTATGCAGGACCTTCCTTTCCTAAACCCACATTGTTCTTCTGATAGGAGAGCATCTGCTATTACTTTTAGCCTGTTATTTATTATTTTTGCATATATTTTGTATCCCGTATTTAATAAACTAATTCCTCGATAGTTATCACATGAATTCCTATCTCCCTTCTTAAAAAGTGAAATAACTTTGGCCTTCCTCCATTCTTCTGGGATGGTTCTCTTTTTCCAACACATATTAATTAAGTGTAAATATCTAAATTTCAGAATCATTCCCCCATACTTAATCAATTCTAAGTTAATTGTATCTAGTCCAGGAGCTTTTCTATTTTTAAATGATTTTAGTGCTGCATCAACCTCCTCTATGTCTATAGGATCAATTTCTTTAGTATCCACATGGTCAATTCCTATTTTCTCTTCTTCTTCTTTATAATTACTATTGTACCATAATGTTCTGTAGTGTTTTACCCATGCCTCTTCTTCAATTACATTTATATTAGCACTTTCCTTTTCATCCTTGTTGAGATGTTTCATAAGTTTATAAGCCATCTCTTGTCTACCATGGACATCATCTTCTATTGAACTGATTAATCTATCCCATCCCTCTTGTTTCAACTTCTTTGTTATTGTCTTAACAATATTTCTCCTTCTTTTATATTCATTTTCATTTTCTAGGGTTCGGTCCTGTATCATTTTTAGATAAGCCTTTTGCTTTCGTAAGAATAATTACTCACATTTTCAGTTCTGACTTTCTTGCTAATATCACTGTCTCCAACAGGAACATTAGCTACAAAAACAACACATTAGTTTGATTTAGGACCTTGTTTATTTTCAAACAGCCATCATTACCCCAATCATCAATCTACCACCTTTGCCATCAGCACTAGAAAAAAATTGGTTATGTTGAGTGGCACAAATTGCAAAGGTAAAATTAAATTTATCGGAAAACTGGCTTTCAGTTCCTACTCACGCATGATGTGTTGACACTTTTTCATTTCAGCCAAAACATTAATTTTATGATTCTTTTCCACTGTTCCAATTAACCACGAAACATATATAAATTTAATTATGTGAGATGTATTTTGCAACAAGTGAACAGGAGATAAAGAATGAAAAAAAAGGTGACAGCACCTGGGCTTGAACTGAGCCCAACGCGTTACCACTCAGACACCTAGACTTACAGAATCTAGTGCCTCATCAATTATATGACCAAAGAAAAAATATACATATAGATACAACATTCCGTGATTGAGTAGTAATCTGAATAAAGAATCAAACTGTTATGAGAGAAGTAATCAGTTAAATGAAAATATTCTAGATAAGACTGGAACTTAAATAATTTTCATGTGTGTGTCCAGCTATGAGACACTATTTCTTGTATACGGAAATTGCTACTAGGCAGAACATCATGGCCAAATTGCAGAAAGTAAATGTGGCAACGTTTACCAGGAAATAGTCTTAACTTCCTACTTCCTTTGGCAAGGAAGAATACCTTTATAACGCCGTAAATAATACATGTAAAAAATTAAAACACTAGCAGCACATTTGGCAAAAGTTTTTGTTGGTTTCACAATTATCCAACTTACAGCTGGTAATTGAAAATACGGTGGGAATCCATGTTAATTGCATGAGGGCAATACAAATAGTAACGTCTCCCAAGCATTTATAGATAAAGAATCAAATTATTTTAATTTATTTATTTACCGTTTTAGAGGTTGAAAAATATCTATTTTTCTACATCAATACCATTTCGGAACACGGGTTTCTCGGTGCTGAGACGGTTTGTGAATGACTACGCGACGTCTGCAAATCGTTTACGTTCTGGTCTCTTATTCGGGAGGACATAGGTTCGAATCCAAGTTCGGCCATGCAGATATGTGGTTTCCAAGGATTCCCCAAATCACTCTATATAAATATTGGAATGGGTTCTTTACAAGGGCATGGCCGAAATCCTTGCCGCTACTCCTATCTAGCCAATAATCACCTCAATGATGACGAGGCGTAAAATCATAAAAAAATAATATAAATAAGTGCTTGCTAAATTTATTGAGGAGGTCGCAGCTAGCTTGAAGTCGATTAAGAATACCTGCAACCTATCCTTATTTTTTTGTTATTGCTTTATGTTTCGTCGATTATAAAGTTATTAAAGAAGGTAACAGCCATGGCCTTCTATAAGAATCATTCCAGCATTTGCCTGGAGTCAGAGCGTTACTGCTCACCCACCAAGCTCGGTCCTCCAGTCTTTAGACATTATCAACCTTACTTTACCGGTTAGACTGTGTTTGTTTGATTCCTTGAGACCTAGGCAATTATGGAGTTGATTATGATGGGTGATGAAACTTGAGCTTTCCAACTTTATACCGGAGACTAAAGAACAATCACGTGAGTGGCAACATCCT
>CM061914.1:66905353-67126887 GCA_031002005.1 Vandiemenella viatica
CGTAGGAATTGCCGAAACTCACCGAGTTGTTGGAAGATGCCGTCGGCATTCCATATGCATATTGATATGCCATCTATGTTAACTCTGTCCATGACTGGTGTAGGAGTTCTGTGGAAGGTCGGCTCGGTGAGCTGTCGTTATTGCGGATTTAATGTCCGCGGCCAGTTGATCGAACTTTGTCAGTAGTGTCGTTAACATTGTCAGAAGCGTCCCAACAATGTCGAACAGACGATCCATAGCTGCTCCTCCCTCGTTGCTTTGTGTGGGGAGTATGTAGTGTTGTTGGTGATTTGCCTTGCTTGAGTGGGAAAGTCTTGAGTTTCTTCCACTTGTGGCAGTGCTTCTTTAGGGTCTCGCTACTGGCCAGTAGATGCCTCCGCGTATGAGGTCATTGGAGTTGTTTTCTTTGATGGTTTGGTGTGTTCTTCTTCTCATTGGGACCTTGTGCCTTTTCCTGCGGGATTTGGAGCTTTGGAGGCTTCTGAGATGTCTTGGATGACTTCTGAGACGTCGTGGAGTTTGCGTTATTGTCGCCCCGTCGTGGTTGGTTTCTCTCTGTGGTGGGTTTGTCAGCCGGTGGCTGGGTGTTCCCGGAATTCTGTCTTTTCTTTTCCTCGCGCTGCTTTTGCGCGTTGGCAGCTTGTTCTGCAGCGACCCCACGCTGCCTGTCCCTTTCCCGTTTGAAGGCAACGCAACCTTTATAGCTGGCCACATGCTGATCACCGCAATTTGCACATTTGGGATGCCCTCCCCCTTCTTTAGAGTGCAGTCATTTGATAAGTGTGCTCCTGCACACTTTACACACTTTGAGGGCATGTTGCAGTGGCGAGCGACATGTCCTATAGCCTGGCAATTGAAGCATTGGACTGGGTCATTGGAGGATCTCAGTTTTTCAACTGAGATGCTTAGTGACATAAGATTTTTCTATTTTGGGGCCTGTCGGGCATGACCACCAAAAAGAATGGCATGATGTCTGAAGTGCCAGGTCTCTTCAGCTGGGCCACTGTGCGTATGTCAAGTCCAGATCTTCAAGCTCTTCCTTGATGTCGTCAGTTGGTAAGGTTGAGAGCATCCCACGGAGGACGACCTTCAGTATCTTCTCAGCAGCAGAAGGGAAGGCATAACGCTGCGGTCACCTTAAGGTAGTGGTCGGTCGAACTGAAGGTTAGCTTGACCTTGTCGCCTTCTGCCGACCTGGCTTGGAAGGGTTGATTTTCCAGAATGCCTTTGATCATTTGGTACAGTTCCTTATAACTGTTTTGAAATTGTACCACAATAGGAGGAATCAAATGCTTTGATTGCTGCTGCTGTTGTTGTTGCTGCTGCTGTTATTGTATTTGCTGTTGCTGCTGCAGCTGCTGTTGTTGTTGCTGCGGCTTTTGTTGTTGCTGCGGCTTTTGTTGTTGCTGCTGTATTTGCTGCTGCTGTGGCCGTATTTGCTGCTGCTACTGCTCTTGTTGTTGCTGCGGCTCTTGTTGTTGCTGCTGCGGCTGCTATTGTTGCTGCTGTGGCCGTGTTTTCTGCTGCAACTGTTGTTGTTGCTGCTCTGGCTCTAGTTGTTGCTGCTGCGGCTGCTGTTGTTGCTGCTGCTGCTCCGGTCCTTCCTGGTACAGCACGTCATATCGGTGTCTAAGTTCTATTCTGCCGGGGTCTAGTGTCGGTGGAGGCTTGCTGGTGCGTCGCGCCTACGTGAACCCTTTACCGTCCGGTTTATCTCCGGCTGAAATCGTTTTTCGGTTTTTGTTCGTGGATGTGCCACGAAACTGGAGTGTGGCGGATGGTTCTGGGAAACTGAAGGCACCGATTATTTTCTTCTTTCCTTCCTTTTTGTCTTTGCTGGTCGTGGCGAGCTGCGACACAGGGATGCTGATTTTAATATGGCTGGCTCTCTTCTCACTCCTCAACATCTTCGCTTTACCACAGAGGAGCGGTGAGGTGCACCGCTTACTTGCACGGGAGTCGAGTCCGTGGTCGGGCCCGGTTGTCGTTGGCGTTGTGTGAACGGTCTCAGTTGTATCCATACACGAATCCGAGTTCGGTTGCCAGGTCGTCGTACCATGTTGCGTAGCCGTCCTATTCATTTCCGTGGACAAGTCAGTTTCCGTTAGCCGGGTCGTCAAGGTGGCCGCTACTGCCGCCGGCAAAGCCGAGTGCGGTGGGGTACTCAACCCGCCCGGCGCGACAGCGCGGCGAGAACTTTCCTTGTCGCACATCTAGTCTTAGCGGATGCCAACTCGGAACTGGAGGAGAGTGGAGCACGGCATATCTGTCCTACTACATCTATAGCTGGGCCCGTGGCCGACCAATCACATACAGGTATTATAGAACCGAAGTTATAGTGAGCCAATCGGAAGTCCGCATGGCTCCCTATGGATTTCTCGAGTTAAACTTCATAATTAATGATAGTAAATGTTTTTAAGAATATATAATGTGGGGGTCTGCCATTAAAGAAGTTTTTTGGGATAATTCTGTGTGAGAATAATGTGAACCATGACGCTATGAGAACAGTTATTGTAGTCAACCAATCAGAATACCGCTTGGCTCCCTACGGATTAATAGTGGTAGAATAATGTGAACGGTGATACAATATGAACAGTGACGTTATGCGAACATTGACGTGTGTAATCCTTCTTCTTTCCATTTATAACAACCTCGGCTTTGGTTTACGCTGTGGAGCCAACTGTCAGTACAACGCTGGTGTATATCTACACCTGGTTCCGCAACCGACCAAATTACAATCACGGAATGGTTACGTCATTGGAGTCAGCCAATCGGACGTCGGCAACGATCCTGGCTCGCTTCTGTTCCGCTATTCAGTTCAGTTTTTGTTGTTCCTTCAGATACAACGGACCCGATGATGGCGGCAGTGCAAGTCGTCGAAAGCTTGTCGTTAGAAAATGTAATCCGGCGGCAAACCCGTGAAGAATTTTTATCACAAAATAGAAATGTTGTCAGTAAGTTGAAGGAGGACATGCATGAATCCCATAAGGAAATTGCCTTATTGCAACAGTCCCAACAGCATGCGCAGACACAAATAGCAGACATTAGGTCAAAGGTAGAAAATAATATAGATGTCATTGATGCCTTACATACAGTATGTACCGAGAATAGCCAGAAAATACAACACTGGGATGAACAAGTGGGTTCAGTGAAGACCAAGATGTTAGAGACAGACAGTAGAATACAGCATTGTGAACAACAAGTCGTTTCCTTGAAAACACAAGTAACAGAAGCACTTAACACGCACAGACCCAAGCAGCTTCTATTCTTCACAGTGCATAGTCACCATACCAGAAAAAGTTGAATATAGCAGGTTTAGTGGACAGGGAATTTACACCCCGTCAAATTCCTGAAAAGTTTTGAAGATTCGAGGCCTTTTATAAACAGACAGAGAAAAATAAATTGTTTTGGTCAGCATCTAACAGGATCGGCCAGGCTGTGGAGTGATACCCACCTACAACATTTCACAACATTTGCCGAGCTAAAAGAAGCATTTCTCAACAGGTTTTGGTCACAAGAAACACAGTACTCGGTTCGCAGGTCAATAGGGTTGGGGCCTAAATGGGACGGAACCCCTCCCACGTTATATGACTTTTTTCTACAGGAAGCTGATAAGGCAACTTACTTAGACCATCCCATGCCTGAAATAATTCTAATACAAGACATTGTCCATCGGATGCCAACACCCATAATAGAAAAATTTGCAACACAAGGGGTTACTACGCGAGAAGCGGCAGAGAAACTCTTGAGGGTATTAGATGTATATCAGTGGTCTTGGAGTCCAGCAGAAAGTGATTTCGTAAACCATAAGGGTCAGATGCAACATATAGAGGATCAACACAACCACAGTAGGTCATATAATAACAAACAGCACACTTATGATCATGGTCAAGGCAGGGGTAAGTTTTACAACAACAATGCCCAACAACATTCAAAAAGGGGACACAGTATACAATATATAAGTAGAGGAAGAGGAACTAGAGGAGGTAGAGGTAACGGAGGGAGAGGACACGCAAGGGGTGGACAGACTAACCATAACAGAAGTACCTCAACATCGGAACAGGTTTCTGGGGCCGAATTAAATCCACAACAGGAGGAGGTGAACTCAAAAAACTAGTTCCGGCCGATGCCTTGGCCCAAGCACTGGCGGACTGTGAACCTGGGCCAACACCTAGCTATCAAATCTGTGGCATTTATAATAATAATCCTAGAGAAGATCTCATTCAGGAAGATGGTTATACAGTAGCACCACTAATCAGAGCACCAGTTATTGAAATAACGGTTAAGGGGAAACTAATCAGGGTGTTGATAGATACTGGAGCAGAGCTTTCGGCTATTTCCCAATCTCTTTTTGAGGAGCTACACCTTCATAATGAGCGCTTGACATTGTATCCCGTACCAAAATTAGTAGCCACCTTGGCAAATGGTGGAAAAACCAAACCTATAAGCACACAGATTCTACTAGAGGGAGAAATTAATGGGTGCAGTTTTGAAACACATGTGTATGTTATTCCGAGACTTACGCATGATTGCATTTTTGGTATAGAATGGTTACAATCAGTTCAGGCTATGTTGGATTGTAGTAGGGGGCTTTTACATTTTCAGTTAGAAGACAAACAACTTTGTGTCCCAATGAATTGTTTTTGGAAGGAGGGAACAGATAAATCAGTACAGTCGTTGGTAGCTAAGACAATAGGTTCTAGTAAAGAACCCCAGTTTTATACAAAACTTGTGCAGTTTTTCTTGTCCACAGTAACTAATGTGTTTCCAAGTACCAGTTTGGAAAAAGTGGTGGATAGGGTTGATACCGAATACCGCAAAGAACTAAACAACATTCTCCAGGAGTTTTCGGGGTTTTTTCTGACAAGCCAGGGCTTGTTAGGAACTATGAATGCCATTTCACAGTAAGCTCAAACCAACCATTTAACATTAAACCGTATCCAATCCCGATAGCGAAACGAAGTCAAGTAGAAGCAGAAATAAATAGGATGTTAGAGTGGGGTGTTATAGAGCGGGCACAAAGTCCGTACAATAATCCACTGGTTGTGATTTCAAAAGCGGACCAGTCAGTACGACTAGTGTTGGACGCCCGAGCCTTGAATAAAGTTTTAGTGCCAGAAAGGGATCACCCCCCTCCAATAGATGAGATTCTACACACGTTTCATGGGAAGAGATACCTAACAAGCTTGGACCTTACTTCCTCCTATTGGCAGTTGCGAGTGGCACAAGATTCTAGAAAATTCACAGCTTTCCTGTACCAAGGGAGATCATATCAGTTCACAGTGTTACCGTTTGGACTGAACGTAGCAGTAGCCCACTTTATAAGAGCTTTAGATTTAGTGCTGGGGAAGGATTTGTTGCAGAGAATCCAAGTGTACGTAGATGACATTCTAATCGCTAGCACGACGATTGAAGAACATTGGGCAACACTAAGAGAGGTTTTGTTCGCTTTAAAACGTGGAGGTATGACAGTGAAACTAAAGAAGTGTGTCTTTTTGACTAACAAAATAGAATTTTTGGGACACATCATTACGCCCTTGGGAATAGCGCCCAGTGATAGTAAACTCAATGCCATTAAAGATTTCCCATCCCCTACAAACAAAAAACAGTTGGAGAGTTTTTTGGGACTATGTAACTACTATAGAAAGTTCATAAAAGGACAAATCTTAAATAGCCCTCATTTTGAACAATTAAAGAAAAAGGGGTCTACTTGGAAATGGACTGAAGATTGCGAGCGTGATTTCCAAGCTGTTAAGAAAGTATTGTTAGAGCATGTTTTACACTCACCTATATGGGAGCTCCCTATTTGCGTGGCAACGGATAGTTCAGAGTACGGACTTGGAGCAGAGATTTTCCAGGTAGTCGAATCGAATGGTGTGTCGGGGAAGAAGCATATAGCTTTTGCAAGTCGGCTACTAAATAAAGCTGAACGAAATTATGGAATTACACAACGCGAATGCCTAGCAGTGGTAATGGGTATTCCATAAATTCCGGTATTTGTTATTGGGCAGAAAGGTGATAGTATTTTCAGATCATAAAGCCTTATCATTTTTGGATAAGTGTAGATTATTAAATGGCAGATTAACGCGCTGGACACTATTGCTCCAGGAATTCGATTATGAAGTAAGGTACTTGCCAGCAGAGGATAACCAGGGTAGCAGATGCACTGTCGAGGACTACCTTTGGGATTAGGAAATGAAGCAGAAGTGACAGAATACAACTCAAGTCCTAGATTGCTGTATATTAAACATGTTTCAGGGGAAACGGAGGTGAGGTCTTGTCTTAAACATATGAGCCAGGAGCAACAACAAGATGAGATTATCAAGACGGTAGTTGATGAGTTGAAGCAGGGTATTCCTCCGACACATTTACTAAAGTTTTATTGTATGGAGCGGGGATACTTTTCCGAAGGAATCACGATAGTAGTGGACGATTGGAAGCTGTGGATTCCTGAAAAATGGGTGGATATTTTTATACGTCACCACCATCTAAGCTATGGCCATTATGGCACGAATAATGTTATAAAATTCTAGCGGAGACCTTTTATTTCCGAATATGTATAGACGCATACGGCAAATAGTGGCAACATGTGTAATCTGTCAAAAGGTAAAAGCGGACAATGTCAAGAGGGTAGGTGAGATGCAGAACATTATTCCCAAAGCACCAAATGATATTCTATCGCTTGATATTTATGGGCCCTTGCCGCGATCACGTGGGGGGGTAACCTATATCTGTGTAGTGCTTGATATTTTTTCAAAGTTTGTAAAACTATACCCACTTAAACGAGCAAACGCAAAAGCTATATTTAAACCGAATTGCCCGAGACTACATTCCACAGTTAGGGCATCCCAACAGTATTTAACGGATAATGCACCGCAGTTTACTGGGAAACTCTGGCACAAGTGTTTAGAGGAAAGGGACATAAAGGTTTTGAAAACATCGTTCTATTATCCACAGGGAAATCCGGTAGAGCGCGTAATGAAAGAATAAGGTAGGTGGTTCCGGACGTACTGCAGTGACAATCACTGCAAGTGGGCTCTTGAAATTCCAAACATAGAAAGGGTTATCAATACTATCCCACATGATTCCACATCTTTTACCCCACATGAGATTATGTTCCAAGAACCTCCACCGAGATTAGTTCAGGAGTACATACATTTCCCAGACAGACAGGTAGATTATGTTGAGAAACTAAGTTTAGTTTTACAACACTTAACTAAATGTGCATTGAAAAGAAAGAAAAGGGCATGATGATCACTTAACACCAACCAAGTACCACATTGGAGACCTAGTTCTGGTCAAAACACATTGTCGATCATCTGCCCTAGATCATGACATTAAGAAGTTTAATGATCTTTATGAAGGACCTTTTCAAATTGCTAGAGTAGACAATGAAAACTCATACACTTTGGTAGTGCCGTCCACACAGAAGCTTAAGGGAGTATACAATGTAGTGTCTTTGAAACCCTACAAACATATTGAAATTGGATAGTAGATTTTGCAGGTAGTTACAGTGATCAGCAGCACATCAAAATCACACAGAGCATCAGCAGCTGTCAGGACTCAGTCTCCTGTGGGAGGAGGCCCGGTCCAGGAGTTACCTTTAAAGGGACCCACCAAGTTCCAGATCCGGTTACCCACAGTTGATACTGAGATCCAGGTGGAAACACCTTTCATTGATGCTGTTGAGAAGTTTTTTTGAGGGATATCAAAATTTAGGTCGAAAAAATCACATCAGTTATCAGGAATCGGTTTCCTTGGGTCAGGGCTTTGTCTAGGTTTACCTTCAAAGGGACTGCAATAGTTCCAGATTTGGTTCTCCCATAGGAATAAAACCGGTATCTGGCACTCGTGCCTTAAATTGATGCTGTTGATGATGTAAATTTTCATTTTAAACCAAAGTATTATTTATCTATTTATTTATTTTTTGTTTTGGTCCCACTATCCTCTAGTAGTAGGGAGGTTAGCATGCATATGCAGGATATTATTATTTTTTTCTCTTCTGTCTCTCTTTTTCAATGTACCATTTTGTAGAACTAAAGATAAAAGTAGGGTAGGCACAAAGTTTAAAAGACGATATACCATCCCTAACTGCCTACCATGGGCAGAGAGAATTTTTCGTTACGAATCTTTTGCTCAAATTCTAATAGTTAATATAAGACAAGCCAAGCCACATGGAGCTTTGATTTGTTGTGATATATGTGATTTTTATAAATACTGGATTATAAAAGGAGAAGGAATGAGTTAATATACTGTAACAGCTTCCAGTGATAGTGTATTTGGATTGTAACATGTTGTAAACAAGAAGCTGTATACCTTACCTCCCACACCTGTTTTTTTGAAGGGGGGTTATACCTCACAGTATGAAACCATTCAATTATAAGTGTTTGTGTTGTACATAGTTTTGTCCATTCATTTGGAATTTTTTTTTTCTTCTCTATTTCTTGTTTTTGTCCTGTTGCATTATAAATATGTTTGTTCTCATTAGAATGGGAAGAGTGCAGGGGGTTCAATTGTGTGAACACAAAATTTTGTAAAAAGCTGCACCCACCTTTAATCATCATGTATTATTTATGTGTATTATATCAGTATGTTCATATCTTCAATACATTGTTCATTATGTCAGTGTATTAATGTTTTGTATGTGTTGTGCCACCATGACAGGACAGAGATTTTTGGTGGATTTTGGACAATATTTTAAATGGGTCATTTCTGTTGTAAACTAACATTGTTCTAACACTGAAATGTAATAGAAGATATGTATTTAGTTGACCACCACCACCACCTTTAAAAGTAAGATTTTGGTACAGATATCGAGACACATTCAAGCCAATACTGTCTCTATGAGTGGTTGGGTTTAAATTTTGCCATTGTAAACCAGTATTTCCAAATAGGAAAAATTAAACCCAAGGGGGGTTGTGGCGAGACAGTATAAAAAACCATGTGTGTGTTCGTGTTGAGCGGGGGAATCAGGACGATCCGATTGTTAAAAGTGTGACGTGAGATGCGAGTTGGATTGTTGAGGGCAGTCTGTGACTCACGGTCTTGGAGGTCGGTCATGGTTGGTTGCGCGCGGCAGTGATTGTTTGTCGGTGTGTTCTGGCGCTATCGTGTGGACCTGATGAAACATTATAAGTACGTCGCCGTCATGCAGATAAACTGCAGTGTTTCGTAAATAACAGTGAACTTGTGGGCGTCGAACTAAAGCATCCAAACCAAGTGATAATAGTGTAGCTCAGAACTTGCAGTTTGTAGGAGAAGAAGTCCTGAATAGCCTTTACATACGGTCAAATTATAATCGTTGGTGGTGGTGGCTTAGTAATTGTACGTTCGGTGAATAAATTGAATTATTATCTATATGGCGACTTTGTGAATTATTAGTAGAAGAACCTGCAATCCAGTGATACCTAGACGAACAACAATTACCCCACACCAAGCTGCTAGTGCATTATCGCCGCTAGCAGACGCCACTTTATCGTTACAATGGGTCATTTTCACTATTTCTAAACCAATTTAAATGCAGTAAAGACTGTCAGTATTTAATAAAAGCCCTATATAAACTTTGAATAACAGGAAACAAACTCTATGTCAATCAAAAATAAAATAATGAATAATAGTTCAATTTGGAAACAATGAGCTGCTGCTATTTGAGCATTTCACCATTTCTAAACCGATTTGAAAGCGATAAAGTGACTTAACAACTAATAAAATTAATAAACCAACTTTTTATAATGATATAAAAACCTCATACTAACATGGAGTAGGATAATCCATAATAATCCAGCCATACAAACAATAGATTTTTGATATATGATATTTCACTATTTCTGGATACTTTCAAATGAAATAAAGTAATTTTAAAGGAACGATTATTTAAAAGAAAGGTAAATTCACTAAAATTCCATAGTTTCTGGACGTGTAAATAACTTAAATAAATTTTTAAACACTTCGTTGTATGCACTTCGCTTTTAACTATTTTTATCACTGAATCCTAGTAAGCTTTCGAAATAAAATAGTAGATTTCGGGAAAGAGCTAAAAATCTAATTTCATATATATTAATTTTAGGTCAGTCCAAACAGTAGAACAGATGTTAAAAAGATTCTAAAGATTATTTCATTATGAAAGTATGTGTTTCACTTAGGAATTTATTACAACCGATAGAAGCCATCCACATGGATAAAATAAACAGTAAAATAAGTAACTAAATGCAGAGAAGATTCTGATAATTTTTCCTTTTTGATATAAACAGCACTTTCAAAGTTATTAATTAAAACCTGTATGTCATTTTTGTAAATCTTGTCAAAGCTGTAACTTCACTATCCAGGCATCAATCACGGTAAAACTTACATCATTAAACTCAAGAATTTTTGGAGAACACGTTGGCAATAATTTTATTTAAATAAATTGCGATTCAGTAGAAATGACGAAATTGCACAAATTTAAACGAACTGGTATTTCCCCAATCCGGAAATAGGTCGTGTTACTACGCGAAGGTCGAACAAGACATTTAAAACTAATCACTTAAAAATACTCAATATCCGTTGATCTTCTATTAAATAGGTCTAAACACTGTCAGCATTTATTTGCTTTTTATCCTGTTGTTTATTGAATTTGCTGGGTCATATTTTGGCTAGGCCACAGTAGAAAGTTGTGGTATGGCTGTGACGTCATTGATTCTATATATGCTCATTCTTGCATGTTACCGTATCTTTTTCCATAGAGTGTTATGTTCGGTTAGTCTGCGCGAGTTTGGTGTTGGAGTGGGGAGGAAACGGTACGATGTTCGCGCCATTGGTGGTACTTTGGTGTGGTGGCCTGCGAGGATAAATGTTAACATGAACTTTTAAATTTACAAAAGGGGTCGGTAAGTGAAATTTCTCTCCACAACCTGCAATATTTTGGAAAAGTGTGTTCGATTTGCCTACTCAACTATTAAATGCAAATTTTGGTAAATGTGACTTTGGAAATAAACCTTTGAATTTTCTGGAAGTGAACTTTTGTCATTTCGTAGTTATCTTGAAACCTTTTCTAGATTAGTGGTTAGTAACAGATCTAGTGGCAACCTTCAAGCATTTAAGTTGAGTTTCTGTCAGGTTACATGGTCAAATTCAAAATATTTTATTAACTTTCCACAGAACTTTGAATCCACTTAAACTGTTAGTTGAGGCGCTAAGGCGATACTACAGCCCCGGTATCAGCCTTGGGTCTTATACAATGTTAATTAAACAAAGCTTCAGTCTCTATCTGATTTTGAAGGAACTTTGCTCAAGTATCCTTTAAAACAATCTGAGAAATACTGCCTACATTTGTTTTCAAAGTCCCAGTCCCTCATCGCCTTTACCCCAATTAGTTTTTCCAAATATTCTTTATATAAAGCTGCCATTTTTATCTCAGTTTGGTTGAATTTGCACACGTATACTTTAAAACAAAGAGAAAATTACTGTCTATATTAGGTTTTCAAGAACCACCCCACTCTCCTGCATCAACCTACCTACGAATTTTACACTTACATTATCTAAAAAAATCACCAAACTGGATAGTGATAGTCTGAGAGCCGATAACATTTCCTGTGAAAGGGCATAACTGCACCCACCCTCCACTATCACCTATCTTAAAACAAATTTTTACGTGTTACTTTTCTGTCAGGGAACTCTCCTCTGATCCAGACTTGATCATTCTACCGGCAGACAAGGGCTCAACTACGGTGGTCATGAACCGTTGTGACTATGTCAGTGAAGCACTGCGTCAGCTGTCTGATACCAACACTTACCGGCCCCTCAACCATGATCCCACACCTGCAGTGAATGATAAAATAAAAGTGTATATACAGGTTAGTGGACCCCTCCAAGGACTCACTCCCCATTCTGTCTCACTCCTCACTCCAAAAAAGCCACGCACACCTTCACTATACCTGCTTCCCAAGATTCATAAGCCTGGCAACACAGGATGTCCCATAGTTGCTGCATATGGTTCACCCACTGAGCGTATCTCTGCCCTGGTTGACCAGCATCTACAGCCTATTGTCAGCCAGCTTCCCTCCCACATCAAGGACATCCGGCACTTCCTCTCACGACTGGCTACAGTACCCACACCTCTTCCCCCTGACTCCCTTCTAGTGACTTCCTTATACACAAATATTCCCCATTGCCATGGGCTCAGTGCCTTGGAACATTTTCTAGACCAGCGTCCGCCCAATAGCCTCCCCACCAGATCTTTCCTGCTCACCTTGGCAGAACTAATACTTAACAACAACTTTTTCTCATTTGAGGGGAAAATCTATCACCAAGTGAGTGGCACTGCGATGGGCACTCGTATGGGTCCCTCATACGCTAACCTCTACCTAAGCCACCTAGAAGAATTATTCATAACTTCAGCCCATCTGAAACCCCTCTTGTGGGTCGGATTCATTGATGATATTTTCATAATCTGGACCCACGGAGAAAACAACCTACTCAGTTTCCTCAATAAACTTAACACTGTCAGCTCTTTGAAATTTACATGGACTTACTCCCATACACAGGCCACTTTCCTGGATGTCGACCTTTCCCTCACAAATGGCTATATACACACAGCTGTCCATTTCAAACCCACCAACCTACAACAGTACCTTCATTATGACAGCTGCCACCCTCATCACATCAAACGTTCCCTCCCCTACAGCCTAGGCATTCGAGGCAGTCACATTTGTTCCAATCAACAAGCCCTTCAACAATATGCCAGCAATATCTCTGAAGCCCTGATTTCCCGCAATTACCCGCCAATTTTAGTTCACAAACAGGTTTCTCGTGCCACATCACAACCTATCAACAATCCACAATCCTCTAAAACCCGTTACTTCCCAGGCTTGGAATCCGTTAACCGAGTCTTGAGGCAAGGTTACGACTTCCTTCGAGCCTGCCCTGAGATGAGAAACCTCCTTCCTAAAATCCTCCCTCACCCACCCAGAGCCTGCTTCAGCAGACCTCCAAACCTCAACCAACTCTTGGTCCATAAGCACGGGGTCCCCCAGCCTGCAAGATAGCCTCAAGGTTCATTTCCTTGCAACAGATCCCGTTGCAAATTATGCAGTATGCACCCGCCTTCCACCACCTTTACCAACCCCATAACTGGGGAAAGCTTTCCCATCACAGGATTTGCCACTTGTACATCCTCCCACCTCATATACGAACTCACTTGTAACCATTGCCCAGCCTCCTACATTGGACTCACAACCAATCCACTAGCCATCAGAATGAATGGACACCAACAATCAGTACATACCAAGAACCCTGACCACCCTGTGTCTCATCATGCCACTATACATGGCACCAACGATTTTAATACCTGTTTCTTGGTCCGCGCCATCAGAGTCCTCCCAGATAAAAGCAGTATTTCAGAACTTAGAAGGTGGGAACTGGCCTATCAGTACAAACTGGGAACCAGACAATCTCCAGGTCTAAATTTAAGATAGCACCAATTTTCCTCCCACCCATCCCCCTCACTTCGACCTTCCCTCACAGAACCACCACTCACCAGAGCCTATCTTTATAGATTGTGATTTCGAATTTTAGTTTTAGTTTCAACTAAAAATTTTTTTTTTTTTTTTTTTCCCCTCACTTGTGTCCATTACTTGATTAACTGAGGTATACTACCCTTCCGCGTCAGGACCTTGTAGAGATTTGCTTTATACTTGCCATTCATCTCCGTTTTCCGGCCATGATGTATTTCCCCCACCATGAGCCACCGAAATTGTGGCTCATGCAGTTGGCTGCCAGCAGTGCTTTCATTCAGCCATCTCACTTCTACTGAGGAAGAGCCATGCTCGAAAATTTTATTCTTTTTGTGTTCGTGTCTTTTTCATGTACCTACGGCGCTGGAATCCCCTTCTTTGGTAAGCGGTGGTTATTTATCCTATCCAATGTTCAATACATATATATATATATATAAAGCATCAGAGCTTTTATATCCAGCCTCTGAGCCAAAAATGGAAACACTAAAATTATTGTATATCCAAAGCATTAGAATAAACATTTTCAGATTTATTTTGTGCACAAAAAATTGACTTTCACTTATTTTGTGCAAGTAAATGTGTATGATTTACATATGTTTAGCCATTTAGAAAGAAAAATAGGCATTGCAATGCATACTGGGCAAAGCTAGTTACATCCCTGGAAAACTATTTGAGAGGTTAAGGAGTTTCCCTCTCGGATGTCCTAGTGGGGATTTCTAAGGGAGAAGTCATCTGAATGAGTAGAAACATTCTATGGGTCAGTACATGGAAAGTCAGAAGTCTGAATAGGGCAGATAGATTAGAAAACTTACAAAGGGAAATGGAATGACTTTAGTTAGATCTTGTTGGGATTAGAGAAATTAAGGGGAAGAACAAACAGGATTTCTGGTATGGAAAATACGGAATAATTACCACACAAACTGTCAGCAGTGTTATAGGTGTAGGAAAAATGTGAAGGGGGAGGAAAATCTGATAATCATCAGAGATTGGATTGTGGAAAGGGATGTAGAAAAAAAAATGTTGTGAGAGAGTAAGTTGTTAGAATTTTGCGTAAAATGTAACCTCTTCATAGTGATCACATTATTAAGAATCTTGTGCAGAGGATATACACCTGGAAATGTCTGGGGGACACAGATAGATATTAGCTTGATTAAATCATAATCCAAAAGAGATTTAGAAATCACGTTACAGAGTGTAAAGCATACCCAGGAACTGGAATAGACTCTGATCACAATGTAATTGTTATGAAATGCAGGCTGAAAATTGAGAGAATAATGAAGCAATACAAGCAGAGCAAACTGGAAGTGAACAAACTGAAACAATTTAACATGAGATAAAAATTGGCAGATATGGTAGACGTGGTCTCAGAAATAATTCTGAAAAGAGTTCACTGAATGAATAAATAAACAAAGGTGGTAAAACAACATAAGACTTTAGGATAAAAGCCTTGGGTATATCTTGGATTACAGAATAAATTTAGGAGTTTATGGATTAGTGGGTAAGGGCAAAAATACTTTGGGTGAAATGGAAAAAGACCACTGCAAATATTGTAGAAATCAGAAAAACAGGAAATGTGAGAAAGCAAAAGAAAAGTGGCTGCCAGAAAGTACAAAGAAGCAAAAGAGGAAATTATGGTGGGTAAATCAATGTGGCCAATAGGAATATTAACAGAATTATGGAGAAATAAAGAAGAGATGTATAAACATTCAAACTATTTATTGGAAACCTCTTTTAAACTCAGAAAATATAGCTCAGCAATTAGGCAGGAATATGTAGAGAAACTGTAAAATAGAGATGTTTTGAACATCAGTCTAATGGAAAAGAAGGCAATGTGAACACTGATGATTTAGGAAATCTTTTAAGGACAGAATTTGATAGAACCTTAAAAGATTTGATATCTAATGAGTCAGTTCTAACTTATGTGATTCCTACAGAACTTCTGAAATCCATAGGAGAAGAAGGAATTCAAAGATTATTTAAATTCATACAAAAACATTACATAGCAAGAGAGATTGCAACTGATTGAAATTTTACCTTCACATATGATAATTATCACACTATTAGTCTAACATCGCATTCTTCAAAGATTTTGACCTGGATAACATACAGGACATCAGAAATGATAGTAGAAGAGATAGCAGGTGAAGATTAGTTTGGGTTTAGGAAAAAAAATTGGTATGAAAGAAGCAATTCTAGGTTTAGGATTATAGTTTGAAGGGTGGATCAAGAAGCAATAGGAGAAATAAGTTAACTCGGCTACTTAGGAACTAAAATTACAAATGATAGTGAAAGGAGTAATATTCTTAAAATCAGAATAGCACTAGTTTCAAATATTGATGTAGATCTAAGGAAGAAATTTTTAAAACTCTAAGTGTTGAGCACGCACATTATGGTAGTGAAACATGGACATTCAGAATTCCAGAAAGAAAGAAAATTCAAGTCTTTGGAATGTAGTGCTATAGGAAGACACTGAAAAAAAGTGAAATTTATGTGTTTCAGAAATGGTGGGTAAGAAGAGAAGGTTGTGGAAGAGACTTACAGAAAGAAGAAACAGGATGGTGGGTCACATTTTAAAACATGTGGAATTGGTTAAATTGTTAGTAGAGGGAACAGTCAAAAGTAAGAACTGTAAAGGAAGACAGTGATTAGAATATATGAATGAAATAATTGATGATGTGATTTTAAGGGATATATTGATATGAAGAAATGGAAGAAATGAATATTTGAGAGACTGACTATAGGAAAAATACTATCGATTGTTTTCAGTCCTCTGGTATACAACAAGACACCAAACTTAGTTTAAAAAAGGTTTCATGATAAGGTGCAATATTTTCTCGTACTATCTTTAATACATCTTTAGTAATATTATCTACATAGCCCTTTTTATGCTTTTTTGGTTTTCTTAGTTCCTTTACACTTTCCTCAGTATCTATTACAAATTTGGAAGATTGCTCACTTTTATTTATATGGAGAAACTATTCCTCTGATTTACTTCTTCCCATCCAAGCACTATTGTCCCTAAGTGCACCTCTGACTCAATACTTCCATCATTGTTATATCCTCAATAACTTTTCCCTTGCCATTATCTATCTTCCTGTTCACTCAGTATTGTAATATAGTCATGGAAATTTTTAGATGCATTTTTATGTGGCCCCCTTGAAAAATCTATTTTAAGTTCCCTACTGCTATTAATTCCTTATTTAATTATTTCAAGTGCTCAATTATTCCCTTTGCACTTGCTGTTTCTTAACTATCTGTGTTCTCTTCTCACCGACCTCTTTAACTTTGTCTCTTCCCTATTATAGATAACTGAAAAAATTTGGTGTGTGCTAAAATAGCTTAATTGTACAACTAGTAATTTGAAGTGTCCAGCTTTATTGCAAGTCGGCTTAAAAAAATCAGCAAACCATAATTTGGCCTCTTTTCCCATCTTACTTTTCCAGTCGTCTGATAAGCAACAAGTCCCAGATTTAATCTAAATAACATTTCAAGCTAGTATAATGTATTCCACTATCTTTAACTCATCCTTAGTCATGTTATCAATACTGACCCTTATATGCTTTTTCAGTTTTCTTAGTTCCTTCACAATTATCTCTGAATCTATTTCATATATTGTGGTCTGCTCATTTTTACATGTATGAAGAAGCTCCTCCTCTGATTTATTTCCTTCCATCCCAACATGACAGTACCTAATGTCCAGTTGTTTAATATCTCTGCCTTTTTCAAATCCTCAATTACTTATTTTCCATCCTTATATAAAATTCCCTTTATTTTTCTAATATGGCCACAGAAGTTTACAGCTGCATTATTCACCTGTAATTTTCTTAACCTTTAGATTCAATATTTGCTGCAGTTTAGTTGTTTTAAGTATTCCACATTGCCTTGCTGTCCTTTAACTCTGTTGTGTTCTCGTCTACCTTTTTAACCTCCTCGTCTCCGTACTGTATTGAGTATGTTTTCTACTTCTATTATTTTCTGTTTTAAAATCAACACATCTCTTCACCAATTTTTATTATCTCTTCGAACTCTTCCAACATTGACTCCATTCTACTTATGCCTTATTTCCATATGCTGAAACTTCTCCTAAAATATCTCTACAGCTCTGAAATTTGAGAGACGATTGTCATTTCACATTTATTATATTAAGAAAAGTATTTAAAATTCTATCTGGTTAATTGTCATAGACTACAGCTAAGATAAAGAAACCCATAAACGTTCCTTAATAGTTCATAGTTGTTAGGGGATAAGCCATATTGGGGTTGGGTATCGGCTTGTACACCTAAACTTGAAGTCTTCCAAAATGTTACCAAAAGTTCTATAACCGTGAAAAACCTTGGAGAATGCTAACTGTATGATGAAGCTGGTCGCCACTCACAGAATTAACCTCCTGTAAGAAAGGTACTAAAATAGAAATGAAAGTCAAAGTCCGAATCACTGAAGTATATATTCTTAAAATTTTCACATAATTTACATAAAGTCACAGTTAGCAATAGCAATCGGAGAAAATCATTTGCCGAAGATCACAAGTCATGAAACAGAACAGACAGCGACCCCAAATGAAAGTGAAAGTTAAAGTTCACATCGATGAACACCTGTTGGAAAAGTTCAAGATTCTAAGGTTGGCAATTCCTGTCAGCCATGTTGCCCAAGTTCCGGTTTCCCATCAGCCACTGTGAGCCGGTCTCACTCAAATCTGCTAAACAAAGAACTACATGTTACTGCGACCAAGTGCTTCAACAAACTGCAGACGAAACCACGTCCGGGCCTACTTTTATCAAAAATGGCCTACTGACCTAAACAACACTCTATCTAGAAAATTTTTTGTTAAATGAGGACTTGCAGAAAATCACAAGATGTAGAGCATAACGAGACAAGTGTAGTGATGTGGTTGGTTTTGTTCTTAGAGCTTCTAGACTGGTGTAAATGATTTTTAAAAGTTGGTTAATCGGAAAGCTCACATGTTTATAGTATTGCCGAACGTCACATCTGGAATATGGATTTGCTAAATTTTAAAGTATCAAGTTTATCCTGTGTTTAAAGTGTTCCCCAGCTTCTGCTGAGTTCAGTGGTGTAAAAATCTTTTAAATCGGTTAAGGATGTCAAAAGTTATTGAATTTCTAAAATTTGGTGATTTCTCGGTGTTGCAAGATTTTCTTCACTTTTTATTTAAAGTTGGTTGTGGCCTGAAACTAATTATAAAATGTACCTTTATTTTATTTAAGTACTTTAGAAAAGTTTTTAGTTCATGAAATATGTTAGTCAGATTGAAATCCAAATTGCAAGTTGATTGCTACGACGTCACCAGAAAACGGATTTTCATTTATTTATATCTTCTGATTATTAGTTGATGGCTATTGGAAACTTAAAGAATATTGACTGGCCGGTTATTTAGCTTGTTTAAATCTACTTTTAAAACTCAGAAACTTGAATTTATTATTGAAATCAACCCATGTGGTGATGCTTTAAAAATCATATTTACTGCTTTAAATTAGTCTAGTTATTAGTGAATTTAATATCAAATGGTGAAATTATTATTATTAAAGTGCTTTACAGTGGTCAATTTAGTGTAATATCAGTGATGTGGTTGTTTAACCAAATCTGTTTACTTTACTTCAGAATTATTATGGATTACGCTCATTTAGGTAAGTTTATGGTTTATATTTTATTAGAAACTTCTTATTTAAGGTTGTTATGTGCTGTTTATTTACTTTTCTGGACCTAAAGTGTTGTTATCTCGATTTAAAACTATGGTATCCTGTATCAAATGTTACCCTCAAACTTCGTCGGATTTCAACTGAATATAGAAAATAGAGAGTAAGGTAGCTAACATAGTGAAGCAAATAATTAAACATGTGGTGGTAAGATATGGTGTAATTATATTGATTAATATTTTATTTTTTCAAATGATATTAGTAATGAGCATAAGATCACAGTGACTTTTAAAGGAAATTAGAAGAAGAAAAAAAGAAATTGACTCATGATTAATGCCCCATAATTATGTTTTGAAATTTTTTCCAACAATGGTATGATCCATCCAATTTATTGCTTGTACAGTTTTGATAAATTCCCATGCTTTTACTTTTTTAGTGAATTAAAAATGATGGTCTTCATCTATATACACTTGAAAGGGACAGAAATAATGTCCAGTAATCTGGAAATGGATAAGTATTAGAACAATACAAAATCTAGGAAGGTATTCATTGCATATTTATGGTCTGCAAATAGATGGAACAGAACAAAAAGGTAAGGATAGGCAATAACTAAATGCTGCTAAGAGGGATGCAAGTGTATATCATCATGAAGGATTGTCGCATTAAAGGGAGGTGTGCCTGGGACTTAAAGATATTAGGTTATATGATATGCTGATTGTTAAGGCTTGCAGGTTTGATATTATGTACAGAAATAAATACACAGTTGCTCTAAAATTTATCCTGATTTTATTCGTCTGACGTATACATTTCCCATCACCACTGGTGAATGAAATAAGTTAATTAACAATGTATAAGACTCCGAGAAACTTCTTCTCTTCAGACCACCCTATAGGCTCGACTGCAGTGTACACAAATGTACTGGAAATTCTACTTACTCAAATGTTTTTCATGACACTTATTAATATTAAAGGGCAGCACTATCTTGATTTTTTGTCCTCCTTGGGAAGCCTGGCATACACTACTATCACAAAATTCTGTGCTAAAATTAGCTGCAAGCATTTGCGGCAACCAGATTAATATATTAACTTTAAAGGACAGCATTATCTTGCTCTTTTGTCCTTGTTATCTCAAATAAACTGAAGCCTGGTCCACGCTGCCAATACATTAAACCACACTCCTACTTAGCATCAAGCAAGTTTGATGGCCATGTTCCAACTAACTCAACAACCACCTTTATACCCAGCAATGTATCATGAAGTATCTGAGCATTTAGACATAGTTATTTCCAAAATACTTCTTTAAGCTATAATACTATCAAAATACATTAAATACAATAAATTCAAAACAGCTTATCCACTCTCTTTTCCTATATTAAATTCAAATGTCGTCTCATCACAGGGTGTCTTATAATATAAACATCTAGATACTCCATTCGGCAATGAAGAGTTTCTTCAGATATTTAGCTCAAAGCTACCCTCACATAGCCTGGTGTGCATGTAGACATGGACATAGTATGAAGCTATGGGCAAGACAATGTAACAAGCTTTGCTGTTTATTCATTCATGCTTCTGACAATCAGAAGTTATTAATATATACTTCTAAATGAAGATAGACTCAATTTATCAACCATTTCATTTAATCAAGAACTTAATTCTTAATTATATATATTTGAATAAAATTAATAATTACATTAAGTTAGCTCTTTTTGTATTAATCAGTTTACTTACAACAGTGAGAAGAAATGAAACAAAAGTTGAGTTGAACAAATAAGCCATTCATGTATGGGGTTTTAAAAATAATGGCAGAAGAGGCATAAACCATGATTTTAACTCAGAAGGAGACCCAAAAAAAAAAAAGAAATAGTGAAGCAGAGAGCTGATTCATGGACGTAGGAGAAGAGGTGGAGTCCAATGGGAAAGACACGAAAATCATAGGAGCAATGAGAATCAGAGAAAAGAAGAAAATTAGATAATAGGTTAGAATCAAAGGAGAGAAATTAATCAAAGGAGGAGGTCAAGTATACTTGAGGAGCCAGTGAGTAGTGAAGAAAAGCTCATGGTAAATTAATTTCTACCTCTAAAGTAAACCCAACTGAAACAGGAAGGGTGAAGTATTCATATTATTAGAACATAAAAAAAGAGATAATGAAATAGATAGCAGAGAGCAACACACCCAAAAAAAGTGTTTACAGGAAACTCCTGGAAGAATTGCTGGAGATACATGAAGAAATTGCCTAGCATATGAAAATTCCAGAAAGGTTGTTGGTTGAGGTAACAAGGAACTGTAAGCTAAGCATATTTTCAGTGATAGGTCTGAACACAGTATCTGCCACCAGTACTTGATTTATGACGATAAATAAACAACATTTTCTCATTGATGAGACAGAGGGGTTGACACAAAGTCCAAATTTTCAGTGTCTTCAGGCATAATGTAGGCACTAACATATGAAAGTTCAGTTTGACAAAATTAATAATTATCATTACACTGGTTTCCTGATGACAGAGACTGAAGAGGCTAAACATTTCTTTTGGTTGAGTGATTGCTTCTGGAATGAGAGAGGGAATGTTGATTGCTTCACAGTAACAACATTTTGGACAAATACAGGTCATTCAAAAACTTACTAGTTTTTACTATATTGCAAAAAGGCGAATCAACAGAATAAATACAAGTGAACTGGAACCAGCCAGGATGTATCAAATAAAATAAAAAAAATCTGTCTCAAACGTTTTGATGATGTAATAAATGTCCCTTCCTTCAGACTCAAACTGGGTAGCTGGCTACAGATGTGAGCAACAGGTAAGAAGTTCTACCCCATATGTTTGTTAAGCCATGACTAAGTTGAGAAGGAACTAAGCTGGGTGTTGGTGTGGGAGATCATAGGTTAGTTGAAGCGTACATATACAACCGGTATGTTTTTACACCTAGAGTCCTATTCCCATGCGTTAAATAAAATAATGTCAATGGAATGTGTGAGGTCCCCACTCACCAGTCATTACTAAGTGCTATTATCATCTTATTAATTGATTGTAAATAAATTTATAATTTCATTTGTAAAAAAGGTCTTCCAGCATAATAGTTTGTATAGTATGGGGTAGTTTTTAGTTATTTTAGTGATTTGATGTTGAGAAAGTTGGCAGGACTGTAATGTTATGTGTGGCGGGGAGGAGGAAGCCAAGATGGCGAGTGAGACGGTGGTGGGCTAGAGAGAGAGAGAGAGTCTGTATATGGCGGGAGAGACTGTTTTGAGCGAGCATAGCGGGTACATGTGAAAAGACTGATTGCGGCTAGAGCAATGCAAATTTGTAGAGAATATTGTGTCAGTAACAGCATTGGTTTTTATGTGAAATTTTGAGTAAAATAAATTGTGAATTGTAGCAAAAGTGCAGCGAAATTCATTTACATAATATTACAACATCCGTTGCGCGAACTGATAGATTATTGGAACTTTTGTAATAAAAGTACTGTATATTAATATAATCGGTGAGGTGATAGCGACTACCGTTAAAAGGCATATTAGGGCCAAGTGCCAAATAAAACGGGCTATCAAGCCTTCTTGTCGCAGTCAAAATAGCGATAAGAGGGGCCTCGCAAACTGCCACAATGGTTTCGAGGCAAAAATTCTTTACATTACTAGACTGGCTTGCTTCATACTGGCAAGTATCGTGGGAGGAAAATTCTCGAAAATACACGGCGCACCTGTACAATGGAAGGAGCTATTAACTAAGAGAGTTTTGGTTTAGTCTCAATAATCCTGTCATAAATTACATAAGAATTCTAATTTAATTTAATTTAATTTAATTGCAATGGGCTGCACACTCCGGTGGCAATTTCCTTCAACACCCATCTTCCCCCACTTCCTGCACCCTTCTACATTTTCCCACTAAAAATTTCAACTTTAAATTCTTTCAACATTTTTGGTAAATTATTCATCATTTCTCTTGGTAATTTATTCCAATCCCTGACTCTCTTACATGCAAATGAGAATCATCCTGAAATCAAGTGCCAGTTTGTGGTCATGGCTACCTTTCCCCTCACATGGATTACTTTTCATTCTTACACCAATATCTTTCCATCACCTATACACAACTTGTACACTCCCATGACCACTTTCACCCTCTTCTTGTCATCCAATGAATCCCATTCCAGCTCTTTTATCATATCTGTTACTGACTGCATTCTGTGTTAATTTCCAGAAACAAAAATACCTGCCCTTTTTTGCACACTCTCCAACTCCTGTATTTGATACACAAAATGTTGGTCCCATACTACACTACCACATTCAAGCAATGGTCTGATCAAAGCTATATAACCCAGTTCCTTTACTTTTATCGTACATCCCTTCATCACTCTTTGCAAAAAGTGGAGAATTTTAAAACCTTTACCTTCCACCTGTGCAATGTATTCTGAACTGTTAAGTTTGTTATCAAATGTAATGCCAAGATATTTACATTTCAAGTCTTAAACAAGCAATTTTTCCCCATCTTATCATAATAATAATCAACTTTTAGTTTTTTATCAGTGTGTCTAATAAGCTGACTCTTCTTTGCATTTATCTTCATACCATATTTATCAACCCAACTAGATATCCTGTCCAGATCATCCTGCAACTGTTTACAATACTTTGCTGTTTTGCTCCTTTCTTATAACATTAAGATATCTACAAAAAATCTAATTTCTGATAGTAAACAATCAACACAATTATTAATTAGAATAATGAATAGGAATGGTACAATTTTCTACCCTGTGGGACTCCCATTTTTACTTCGTCTTTCTACGATATTGCATTTCTTACCCTAATTTTCTGTTTACTTCCTTATTAAATTTCTTCTACCCAGCAAATCACTTTCTCATCCACTCCAATAGTATTTACCTTATTTACTACCATTTTATGGCTAACTCTGTCAAAAGCCATTACTAGATCCAGTGTACATTATCAATTTTGCCTCCCTTATCCATTTCACATAAAATATCTTGTATATAACCCACCAATGCAGATATTCTTATCTAAAGCCATGTTAGCTGCTTGAAAATATGCTCCTCACATATATTACTGATGTTGTTGCATATCAATTTTTCCATTAATTTACCTACCACTCATTTCAAAGTGATTGGTCTATAATTTTTGACTACATTTCTCACCACTTCTTTTTGTACTTTCCTAGTCTTCTGGTAAGCAGCTAGTAACCAGACTCAGTTTAAATAATATTTCAAGATAAGGTACAATGTCACATCCTACTATCTTTAAAACATCTGTAGTAATATTAGCTACAACAGCCCCTTTATGTTTTTTTCAGTTTTTTTAGTTGCTTCATGATCTCTTCAGGACGAATTTCAACTTTTTTGATCTGCTCATTTCTAATTATGCTGATTTAGACCCTCCCATATCTGATTCATTGTCCCTAATAGTCTCATTAAACAAATTACTTAAAACCTGTATCTGTTTCAAATCATCAGTAAATTCTTCTCCATCATTATCCATAAGCATCATAATACCCCCTCCCCTACATTTTCTAACATTATCATAGAATTTTCTAGATATATCAGTCAATGGTCTCCCTGCACTGCCAATACTCTTCATAAACTTTTTGTTAGCCACCTTGTTAGCTATTATTAAGTCCTTGTTTGTTTGATTTAAATATTTCCTACTAACCAGCTGACTCTTAACTCTGTTATGTTCTCTTCTTACCAACCTCTTTAACCTCTCACCTTCCTATTATAGTACAAAGGTTCTCTACTTCTGTTTATTTTCTGTTCAGGAATAAATATTTCTTCCCCCTTCCTTATTATGTCCTTCAACTCTTCCTACCTTGAGTCTACTTTACTTGTGCCTTCCATCAGTTTGCTGAACTGTTCCCTGAAATATGACTTCAAGTTCAAAATATGTACCTTTTTATAACTGTTCCTAATTCCCCCTTCAATTTTCGCTACTGGATTACTGAATACCCTTAAATATGCTTTATGAGCACTTATTCCTTTGGTTACTTGATACCCTACAAAGTTATCATCAGGCTTTATTAGGAATATATCCAAATTATTTTGTCCACTAGATTTCTGGTCTATTACTTCTGTAAATCCTCCTTAAAATATTAATATATTTGATAATCTCTGTTCCCTTGTATTATTAAACTTATTTCCTATCCAGTTTACTTCTCGTAAATTTAAATCCTCACCAACAATAACCATTCTATTCTCGCCTCTGAAATCTGTGCATGAATTTAATTTCTCCCCAAGAGCCTCATATTCATCTGTCATTCTTCCACTGTGGTAAGCAGTCAACACCCTGATCTTTTCTTTTTTATTATGCCAGAAATATACCCCAAGTAATTCATGGTCATGAAATATGAACACCGGTGAACAGTGGTAGTCTTTGTTAACTAGTTTGAAAACTGCTCCGCCAATTGTTCCTCTATCTCTGCTGTAGACTCTTTAACCATCACGAAAAACCTCATTGTCTAGTACTTCTTCTTTTAACCAAGATTCCACTCCAATATTAGTTGTGGTTCATGACTCTCTATTTAGTTTGCAATTTTTCTATTACTTTGTTCATTATACTTGTACTGTTTTCCAGTAAAACCCCTATTACTGGATTAATATTTTCAGTATTACCATCCTTCTTCCATGTTCTACAGTCAGTTTTTGTTTCAGCAACTTCATCTATATTTTTAACATCTAGGATTGTTGCCATGATAGATCTACAATCAGTACCAATCACTTTGGTCATTTATTTCCATACCTTCACCAGCAGTCTGTCAGGTAACCTAAAATTTTTGTGACTGTGTAGCAAAATTTGTTCTCAGAACCACGAGTTAAATTGAACAGCATGGCATTTCATTTTTAAAATCAGTTATTAACTTAATTCACACTAGAAATTAGGTTTTTTAGAGTTTTGAGAAAGTATTTGCTGTTCCATCATCCTCAAGCATTCATCTGGAACAATATTTCAAACATTAATAATAAATCAGGGAAACTAGCTAGCAACTTCAAAATCGCTCAATAAGCATTTTTGAATATGTTGAATTGTTTAAAGCCACTTTTAGATCGACAGATTTAATAGCTTAGAAAATATTAATTAGTTAGTTTCTGTTTTTGGTTTACAAATTTTATTTCACCCTTTTTAAGATAGGAAACATGCCTTCCTTGATAGCAAATGAAAGAGAGTTCAATCAGAATAAAAATTGGAGTTATTTTGAGTTCATAGCTGTTAAATTTAAAAAAATTATTAACTGATTTTGGGACGTACATTTTTTTTTTTTTTTTTTTTTTTTTTTTTTTTTTTTTTTTTTTTTTTTTTGCCTCAAAACTATTGACCTACTATTTTTTTTTTATATAAAGATTACTTTTTAAAGGATCCAGCTACTGACAAAGTTTCAGAGTGATAGGAATATTTTAAGTCGTCGAGGTAAAAAAGATGTTGAAACTTACAAGCCTGAGATCAGATATTTGATCAGTTTATCATACTACTTTGGTGGGAACCTGGAAATCTTTGTATTCCGATTGGTGTTTCTATAAATAGCAGCCTTGGATTTTCCTCACTCCAGTCTACTGGCCAGTCTGTTTCAAGCTATATAAGCATAACCACACAATAAGGCATGTTATTTTGATGTGATGTAGACACAGCCAGACTATTGCAAACAGTTAGTGTGTGACTATGTAGCTCTGAGGTAGCATTTTACACCATGTGTTTTGACTGCATAACTTAGTATCGGTCGTCAGCATAACATGAGGGGAGTGTGATGAAATTTTATCTGCTTTCATGTATCAGTTAGTTGTATTTTTAACAATGGGGTTTGGTTTAGCTGATCGGCTAATCAAAACTGTATTTTTATCATCGAAGACATTGTTTGATGCCATTTTAGTTTTTTGACTTTGCTTAAAATTGAAGAGTATAGTGATTATCTACCTGCATAGACTTGTGACCTTTATTATGTATTACATTTCCTAGTTTGGGGTATAATCAAGCTATATGGTGACCAGGTTAATGTAGCAAAGCACTAAGAAAAGTAGTCCAAGACAAGATCATGGTTAAAGCTATGACTGAATGTTTAGCACAAACCCTGGTTGAACTTATCATCTGACCTAAAAAAAAGGCTCAGTCCTGACCTCATCATCACTAGAAATGGGCTCCCTTACAGCTTTACCTTACAACTCGGAAAGTAACTACTTGCCCCTCCATTTAGGCATAGCCCATGGCCTAGTGTAACCAAAGATGTTCACAGGCACAAACCCCAAGACAGAACTTATGCTTTTTCCAAGTAGCACATATGGTCTCAGTAGGTGTTATTCTTTCCAGTTTCAGTCCACTACAATACTTTATACCTTACAATACAGTTATACAGTATTATATAATAACAAAAATTATAGAGAAAGATTTAATGACTGTAAGACAAAATAGTTACATTATATAACTAATTGTATATTTATAATGTCCTATTAGTCTCAGCTATCTTTCACTATTATCTCTTCAATTTCTTTCTCTTATAGAATACTTTATGGCATTAATCTCGTAATTTTCATGGCAAGCAGATTAAATCTTTCTAATATAATGGATCAATGGTCCTGTTTCGATATATTTTTCTACTTTTTAATACAATCCATCAAGCTTAAACAACTCTCTATTATTCAGTGAGCTATCAATTAATTACTTGAAGAGTAGATGCAGTTGATAGATGTGTGATGAGTATATCAGGAAGATCAGTGAGGAAAATTCAGTAATAAGAGATTAAAAAATAGGATTTAAACATCAGATTAGAATTAAGCAAGAAAAAAATCAGCATAAAAGATTTTTAAAAAATGTACAGATTGCTGATGGCAATGGTTGAAGAAAATAGCTTGAAAGCAACTGCATGAAAAAGATTTAATAATTATCATCATGCTATCACTGTATTTGATGTATTGGTTAAAGTCACAGAAAATCTGCAAGTATTCAAAATTCTTCTTGGAAAAACTGTAGATGACGAAATAATTTAACACATTTGTGTCTGAGCCTTCTGCTCTCCCGGGTGCTCAAGTAACTGACCATTTTTGCGATTTTTAAATTTTAAATACCTTCTTATCATAGCTATGAAATCTTTACAATATTGTAGTTTGACTTGTACACTTTTTATATAAATGGGGTATACCATCAGGAGAAAAGTAACAAAGGGTTTTCAACAAATGTGCGAGTATGTTTTTTTCAAATTTCATAAAAAGTCTACAATCACTTTACAGTACTTTAAGGTACATAATTTTGTCTGGCACAAAAACAATAAAACAATCGAAGACACTAGAGTTCTCATTCACTGGTGCAGTAACTCCACTATATTCCACAGAAAGTGGCAAACCTGGAAGAATATCGTCATGTAACCACTGTGAAACTTCATCTTCATTACCAGATAAGCATATTTCCTTACATGGATGAGGCTCTTGAATTGCATCAGAAGCTAATTCATGAACTTCATCTTGTCCACTGATATCACAGACACCAACTTCCTCATCAGATTACAATATATTTTGTTGGTAATTATACATTTATATTGGCAACTCTGTAGGAATATATTATCTATGCATTCATTCATTTGTATACTGTATGCTGTATTATACTATGGTTGACAGCAAGAAGACAAAAGATGTGTAAGCAAAAGTTGATTTAATTTCTTTAATAAAAGTGCTAACTAAATATAAAAACAAGTATTATTCTTAATATTAAAATGGTAGCAAAGCGTGGTTGTTAAAAGGACTAAAGTGAAAACAAGGATTTTTTGTGTGCAAACAAGAAAAATATAAAAAGATCATCTACGTGAAAATGGCGACGAAAAATAGTGATATTAACATTCCAATTTTCGATGGTTCAGACTATAGCAATTGGAAACTACGTATTCTCAAGTTCCTACAATTCAAAAAGTGTAAAGATGTAGTAATGCGACCTAAAACATCTGCCGATGATGCCACATGGGACGATCGTGATATTCAAGCTACCAACTATATTTACAGCGCAATAACGAACAGACAATTGGAATACATAAGTGAATTAGAGATGGCCTACGAAATCATTCAAAAGTTTGATGAAATTTATCTGAAAAAGTCGACGGCTTTGCAAATTGTATGCCGACATAACCTCGAAAATGTCAAACTGAAAAACTACGCAGAAGTGTGTTTGTTCTTCGACGACTTTGAAAAGTGTGTAAACGAACTGAAACAAGCCAGGGCGGTAATATCAGAACAAGAAAAACTGAATTATATGCTGAAATCTTTGCCGCAGAATTATAGTAATATTGGGGACTTGATTGACGTGCTCCCTGAAAAGGACAGAACAGTAGATTATTTGAAAAGTAAAATAGAATTGAAAAGGACTGAAGAAGAATCAAATGAGACATCACGTGACAGCTCTAATGCTTTTCGAGCAGAAACTAAGACATCATCAGCGTCACACACAAACTGTTTTAAACCAGGTCAGTTTAGCGACCCAGATATGATCATCATGAGCAATATGGGAATAGTTTTCATACAACTATCGCAAATAATACAACAACAAATGAAAAAAATGAGACAAAAAAAGGAGAAATAGAATGGTTACTTGACAGCGGCTGTACAGACCATATTATTAACACGGATGAATACTTTGAATCTTGTGAGACATTAAAGAAACCTGTAAAAGTCAAAATTAGTGATGGTAGAATACTACAAGCTGAAAAGATTGGAAATATAAAGGTAAATTTTATGGTTTATGGAAAAAAATCAGAAGTGATGTTGAAAAATGTGTTCTATGTTAAAGAAATAAAAGCAAACTTATTAAGTTACTCAAGAATTACAGACAAAAACTCAATTGTGTCAAAGGGGAGATTGGCAAAAATATATAACCCATATAGAAAGGTGATAGGGGTTGCAATTAAAGATGAAAGATTATATAAGATGAGAAGCTATGTGAATGAAAATACCTTGGAAGCAAATTTAAGTAAAAGTAAAATGACTGTGAAAGAGAAATTACACCGTACGCTGGGACATGTAAACTTCAATAATTTAGAAATGATGTGCAAGAATGAAACATTGGAAGGATTGCCTAAAGAGACTGAACAAGAATATTTTAGGTGTGTGACATGCATAGAAAATAAAATGCATAACTTACCTTTTCATAATAACAGAAGAAAAGCAGATGATATACTACAAATAGTTCATACAGATTTGAATGGTCCTCATCAAACAGTAGGAGACCATGGTGAAAAATACTTTTTAAGTTTTATAGATGACTACAACAAACTGGTTAAAGTCTATTGTATCCGGACAAAAGATGAAGTATATGATTGCTTAGTGCAATATGTTAATGAAGTACAAAACCTCACTGATAAGACAATAAAAGAATTATGTTGTGACAATGGTACCGAATATATAAATTCAAGAGTTTTTCAGTTTGCAAGAGAGAAAGGAATCGTAATAAAACCTTGTCCAGCATATGTTCACATATTGAATGGAACTGCAGAGAGGTATAACCAGTCTCTTATGGATATGGCAAGATGTCTCTTATCAGAAGCTAAAGTTGGAAGAAAATATTGGCCAGAAATAATTAAAACAGCTGCCTACCTCAAAAGTAGAACCTTGAACAATACTATTGAAAAGAAAAGTCCGTATGAAATATTTTTCAAAAGGGAGCCTACAATGAAGTATCTGAAAATGTATGGCAGTAGAGTCTTTGTACGAATACGAGAAGAGAGAAGAAAATCTAAATGAGACAAGAAAGCAGGAACTGGAATTTTACTTGGCTATACAGACACTGGATATAGAGTATTAATTAACAACAAAGTAATAGTAGCCAGACATTGTGATATTGTAGAAGAAGACGTGACATTGTGTGGATTTCAAGATGAGAGAGATGAAAATTTGGAAGAAGGAAAAGGAATTAAAAAGGAAAATTTGGAAGAGGAAAAAGAAATTGAAAAGGATAATCCAGAATGTGTAGGAGAAATTGATACAGATACACCAAACAGTAACAATGATGTAGAAATTGATGAAGACATGGACAGAAAGAAATCAAAAAGACAAGTTAAACCTCCAACGCGATTTGCTGATGAGTTTGGCTATTATTGTATCAGTGTAAACTACTGTGTTGCTATGACACCAGAAAACTTTCAGGAGGCGGTGAACTGCGATGATGCAAATGAATGGAAGGCAGCCATGGACCATGAGATGAACAGCCTAGTGAAAAACAATACATGGACACTCGTTGACAAGCCAACCAAGGACAAAAAGGTGATTGATGTGAAATGGGTATACAAAAAGAAGAGTGAAAGTGAGTATAAAGCCCGATTAGTAGTTAGAGGTTTTCAACAAACTGACTGTGTAGATGATACTTATTCTCCTGTAGCAAAAATGCCAACCTTAAAGCTTTTATTGTCTTATTTTTGTCAAAATTCTATGGAAATCCATCAAATGGATGTAGAGACTGCATTTCTAAATAGTAATGTTTTGTCAGAAGTTTATGTAAAGCAGCCAACAGGTTATGAAGATGGCTCTGATAAAGTTTATAAGCTAAACAAATCTTTGTATGGCCTAAAAGAGAGCCCACGCGCATGGTATGAATGTTTCAACATTTTTTTTGACTGAACTAGAGTTTGAAAGATGCAAATATGATTACTGTTTATATTTCAAAAAAGAAGATGATGTAACTGTTTATATCTTGTTATTTGTTGATGATTTGTTGATTTGCTGCAGATACCAAAATGTTATTAACAATTTAAAAACAAGCTTTCAGATAAATTCAAAATCAAAAATTTAGACGGAGTAAAAAATTACATTGGTATAGACATTGAGTATAACTATGAACAAAATAACATTTTGACTCTGAGTCAGGAACGTTACATTGAATCTTTAGCAAAATGCTATAAAATTGAAAATACTAAATTATACAAAACACCTATGGAAATAAATTTGAAATTAGAAAAATGTGAATTAAATGAAGACATCAAGTATAGAAATTTAATAGGAGCATTGTTGTATGTTAGTTATGGTACTAGACCAGATATATCATTCTCTGTAAACTATTTAAGTCGTTTTCAAAACTGTTGTAATGAGACTCATTTTAAGTATGCTCTTAGGGTGTTAAAATATTTGTTTTTGACTAAGACATTAAAACTAAAATATTATAAAAACTACGATGCTGATATATTGGATTGCTATGTGGATTCTGATTGGGCAGGAGATGTGTTAGACTGAAAATCTACTACCGGATATGTAATTAGATTGTATGGAAATGTTATCTTGTGGAAATCAAAAAAACAAAACTGTGTGACAAAATCTTCTACCTTTGCAGAATACATTGCCCTGTCAGAAGCAGTAACTGAAATCAATTTTCTAAGAAGCCTAATTAACGATGTATTTATTAAAATTTGTAAACCAGTAAAAATGTATGAAGATAATTCAGGCGCTGTAGCAATAGCTAAATATGGAAATTTTACTTAGTAAACGCTCCTTAAAAACTCCTTGAAAACTCCTGAAAATGAATTTTCATTTTCAAGTACCCTTAACTCCTTGATTTTACATAATACTCCTTAAATACTCCTTGAAAAATTTTTGGTATTTTACTTTCGGATTCGGAAACGCCTAAGTTTCCATGGTTAACGTGCGTATCGCGCAGGAAGAATAAATTCAGATTGTAATTTAACTCATTACCCACAACACACATTCTCTCCCCTGTTTCTGGAAGCATTGGTGACCGCACACCATCCCCCCACCCCGGGACTTGCTGTTATCGCAGATGCTCTATCCAGAAGAGAATTTTGTTTGTTTTTATAAAGGAGAGAATGCTAGAAAACAAAATACTGGTCTCTTTATTTATGATCTATAGAGGGCGTCAAAAAGTGCTCGATGATAAAGCACCTGGACACGTTTTTTTTAAGGGGATTTAATCACTGATTATGATTTCAGGCCGAACTGTCAAACGGCTTATTTATTGATTGTCGCATGCGGCTTATTTATTCTTTGTCGCGTGTCGTTAGTCGCTTTGCTAATATTTTTCTTTAGGCGTTCAGTTATTAGTATTTTTATACATCGAAAATGTCTCCTAAGGGAAAGTGCGTTTTTAATAAAATATGGCTGGATAAAAAAGAATACAAGGAGTGGAACAATCAAAGATTAAAATGAAAAATATGTTGTCTTACCTAACCCAAAAAAACAAATTTTAGATGAAGATGGCGGTGAAATCCTACTACAATACAATGATTTTTAAATAAAATTGTTGAAAATTTTGCAGTGGAATTTGAAAATTTTGATCACAGAACAATGTCTCTTGATATATTCTTATCTGAATATTTTAAAGAAGAAAAATATTTCAAATTATGGAACTTGATAAAAATTATTCTTATTCTGTCTCATGGGCAAGCTTCAGTTGAACGGGGATTTTCTGTTAATAAATCTCTAGAAGTTGAAAATTTGAATGATGAATTTTACATTTCTCAAAGATTAGTGTATGATTACATCAAATTTTGTGGTGGTGTACTTAATGTACACATTACAAAAGAATTGAGACTTTCAGCATTTCTGCACGTGCAAAATGCATGCAGTATTTAGAAAGCCAACGAACAAAGAAATTTGCTGAAAGCAATAGTAGTAAAAGAAAGACGATAGAAGATGAAATTGACTATCTGAAAAAGAAAAAGCAATGCCTTCAGAATGACATTCTGAGTGTGAAAAGAATGCGGACATTTATGCTGAAAAGGGAGAGGATAAGAAAAACATTTCTTTTTTTCTTAAGTCTAATATGTTAAGGAAAACTATTAAAGAAAAATGTCTAGATGTAGCGAAAATAGATGAACAGATATCCATTAAAAGAGCAGATCTTAAAATTATGTAGAACTTTTTTTAAATAAATTGTGTCAATTTTTAAAATTAAAACTTTTGTTATGGAATGTTTAATTTTTCAAGCAGTAATCATTTGCAATTTTTCTAAAATGTGATAGAAGTTTCCAGATGTGCATTACTGTCAAACTGTACCGATGATAAAGTAAGAGCAGTATTATAGAAAAAAAAAAATGTATTTTGGAGACATTGCAGAAGAAAAGAAAGTTTGAAATTTTGCACATAGTGATCCCAACCTTAAAGCAAATAATGTGAAAACTGATACATTTTAAGTTTTGATAAAAATCAGAAGACAAGTTTTGGCAGGAAAACTTAAAAATGGATATTAAAAGGATAATTTGAATGAACATATATATGTATATATATATATTAGTTGTTTGTGTTTTAATGTTTTTTGTTTCATTGTAATAAAGTAGTGCAAACAGTATTCTTAAAATTATTGAGTTTGCCCATTAATTGTGGATGAATGTAATAAGACTCCTTAAAAATATTGAATGAACTCCTTGAATACCCTTAAATACTCCTTAATTTTAATATTTAAAATTCTGTATGAACCCTGTACTAAGAACTCCAAACACATTGAGGTCCAATACCATTATATTCATGAAAATGTCAAAGAAAAGTTTATTGATGTTATTAAAATAGGGTCTGAAAATAATATTGCAGATGTATTAACTAAAGCTTTGGGAAGTGTCAAATTTATTAAATTCAGAGAATCCTTAAACATTAAAAATTAGAGTAGTATATTAGTAAGTTGTTTATATGAAACTATTAAGTTTTATGAACCTGTTGTGTTACCTATAGATTGCAATATAAATGTAAGGAGGGGTGTTGGTAATTATACATTTATATTGGCAACTCTGTAGGAATATATTATCTATGCATTCATTCGTTTGTATACTGTATGCTGTATTATACTATGGTTGACAGCAAGAAGACAAAAGATGTGTAAGCAAAAGTTGATTTAATTTCTTTAATAAAAGTGCTAACTAAATATAAAAACAAGTATTATTCTTAATATTAAAATATTTAGTTTGAAAATAATATCTTTTATCTGCACACAAAGAAAGAAATTCGAATAGAACAATTATAAATATGTAATTCTTCGCATCATGTAGCTTACTAGCAGTAAGCATTTCATTATTATCTGAAACACTTTCCACTCTTCAATGTCTCCTTCAGAACCTGAATCACTTCATCTAAATAGATGAGGAGTGCATCATCTAAAATTAAGTGGAATATCACTGAAAGGCAAGGAAGAGAGAAAGATACTGGTTCGCTAGGACAATCACGTGAGTAAAAGAAGTGTTGCAATTGGCCAAGAGAGGAGAAGCGCGGAGACATACTAGTGAAAGTCGTTGAGTAGAAAGGGTGTTTGGGAGTTAGCCAGGGATGCGAAAATGTTCATCGAGTATGAATACTCAGTTATGTACCATTCGTATTCTAGACTATACTGAATAGGAATGTTAAGCATGTGTGCTGAAGAAACTGTAGTTCTATGAACTAACCTGCAATCTTTAATACAGTGGATAGTCTGATACGATAATGGTCTTGTCTGGTGCCGACATTCTATGAAGTGTGATTGAATAAACTGTTAAATAAAGGCAGTTCTTGTTTGGCACTCAAGTGTTATTAATTACCACAAGGTATCATCATTGAATTATATATTTAATCATTACATGGTGACTGTGACAGGACTAGGTTTTATGTAATTTCTCTACATTTTCCTTGCAAAAATAATATGTGCAAATGTCATGCTTTATGTAATTTCTCTGTTTTTGTTGATGCAAACATGTGACATCCAAATGTCATGAAATTGTGATTTTTTCTATTTTTTTTCTTTGCAAATAATATAGTAAGTACTATTTCATAGAGTATAATATCTTGAAAATTGTAACTGGCAACAAACATGCTAATTACAAATATCCTGTTGTTTTGGTTGTCAATGTTGCTTTTCTCCTCTGCCTCGATCTAAACTCCTGATATGTGGTTTCCCTTTGAAATTCGTACTTGAGTAAGTTCTTGTATTGTGTGCATGACCTTGGTTAGCATCGTCTGGGGACCTATGTCCATTTCATGGCTCGTGCTACTTCGGAGAGTGATTTGGTGGTGTACAATGATGGTTATTATTTCCATTCACTCCATAGGTTTGTCGAAAGGCAGTTTGTAAGTCTAATGGCCTAAGTCATTCTGCTACTTGGTCAACTGAGTTGCTGCTTTGTGTAGTTAGTAAATAATGTACATCATAGGGCATTCCGGTATGTATTTCCATTATTAGTTCTTCCTCTGTGAATTGGATTGTAAAATGGCAAGTTTTTGTTACTTCCCTTTTGAAGAATTCTAACAATACCTTGAGAGTTATAGTGAAGTTAATTTGATAATTTCCTTTTCACCTCATACTTAATCTCTTTTGACCAATACATGTCAAGGAAAGCTAGGTGGAATTGTTCGTATATGTTGCATCTACCACGATGACACTTTCCCCAATCACGACTAGAGCCTTTGAGTCGTTAAAAAATACTTGTAATTTTTTCTGCATCGTTTGAATATTGGAAAGAGCGATGTGACAAATACTATTTAGGAAGGATACAGGATGTACCTGTCCTCCAGGTACAAACTGCTGGACATCTACACTGACTGACGTGATTAACCTGATGTCCTTATTAATAATTGATGTGAGTGTGCCATTTCCTTGTGTCATAAATGTGTCGACCATGTGTATATATTCATTTAACTCTTTCTGTACTGTATGTAAAGTTGTTTGGCATTGCTCTATTTGTTTTGTATTTGAGTGTATTTGTTGCTCTAACACAGGTTGCTTATTCTGAACAGTATCTAATGAAGCTGTGATCTGTTGTGTGACACATTCTGAGCAATTTCAACCGTTTTCAACCTGTTCATAGTATCAATCATTTCCTTTGACAATTTCTGACAAGATTGTTCGTTGTGAACTGCTGTGGTTCTTATTGCATCTAACGTTTGGTTCAACAATTCTAACTGTGTGTCACAGTGTGTATTATTATTTTCAATGTGAGGTAGCACGAATGCACCCTGATGGTTTGTTGCCTGCAAATTTGACTGAATGGTCTTGGTTGAGTTTGTGGAGACTTCTGTGATATGGTGTCTAAGCTTTTTTTTTTTTACTATTAGTACATTTGGCTTTGTGAGCTGTAAATTTTTCATTTAAAGAAGATACTTTTTATGGCAACTGTGTACTAGTGGCTACCCACTGATTTACCTTAATGGTTAATTCCTTAATTTGGGCAGCCTGGATATTGAGATCGGCTTGTAGAGTTTTCATTGCATTCTCTGACTCTGTTTTTCTGAATTTCTTCTAACATTTCTTTTGACTGTGTTTGAAATTGCTGAGTGACACTAGTTTGGAGCTGTTTGAGACTGGTTTGGAATTTATCATTTTTTTCTGAATGCATTTGAAATTGCTGAGTAACACTAGTTTGGAGCTGATTGAGACTAGTTTGGAATGTTTCCTTCATTTGATCAAATAAGAAATTTAGATAAGGTGTTATATCTGGAGGAAGTATAATACTACTTTGGATAAGCATTTCGAGTTGAGGAGTCTAAGTGTAAAAGCAGCATATTCCCCCTCCGAGGAATGGGTGACATTGGATACATTTGTTGTACCATGTTCGGGGAACCTGTCTCTTCCCTAAAATCATCTGTTCTGGTCAGAGGCATTGCTGACTGATTTAAGTTCAAGTCCCAGTTGGATGAGGGAGTTTCTATGAAACCTACTGTTTCACTGTGTGAAATTATTGTGTCTTGTAAATCAGCATTGTGGTCTACATTTTGGGTGTGGAGTTGGTCGAAATCTACCTGATTTGTTTATTCGTCACTACTGAAAATGTGAGCAAGTTCACTATTATATCCAATAGCCATTTTAATAACTATTTTAATAGACAAAAAATAAGTAGGCAAAATTTGTAACGGTTGCGTCTTAGAAACATGTGCAAATGTTATCAGACAGTAGATTTCAGTAACGAAAACAGAGCACTTTTTCACAACACCATGAACAGAATACTATGAAAACACAAAAATCACCACAAACATACAACTTCATTCAAACTCACAATAAGTGAAGAAAATTATGGTAATCCACAATGGCAATTGCTATATGTACACAAATGCTAGGAAAGCAGACTAATGAATAGTACTCATATTAAAGTTTATTATGACTTTATACTTTATTTGTTTGGGTATAAAATTGATATTTCTTTTTAGAAGGATACCACTGGTGAGATTACTTCTAATTCACACATCGTGAAAAGAAAATACCAACTTGATACTGCAATTACAATTTACGATTGTTTAATTAATATTTCAAAGACATTTCATTATTTGAAAACAAAATCTAAGGTTCAGTATGATGATTCCAAAGATAAACTTTGTAATGTCATCAGTAAACCGACGTGTTAGTGTCTTCACCTTTGCACAATAATCACAATGACAAAAGTATGATAAATGCAAATTATTACAAGTGAGCACAAAAATTGTAGTTAAAGTTATTGTTTCACTTTATATAAAAAAAGGAATTATTTTCTCAAAAGAGAGAAAAGGGAATAGTTCAATCTTTGACTTGTGTATCATCTATTACTTGCATTCAAGTACATAACTCAACAATGTAAATATTGTGATCTTTATAATCTAATGATAGTCAAAGCCAAAAAATTGAAAATACATGATAAATTATAGCCATTCAATAGATCAGTCAGTATAATTGACAATGGTTAGTTAACAAAACGACAAACACCACTGAGTGTTGCTGTATTCGAACATGTGGTTAAACAATTAGGTTGTAGTTAACCATACTATTCACGAAAGAAACATCAAAAACTATTTCTTCACCCAAATTTCACTCACATAATTTGTCACAATACAATACATAATTTGTTTGTCAAGGTTTGGTAATAAATTGCGTCGTCACTTATCTGTGGATTATGGCAAATTGCTGCACGTCAGTTCTTCTGGAATCACATCTCCAATGAAGATTTTAGTGCCACCTCCTGTGACATTAATGGAACTGCTGCAGAATATTCTTGCGATGTATGGAGATAGATCCACCCATTGTCAAGTGGTGTAATTTAATCTTCTTCATCCGCCATCGATATCAACACTTGCTTGTGTGCTGATTGTAGATGTACTGTCATAGTTCATATATGCTCTGATGATAAAAACTACCAGCGTGCTTCACAGGTTGTCATGTAATGATTAAATATATAATTCAATGGTGATACCTTGTGGTAATTAATAACACTCGAGTGCAAAAATCAAGAACTCTTGAGTTCCGAACTCAAGAATAGTCTTTATTTTACAGTTTATTCAATCACAATACATGGAATGTCGGCACCAGACATGATCATTGTTGAATCGGACTGTCCACCATATTCAAGATTGCAGGTTAGCACATAGAACTACAGTTTCTTCAGTACACATGCTTAATGTTCCTATTCAGTATAGTGTAGAATGTGGACAGCACATAACTGAATAGTCATACTCGGCGAACATTTTCACACAACTGGCTAACTCCCGAGACCATGTTCCACTCCATGACTTTCACTAGTATATCTCGGCGCTTCTCCTTTCTCGGGCAATCGCAACACTTCTTTTACTAACGTGATTGTCCCAGCCAACCTGTGCCTTTCTCTCTACCTCGCCTTTAAGCAATATTCCACTTTATGTTAGATGATGCACTCCTCATCTATTTGGGTGTCCAACACTATCCTTACAACCCCCCTCAAAATTACACTTTCTTCTGTTTGTGGACACAAAGAAAACTAGTGTAATTTTCAATGTTTAGGAAGTTTCCTTTACAACATTCACTTCCTCTTACAATACCTATTTTTCCAAATATATACAATTTTTCATACCTATGTCTGGTACCAGCTACTAATTTCAATATATTATACCATAAGAAATAATACTTACTATATTATTTACAAAGAAAAACATAGAAAAAAATCACTAATTCATGAAATTTGGACATCATATTGTAATAGAACAGGCATAATGCCTTTTAGTGTAATTTATTTAATTTAACAGAACTAACAGTGTTAATATAAGCTCTCTGATGAGATGTGGTAGGAGTATCGCTGACACGAGTGATGGCGCATGTATTGAAGTATTAATCTGGATTAAAATTAACGTTATTATTTACGATTTTTTCCTACCTTTAATTGTACAGCAATCTGAGGAGACGAAGTGTTTGAAAACTTGCTTCTGTAGTGAGGAGCAAGTTTAATGATAAAATAAATAATTTTCAAATGAGCACGGATTTCTTGTGTGTACAACTGCAATGTTATACAGACAAGAAAATAAATTTAAAATAGCTACATGGCGATACCGCGACAGGACAGTGTGTTTCGAAGTGGGATTAATTAAAAGCATAATTAACCATGGACACATACTGAAACAAAAGGTAGGAAAAGTGAATTACATAAAGTAACGATATTTAACAAGCGAGCAGCCATTACCACCGGAACGCGACAACCGAAGTGAGCCGACAATTCCCGAGGAGAGCCGATCCGCTCAGTATTATCCAGAACGGCGTATAGGTAACACCAGCAGTGAGAGCGACTCGACCGACACGGAAAACCAGCTTCATTTACGGGAGACGGCAAGGGGTGGCATTGCAGAGCGGGACGCAGTCCTAGAAGCTAGCAGTTCTTCTCTTCAAAAGGAAAGTGCCTAATTTTTTATCTTTGTAAGAAACACAAACTGACATGAAAACATTTCAAAAGAAAATTTGCATTGAGAAAAAAAAAATTAATTTTCATAAAGAAAAAAAAAATTAAAATTATTTTCTTCACGAGTAAATGTCAGTTTGAGTTGATATTGAAAAAAAAATTAGTTTCAACCTTCCTGGGGAATTTTATTAATTAATAGTTGTTACCTTGTTTGCATTTCATTGCATGCAATAGCATACACCTTGTTTAACAATAACTGTGATTAGTGTTGGAGCAGAATTTATCTGTTTTCATTTTAATTTTTTTTTGTTTGCTTGCTGGTTCGGTGGATATTTTTTTCTTTGCAATCAAAATGTTGGGCGATTGTATTGAAATTATTGACAACATGGCTACAGAAATGAGTGAAATGGTGGAGGGGATGGCAGCAATAGGAAGTGAGTCCTTGAATGACTCAGGTCCTGAGTTGACAGATGGGTCAGTTCGTGCTATCTTGGTACAGTTGCAATCTTTTCAAAATAGTATGCAGTCAATGAATTACAACTTAAGGGCTGATTTAAAATCAGTAGAAAGTAATTTGAAATCAGTAGAAAGTAATTTGAAGGCTGAGCTTGGGGGTCGATTGCAATCACTTGAGAGTACAGTAGGGAATTTAAATACGTTGGCAGAAGACAATGTCCAACAGTTAGGGAATGTCCAATTAGAATTAAGACAACATAAGGTTGATTGTAAGGAACAAGCTGAACGGCTAGCGGAACGGCTAACTAGGTTAGAGCATAGTGTGAGTAGGGAGACAATACTGTTACGACAGGATAACGAAGTACTCAATAAACAGTTGTCGTGGAAGAAACCAATGCCAGTCACGGGAGGCGGTTGGAGGTGGTAGAAGATCACTGTGTCCTTTTGGGAAAACACATCAAAGAAGGTGAAGAAAAGGTAAGCAGTTTGGTGACAAGTGTCGAGTTGATTTCACAAGATGTGGGTAAGTTCCAATTATCCACAGCAGCGTTGATAGAAGATGTTACAAGAGTGAAAGTTCCGGCAGCAGTAAGGGAGGAGGTATCCAAAGTCAGGGGCTTGCTTCATTCAACTTCAACAGCAGCGTGGGTCGAGGAGAAAATTGATTGAGAACGTTTCGATGATTATGGTCATATACACCCCGTTGAATTCATTCGGAACTTTGAGGACTTTGCACCTTTCTCTGTTGCTTCTGAAAAACAGCGGATCGAGATGGTTCGTAGGCACTTGGCCGGAGGAGCGAGGCGATGGGCCGACTGGTTTGCTGGCAATTGTAACATATTTAATGAATTCAAGAGGGGGTTTCTACAACATTATTGGTCGGTGGATAGTCAGATCGCTGTACGTAGAGAATTGTTAATGGGAGAACCTTACATGGCTGCTAAGGGGACGCAGAAAGACTTTTTCATGATGTGTGTGGACTCTTGCAAATACCTAGATAGTATTGTTAGCGAAGAGGAGTTGGTAAACACTGTTGCCCCTCGTTTGCCTCAATAGACCCAAGTGATTTTGCGAGTCATAGAATTCGTTCAGTAGCAGAAGCTGTAGACATGTTGACTAGACTCGACATCCAAGAAAAGAATACTCATGGAATTAGAAACCGAAATAGAATAGAATTGTCAATATCACACTTACATTCGAGGCAGGAAGGTGATAGATGGGGAAATAATAGGAATGGAAAGCAGAAGTTTGGGAGAAACTTCGACAGTGGCGGAGCTAGTCAATCATTTAACGACCCGAGTGGCCCGCTTAGATCACCGTCTACTAATGTCTGCCGCTGTTTTGGCCTCGGCAGGGGCAGGCGAAACGCGAAGGCCAATTTTGAGAGGAGATATTGAGAAACAAATCCAAAATGGAAATGAAGAGGGAAACGATATCAAGGAGGCGGTCAAAATGGATGGATGGCGGAATACCGAACAAGCAGCATATGATAAGGTAGTCGAATATGTCATGGAAGTGGGTGAATCATTGCCTGAAGATACAATAATGACTTTTGAGTTAGAGTGTGCCCTCAATAAAAGTAGTGGAGAAGTTACCGTGGGCGATATAATGATGACTTTGGGAGAAGAAGATGGGGAAGATAACTGGTCGAAGATAGGGGAGGATGAAGAGTACAACCCCATCAATAACGTTAGGTGTATAGGGGATGAGTCGGTGATTACAAACCAAGGAGAAGTAGTGAGAAGTGGACAGGCAGGTCTTAATGCTATCTTTCATGATGACACGAGAGAGGCGTTGTTGGAAGAAAATGGGAGACCGAAGAGAAGAGAATTTTATTCACCAAGAGTATCGGTGATTTTGGGTGAGAGTGGTGTCGAAGCACTTTTAGACTCGGGAGAAGAAATAAGACGTATCTCGGAGGCCCTGTATAGAAGTCTAATGAAATTGCTGAAGGTGGGAGTCGGGTCAGTGAGTGGAATGACCATTACCGCACCCACTGGACAAAAGGTCACCAGAGTTAAAGCGGTTCTTCAGATGGACGGCAAGATTGGAGGAAAGAGAGTTGAAATCACTCTGTATGTGGTACCAAACTTGAATGTAGGATTACTTCTGGGAGCAGACTGGTTGAAGTTGGTGGGAGCGATCATAAACTGGGTGGAGGATACCCTGGAATTCACTAGTATGGATGGACGGACCAAAGTCGACTTGAAGAAAATGGGAATGAGTGAAGTGGTAGGGCAGAAGGAGATCAGAGTGATATCGTGGGGAGACGCAAGAACTGTATGACATCGGAAGGAATGCCATGTAGCCTTGGTGGGGATGACTAGTGGAAGTGAGAACTACACCGGCAATCAGTCGCGATCAACAGTGAGTGTGGAAGAAGAGGAGAAAGTCAGTGTTGAGGATGTTGTAGAAGAATTCTCGGATGTGTTTTCTGATATCCCTGGAAGGATCATAGGATATGAATGTGAGTTGAAAGTCAAGGAAGAGGAACCATTTGCCGCCAAATCGTATAATGTTCCTATAGCACTGAGGGCTAAGGTCCAGCAAGAATTAGATAAAATGGAAGCTCATGGGATAATCGAGAGATCTAGCACTGAATATATAAACCCTTTACTAGTGGTTAAGAAAGCAGATCAATCAGTGAGATTGGTGTTAGATGCACGAGCACTTAATAAGATTCTGATTACGGAAAGGGACCACCCGTTACCGGTAGATGAGGTACTTAGAAGATTCAAGGATGTCAAGTACCTCTCGTCACTGGATCTAACTAGTTCTTACTGGCAAGTTAGTCTCGAGAAACGATCGAGGAAGTATACGGCTTTCAGATTCGAAGGTAAATGTTATCAATTTTGTGTCTTGCCATTCGGCCTCAACAACTCTGTAGCGACGTTCATCCGAGCGCTGGACCAAGTGTTAGGGAGAAGCCTGAGAGATCAAATTCTCATGTATGTGGACGATATGGTTATCGCTTCAAGGTCATTAGAAGAACATAGGCAAATTTTGAGGGAAGTTTTCCTAGCTCTGCGAAAAGGTGGAATGACACTGAGGAAGAAGAAGTGTGTCTTTTTGAAGAAGCAGTTGACCTTCTTGGGACACCTTGTAACACCTGAGGGCATTAGGGTGGAGCCATCAAAGTTAGAGGCTATTGAGAAATTCCCAAAACCTCGGGACAAAATTCAACTGAAGAGTTTTCTGGGCCTATGCGGATACTACCGCAAATTTGTAGAAGGAAATGCCCTTAATTGCGAAAATTTGAGTAATTTAATGAAGAAGAAATCGTGGGATTGGACAATAGCTTGTGAGGAGGAATTTCAGAGGATTAAATCCGCATTGACGAAGAACATTACATTGTCACACCCAGATTGGGAAGAAGACGTGTGTCTTGCTACGGACAGTTCACAATACGGACTGGGAGCAGAGATATTCCCAGAAATAAAAGTGGATGGGAAAATGGAGCACCGTACAATTGCGTTTGTGAGTCGTATGTTGGGTCGACATGAGAGGCGGAATTCCGTCAGTGAGAAGGAGTGTTTAGCGATTGTATGGAGCTTCCAAAAGTTTCGGCACATTTTTTTAGGAAGAAAGACGATAGTATACACCGATCATAAGTCCTTGTCATTTCTCCTGACCTGTTGGTTAGTACATGGAAGACTAATGCGATGGACATTATTGATGCAAGAATTTGAATTCGAGATCAAATACCGGCCAGGAAAGGACAATGAGGTGGCCGACTGTTTGTCGAGATTACCGATGAAACTGGAACAGGAGACTGGATCGATTGAAGCCGAGGATCGGGCGTTTGTAAATTTCCTGTGCAGTGTTCCCCAAGAAGAGGAAGTGATATTATGTCTGAAGAACATGGCTACACTGCAGGATGAGGATGAAACCATCAGGATGATAAAGAGTAACTTAAGTAATCCAGAGCATAAAGAGAAATTGGAAAAATATTACTGCCTTCATAAAGGGGTCATTTTTAGGCATAACCCCCAGAAAGAAGATGATGGAAGTTATGTTTGCTGGAGGATTGTATCGAACTATTTATAAGGCAACATCATACTAGCTAGGGACATTATGGCCCTAGCAAATGCTGCCGAATCTTGCAAGAGAGCTGTTACTTTTGTAATATGGCCAGGAGAGTTAGCAAACTATTGTCTACCTGTGACCTTTGTCAAAGAGTTAAAATAGATAATGTCGCTCGGATGGGAGAGATGAAAAACATATTACCCAGTGACGTTAGGGAATTAGTAGCGGTCGATGTGTTTGGGCCACTCCCCATGTCAAGAGGTGGTGTAACTCAGATATTGGTCGTCATGGACGCACTTTCCAAGTACTTAAAACTATACCCAGTCAAGAAAGCTTCAGCTAAGGTGTTAGCTAAAAAGATTATAGAGGTGTATATACCACAAGTGGGTAAACCAAAGAAGGTACTGTCTGACAATGCTCCCCAGTTTAGTAGCCCGAAATGGACAGAGTGGCTCAAGAATGCGGGTATTGAGGTGTTAAAAACATCATATTATCACCCTCAGGGAAATATTGTGGAACGAGCCATGCGAGAGATTGGTTGTTGGTTCAGAAAAAATTGTCATGATCAACATAAGAGCTGGGCGATGCAGATAGAGAACGCGGAAGATGTGTTGAATTGCATACCGCACGACACCACTGGTCTAGTTCCATATGAATTAATGTTCCACAAACCACCCCCACGTATAATCAATCAATTTCTCGAGTTTCCAGTGGAAAGGGAAGTGGACTACTCTGAACGTATCGAATTAGCAAAAGTAAAACCTCCGTCGGAAGGCAGAGAAGAGAAAAGGGAGACATGATAAGAATGGAAAAAAGGTGTGGTACAGTAAGGGAGACTTGGTCTTGTTACAGACACACTTTAAATCGTCGAGTGACAAAGGGGAAATTAAGAAATTCAAATTTTTGTATGAGGGCCCATTCAGGGTCGTGGGTAGCCCGAGGGAAAACTCATTTACGCTAGAGTACCCGAATGATGGAAGGTTAAGAGGAGTTTTCAATGTGGTTTCTCTAAAACCTTATAAGAGTGTCGAACTGAATGGGAGTGCGGGGTCAAGCACTGATTGAAAGTGCATTTGTATGCAGACAAATCCTCCACGTTTCTCACTTTTCTGAGGCCATTAGAGTCCAAAAGGAGGTATTTTGTTTTAACTTACGATTCGACATAGGCAAAGATAATAGGACCATTTGGAAGAAAATAATGACTAACTCATGTCATGTTGTGTTTCGTAAGTGAAGTGTTAACCGTTGTAGCCCTGTGGCAAGGTGTGCATTTCAGTTTTGGGGGACTGTGAAAAGAAAAAAAAAAAAATTGACTATGAAGATCAATATCAACCTTTGTTCAAAGAGTGGTATTTGATTGTCTTCTTTTTTGTTTGTTTTAATGTTCCATTGTATTTCTTTCTCCATTTGTATGTGACTTCAAGGTTTGTGCAATAATGTTAAAAAAATTGTTGTTATTAACATAAGAATAGTCGAGCGGCTGCCAGACAAAACTTTTGTATTTCATGAGTTATTTAATATTGTCTGATATGTATAATCATGTCAATCATAGTTTAAGGGTACCTGGTGACGGAAGTCGGGGCTTTGTCAATGCCAACTTCCACCTGGTTCCATCAGTGGGAGTGTAATAGAACAGGCATAATGCCTTTTAGTGTAATTTATTTAATTTCACAGAACTAACAGTGTTAAGATAAGCTCTCTGACGAGATGTAGTAGGAATATCGCTGACACGAGTGATGGCGCATGAATTGTATTGAAGTATTAATCTGGATTAAAATTAACGTTATTATTTACTGTTTTTGCTACCTTTAATTGTACAGAAACCAGCAATCTGAGGAGATGAAGTGTTTGAAAACTTGCTTCTGTAGTGAGGAGCAAGTTTAACGATAAAATAAATAATTTTCAAATGAGCACGGATTTCTTGTGTGTACAACTGCAATATTATACAGACTAGAAAATAAATTTAAAATAGCTACAATATGTTTGCAAGAACAAAAAGAGAGAAATTACATAAAACATGACATTTGTGCATATTATTTTTGCAAGGAAAAAATAGAGAAATTACATAAAACCTAGTCCTGTCATGAGACAGTTACACAAAACTTTGACTACGTTGACATATTGTTCTAGTTGTGTCACGTATAAGCACACTTTGTTTCTGTTTAGACAATAACAAAATAATAAATATTTCTTATCATGAGGTTATACATGTTTAAATCAGGACTTGTGCATTAGTTGTAAAAAAAGAGTATTTACATTTCTTCACTTTTATATGGCTTCAAGTCCAAGACATTGTTTTGATCTTTGCTAACCAAGAATGTGGGTCTATCAGTATGTAAACATTTGAATATTGTACATTTTGTAGCTCACCACATCCTTCATACAGATGAAAAAATGTTTTGTTTTCACTATTTAGTACAGAGAATTTGACGAATTCTAAATCACCCTTATTATAAGAACTAGTGATGAGTTTCCGATCATGGAACATCTTTCTCTGAAGCAATTTACTTCTAAGTTATTGTAATACAATTTTAAGTTTCAATGCATAGTCCTGTTCCTTAACTGGGTAAGTGATATATTCTTTTACCTGGATGGCTGTCTCCTTTTGGAACATTAGCTCATATGGTGACATTGTTATTGAACAGTGTGGGATCATATTTACCACATCCTCAATTTTGGGTATATCCCACGCCCACTTTTTATGGTTGTCTCAGCAACATGTGCACAACCAATGACCTAGTTCGTGCATTACACTTTCTGCACAGTTTCCTTGTGGTGAGTAGTAAGAGGTCTTGAGTAGGTATTTGAATCTCTAATTGTGCAAGGCATACTTTCCAAACTTTACATATAAAATGTGGACCATTGTCCATCAAAATACTTTCAGGTGTTCCAATCTAAGTAATGTAATGGACAACTAGTTTGGAACAAATTGTATTATAATTCACTCATTTAGGTGGGTACTATTTAACAAATGTGGTAAATATATCGAGTATGGCACATACTTGTTTTGCTCCCCATCTAGAGGGTGGTAAGGGGCCATAATTATCAATCACTACTAATTCTCTGGGTTGTGATGGAATGATACTTTGTAATTCTCCCTCTCTCTTTATATTGTAACCTTTAGTCACTTGGCAATACTTACAGGTAGCAATGATAGTCCTAATATTCTTATTCATATTGTGGAAATAAAACCATTGATGTAACAATTGGCCGCACTTGTTAATACCATAATGTCCATGACTTAAGTGGTGATATGTTGTAAGAGTGTGTGTTAGGTTATCAAGGATCCACAGCTTCCACTCATTTGAAACATCGTAATCTTGTTTAAATATAATTCCCTTTTCTAGGTACTAAAACATGCATAATTTCCCTGAGGAATCATCATCTGTTAGTATTTGAGTACCTTGATTGTGTCATCTTTTTGTTGTTCTTCAGACATATGTTTAAAACAATCACGAATTTGTTTTTCATGTTGGATTCTCTTATTATAAAATAGCTGTGGTGTGTTAATTGTGTGTGCGGGTATGTCTGCATGTTCCATCCCCTGGGGATCGTGATTAAGCATCCGCAGTTATAGTTTGCGTACCTGGTATATACTGTATTTAATATCATAATCATATTCCTGTAAATAAAGTGCCAACCTTGTTAGAATCCCATGAGTTGACTTATATTTATTTAGGAATGATAGGCCTTTGTGATCAGTGTGCACTATAATTTTCCTGTCTACGAGCAGGTATCGAAACTTTTGGAACACCCACACAATTGCCAGAGCCTCTTTCTCTGTAACCCCATAATGATGCTCCATTTGTATTTGGAGGCAACTATCAATGCAAGTGGTTTCTTTTCCGCTCCTTCTTTGTCAGGTATCGCTAGAAAAAGTTCTGATCCTAGACCGTAATTGGAACTGTCACTGGTAACACAGAAAGGATATTCCCAATTGGGTTGTGCTAGTACAATATTGGAGGCAAGGGTATTCTTTATGGCCTGGAAGTTGTTCTCACATTCCAGTGTCTATCGCCATGCTAGGTTTTGTTTCTGTAATTCTGCCTGGTGTAGGCTATTGAGACTCTGGTTGGGCACAAATTTGCGATAGTAGCAGCCCAGTCCCAAAAAAACTTTAGAGCTGGGTCTTGAATACTGAAGCAAGGAAATCTTCGGTTACTGCCAAGTTATTTTTCTCTATTTTAAGTCTTAAGGGTGTGATAATATGGCCTAGAAATTCAATTTGGGAATTGATTAATACACATTTTTTTCAATATAATAGTCAATCCTCCTGCTTGTACAGCCAACAGTACTTCCCTTAGAATCTACCAATGTTCTCCGGGACTGTCATTGTCAATGGGAATGTCATCGACATACAAAATTATTTTCTTTAGTAACTTAGGTCCCAGTATGGTATCCAAAGCTCTAAAGAAATTAGCAACCGCATAATTTAGTCCGAAAGGGAAGACATGGAATTACTAACACCATCCCTGGTAGAGGAAGGCTGTATATGTTCTTGAGCTCTCCTCTAGAGGTTTTTGACAGTATGACAAAGTTAAATCCAGAGATGTGAGGTACTTTTGTCCTTGGGAATTAAACAAGCATTCATCCACTGGTAAAGGATGGTCACGTTTGGTTTGCAAGAATTTGAGGGTTTGGTACGTGTGTCTTTAAATTTACATTGGTAAGATACCACTAATCCCAGTTTATCTGAGAAAATGTCAGCAAATTCATTATCTAGATTGTAAAGATTTTCCCTATGCTCTTCTGGCATTGAATCTAGAATTCATTCCATTTTATTTGGAGAGGAATTAATCTTTAGCCTATGTCTCCAAAACTGTACTAACTTAATATAAAAACCTACCTCTTTGGTTGTATTTGCAATCCCCTTATTGAATAGTAATACCTGTACTGACTGTAATGTTTTTAACTGGTAAGTATGGTTGAATGTGACAGAATGGGTAGATCCATTTGCATAGAAGGACAGTATCTTGTGATCACAATCAAACAATGATTTTCTGCTCCACAACCTATAATTTCCAAATATATAACTCGGTTGGAAGTATGGTATTACAAACATGGGTACATGGGCGTATCCAGCGAGGGGCAGGGGGGGGGGGGGCTGCTGCCCCCCCTAGAAGAAAAATTAAGTTGCCTTCAGTACGCTTCGACGAGTGAAGAACTAGTTCAGGAGCACTTTGGGAGAGATAGATTGACTGGGTTATGTCTGATGGGTGTGAATCGAAATTTCGTGAAAGAACATCAAGAGATATTGACAAACAAAATTATTGAAATTGAGAATCCGAGACAATTAATGTTTACATAAAAAACTAACTGACTTACGATCTTAATTAACTACATAGTAGGTCCTTAGATTAAATAGTTGGGTTACTATATTAATCAATGATAAAAATAGTTTCCTGAATAGGTTTGAGTTTGATTTTGTAATGTCATGTTTCAGTCCCCCACCCCACTTCCTCGAAACCAAAATGAGTTGCCTCCCCCCCCCCCCCTAGTTCAAATCCTGCCCCACTCTAGTTCTGATCCTGGATACGCCCTTGCACGGGTACCTCTAGTGGAACTGACTGAAGATTTCCTTCTAATAACACTTGAGTTCTAATTGGCTTGCTTTACGTACCCGTTGCTGTAACCGCAGTCATATTCTCAATAGAATAAGTGTAGCTGGCAGAAAAGGCACCCGTCCGCTCACGGATAAAATAAAGATTGTACGTAGTGACTGTCCCCAGAGGGGCGGCTACAAACAGCGTCTGACTCATAATGAGCGGCTGATTTAAGGCTGGGCAACCTACAGCCTATGTGGAAAGAAACGGGATACTACCATATTATATTTTCCCTAGTAGTACATGGTATGGCTCTCCATGTAGAAGAATCCGGAGGTAAAACTTCCATTCACTCGGATCTCCAGGAAGGGAATACATTGAGAGGGAATACCTTTAAAAACAAGAAAGGAAGAATCTATAAGGATTGGAACATGGAATGTTAGAACACTATTACAGGCAGGAAAACTAGAAAATGCAAAATAGGAGATGAGTAAGAATGGTTTAGATGCACTTGGCATGTGTGAAGTGAGATGGGGAGGAAACAGTGAGGTAGAAAGTGGAGATTATAAGTTTTTCTACTCTGGAGAAGAGAAGAATGGTGAAAATGGAGTGGGAATAATAATAGGCAAGAGATTGAAAAATAAGGTTGTGAAGGTGCAATATATTGATGGAAGACTGATGATGCTAAGACTGCAAGGCAGTACAAAAGATATAGTAATATTACAGGTATATATGCCAACCAGCCAGCATAGAGATGACAACGTAGAAGAATATTATGTGAAGTTGGAAGAACTTATTGAGAAAGAGAATAGAAATGCTTGTACCATCATTATGGAAGACTGCAATGCTGTAGTAGGTGAAGGAAAACAAGAAGATATAATAGGAAAATTTGGATTAGGGATAAGAAATGAGAGGGGTGAAAGACTAATTAACTTTTGTAAAGAAAATTCACTAGTGGTGGGTAACACCCTACTTGAAAACCATAAAAGGAGACGTTATACATGGATCTCTAACTTAAATGGAGAAAGATATCAGCTGGACTATATTCTGATATAAAAAAGGTTTAGGAACTGTATGAAGAATGCTAAAGCTTATCCAGGAGCAGATATAAATTCAGATCACAGCCTCGTAACAGGAGAAATACAAGTAAAATTGAAAAAAGTGAAGAGAGGAAAAGCAAAAGAAAGACTGAACATAGAAAAACTAAAGGAGGAAGGTAAGGCTTTGGAGCTAGAAGAATGGTTTTTGCAAAACTACAAAGGACGAAAATTTGAAGAATGTATAAATGAAAAATTGATAAAAATGAGGGAAGGGTTCATGAAAGCCGCCAAAGAAACTCTAGGAATTAGAGAGCGTAAAGGTATCAGGAAAGAATGGGTAACAGAAAAAATGCTGGAAAAGATGGAAGAATGGAGGAAGTGGAAAAATTCTGGAATTGAAGAAGGTAGAAAGAGGTACAGGAAACTGAAAAATGAACTAAGAAGAGAAACAGAACAAGCAAGAGAAGGGTGGATGAAAGAGAAATGCGTGGAAATAGAAAAACTGGAGAATGAGGGAAAATATGAAATGATGTATAAAATGGCTTCTGGCATTGTCTTTGAAAGAAAGAGAAACAAGAACAACATGGAAAAAAAAGAGGATGGTACATTAGTCAATGAACCACATGAGGTGCTGAAGAGATGGCAAGAATATATTGAATGCTTAAATAAGGGAGATCAAATACCAAGTAAAATTGAAGAAGAGGCACAGGTAACAGAAGATGGAAAGGGCTATGAGATCCTAGAGACAGAGGTAGGAAAGGCTCTGAAGGAGATGAAGAATCGGAAGGCATGCGGAATCGATAATTTACCTGCAGAATTGTTGAAGAGTTTAGGAAACAAAGGTATAAGGGAGATAGTACACCTTTGTAATAAGATATATGATGAAGGGGAATGGCGAGATGACCTTCTCGCAACGGTAATGATAGCAATTCAGAAGAAAAAGAATACTAATAAATGTGAAGAACATCAGCCTAATTTCACATGCTGCCAAAGTGTTGTTGAGAGTTCTGAACAGAAGGTTATATGGAAAGAGATTGATTGGAGAAGAACAGTTTGGATTTAGAAAAGGAAAAGCAACAAGAGATGCTATTGGCCTGTTAAGAATCATAGGGGAAAGATATATTGAGAAAGGAAGAAACATCTATGCCATCTTTATTGACTTGGAAAAAGCTTTTTATACGGTGCAATGGAAGAAGCTGATGGATATCTTGAAGAGCAAAAGAGCAAAGGCGTAGGTTGGAAGGAGAGAAGGTTGATACAGAACCTATATTTACTATTTACAACAGAAAGTACGAATAAAGATCGGACACGAGATGTCTGAAGAAAGCACCATTGGGAGAGGCGTAAGACAAGGTTGTTGCTTTTCCCCATTATTGTTCAATTTATACTTAGAAGAAATCATTGGAAAAGGCTTAAATGGAAAAAGAGGAGTGCGTATTGGTGGCAAGAAAATAGAGTGCATACGATTTGCTGATGATATGGTATTGTTGGCAGAAAGCAAACAAACTCTAAACAGAATGCTGAAAGGTCTAGATGAAGCTTGCCAAGAGTTTGGAATGAAAATCAATGCAGCAAAAACTAAGAGTATGGTGATTGGAAAAGGAAGGAATATAATAAATATTAAGTTAGGAAAAGCTGATATCAGGCAAGTAAGATCGTTCAAATCTCTTGGGAGTATGATCACCGAAGATTTGAGGTGCCATCAGGAGATAAAATCTCGCATTGCCATAGTGATGGAAGCGTTTAATAGGAAAAGGAGGATACTAACTGGAAAAATAGACAAAACACTTAGAAAAAGACTCTGTAAATGTTTTGTATGAAGTGTGGCTCTTTATGCATCGGAGACATGGACACGGAGACGAGAGGATGAAGCATTTGAGATGTCGATGTGGAGGAAGATGGAGAAAATAAGCTGGGTGGATAAAATAAGCAATGCTGAAGTGCTGGACAGGGTCAGTGAAAGCAGAAAAATTCTCCAAGTAATAAAGGAGAGAAAGAAAAACTGGATGGGACACTTGTTGAGAGGGGAGTGCCTGATAAAAGACGCCTTGAAAGGTTTAGTCTGTGGGAGGAGAATAAGAGGAAGAAAGAGATACCAAATTATAGACAACATCAAGGAAGACGGCAACTACATGGTTCTTAAGAGAAAGGCAGAAGATAGAAGATCATGGAGAGCAGCCAAGTGAAAACCTGCCCGAGGGCAGAAAACTAATGATGATAATGATGATGATGCCTAATAGAGTTTAACTTATTGAACAGGGACTGTGATATACAACAAGTTTCTGCCCCTGTATCTAATAGTACCTCCACAAATTGGATGAAAACCACAACATGTAGGGTAGGTGCACAAATAGAATTGTTTTGTGGAATTTGTTCTTCTCGTAACAGATCTTTTGTGGGGTTATTGTGGAAAATTGAGTATACCATGGGCATAATAGGTGGTCCTATTGTAGGGTTCACCTCTGTTCAGACCTTAATATAGGCGACTAACAATTTTTTTTCATCCTCTGATGAAAATTGTGATGGGTGTATGATTTCCGTGTTTCTTGGCTCCTGTTAGGTTTGATTTTCTTGTTGTTTGGTTGTTTATGTTGCTTTTTTCTCTACCTCGACGTAAACTCCTGCTATTTGGTTTACCTCTGAAATTTGTATTTGAGTAAGTTCTTGTGTTGTGTGTATGTCCTTGGTTAGCATGATCAGGGTACCTACATCCATTTCCTCACTCCTGATGCTTAGGAGAGTGATTTGGTTGGGAACTATGGTGGTTATAATGTCGATTCACTTCGTAAGTGTGTTTATAGGCATCTTGTAAGTCTAATGCCCTAAGTTGTTGTGCTACTTGGTTAAACGAGATGGTGTGTTGTGTTTCTATTATATAATATACATCATGGTGAATTCTGGTAAGTATTTCCCTTATTATTTCTTACTCTGGGAACGGGATTGTAAAGTGGCAAGTTTTTGCTACTTCCCATATGAAAAATTCTGATAGTGTTAGAGTACTTTGAGAATAATAGCAATGTCCATTTGATAATTTCCTTTTCGCCCCATGCCAAATCTCTTTCGACCAATACATGTTGGGGAAACCTAGGTGGAATTGTTCATATGTGGTGCATCAAATAAGCTGACACTGTCCCCAATCACGAAAAGAGCATTTAAGATGTTGAAAAATACATATATTTTTTTCCACATCATTCGAATATTGGAAAGAGCAATGTGACTCAAAACTATTTAGAAAGGTCAAAGGATGTACCTGTGCTCCAGGTACAAACTGCTCGACATCTACCCTGACTTAGGTGATTAACCGGACATCATTCTTAATCATTGCTGTGTATGTACCAGTTCCTTGTGCCATAAGTGTGTTGACCTTGAGTATCATTTGATTCTTTTTGTACCATATGTAAACCTGTTTGGCATTGCTCTATTTGTTTTGTATTTGAGTGTATCTGTTGATCTAACACAGTTGCTTATTCTTTACAGTATCTACAGTAGCTGTGATTTGTACAATCTGTTGTCTGACGCGTTCTGTGTTATTTTCTACCATTTTCAACTGGTACAAAGTTTCAATCACTTCCTTTGACAAGTTCTGACAAGATTGTTCATTGTGTACTGCTGTGGTTCTTATTGCATCTAACTTTTGGTTCAACAATTCTGTCTGTGTGTCACAGTGTGTCTTATTATTTTCAATGTGAGCTAGCAGGAATGCGCCCTGATGGTTTGTTGCCTGCAAATTTGACTGAATGGTCTTGGTTGAGTTTGTGGAGACTTCTGTAATAAGCTGTCTCAGCTCTTGTTGACGTTTAGTACGTTTGGTATAGTGAGCTGTAAATTTTTCAATTAAAGAAGATAATTGTTCTGTTAACTATGTACTAGTATCAACCAACTGATTTACCTTATCAATTGATTCCTTAATTTGGGAAGTCTGGGTATTGAAATTGGCTCATAGAGTTTTTGTTACATTCTCCTCTGACTGTTTATCAATTTTTTCTGACTGTTTATCAAATTTCTGATTGACAGTAGTTTGGAGTTGATTGAAACTAGTTTGGATTTCAGTTACCACAGTTGACTGTTTATCAATTCTGTCTGACTGTTTATCAAATTTTTCTGACTTTATTTCAAATTGTTTATCATTTATTTTTGTTATTTTATCAATTTTCTGATTGAAAATAGTTTGGTGTGGATCCTTCTGTTTATTAATTTTTTCCAACATTTGATCAAGGAAGACTGCTATATCTGGAGCATGGTTAATAGTATTTGCATTAAGCATTTCTAGTTGAGAAGTACTAAGTTGAAAAGCAGCATATACACCCTCTGAGTAGTGGGTGGCATTGGACAAATCTGTTGTATCCAGGTTTGGGGAACTTGTATCTTTCTGAAAAGTATTTATACTGATCAGAGGAGGCATTGCTGAGTAATTCAAGTTCAAGTCCCCATCCAGTAAAGTCCTTTCTATCGTTCTTTATGTGAAATTATTCTATACTGTAAACGTCTAGCATCAGCATTATGGTCTAAATTTTGATTGTGGGGTTGTTCAAAATCTATCTGGTTTATTTCTTCATCACCACTGAAAATGTGAGAAATTTCACTATTATATCCACTAGCCATTTTTAATAACTACATGAGACCACTTTAATAGACAAAAAAAAAAAGAATAAGTAGGCAAAATAATAATTTTGCTTCCAGGAAAGGTGTGCAAACAGCAGATCTGAGAAACGTAAAGAGCACTTTTTCTGAATGCTGTGAACAAAATACGATGACAACACAAAAAAACACTACAAACAACATCATTCCAATTCCCAATAAGCTGAAAAAAATTATAGTGATCCACTAGGAAAACAAACTGATAGGTGGTATTTATGCTTACTACCTATACTTTATTTGTTCCAGTATGCAACTGAATTTTATTTTAGAAGAGTACTACCAGTCAGCTTGCTTATAATTCACACTTTGCTATAACAAAATACCAACTTGATACTGCAATTATGTTTTACGATCATTTTCAGAGACATTTCATCTGATGAATAACGAAATCAAAGATTCAGTAAGTTGATTTCCAAAGACAATTTTTTTTTTTTTTTTGACTACTATACTTTATTGTAAAACACCCAGCAATTAAATTTATGCTTACAGTTTTTTTTTTATCATTAAGTGACTGATGTGTTATTGTCTTTGCCTTTGCACAATAATCACAATGACAAAAGTATGATAAATGCAAATTATTACAAGTGAGCACAAAAATTATAGATAAATTTATTGTTTCACTTTTCATAAAACTGAAATTATTTTCTGTAAAGAGAAAAAAGGGAATAGTTTAATCTTTGACTTGTGTATCGTCTACTGGCATTCAAGTACATAACAATGTTAATGTCGTCTTTAAAATCTATGACAGTCAAAGCCAAAAGGTTTGTAAATACAGGATAAATTATTTCTATTTAATATATCAGTCAGTATAATTGACAATGGCTGGTTAATAAAATCTATAAGCTGGACTGAGAGTTGCTGTATTCGAACATGTGGTTAAACACTAATATTGTAGTTAACCATACTATTTACAAAAGAAACACAAAAACTTTTTTCTTCACACACAAATATCACTCATGTAATTTGTCACAGTACAATACTGAATTCGTTTGTCAAGGTTTGGTAATAAATTTCATCGTCAATTATCTGTGGGTTATGGCCATTTGCCGCAAAACAGTTTCTTCTGGAATCACATCTCCAATGAAGATTTTAATGCAACCTCATGTGACATTAACAGAACTGTCAGGAGATGTATCCACCCATTGTTGAGTGGTGTAATGTCATCTTCTTCATATGTCATTGATATCAACACTTGTTTGCATGCTGATTGTAGAAGCAGTGTCGTAGTTCTTATATGCTCTGGCGATAAAAGAAAATCATCAACTAGCCTTCGGTCGCCATGTAATGATGTAATTAATGATCTTATGATGATGATTTGATGACCATTTGCTGAACACAATATAACTTCATTTATTTCTCAGTTTATTCAATCACAATACATAGAATGTCGGCACCAGATATGATCATTGTCATATCGGACTGTCTAGTATATTAAGGTTTCAGGTTAGCACATAGAACTACAGTTTCTTCAGCCCACACGCTTAACGTTCCTGTTCATTATAGTATAGAATACGGATGGCTCATAACTGAATATTAATACTCGGCGAACAGTTTCGCACAACCGGCTAACTCCCGAGCACATGTTCCACTCAATGACTTTCAGTAATATGTCTCATTGCTTCTCTTCTCTAAGCCAATCACAACACTTCTTTTGCTCATGTGATTGTCCTAGCCAACCAGTGTCTTTCTCTTGACCTCACCTTTCAGTGATATTCCACTTTATTTTAGATGATACACTCCGATTATATTTGGGTGTGTAACACTATCATTAAATCAAGGTAGTTCTTTAGTTCAGGCATTCGAGTGTTATTAATCACCACAAGGTATCATCATTGAATTATATATTTAATCATTACAAAGAGCTAATATTTCTTCAACCTTCAATCATTCACCCATTATAAAAGAAATTGGCAGATCAAATGACAGCAAAAACTTTCTACAACTATGTACATCTGAAGATAGTCTCAGAAATAGTTGCTAGATGGCAGTATGTAATATAGAAACATTTACAGACACAATACCATGCTGAAAAACTGGATCTGACTTGCAAGTCGGTGGAAATCGACAGTTAACTGCCTCCCAAGTTGTTTCGGGCTCTGGCAGCATGTCAATACCATGCAGCCTGAGTCTGACTCAGACTCCGTCACGAAAGTGTTAAACACAGTTGCCGACATCCATGGTTTGCTAAAAGCTTCTTGTCATATGCAACCATTTGAGAAATTTAAAATTAGATATTCTATCAGTTCGCTCAACATCATGCCTTATTTTTCTCTCATATTTGAAAAATTTAATTCACATTTGTGAAGAAAGTTTATAATCTATTGGTGTACAGTATACACATCTCTTTTTCACAAATAAGTTATAAATTTGTTCTACACCTTAAAAAAGTTAGTGTTTCTGAAAAATCTAAAAATAAATATTTTTCAAGCAACACTTACATTGGATCTTGTAGAAGGAATCAAGCACCATTTTTAATTCAAATATTTCTATCAAGGAAATAAAATAAGTAAACCTAAAAGTTTATGCATATCCTTGTGGATACTAGGATATGAGTGTTATGTTTCTATAATGGCGGGGTTTCATTATTCTTTGATTTAAGGGTGCTAATGAACAATTTGTTTTGGATTTTAATTGCATGAATCTTATATTACAACTACTTCATAAATGTCCTTTTTTGATAATTTTTTAAAGATTTTTTCATATTTAAATATATTACCCATTTAAAAAATTCTATATCTGTCACATTGGATATAGATGGCAATGAAATTGTAGCCAAGTGCTGAAAATAAGATAGGATAGGTGAAATAGCCTGTCACATACCACAGATGAAGGCAGGTAGGTCACAATGTGTACAAATCTTCCCCCTGCTGTGTGCCTCCCCTCTTGCATGGTTAAGGCTTCAAACCAAACTATTGTGAAGTGTGCTGTGTGTGTGTGTGTTTTCTTCTTTTTATCTGGCCCTCTTAACTTCATCTGATAGGATATTTTTCACTATCCTTTCTTAGCCTTGTGTCTATTATATTGTAGGCATTAAAACTGGTTGGCAATTCAAAAGATATTCACCTGAGTTCCAGTTCCATGAGCTTCAATATATTTGATGCCATTGGGATCAACACCAGACTCTTTATAAAAGCGTTTTAGTAACTGTTCCTGCATCATGCCAGATGGGTAAGTAATGCCCTGTTCTTTGTAACCATCACAGTTAGTCTGTGTATGAATTAAATGTGCATATACACGTTTAGCATCTTTTAATTTTTGAAGAAAGACCATTCCTGCAGCTTCTGAGCGTACATAGCCTTGACCTGAAAATGATTCAAAACATATATTCTCTAATAGAAACATTAGCATAATATCTTTATGATTTCAAGCAATGGTACTTACTTTTAAATGTTTCTTTTCATATCTAAACAATCAAGTTCCTTTTAAAAAATTATACTTACTTAATTTCACATGTTGCAATATGAAATTACATTACCCTGAATTAGTCGAATACATGAAGGTACTATTATTTATTGAACCATTTTCAGCAATCACATTTTCCACAGAATTATAACTGATTGTATAACAACTTTTTATGGTTGGTATCAAGGTTGGTGCATCAGATTATGTTTTATGAAGCTCATATCTATTTGTATCACAGTGATTACTTAAATTTTAAGGATTTATAATCTGGTATTTGCCATACCAGCAAGATTCATTTCCTTGAAATTTTGGGAATTTATTAATTATTTAACCCAGATGTAATCCAGGTTCAATAAAAGTATAATGGTGCATGTTATTGCTGCCTTGAAATATACCATTTCTGTTATATTCAGATACTTACTGTAAACTAACCTACAATTTTGCAAACTGCATGGTGAAATTTATTTACAGAACAGCGAGCTCAATTGGACAACATGGTACATTAAGTTTAGAGTCATTTACGCAGTTAATTCAGGCAATAAATCAAGTTTAAACAGTCAATCCAAGTTATTAATCTAACTAAACAGCTATAGAATGACTGAACATAAGATCAGCGTATTTAATAGTTTGTTTCATTATAATTTCGTAAAAGCAAACATTTCCTTCATTTTTAGTTACATTTGGAATAATAATTAGTAAAAAGAGGATAGAAATTATGTAGCTGGAGAATCCTACTAAAAAGTTTGAATACATTAAAAGCCAGTATGGAATATCAAGACGTAATTACATCAATTAAATATGAGAAGATGTATTTAAAAAAATACAGAAAATCAAGTCATAGCAAGAAAGAACCATAATTTTTGCTTACACTACATATTAGAGCTTTGAAAAGCTCACTAAAATATAAAGGTTGATTTTTGAGCAATATATAGTAACTTTGAACACTTGGGATAAGGTAAAATTAATCAGTTTACTAATATACATAAATTCATTTCAGTAAACTATATTCAAAACATACCATGATTTGTTAGAAACAGTTTCCAGTAAGTATCACCAATACATATGTAGTATTTTGACTACGATGGGACATCTTTAGTTTTGAGAAACATGTCTGAACAAGATGTGTTGCATCATCCAGAAGTAGCATTTACTATAGAAATACATAGCAAATTGAAGAAAACAGGTAGCGACTCCAAAACTACTCAACAGTCATTTTAGATCGTGTAGAATCTTCAAAGTAGGTTTCAAAGATGTCAGAAAGTTATTAGCATGTTCGAAATTAGTGATGCACAATACTTCACTTCATCCTGTCACTAACTAGTAAACATGGTTTTCTTGGTACCAAATGAAATAGCAATTAATTAGAAGTAAAATAAAAATTGTTTTAGCTTTGTCACTAAAAAATTGAGTAATGAGAAGCAGTTTTTTGGGTGAAACAGAAAACGTTTTTTTCAAGGAAACTATTAAAACTACAACATTTTTAATAGGGTCAAAATTTACATTTGTTAATAAACAAAGCTACTTTTAAAATTTCAGATCAATAGCAGTGGTTGGAGTCAAAAACGAAAAAATTATTATGAAACAGAGGTGCAAGGATACACAGTTTTCACACTCTGGTGGAAGTATTTAGCTAGGTTATTTACACAAGCGACAGGGACTATCTGCTGTCTTTTGCTGGATACCACTGGAGCAGGAAGGTTGTTGATTTGTGGAGCACTTGGCTCTGGAAGATAGGAAGAGAAATGTATGATGTGTGGTCAGGGGGAGCCATCTAAAAATTTTATAGTGTCAGAAAATTTTCAAATAATTTCAATGTGACTTTCATTTAGCAATGAGATTTGGTATGGTCTGATTACTTATCATAAACTTGCGGTCAATTATTTTGGTGAAGAAATTCTGATTGCCTGTAGATTGTTCGCACTTGTAAAATTTTTCTTGAGAATAGTGAAGCTTTGGATTTTAATTTAGTAATAGTTACTTTTATTTACAATATCAACCTTTTTTCCATTTTGAAGGGATCAAAGTGGTGGCCGTTGTAAAATTAAAAACAATCTAATAACCAAAGGCACATGACAAACACAGTTATAGTTGAGGTGATTAAATGGTTACTCTTAACCCACAAGCAGTTATTTCTCTTTACATTATGTTGTTAAACATCACAAATCATTTGAGAAATCTGTACAATACTCATATCTTCTAACAGAAATCAAACCAAAGACATCCTCATAGTACAAAAATAAAGTAATATTGTGAGTATAAATATTTTTTGGAATTTATCACACCACAATAAGTGAGTTTTCAGAAAAAATTGCTATGCCCATTTATTTATTCCATGTAGATGCACTTTTGCCTGCTGATCAGGACAGTACTTGAACTTAACATTTTTTCCCCATGTAATACTCAATTTCTTTTTCTTTTCATTTCTAAAGTTACAATTAACTCTGTATCAAGAAATAATTCAGTCTATATAAAAATTAAAATCATTCCAACTTTAGGTCTATAATCTTGTTTCTGGTTGGATATATATATATATATAGTAACCAGGAAAAAATAGGAGCTATATAGTGAATGGATTTACAAATAAGGATAGTGAAATAAACAACCACTTACCTTGTATGATGGTTTCATGGTGTAAACACATAAAAAAAACACAAGAACTGTTCTTTGTTTTTTTTTATGTGATCACACCATGAAACAATCAAAGGTAAGTGGTAGTTCATATCACTATATATATATATATATATATATATATATACAGGGTGGTCAGAAATTCACTCATCGGCGGGTAAGGGCAGTGTTTGGGAATTTGCACTAACGAAATAAATACAAAAAAAATCTAGTAAAAGTCATACCGTTTTTGAGTTATACGCAGCTAAAGTTGGCAAATAAGAGCGCTGCGTGGGTGAATTCAAACAGCCTTCCATATGCAGTGTTGCCAAGCGTACTCGAGACATGGGACTGCCAAAGAAAATGAAAAGAAGTGGGGATCGAACCCGCAACCTTCAGATTGAGAGTTTGCCGTCTTACCGACTACACTGCCAAGGCACTATAATTTCCTTGTTTATAGAAGCCACTAGGGCGGACTGTTTGTTAGTAATCGGAATTGATCAGTAGTCCGTAACATTTTACGGGAAGTCGGTGTTGGGGCTAAAGGACCATGCCAGAAGAAGTCTCGCAGTCGAACGCAACTAACTGATAAAGACACTGTCATTATGCAACGTCATCAATTTTCATTTTAGAGTACGCCGATATGCATTTGGCGTATGGCACTGCTGGACAAAACAGGGCCGAAGTAGTTTAGATTTACAAGACTCGATTTCCTAACCGTGTGATTCCATCGGCAAACCCTTTTGCGTTGGTTGACAGAAGGTTGAGGGAGACGGGAAGTATTGTTGTCCACAGGCCCGACGCTGGACGAAATCGGTTCAGGTGAAGTGTAGGATTTGAAGACAATGTACTGGAAATGATTGCTGATAATCTGAGACAAGCTCTAGGGTCATTGCCAATGCATTGCAGGTACGTCCTGTCTAAGTGATCCCTCAAATTCTCCGTTTAAATGCAGCCTTTCAATAGGGTCATTTTTGTTGTTTTTTAATTACCAGGCCTCACATGCCACTATTTTGGACGTTTTACACCCCTTTCACTTTCAAAAGGTCCAAGATTTGGAGGAAGACGATTTTCCACTTAGAGTTTAGTTTTCACAGTGGTACCTGCAGCTATGTAACGATTATCCAAACTTTGAAAGGAAGGTGCTGTGGACGGATGAGGCATGCTTTACCAGGGAGGAGTGTTTTAATAGCCGAAACAGCCACATCTGGGATGTAGAAAATCCACATACAATTTTTGTCAAGTCATACAAACATAAACTTAATGTTAACATTTGGGCGGGTATTTTATACTAGCCCCTGTTCTACTTCTGCACTGTTTAAATGACGCTTCTTATTTAGCATTTCATGAAAACATGCTTCTGTTGTACTTAGAAGATGTTCCTATGGCAATTCGTAATGACATGAGGGCGCGCCACCGCATTTTGCAGTACCGGTACGTCAACACTTAGATGCATTGTATCGTAACAGGTAGATTGGTCGAGGAGGCAAAATTCACTGGCCAGCTCGGTCACCAGACTACAACCCATTGCATTTTTATCTCTGGGAAGCTGTCGAGGCCATTGTTTATGAGACTGAAGTAGAAACAGAGGAAGAACTTTTGGCTAGGATAATCTAGCTTTTGATTGAATTAGAGAAAGTTACAATTTTGGAAGACTTGCAAATTCAGTAACTCAGCATTGTCGTGCCAGTATTGCAGTTGAGGGAGGACATTTTGAGCAGTTGCTGTAAAATGTAAGGGACTGTATTTTTTTGGTAATTGTTGTTTATTGGGATTCATTTTTACTAAAAACAAGATTTTTCAGAGATTATTTTTTTTTTACGGTTACTGTCGCGGGTTGACGGTAATTGTAAGTAAATCCAAGTTGGGTTTCAATGTTGCGACTGATAAGTCAAGTTGGAAATGAAACTACTGTACAGTAATTTTGTTTTGTATCAATGACAAAAGGGCGTTCAATGAGTAACAGCTTGTTTACCATTTGCGGCTTGCCACGAGTTAGCAAGTTGATACACGTTACCAAAATGTTTACACGTTGTTTTAATAAGAACAGACTGTTTGCAGCAAAGAAAGTTACGTTACAAACAATAGAATGGGCTTATTGTTCTTTTTTCCAAAAGTTTATTGTTTTTTGTTTTATTGTTGCAAAATAGTAGCAAGAATATTCAAGTTAATCAATAAAAATGTTGTGATTGAAATCTAGTGATATACGATTACATGGAATAAAAGAAGCTTCTTTGCAACGAATAAATTAAGTTTGCAGATTTTTTTTTTGTGCCGGTAACTAAATGATTTTTGTACAAAAATTAAAGATTAATTTAGCAAGCAGATAAACTAATTAATAAACAATTCCCATAAAAAAAATCCATTAGCCCCACCACTGACTTCCCAATAAATGTCGCGGATTAGCGATCAATTCTGATTACAAATAAACAGTCCGCCCTAGTGGTTAAAAAACAAGGAAATTCTAGTGCCTTGGCAGCGTAGTCGGTAAGACGGCAAACTCTCAATCTGAAGGTTGCGGGTTCGATCCCCACTTATGAAGAGAGTTTTTCTTTTCGTTTTCTTTGGTGGTCCCATGCCTATAGTACGGTTGGCAACACCGCCTGTGGAAGGCTGTTTGAATTCGCCCTCGCAGCGCTCTTATTGGCTAACTTTAGCTGCGTATAACTCAAAAACGGTATGACTTTTACTAGATTTTTTTTGTATTTATTTCGTTAGTGCAACGTCCCGAACATTGCCCTTTCCCACCGATGAGTGAATTTCTGACCACCCTGTATAAATATATAATAACAATGAACGGGAAAATTCTTTAAGGCATTAAAACTAAGGAACGATACAGAAATATGACCCAACACTTACCACAGATGAAGGCAACTGGGAACGACAAACGCAAGAAAAGTGCAATATTAAACCTACAGCCTTTTTCATGCAGAAGTGAGACACCAGGCAGGGTCAGGCGTGTACACAGAAATGGCCATCTGGGGAATGGTGTAACAGGTGCATATGGTAGTGTAGGAGGGGGGTTGGGAAGCGCAAGTATTGTATTGATAATCAATGCTGTTGATGGTATATTATCATTGAAAGTGGTAGACTAACATAATAACTGAGTGAAGATACATATTTAATCAAATTTTGAAAAACTATTGGTGAAAAATAAACTATAAAAAATATAAGAAATATAAAAATATAAATAGTAGAGATAATAAGTGCTGGGGTCTTGTGGAAGGAATTTATTGGATATTGAGGCCTGAGGATGTCTGAAGTCCTGGATATTCTGGTAGGCTGGCTCCCATCTACACAGGTCAGAGGATCTTGTGTTTTCAGGGAAATCTCTGGTCGCCCTAACTGAGAAATAGATGTTAAAATTATTTAGTTTATGGGAACTGGCATGTATCACAAATAGATGGGCCTTATTGTTAGTATTTACTATCTGCCTGTGGCCATTCATTCTGATAGCAAGTGTGTTAGTAGTGAGGACTATTTATGAGCTGGAGCAATGGAGGTTGAAATATGAGATGTGGTGTCAAGTGAGTATCATGACCAATGATGGTGCATGCTACATATTTTACAGAAGGCTCTGTTGCAAAGGAATGATCCCTGTGGTTGTTTGGGAAATTTACTGGGTGAGTACTTGTGAAACAAGATAATTTTTAGATTTGGTGGTCTGATAAAACATGTGTGTGGTGCAGTGGGTAGGATTCTGTGGAGAATGGTGTGCATCCCTGGAAAGGAACATAGGATGTCATGCCGACGGCAAAGGATTAGGTTAATAGACTCAAAACCAGGGAAGAACTGAATGATGAAAGCAGGGCTGCAGTTAGTTTAAAGTGATACAGACTTATAATGGCAGAGCACAGGAAGTACTTTAGCACAAGAGATTTGTTTGTGTACTAAGTCGGGAGGGTAGTTGCAGGAGATGAGAGCTCCATACAGGTTTTGTGTGTATCAGGAAAGAGATACTTCATCAGAGCAGATACACCTTCCACAGAGGGCCAGACTGTGAGGAAGGGAATGATAGTTGTAGGCTTGACATGAACAGAGGTATGCAGGTGATCATTATGCAAGAAACGTCAACATTAAGAAAGGTAACATGGCTGTGGGAGTATATCCAGGTAAATTTGATGGAGTGGTTGTTAAGGGAGTTGAGGAAGTCTATTAGATGATTCATAAAAATGTCATCTAAATATCTGAACCACACAAGAGGTATAATGGAAAGATTGTTGAGGAAAGTAAACAGGTAAAACTAAAAAATTATAACAAAATATTTTACTAAAATATAGTAACAATGTAATTAGTGACCCAACTGTGGTAACAATCTTTTCAATGATTATTTTACTGGTATTCCTGAAAAACTATTTTAAAAATTTAAATATAATTAATAATAGGGAATTACAAGATAAGAAGATGTGGTGGATCACTTTTTTATTGATAATGACCAAGAGGAAGAAATTGCCATTGCCTTAAAAGAACTAAAGAATAAATTCTGTTCAGGAATTGATGTAATTCCTGATACAATCCTAAAGAAATGTGCTAGACATATAATTCGACCACTAACACTTTTATGTAATAGTTCATTACAATCTGGTACTTTCCCAGAAATACTTGTCAGCCTATTACCATCCCATTTATCCCTATTATCACAAAAATACTAGAGAAAATTATGTTTAAAAAGTTAATAAGCTTCATTAACAACAATAATATATTATATAATTCAGAACATGGATTTAGAACAGGGAAATCAACCCAGACAGCTATGTATGCTTGTATTAACACTATATTAAAAATAATTGATCAAAAAGAAGAAGTATCTGACATATTTCTAGATTTGTCAGAAGCTTTTGATGTGATAGTTCATAAAATACTCTTGTCTAAGATGTATCATTATGGTATAACGGGTATAACATACAAATGGTTCAAGTCATTCCTTAATGGAAGAAAACAGGTTGTCACCTTAAAATGTAAGGACACAGAAAGTGAAATAATCAGAGAGCATGTATTGGACACGTTATTCCACAGGGTTTGGTTCTTGGACTCCTCATGTTTCTTTTGTATATTAAAGACATTAATGAAAATGTTGTGTCATATGATAATATTCTTTTTGTAGATGAAACAACACTTTTAATGATAGGTGAAACTGAAGAAGTTCTTTAGCAAATTATTAATAAAACCACTAAACAGCAATCTGAATGGAAACAACCATTTAATAATAAATTTTGAAAAAAAAAAAAAAAAAAACATTGCAGTAAACTTCTATTCTGCCAACCCAAATATTATTTTGAACAATCAAACTTTAGCGCACAGATTATACTCAAAATTTCTATGTTTATGGATTCAATCTATTCTTAAATGGAATAGAAATATTCAGTATTTGAACTCTAAATTAAAAAAATCTGTTATGCATTTCGTATCTTAAAATTAACCATTAGTAAACAAACTTTGAAAAATGCATACTTTTCCCATTTTCATTCTAATTAAGTACAGAATTATATTCTGGTGTTTATCATCAGGTGCACTAAGTACTTTCAAAATTCAGAAGAGATCAATAAGAATAATAGCAAATAACAGAACATGGGAATCTTGTAGAACCCTATTTAAATATATAAATATTCTCCCATTACGTAGCATTTATATCTATGAAACAATTATATGTTTTAGAAATAATGTCATAGGTAAAGATGCAGCTCTTAAAACAAATAATGAGGTACATGATCATTTCAAGAAAACAATTAGATTTGCATATTATGCATACAAAAACAAAAATATATAAAAATGGAACATTTCACATAGGAATTAAGCTTTTAAATAAATTACAGCATAGTAAAAAAGCAACATCAGAAAGTGGAAATTTTGAGAAATTTTTGATGTCATATCTTCAGTACCATTTCTTTTACTCTCTAGAAGAATATTTGAATTATATGGAATAATTTAATGTAAATGAAATTTAATGTAAATTAAATTGAATGTAGATGTAAACATAAATAATTTAATGTAAATCATATTTTATAATTGACGTGTCTCATCTTATTATGCATAAAGTGCATGTATATAATTTAAAGGACAAATAAAAATAATACTACTACTACCACTACTATTACTAATACTTCAAACACATGACCATCTTATCAATCAACAAGTGCACTTAAATACTTCTGCCACCAAGTTAATAGGATCGTAAAAACAGGAGAAATAAGAATGGAATAATTGGTGTTGTACATATTCTTATTGAATTTTTTCTTCCCTTGTGTTACTCGCAAACTGAATACACAAAGTTAGTTTTTGTTCAAAGCTACCTCTGCCTCCAAACAATTTTTGTCAATTACTGAGTGTAGATGTAGAAACTTTGAATGTTGTCAACCCTTCATCCATGGCAGACACATTTGTATTAGATCAAGGAGAACTTTATCGATATTTCAAAACTTATCTCAAGCCCTCATTTCTTACAAAAACCCTAATGTTTGATAACAAATATTTCTTGAACAACCCACCCTCCACATAACTACTCCCATCCTGCACCTCTAAAATCCAACCATTTTCCCTTTTTTTATCATCCATTACTCTCCCAGTCTTTATTCCATTCACTAAGGGCATAGCTTCTTGATTTCCTTTACTGAAATGCCTGACCTTTTTATCAAAACAATATTCAGTCACCCCATATGTGATTCAGAAGACTGCATAACTGTAAAAACATATTAATTCAAAAAATTCACATTCGGATTCTCTCAAAACACTGGATGATTTCATCCCATGCAGCAGACTGTGCCCAAAAACTGGCATTATGCACCTTGCTATGACATCTATTTAAATTTTACCATAGAAGAAACTCCTATCATTGGACATACTACATACACAACTACTTCTCATGTCTTAGCTAACATGCCTTCACTTAACCAGATCTTTCATAGGCATCACATTTAACCAGTTTTCTTCCATATTGAATGGTAACTGTAAACAAAATAGAGCTACTTGTAAGTACCTTAGAATTTTGTGTAAATTCTAGTTTGATTAGCTTAAAGCATAAGGGAGGGAGTAAGCTTTCCAGTATACATATAATTTTCATTGCAAGTATAGAAAGTGAGAAACATTTCATGCAGAAACCAATAGTGCAACCTAACTTCAATAAATAAACCACTTTAAAAGCAGTAAAGAGCCACAACACTTAATATAAGCAATAAATAAAAAAAATTAATACTAAAGAATCTTTAAACTAACCTGGAATGGGTGAATCCATTATTGCCCAACTTGCAAACAATAGATTTTGGCTACATGATTATTTTACTAATTCTCGACGCTTTTTGATGTAATAAAATTAAAATAATAATAATTCAAAAGAAAGATCAATTCACTAAAATTCCATAGTTTCAGGCCATTTCAATAGCTTAAATAAAATTTTTTAACACCTCGTGGAAAACAGTTTCACTTTTAACATTTTTTATCATATGTTTTCGATAATTTTCAAACTAAATAGTAGATTTCATAAAAGACTGTAAAATTTAGAATAACATATTAAAATTTCAGAACATTTCATGCAGTAGAACAGATTTTAGATCAATTTTAAAGTTATTTTGTCACTAATCACAACGTGACAATTTCGAAATTAAATTGCTACTAATGGAACTTGTACGTGAATAACTGTCAAAAAATCGATTTTTCAATTTTTGTATTAAAAAATTCTCGGTAGTTTTCTGAGCAATAAAAAGTCTACTTCAAGGAAATTGGGTGAAAGGAACCCCCAGAATTAAAGAAATTTGAAAGTGGCTTCACACACGACTATGTCCCGGTGCCACGCAGAAAGCTCTATCAAAAAGAGAATTTTGGTATAACTTATTTTGTACAATGAAATTATTCTAGACTTAAAGTATGAGAAATGCTGTTCAGGAAAGTGTGGCCATAAATGATGGCAATACATGCATTTCCACATCCCTAATTGCATCCTGGCAATGAAGAGGCCATAGCTCTCTAAATGGTGTAACTATCTCCTTGGACAATGGTAAAGTCATGTATGGGGAATGTATTACCAAGTACTGTCATGTCTGTATTAGTGGAACTGTAAATCATAAATGTTTGGTTAACTTTAGTGGCTATAGAGGAGGGATGGGTCTGAAGGTGTTGTGAAGATATTTCACAGTTCATTGGAGAAATATGGTGTTATGTATACATCTTACCTAGGAGATGGAGATTCTCAAAAGGGTACCAAAAATATCTGTATTCAAACCATATAGTGACATAAAAATTGAAGAAATTAAATGTGTTGGACATCTTCAGAAAAGGTTAGGTACAAGATTGGGAAATTTGCAGGGGAAAAAAATTATCTGATGGAAGTGTATTAGTGGACGTGGTCGGCTTACAGATGAAGAAATAGACAGGCTGCAGTATTATTATGGACAAGCCATAAGACAAAATAAAAACAGTCAAGATGGAATAAGAACGGCAGTTTGGGCTACCTTTTTTCATAAACGATCCATAGATGATAACCCGTGTCATGCATTATGTCCACCTGGCTGTGAGTCATGGTGTGCCTACCAGAGGGCATTTACTCAAGGTGAGATCTACAACCATAAACACTCTTAGGCATTTGCTATAATGAAAGTTGTAAAAACTATATATAGGGATCTTAGTAACACAAGATTAGTAGATAAATGTTTACATGGTAGGGCTCAAAACCCAAATGAAAGTTTTAACAACTTTATATGGGAACGGATACCAAAAACTGTTCTGGTAGGACTGAATACTTTAAAAATAGGTGTCCTGCATGCTGTCATCTGTTTCAATGATGGTGCAGTGTCAAGGTGTAAGGTAATGGAATTGATGGGAGCAGAGGCGGCCCTAGCAAGTTTTTCATGTGGTGCGAGATCTCATTGTGGCGCCTCACATGTGCACACGTGTTTAAGGTGCCCATTTAGACAGATTGAAGATAACATTAATTTTTTACATCCTACTAAAATTATAAACGTAAACGTTTGTTTGCTTTAATATTTGCTACTGTGTCACATCGCTGGATGGCTTAGGATAAAGTAGTTTACGTGGGATTCGAATACATATATGCGTGCGTTATGAATTACAATTAAGCAATTCCGAGGGCAGAAAACAGTCTTTATATATTAAAAATAACTCAAACATCAGAAAGATTAGTGTATAGGATAGCAATGGTATGAATGAGAAACAACAGTGAAAATGGCCACTATATGTTTGATAAGGTTAATTTACGCTACTGTAGTGTACTCAATGCTCACGTCACGTGTACGTCAAATTTACATAGTTTTTAAGAAAAATGTTTAAAACAAACAAATGAGGAAATAAAATCATAACTAAAAGGCCTAGGTTGTCAACTTCCTCGTTTTTGCCCTTTGGCAATATCATTTTCCATAATTAAAGTCTGAGTTTACCGTAAATAAATTTTAATTTACTGAAACTTCGGTCTCCTTTAGCGTCAGTTACAGGTGTAGTTAGCAAAATTCGAAGTGCTTTCCACACATTCGGAAATATATCGTAAAAGAAATCGAAGTAAAGCGTAAGTGTGATGTTGAAGAAGTTAGGTTGGGAAGACCTGGAAAACCGAAGGCGTTGTTCTCGACAGAAGCTAATTGAAAAATTCACGGATGACTTGTTTCGGAATGTTAGCAAACAAATATTCCTGCCAACAACATTCATATCTAGGAATGACCACGAAAATAAGATAGGAGAAATGAGGGCCAGAACAGATGTACTCATTTTTTCCACGAGCTATTAGTGAATGGAATAGGAAGGATTTACCAGGTGAGTAAACTTAAAATCTGACAGGAGTAGTTCTCGATAAATCATTTCTGCCATCCTGATCTGGGTTTTCCATGGTTTTTCCTGATCGCTCCGGGCGACTCCAAACAGCCCCTGGGCGCGTATATCCCTTCCTATGCTCAAATGGTTCCACATTAGGATTGGTGCAATGCAACCCTCGCCATCCACTTTTAGTCACTCGCAGAGTAATAGTAATACCCTTGTAACCATTTTGTTTCATAAGCTGAACTTATATTGGTTCTGCCGATTCAAGCCCCACCAACAATAGTTTCAGTTAGAAAATTCTTTAGTCAATTCACAATCCGAATGTCACATTATTCTCCATTCGTTTAACTCATTTATAAATATGCACAGGTTTATTACAATTCAGGAATTGTTTTGATAATGTGTAAGAAGAACTACAATGAATCATTAAATTTAGATAGTTGTGAAAATTTAGTGACCTACGCCTTCTTAATTGTACCGATCAGATGCTAAAAACACGTTCACTGTAAGCAATTCTTCTGGATCTGTTGCTATCTCATCTACGGCCTCGTACTCAAAAAATTTCTTCTTCGTATGGTATCTAACTGACTTAATAAAAGAGTATGTCCCGGTCTGAGAAGCAATTTCTCACAAATTCCGAGATCTTTCACAGCAGTTGTGGAGCGTTTCATGAATCTCCTTTCATACTGGATAGCCTTGCTTACAATAAATAATACTTGAATCAATACCAAATCACCATTGTAACTATAAACTCAAATTGCTTCATGAGCTGGCTCAGGGACAACTGTTGCTACAGGTGAATAATTCGTTTCCAGAAGGACGTCACTAACTGATGAATAGTGATAAACTGATAACGGTCTGCAACGCGGCTAGAAACTCTATTCTCCGAATGAATTTCGCAAAAAATTTTGGTATTACTCTTTAAAATGCGTTTTTGAGAAATGACGTTCATGATTTTTTCTTGGACTTTTTCGTTGCTCGAATAATTATTTCATCTCTGATTGCAGCGTCAATGAGCAACCATTATGAAATACCCATCATAATTTGTGACGGTGTATGTGTGCTATATCCCATTTTGAAGTGCAGACGACGTTGCGGCCATAGAAAAATCTTCTTGTACATGCTGCTCTTTATCATTATGAGCCTTGTCTGAAGAACTTCTATAAAATAAGTTTTCTTCCGTCACGTGTTGAACTAGTTCTAGTGACGACGATTCAAATGACAACTCTAAGAAAATTTGCAAGCAATTTTGAAGCCTCCTCAATTTCAATTTAGTTTAGTTTTTCAAAAAAAAAAAAGAATAGAGAGAGAAATAAATAAATGTAGCGACATGTCTTGTCTATAAAAGACACATTACATTTAGTAAATATTTACGCTACCAACGTTGATTGAAATCACCTAAGGTTTAACATTGTAGAAGTAGATACATAGGTTCAATCTCGCCTCATGCAAATGACTATACCGGATCTAGAGGAGGGAGGGGGGGGGGGGGCAAATCGTGGCGCTTACCCCGGGAGACATAATCATGTTTAAATGGGTAGTAAGTGACAAATTCGTGGGCGATGACCTTCTTTCTTAGCTCTACTGCCCTGAGCGGCAACCTTCGGGGGCGGAAAATCAAAGAACTTGACCCTGCTAGGAAAATTCGTAGATCCACACAGGTGAGTGAACTGCAAGATTACAGCCGAAAAGGCAGGAAACAGGTGCGGGAGGCGCGGTGCGACACCGAAGAGTGCTAATTATGGGACGATTTGTGGTTTTTGGAATGGAGTAACTCAGGCTGACTCGGACTATATATTAAACGGAAGCTCTTATGTTTATAAATTCTTCTTGCTGATTAATTTATTAAAATAATATGTGAACAGCAAGCTGGATTATTATAGAATTTATTTTTCATTTTTTGTGCAAACGATCTCTCCCTGCCTTTTCGGCGCCCCCATATGACGGCGCCCGGTGCGGTCGCACCGCTCGCACCGCCCTAGGGCCGCCCCTGGATGGGAGTGCCTGTGGACTAAGCATGCATAGAGCTCTAATTGCCATTGATCACAGGAGACTCATTGAAGCAGAGAAATCAGTATTGAGAGCCACTAAAGAAGCAAGAATAAGAAGAAGAAGTCTGAAAAAGAGAAGAGAGGAAGAACAACACAGGAAACAAGATGAATATGGACCTGGGATCCATTAGTGCTATGCAAGTTTAATAGAAAAACAAGTTTTTACTTTAACTTGAATTTCCCGTAAGTTATATTTTTTAATGTTCTGGTACACATAAGCTGAAAACTATTAAAGACAGGTAGCTGAAATTTTGTATACTGTTTTAAATCATACTTAACTAAAAAGTAGACCACTCTTGTTACTTAAGTTAAAAAATTAAATATTTTTTAATGAAAAGCCATGAGTTCAAATCTACCATTTTTGATAGTTTAAATTTAAAAAAATTATTGACCAATAACTTATGACAGTACATTCCTTATAATGGTCAATTTTAAAGATAATAGTGTAAATAAATCCCAGGGAAAAAATCAAGCTTCTACTCTGTTTGTATATTGAGATATAAATAATTTACTTGCTTTATTTCAAATGCAACACAAAATATAATTAATAAAAAAGTTTCAAACCAAATGCTGTAGTTCATACATTAAAATTCTCTCAAAAGTTGTTTTAAAATATGGTTAACATTTCATGGGATTATGATGAGCTATTGGTGAGCTACACTATTTAGAACACTGACACAATTGTCAAGATTTTCACTGGTGTTCACAGACCAGTTCCCTTTAAACCAAGCCACTTATGTAAATTAAAAAAAACTGTAAAAACACGTAATTAAATACAAAGAAAATTGCAATAACTTGAGTTTTTCGATATAAACAATACAAGAATAGTTATTTAGCATAAACCAAGTTGACTTCTGATACATTTCTAACACAATCTTGTTAAACTCCGAACTTTGCCATTTCACCAACGATTATAACAAAATTTACATCACTGGAATCAGGAATTAATATAGAACATTTTGGCACTAATTTTATTTAGATTCAGCAGGTTGACCTAAAAAGTACTTAAATTCAACAAACATTTAGGGGAACCAACACTGAACTTTCGGATTTTTTATCAATGCTCCGGTTAAACTAAATTCGTTTGTAAGCAAACTAATCATTTGAGAATTCTAACTAAACAATTTTTATACATCTTGAAGACAAGACAAAATGCAGTTAAAGTTTTAACACGCTCTATAATCACAATTATTTTATACTATTTTGGTAAATTAGTTGAATACTTGATGTCACGCAAATGGGGTATATAAGCGGGTACCTCGTAGAGGGGGTTGTCTTTACTATGGGAACGTGGTGCTTAGTAGACCTGCGCGAGTATGTGTCAGGCGTCTGCTGAAATGACTGTTAGTTAGGTGGGATAATTTCCAGTTGGTCAATGTACTGCCATATCAAATTTTGTTAATGACTATGAACTTGTAAATTTTCTAAAGAAGTAGGTCAGTATTCTCTCCATAACCTTTCAATTTTTGGAAACGTTTGTTTGATAGCCTACTCAACTGTAGAATGCAAATTTTTTAAAATGTGACTTTGAAAATTAACTTCAAATTTTTTATTTAAGTGACCTTTTTGTGATTTCGTAGTAGACTGAAACCTTTTCTAAGCTTGTGGTTTAACAAACTTGGTGGTAACCATCAAGCATTTCAGTTGAGTATTCCAGGCATGCTACATGGTCATTTAAAATTATTAACGTAAAGTCAGAGAACATTTTTCTATTCAAGTGAACTTTCAGTTAAGGTACCAAGCCTATACTCCACCCCTAGTATAGCTTTTTCCTTACATACTATCTGCACCAGCCAGTGGCAGTCCAAGTCAGTTCTTACATATTAATCACCTCAACAACTGTTAGAGTTTTCAAGGACTACTACTACTTTTAAACTCTGAAGATGGGAAGTAGGTCAGAGGATTTGATAAGATATGATAGCAATTGCTGGAGCTACTAATGAGTACTGAGCTGGGAATAATGCCAAGTTTAATCCTCTTGAATAAAGCAGAATGAAGAAGACCTATTAGAATACCATGGGAAGATGAATGGAGCAGGTGCAATAAGACATAGAGGCTAAGGTAATTGTCTGGAGAAATATAGTGAAAGAAGAATTTTGGAAAGACCAACTAAAATGGAAGATGTGTTGAATGATCCATAGAATTGGAAACATCAACTGTTATTGATGATGAAACTGATTATTTCTTGCTGAAAAAACAGAATAACAGGAAACAATAACTACCAGCAAGCACAAGCATAATGAATTTAATTGAATATGGATCACAGTGTTTTATCATTTCTTTGTTCATATCAAATATAACAGGATAGGAAAAATAGACCTTTGCTTAGCACATATGATGGCAGGAGGTCCAGACAAACACAAGAAAAAACATGAATACACAATACAATATTTTGGTTAATACCTTTACTGATGCAGGAGATGAGGAAAGGGTAAAGATGTGTGCACATCCAGATCTACCACACAAATGAAACAAAGATGAAACAAGAGAGAAGTTGGGGACTGCACCGGTGGTGGGGAGAGAGTTGACCAGTGATAATTGTGGGAAAGAATATTCTCTATGATGACCAGTCAACATTATCTCTTTGTTCATATTAATAAGTGCAGTAAGATCTGTAAATTATAAATGGCACACAAGACCAACACTACATGTCATTAGTTAGATTTAATGAATACTTACTTTATGGTTAGAGATTACTATGACATATACTGTAGTCACAATGTAATTCTAATCAATTACTATTAATACTTAGCTATTGCCTATAATTAAATTGCTCATAATAATAATAACAACAACAAGAAGAAGGCGTGTGATACAATTAACATGACAATATACGAGTACAAATGATTACAGAGATGAACATGCACTTTGACTATAAGAGTTCAGTCAGGTGTGAAGTCACCATGTACAGCTATCACAGCTTCTATAAATTATGGAATGGAATCAAAGAGATTCTGGATATTCAACTGGGGAACACACTGCCACACAACTTTTAGATGCATCCATTAAGCATTAAAATTGGTTGCAAGAGGACCAGATCAAGCAATTTACTAAACAAACAATTCTGAGACATGTTCTATTGATGGCATGTCAGGTGAACATGTAGACCAAGAAACCAGCAGTACTCCTCATTTTTCGAAGAAGGCTTGCAGATTCCTTGTTATATGTGGCAGGGAAAATTTCATGCTGAAATGTGGTACCTGAAGCTTCTTGCAGAAGGGGCAGTGCCTCAAGCTCTAAAACCTCCCTATCATGGTTGCTGTTCAGATTGCCCCGTATTTGTAGGAGGCAATATTGTATGTTACATCTAATAGTGCACCAAACCATCACACTTACATTTTTGCCCATTAAGCCACTCAAAAATGCTGTCTGCACAATTATGTTCATTATGGTAGTGGCTAACACTAATATGGCCATCACTGTAGGACAAGAGGTATCAGGACCCATTCGAAAACTCTATATTTTGCCACTCAGCATTCCAGTGACAGCGTTTAGTTATCAACTGATGTCTGTGGGGATAATGGTTTCTGGGCTATGGAAGCTGATGCAATGGCATGTGTGCCACTAGTACAGCCCTCAGCAAATGGTGTCCAACCATCGAAATAGTCATGTTCAAACCCATGCACACACATTAAGCCAACACTGTGGGTGGGACTGTTCAGTCAATTATAGTCATGTGGAGAAATTTGTGGTGATCCTGCAATGTGGTAAAATCGTAACTACTCGTTAATGTATATCACCCTCTTCTGTCTACTGGTACCACACATGCATCACAGTCAAAGCTGCATGTCCTGTATGAGCTGCTTTATCATGGTATGACAAAACCATTTCCTGGAGTTCAAACTCACATTTTTCCTGTTATTGTGACCATTGACATCGATGAGGCATACAGGGCATTGTTGAACATTTCAACTACCTCTGATGGCTCTGAACCTGTTGGATGGAGTGTAAAACTGATCTGATTAATGACACAAAAGACAGCACTGCTGGGTCAATGTGCATGCCATATCTCTGGAATCTTAATCACTTATAATGGTTTAACTATTCTACTCATCCTCTGAGTTTGCAGTGATTCAGACCATTCCATTTTTCACAAAGAGTAGTGTAGTTATCATTATCCCTTTTTAATTTGCTAATAAGTGGCTATTATTTCTCTTCAAACTGACTGTGGATGCTTCATTTATTTATTTAATATGATAATAATAAAAAAACTAATGGGAATACAAATAAGGAAATTGAAAGATAACCACACACCATAATGTGAGATAGGAGTGTAATAAACTATATTATGCAAAAATAAACATAAAATATTGCAGGTGATTCCTTCTTCACATGAGAGAATGATGAAACTCCTTATGTTTTGCCACAGACATAAGACACAGTTTGATGCTGCTGCTGTTTTTGGCAGTACTTGGCTGGCTTATAAATATTTCGTGTATCTTCTCATGCTTCGAAGCTACCAGAAATATTGTGAATTTTTGTTCATTTATTAATGTTTAGCATTGCAGCACTCCCAGATTTGTTAGCAATTATTTTTCTTTCCTGATCCTAATTTATCCTTATTCATATATTTACCCATTATTTCTTACGCATCTTAAAATTGGTTAATTGGGTGATGAGACATTAATTTGTGGATGTAAGAATTTAAGTTGGTTAAAACAGATTTGCAGAGTTAAATTCATTAATTTGGCATTGTCTGGAGTCATTCTGCATCAATCTAGATCATTTTTAGGGTTTTCCATAGTTATTTTTATGACTTAGATTAAATGTTGGATTTTGTGAAATATTCCAGAAGGCAGACAGATTTTGTGGAGAAGCACTAACACTGATGTGCTGATTGGGTGGAAGATTGAAATAATTGTGTACAAAAGATTTAAATATAAATTGTTAATCAAGTAAACATTCACTAGAAGATTAGTGAATCCAGTAAATAAAAGGGGATTATTGTGAACTATTTGTAAAACATCGGAGAGTTTGAAGAAGTAATTTTGGTAATGTCTATTGTTTCAAGAGTGTAGGAAACATTCCAAACATGATGGCTCCCTTACAAAGAACTTTGCCAGATTGTCCCCAGAAAATGTTGAGGCTAGTACGCACCATTGCAAACCTCTATTTCCAAGAAAAATTTGGCATAAACTATCTAAATTCAGTTGAAACTTTCTCAAAACCATGGCAACATTTTTTCTGAACATTTCATGGGTTGTGTATTTATTTCATTTAAAAATATAAGTTTTAAAGGCATTAACTATTATGTAGATGATGTTCTTGAGTTGATTTTGGAGTTTGCGGTGAGAATTTACAGTTTTCTGAAAGAAGTCATTTGTAATGATTTCACTTCAAAATTAAGTTCTTAAATACTGGTGGTAAACTGGGAATTTTAAGCAGTTGTTTTATAATCTAATTTGAAACACAGCATAGTGTCTCAGTGCACTAAGACACCCAAGCCCATGGCCCTAAGTATAGGACGTCCTGATTACGGCTTTTAGGCTGTTTCTCCATGAATCCCAGAAGGGTCACAAGTCCTTCGTGGTCAAATCGTAGTGGGTTGAAAGTGAACTTCAACAATAAGCTTTATCATTTCTATGTACTAGATACCTTCAATAACTTAAATCCTTTGTATTTCTTTTTGCAATTTAATGAGTAAGAACTGTTAAAATTTAATCTTTGACATTTAGCAAAACCACCCATATCCCACCAATCATTATCATAATTTCCAAATCAGTATAGTTAAACTAGAATCACAACAGATAAACTTGTGACAAATGGAGAATAGGAACGTCATTTAGGGATAATGGTTCACCACAAAAATTAATCATGTATTTGTTCCTTCCAAGCTTCATGCAAAATATTAAAACAAAAATAATTATGTTACATAATAATCATGATCATAATAAAGAAGTAAATATGCTAAATTACTATTTGTTTAATGAGGACTGATAAAAGATTGAGTAATACAAGCACTGATGATATAAATGATTACAATTTTTATGAACATCTATATTAGAGAAAAATCTAATGATAATCTTTAAAAAATAATGAAATCTAATTTGATTACATCAAACCAATTTTTGTTTTTGGTATGAAGAAAGAGGCAACTAAGTATACAGGACTATCAGTGTTTTATTGTTTTTATGTCACCTCTGTAGTTCAGTTTTTATTGTTTTACTAGTTAATCCAACTGATGATGTCCTGTCCAAATTTCAATCAACTTCTCTGTGATCATTTTGTGAATTTGTGAAAAGTTGTTGAAAATGTGTAATCAAAGAAAGGTTAGGAATAAAGCATATTTCTAACTGATCATTGTATTTATTAATGATTGCATCCACAGTTATTCTATTTGAGGAGGAGTACATTGAGAAGTTTGATTGCCTTCCAACAATGAAGCTGTAAATTCCAGATGAAGGAAGTACATGTGTAAGAGCACTGCAATTTCATTCTGTGAGCAAATCATTACCAAAAACAATAAGATCAAAACAGTTTTCCAGTTTGATGAGCTTATTTTTCTTGCCGATTCAACAGTGGAACTTTCATTTGAAGGGAGCTGTCATGACTAAGATTCTGAGAATTTTGCACTCCTTACCAGAGTAGTTCCAGCCTCTGGTATGAAGTTCTCTGTGAGAAAAAGTGAAGTGGTGATTACAACAAGAAAGAAGAACAGGCATATCACTTAGAGGGGAGCAACTAAATAGAGTGGAATGTTTCAAATATTTGGGAAGCTGTATTAAAGAAAATGGAGGAAACAGGATGGAAATAAATGAAAGAGGAAGATGTGCAGATGATTTTTTAAAAGTATTAGAAGCCTGGTATGGAGTAGGGATGTCCCACAAAAGGGTAAGGAAGCAATATATAAAACATATTTCGTACCAATTTTAACATATGGAGCAGAAACATGGGTGATGAAGGAGAGAGACAAAGGGAGGGTACAATCGGTGGAAATGAAATTTCAGAGGAGTAGAGTGGGAGTAACAAGAAGAGACAGAATAAGGAATGAGAGAATCAGTGAGATGATAAAGGAAGAACCACTACAACAAAGAATTGAAAAATCTAGGCTACAGTGGTACAGGCATGTAAAGAGAATGGGAGAGGAGAGGCCTACCAAGGAAGATGCTGGACATGGAGCTGAAAGGGAAAAGGCCTAGAGGAAGACCGAGGGATAGATGGATTAAAGGTGTTAAGAAATGTGTGGAGGAAAGAGGAGGAAATTCGGCGTCAGTGGAAGAAGAGAGATGGTGGTTAGACAGGAAGCGCTGGTGAGGCTTTTGTTCCCAGCAGACCCGGCCAGTGACTGGAAACTGTCCTAGATGACCAGAAGATGCAGAAGATTCAGATTTCGATGCTGACTCAGATTCTGATGAAGATTCAGCTACTCAAGTCGTAAGCAAAGAGGACGGCCCGTGCATTTTCAAACACTGAAAAGAGGTGGGTCTGGAGTTCCAGATAAAGTTTGTCTTCAGAAAATTGGGTCTCACTTGCCCACAAAAGGTGCAACAAACAGAAGATGCTGTAAATGTAGCACAAAGGACAAAGAAAATAGAACAAAAGTAATGTGTAGCAGCTGTGGTGTACCTTTGTGTATAGCACAATGCTTTTCTATATTCCATAGTACATCACCATAGTGAACTCAAATGACAACACAAATTAATACATGTATAAAAGTAATATTTCAGGTGTTTTTTTCATTTAAAAATGAATAAATCTTCTCTTTTTTTTCAAATTCCTGAGTTGAGATATTCCAGAGTTCAGTGGTAACAATAGATCCCAATAATTTTTTTGTTCCTATAGATTAATTATTCACATACAAAATTGAAACTATGATTTTAAGTGTGGTTCCTTAGCCCAATAAAGTGCTCATAAGATTTCCAGCACTTCTGTAAATTATTTGGTCATGAATGGGTTAGCTGGACAGGTAGTACGAAAAGGTTTCAAAATTCTGCATTTGTTGGGGAGAGTGATGAGGGGATGTACAAGAGAAATAAAGAAATTGCATTACAAAACTTTGGTCAGACCATTGCTTGAATATGGTAGTGTAATATGGGACCCACATTTCAACTATCAAATACAGGAGTTGGTGGAGAAGGTGCAAAGAAGGGCTGCTAGATTTGTTTCTGGAAATTATCGCAGAATTCAATCAGTAACAGATATGATAAAAGAGCTGGAATGGGACTCATTGGAAGACAGGAGAAGGGTGAAGAGGGTCATGGGAGTGTACAAGACATATATAGGTGATGCAGCATGGAGGGATATTGGTGTAAGAATTGAAAGTAATGCATGGAAGAGAAAAGATGACCATGACCACAAGCTGGAACTCAATTTCAGGGTGTAGGAACATTCGCTTTTTCAGTGTGTCAGGGATTGGAATAAGTTACCAAGAGAAATGATGAATAATTTGCCAAAAACCTTGAAAGAATTTAAAGTTAAAATTTTTAAAGGGTAAATGTAGGTGGGTGCAGAAAAGGGGGAAGATGGGTGTTTAGGCAAATTGCCACCAGAGTATGTGCTCCATCACAATTTAATTAAATAATAAGTACGAGGGTCGTCTCAAAAGTAAGTTACACTTAAAAAAAAAAAAAAAAAATAACGCCCAGAATTTCTTTAAAAGGTTATATTTGTGAAACTACATATAACAGTTATTTTTTTACATAATCTCCATGAATTTCAATACATTTTTGGTATCGTGGTAAAAGTTTTTTTAATCCAGCGTCATACCATTCTGCCGCCAAACTGGTTAGCCATGTCTGAACTTCTTCTTTGAGCGTTTCTTAGTTTGCGAAGCGTCTTCCCCCAAGGTGTTGTTTGAGCTATGGAAACAGATGAAAGTCGCTTGAAGCGAGATCATGGGAGTATGGTGGGTGTCCGAAAACATCCCATCGAAACTCTTCAAGCAGGTCTTGAGTTTGACGAGCAGAGTGTGGACGAGCGTTGTCGTGGAACAAAAACACTGTTTTCATCAACTTTCCCCTTCTACGGTTCTGGATCGCCCTCCTGAGTTTCTTTAATACCTCACAAATAGCGTTCAGCTGTTATTGTTGACCCACGTGGCAGGTAGTCGATCAGCAATACCCCCTTCGAATCCCAGAAGACCGTCGCCATAACCTTCCCAGCTGATTCCACAACTTTCGCCTTTTTTGGAGTTTGCTCGACCTTCCCTTTCCACACCATGCTTTGTCTTTTGGTTTCAGGCGTCCAGTGATGGATCCAAGTTTCATCCCCGGTCACAATTCGGTCGAATAGGCCATCTCCTTCATCCTCAAAAAACTGCAGAAATTGAAGAGCAGCGTCAACTCTCTGCTCTTTGTGGTGGTCTGAAAGGAGCCGTGGAACCCACCTTGCACACACTTTGGACAGATGCAGATCATCAGAAATGATTCTGTGAAGCAATGCACGGCTAATTTCAACATTAGGCGGGAGTTGTGAATGAATGTCGTCGAGCGTAAGGCGACGATTAGCGTCGACGACTCTTCGGACAACTTCGACAATGTTCGGGGCCCGTGAAGTGGATGGGTGGCCGATTCGTTGTTCGTCGTGTGTTGTTGTCCTGCCTTCAATAAATGATTGGCGCCAACGAGAAGCCATTGGCCTCGACATAATGTTTTCACCGTACACACTGCACAACTCACGGTGAATTTCAGTTGCATTTTTATTTTTTGCCGTTAAAAAACGAATCACACAGCGTACTTCGCAATCGGCGGTAGGAGTAAGTGGTAGCTCCATAGTGGCTTGATCGCAACTGACAAATGAGTCATGGCGGCCTCTTAGGAATTTTACAGTGCTGCCACCACACCCGGACGAAAGTTCCCTGCGAATCCCAGACGTCTCCTGCCAACTGTGCGGATATAAAAAAATAGTGTAACTTACTTTTGAGACATGCCTCGTAATAATAATGTATACTATTAATACCAATGGAATAGGAATAAAATAACTATATTTGTTGGACAGGTTGTGAGAAAACACAAAATTAAAACAAAGGTAATTTTATTTCCCCATTTTTCTCCTGATCATCCAGTTCTTGTGATGGGTTATTTCCATTACAGGAGCATAAGGAAAAGAGCAAAAAAGAATTATGCGTATCCATAGTTTGAATCTTGAGTTACTGTCTTGAGTTCATGCAAAAATTTAACAGAAAAAGGTACTTTCCAAATTATTTTCCAATGTTCCCAGCAACTTTTGCAATTTTCCTTCCTCTAAAAACGTTATGAACATAAAAAAAACTTGGTCAGTTAAGAAAAGAAAAGAAAAAAAAAACCTTGCAGTTTTTCCTGAGTTTTGAAATTTTCTGGGAAACTTTACCAATTTTTCTATCTCTAAAATCCCTATTTGGACTATTATGAACATTTTTTAAGAAATTACATAATAGTCCATAAAAAAGTACTTTCAGCTTTCATCAAAATTTCGAGTTCTGGGCAATCTTTATAATTTCTTTTTCTGTAAGAACTTTATTCAGACTATTATGAACATTGAAAAAGTACCAAATATGTTCCATAGAAGATTGATTTTCTGTTTTATAGAATTTTTTTGGGTTTCATTTCCAATTTTTTTCTCTCCAAAAATCTTATCGAAATATTAAAAAAAAAAAATTTTAAAAAAAATAGCACAAAGGCTCCATAGAAATAAGTACTTTTTCTTTTCATGAATTTTCCAATTTTATGGGCTGTTTCCGATTCTTCTTTCTCTAGAAACCTTACTCAGTCTATTATGAACATTAAGAAAAAAAATTACTTGTAAAATTGATCCAGCCAATCTTAAGTGACGTGGTTACTGAGGAATAGCACTTTTTTTTATTTATATAGATTTGCTACAGAGTGTTAAGTTTAAAAAACAATATGAAGATATAATAGTGTTATTATAATTCTGATAAGTGTTATGAAAATTTGCAGAAAAAATAAAAGTTAGCTTAACTTACCATCATCATCAAAACTTCTGCATCGTCCATCAGCACTGAGAACCCCCAAATTGAAAAACTGATTTGAACATTTTCTACGTAAACAAAAATTAGCTCCTCCAACAAGAGCAGATTCACACTTTCCTGTACGTATCAGCTGATATGCTGCATCTAATGCATACATACTGGATGAACATGCTGAGTCAGCTAAGTATGTTGGTCCTAAAATTGGAAGATATTTATGAAGCAACAGGTTATTATTACTAAAAGAAATATTCATAGGTATTTTAATTATGTAAAACAACACTTTATGATACTTCACTTTCAAATGGCAGAAATCTGGGCAGCTCAACATTTAATCAGTCACTATGGTATCTCCTGTTCGGATATTTTATTACTGGGTTAACCTCTTTTAGCTTACACTAATCATCATGGACTTTGGCTTTTGTTTCATTACCAGTTGTTGCGATAGGATAACACAATTAAAAAGAGATCAAATAGATATTATCTGGGTTCTTCTTCAATCTGATTTATATGCATAAAACGTGAATAGATCACATTCTCCCCTATCTGTCTTTATTCATGAGTATTTTGGTGGTCTCCCTAATCACACCAAGTAAAATTCAGCAGTGTACTGGGGATATTTTTAAGTGAAAACTTCTATAGGTGGGCTGTCAAATGAAATCAAATCTATGATATTGTGTCACTGACATGCTATGACCTATTGCACTTATAATATGCACATTGTGCACTTTTAGATGGGTGAAATCTTTGAAGTTCGCATCACCAACATGCTGCAAAAGCAGTATATCTGTAGCTGTAAGTATGATGTGTTGCACTTGGGCAGCAGTGAAGTTAATTTTTCAAATGATTTTTTATGCAAATTCAGAGTTTTTATCTGATTTTGGTAGTACTTAGCACAAGTTTACTTCAAAACAAGGCAGTCTGGTGGCTCATCAGTTAAAATGCTTCCTTCTGAAAGATTCTCTCTCCAGTCGCAGCTTCAACTCCCATAGTCAGTAGTAATTTTTAATGATTATATGAGCTACGCTGGAACATTCCATGATTTTGAATCCATGTTAAACTGTAGGCCCCTAACCACAATAGCTCAGTACATCTCTTTTGGGAAGATTAGATCAATCTTTAGGTTGTGTACAAAGTTAAATTTTTGAAGTAAAATCTTCTCGCTGGGCAATTTTAGATTGGTAAAATCTTATGAGTTCACATTACCAATATGCTAATGTTAAAAGTATATCTGTAGCTATAAGTATTATATACTTGGAGTTGACAATGGTCTGCTTGTTAAATTGGTTAAGGTCTGTGACTGGAAGGTTCCCAGTTCGAATATCAGTCACATTTGAAATTTTTGAAGTGAAAACTTCTGTAGGCGCACTTGGCAATTTTGGATGGAGGTAAATCTATGATTTCACATCATCAACATGCTATGAGATGTTGCATGTATGACATAAGTGTTGGATGCTATTTGGATAGGTAAAATCTTATGAATTCACATCTTCAACATGCTGTAATAGTGGTATATCTGTAGCTATAAGTGTGACATGTTGTACTTATACAGCAGTGAAAGTATACATTATACTTGCATCTAATATGTATAAATGAACGTAGGGTTTGTTTATCTTCTATGCATTCCTATGCCATTTATTTAATTGCGGTAAGTTATTGTTTGCATGCCTGGTAAGATTTCTGGCCAAAAAAATTAAAACAAACACCCCCCTATTCCCCTTTACACCCCTCTTCTTTTTTCAGATGTTCTATGTACAAAACCACTTTTTATAATCTGATTTCAATAGTAATTAACACACATATATTACAAACAAATGTGGTCTGGTAGCTCTGCGGTTAAGGCGCTATCTTTGAAAAATTTCTCGCTCCAGTTGCGTGGTGAGTAATTTTTTTTGTTTTTTGTTTTTATTATTATTATTATTATTATTTAATGAGCTATGCTGGTACATTCCATGGTTCTGATTCCATGATAAACTGTAGGCCACTGCGGAAAGAAATTGGTCTTGCCTCTGACACAACAGCTTGGTACATCTCCTTCAGGAGATTCACTAACCTCTAGGTTGTGGACTTAAGTTATAATATTAGCTTTGAACTGAAATTGTCTTTAGACATGGGAGTTTTTTTGAAAGGAAAATCTTATGAATTTACATCACCGACATGCTAATGTTAACAGTATATCTGTAGCTATAAGTGTGATGCATTGTGCATATGATATTTACAGTTTTAAGTTTTTATTTCTGTCGGCAGTCCCCAGTGACTGTCAATATATATTCTTGTGATAACAACTTTCACAAATCTGTTTGTATTTTACTTTTCATGTTATGTTCTCAGATAATTAGCTGAGTTAATGAAGTGTTTACACACAATAATTTGGCCAAGAACATTGTATTAATTATCAAAGCCGAGAAAAACTATTTTGGGTGTCTAGAAAAACTGAGATACATTCTGCACCACCAGCAAATAAAAACGTACAATTACAAACAATAAAAAAATTTACGGCCTTATTAAAATACAAGAATGGAAGCCAATTACTAGAAACATTTTCAAATGTCAGAGACATAAACAAATCACGGCACATTAAATAGTTTATTTTGTTCTTTGTGGATGTTGCAAGAATCTGCTTTCAAGTACTTAAACTTATTTTTAAACCTGGAATTAGACTAGCATATTTGGTTCGTTAATAGAGGCAACTAAATTTCTCTAAATGCAAAATGAAATTAAAACAATGCTCTGAATCTCTGAAAAGAGTGTAATTACCATAATATAAATACTGCCTATTTCATCTTTTTCTTTAAAAAAATCACACCTAGGCATATGGCTGTAACATTAATTTATTGAGTTAACTACAATACCAATGTTTTTGCAACACTATTTTATAAGTAATATTTTATTATTTTCTAGTAGTACTAAACAAAATAATATTTATACATAGCAAGGAGAAAGATGTGTAGACATCTAGTCTTATCACACAAATACGAGGGCTGTCTAAAAAGTATCCGACCTTTGGCCAGAAAAAATATTTTGAATACCTGACGGAGTTAGGACCCTTATCCCCTTCAAAGTAGGCCCCTTGTGCTTGCACACACTTAGCCCACCGATCCTTCCACTGCTGGAAACACCTCTGGAAGTCTTCTTTTGGAATGGTTTTCAGCTCCGTTGTTGCGTTCCGCATTATCTCTTCTCTACTCGCAAAACGGGTTCATTTCAGTGGCATCTTCAATTTTGGAAACAAGCAGAAGTCGTAAGGAGCCAGGTCTGGAGAGTAGGGAGGTTGGCGAACGGTTGTAATTCCATGTTTGGCTAAGAAAGTGTTGATCAATTGGGATGAATGTGCAGGGGCGTTGTCATGATGCAAGCGCCAGTTGTTCGCCTTCCACATGTCTGGTCTTTTGCGCCGAACTGCATCACGGAGTCGCCGGAGAACATCTTGATGGTACTCCTTTGTCACTGTTTGTCCTTCTGGTGCATATTCGTGATGCACAATTCCTCGGACATCAAAGAAAACAGTCAGTTGATTTTGCTTCGCACCTGCCGTGCTTTCTTTGGCCTTGGAGAATCGGAATGCTTCCATTGCAGCGACTGTGTTTTTGTTTCTGGGTGGTACCCGTACACCCATGACTCATCTCCAGTTACCACGGTGTTCAGAAATCCAGGATCAGTGTTGGCGGTGTCCAGGAGGTCCTGTGCAACGTCAAAATGGAGGTCTTTTTGTTCCGGCGACAACAACTTGGGGACGAAATTCGCAGCCACTCGGTTCATGTTCAAATCTTCACGCAAAATTGCATGTGCAGAATCTTTACTCACTCCAACCTCTTCTGCAATCTCCCACACTGTCAAACGATGATCTGCCATCACCAAATTTCGCACCCTCTCAACATTAGCATGTACTCCGAGCAGCTTGGGGCCTGCCACAACGCTGTTCACTCTCCGCTGATGTGCGGCCATCTTTGAATCGGTTGAACCACTCCTTAATTTGTGTTACACCCATCGCATCTTCTCCAAACACCTGCTGAATCTTACGAATTGTTTGGCTTTGAGAATCACCAAGCTTTTGACAGAATTTGATGCAGTATCTTTGCTCAATTCGTTCAGTCATCTTGCGAGACAACGAAATCCGACGACCACTACGAAGAGCACCTTACTTGATGACCATCAGCCAGTGACTGACACAAGCGAACGCGGTGAAAACATTCACGCATGCGCAGTAAGGTTACTCCTTCCTCCGTGCAATGTGGCGCCACCTTAGAATCACTACTTTACGCGGGAAAAATTAAGGCCGGATACTTTTTAGAAAGGCCGAATAAGTCAAAGTTGAACCAAAATGGAATGATGGGGAGTACAAGAGCTGGAGGAAGAAAGTTGTAACGATTTAATGTGCTTGCTCTCACTTGCTTCATTAAAATTTTAAGCATTACACATAAAATTCTTGTGTTTCTTACTGTCTTGCCACAACCCCCCTTGGGTTTATTTTTTCCTATTTGGAAATAATGGTTTACAATTGAAAAAATTAAACCCACCAACTTATAGAGACAGTATAAATCTACTTGTGCCTCCTCAATCAAACAAAATTATTACCTTGAAGTGGTGATGGTAGGCTGATATACATACCTTTCATCACACTTCAATGTCAAAAATTACATTAACTTACAACACCAGTGACCCATCAAAATAATGTACAAAGTACACCAAAACTCATCGTCCTGTTATATGTCAAAATACACCAAAAATTATCATCCTGCCATGGTTATTATGTAACGATTTAATGTGCTTGCCCTCACTTGGTGATGAGCAATTGCATACTTATATGGTTAAGTGGGGTGATAGTTGGGGTTTGATTGTTTCTTGATTGCAGGTTCTAATTCTACTAATTCATATGGTCGCCTTTAAATTCACTTCAGATTTATTCACCAATTCATAAGTGCATTCCCACCATCATCAATAAATCTATTTATTCATTTTGACCATGGATAAGACAATACAGCACTTCATCTCTTCAAACTGCAGGTTCTGAACCACGCTCTCATTTGCTTAGTCTATACACTGTCTCACAACTCCTATCAGCTTGTCAACTGTCACAAAGCACTTTCATTTAGCAACCTGCAAATAATATTTAGTTACTGTTCCATCTGCTCCAGCAATAATTCCTGTCATGTAACCAACTTAATACAAGGGCGAGCAGTGAACTTTCGACCGACTTCTTCAGATCTACCATAGTGCAAGGCACAGCTGCCAACTTAATACAGAGTGCCCAGCTAAACTTAAATTGAACTACGGTCATGGGCTACTCCTGACCAAACTCCTTGGCAGCTTGTTGCAACAATTACTTTTGCTCCGCATATCTCTGTACTTGACAATGCTTCATTACGATTTTAAGCTTTACACATAATATGTGTGGTTTCATACTGTCTCGCCACAAGGTTGGCCAACAATAATCATGAGAAAGAATAATCTGATGAACAGTCAAACAAATAAATAAATTTTCTAAAAACATATTCTTGATGTATGTGTAAATACCAGTATATAAATTGATTGTGTATTTGTAAAAACGTAATTGACAGTTTCGCTCGTGGTGTTGTAGCATGGGTTGTAACCAGATCAATGTCTGGGGTCCATGATGTAGTTTTAGGCATGTTTTCATCTACAAAGTTCTGAAACAGTAGTGGCAGCCTGAAAAACTGATACCTCTAACTGTAAAAGAGGTGTTAATATTATTTGAGTCATGTGATCTGGCATCAACTGCCACATGTTAGTATTGGTTGACAGTAAACTGTTTCCCTTTGCAGTTCCTCCTGACTGATGCAAGAAATAATGCAGTGAGTGCAGTTAAGCTTGAGGTGAGTTGTAGTGAAGGTGGCATGTCCCATTGTAGTAAAAGAAATCCCTTGTGATTGTACTCAGAAGGTGACTGTGAGTTTTGCAATGAAATCTACTGTCAGAAGATAATTATCTATGGACCAATATGTATTTTAGGGTATTGATAAAATCTAGGAAATAGTCTTCCCTGTGGGTCCAGATCCCTTAACTACAGTTATTTCATCAACTTCACATTATCATATTCCCACATTTGTGTCACCTTCCTTCATGTTGACATTTCCCTACGACTATGTACACTCCATGCATCTGTGCACTTCAAATCAACAAATTTACAACAGTACTTACACTTCAACAATTGCCATCCCTTCCACACCAAATGTTTCCCTTCATACAGCCATGCAATCCATGGCAGATGTATCTTTTCTGATTATATATTGCTTCCCAGATATTCACAAAAACTGCAATAAGCCCTCATTACCTTCTGCTACTCTCCTGAGCTTATGCAAACAAAATTTCTTATGGTTGAAGATTTCTCAGGCATGCAGCCGGGTTAATTGATCACAGATGTATGAGTTTTCGATGGCATAACATGACATTAACTTCAGATAGCATCCAGTGGTTGGCATGAGGAGCACAGTCCAGGACGCGACTGCTGGTCAGCTCTGGGAACGTCAATATTTATAATTCTTCATGCAACAGATACGCCGGGAAAACTTATGATTACACAAAAATCTCTTATGCTACCACTCACAACTAACATTCATTTCATCTTAAAGCTTATCACAACCAATATTCATCATCCTCTCCTGGCCTGGATTCCATTACCCAGATCCTTCCTTGTTGTATCATTTTCGAGGTTTCTTCCTTGAAAGGTAAGCCATTCTTCCCAAAACCCTACCCACTGCCCCATACACAGACTTTAGCAGACATACCACTCTGAAAACAATCCCCAAGCAATAGATCTTGATAAAAAAAAATTGCAGCCTGCCTCCACCCCCACCACCTATTGCAACCCTATCACAGGAAACTTTTCCTGATATTGGAGATGCTGTCACTGCAACCATTCACCTCATGTATCAACTTACTTGCATTCACTGCACTGGTTCTTACACCTGTGTCACCACTAAACAACTGTCCATCAGGATGAATGATCATAGGCAAACAACCTCTAACCCATACCATTCAGAGGGAGTCCATCCTAGTTTACATGACTGCTACAGTCTTAACACAGTCAGAGCTGTCAGAGATTCTCCAGATACCATTATCTTTATAGAACTGTGTATGTGGGGACTGATCTACAAAACATGAGACATTGCTCTACCTTCAACCTACCCTACCTTTTAACAAATTGAAAACATTTTTTTGAAAAAATTGTTCATTTTACTTCCATTTGTCATCACAGAGATCAGTATTTCCAGCAATTATCATTGGTCAACTTTCTGTCCCCTACCTTCCCCCTCCCCCTCTCCTCCCACCATTACAGTTCCCACTCTTCCCTCTTGATTCATTTTTTGCTCATTTGTGATGTAGGTCTGGATGTGTACACATCTTTCCACTTGCCATATGTCTCAGCTCTATCATGAGTAAGGTTATTTGTTTTTGTTTACATCCTAGTCCTCATACCATCATCTGTGAAAAGTGTCATTTTATTTTTCCTATCTTTCCTTATTTTTATTGCAATGGGGCAGTTTCACTGTCACCATTATCAACAGTAATAATAATAATCATAATAATAGCAGTTTACTAAGTCCAACATAGTTCTTCATATTGGTAGTATTATAATTTCCTTAAGCTAGTAGAACATTAAGAAATAATAATTTAAATGAACTAACCATTCACTCCTAGGAAATGGGCAATCATTCCAGCTTGAACAGCACGGTTGCAAACTTTGAAACTATTGTGTTTCCTGCTGTCCCCAAAAACCAAATGTTCTGTTTCACTAAACACACCACACACAATTACTGCAACTCGTTTTCCCCTTATTGACATTGGATGAAGACCTGGAAAATTTGAATTGTGCAAGCTGTTGCATAAATAACAAAAAATAAGAATATTTATTACAATGTAGATAAAAAGTTCGATGTTAGTACTAAAAATCATTAATATTTGTAAATTTTGCTTTTTTTATAAACCTCACACCACTTACCTCAATGGTCAAAACATGAGGCAAAAGGGTAAAAAGTTATAATATATGGTACATCCATTTTGTTGCTGAATATATAATTGTAAGTACATTTCAATTTTATTCAGTGCAACAATTTTTCTCCATCTTAGGCATATGAAACAATATGGTAGTCCAACTATTATTCAATGACTGTGCAAATGGAACCAACACAGTCTGAGCTGTCAGAGAGTCTCCAGATACCATTATCTTTATGGTACTCTGTTGGTGGGAACTGATCTATAAAACGTGAGACATTGCCCTAACTTCAATCTACCCAACCTTTTAACAAATTGATAACATATTTATGAAAAAAATGTTCATTTTACTTCCATTTGTCATCACAGAGATCCATGCACCATGTTCATTTGTTATTATTATATTGTCAATTTAATGTCACATGATTTGGAGAAGTCAACAATACCCATGGTGCCACAATTTGATGGTGGATTCGTACATAGTTCAACAATATAAATCAAAAGTGAAGAATAAATATTTTCAATGACACATCTTGCTTAGTTCTCAAGATATTGTATTTAAAAATTAGGGTCATTTGTTTTTAAATGTGGCCTGAACCAAGAAAAAAGTTTTAGCGAAACCACAAGGAACTACACATTGGACATGCACAATATCTTTTTTGTTTTCTTTCTCATAGTTGTAGGGGGGTTGAAATTCAGCGTGGACAAGAGGAAAAATTGATGCCACAGGAAACCATAACTGTCTAGATCAGGGGTGGCCAACCCAAATGATCTTGCGGGCCACTTTGGAAGTGCATCATAACAACGCGGGCCGCATATATCCCCATTAGATACATTTTTCTGGAGTGAAAAATTTAAACACCAGTTATTACTGTGTTTACTATTATTCTTACATGCAAACATAGATATTATAATAATAATGATAAAAAACGCACATTGTAAAGAAATATATAACACTAAAATGAAATATAAAAAATATTTTGTAAAAGTGTGATGAATCTCGCAGGCCGGATAAATGTTCAACGCGGGCCGCATGCAGCCCACGGGCCACAGGTTGGCCACCCCTGGTCTTGATGATTTTGCTTAATGCAATTAATTTATCCATAAAAAAAATCAGTCAAATTCTTCACTTTCGAGTTGTATTATTGAAATACACAAAAATCCATCATCAAACTGTAATTGCATGGTTATCATAGAATTGCCCATGCATATAAATATGAAGTAAATCATGTGATATGTAAATACATAAACTAAATTACTACCATTTTTATTTGATACTAGTTGTGCAAGTGACTCCTTTATGTAGTATTTCAGATTTGTGTTGTAAATTCTTAGGTGAACTATCAAAGAAATGATGGCTGGGTAGGAAAAATCAGAGGAGCAGCCCTGTCTATCTTTTTTTTTTCGTTTAGTGGATCTTCTTGTCTACTTTTAAATTACAACACATTTGTGCACATAATTAATTTCTTCCACCCCTCAAAATTTCAATTAATTGAGAATATCTTATGGTTATTAATGTTGTGTAGGTACTCTCTAGTGTGGTTCACATCACTTTTCTACAAGCTATATTCAAAGTGGTTTTGCCTGGTATGTGTAAAAACTGACTGCTCTTCAATCTTATTACAAGTTTTAGACATGTTTTCAGTATAGAGTATATATCTACATCTACATCCATACTCTGCAATTCACAAACATTGTACGTGGCAGAGGGTGCTAAGCACTAATCTTAATTCTGTGCATTCCAATCCTGAATAGCACGAGGAAAGAAAGAATACATAGAAGCATCAGTATGGCATCTTATTTCTCGAATCTTATCCCTGCGTTCATTGTGACCCAAATAGGTTGGTGGAAGAAATATCTCACTGCACTCGTAGGTCATAGAATTTCGCATATTCCCCAATAAATTTTAATCTAAATTATGTCGTCTGTCTTCTAAACTATTCCAGCCCAACCTATGTATCAATTATGTGACTCTTTCATAAGGGCTGTAACAACCAGTCACATATTGAGTGGCTCTTCTCTGTTCTCTCTACACTGAGTCAATCAGGCCCTAGCGATATGGATCCCAAACTCCACAACAGTCATCCAGATGCAAACGCACTAGTGTTTTATACACTATTTCATTTGTATGAGCATTATAATTCCTCAGAATATGACCCATGAATTGTAATTTAGAATTTGCTTAGCCTACGAAAGAAGTTATGTGCAAGTCCCATTACATGTTGCTTTGTGCTATTACCCCAGATACTTCAGGGAATCAACCATGTCAACAAATCAATTGTTTACTTTGTACTCATGAGCAAACTGATTCTTTTTGTTACTTATTCGCATTGCCTTGCACTTTTTGCAGTTAAGTGTAAGCTACCATTTACGGCAACATTCGTCAATGCTTGTACCTGAGCAAAGTTAATGTTTCTCCCGGTTTCTTCGTTGTGGGGAAGGTTGCTGAAAAGGTTTGCCATGACAACTTTACTTTGCTTTCTGATATATGGAAGACCTGCACGAACACCAATATTAATTCTTTTCGGTAATGCACTGCATGTAGAATTCTGTTCTACAACGTCACTCATCATAAAGACAAAATAATAGTCTTTAAAGTAGCAAAACAAAACTGACCGCAGCGAAATCTACGAACCAACTGGCAGTGGAAAAACATTTGACAACATCACCAGCTCAACTGAGGGTGAAGGGGGTAGTGCGGGCAGGGGATGGAGGCAAGACTGTGTGACCTTGAGTGGACTAAATTGGTGAAGCGGACTATTGTACAAGTTAACCTTTTTCCTGAGGATAACTAAGTAAGTAATTACAGTTGATTCATTCCAGGCTTGTCCACGGTTTAACACTTTAAACGGTTTATATTTCTACAGAACTAAAAGGAAGATGGAGGTTACTTAAGGTGATGGAACCAATATTACAACCCCAGTATTGGTTAAGTCCCTTACAATACCTGTTATACCTGAAATTCAACTTTTTTTCAGCCGTATCTGTAAATATTAATGCAAGCCTGTGGATTCGAGATAATGATCTTGGCTTTCTGAAATTGTGTTTTCTTACTATATTGACTGAATTTTTATCTCCAAAGTGCTCTATAATCGCAAAAATTGTTTTAGTACTGATTTTACATTACTGGTATCTGATGACATTTTTTAATACTGTTTTCAAAGATATTTGGCTATTCTTTTAATTTTTTACAGAATTTATTCTTATCCAATGCCAGATATTAAATCAAGGAGATTATTGAAGATTCATATCCCTGAATATGTGACCACTTTTTGAACAAATGACAATTACTTTCAATCCTTGTGAAAATCATTTTATCTCTAGTGCTATAATTGCTTATTTTACTATTTGTTTCGAATAATTGCTGAATACAAAGGACATTAATATGTATATATGAGCAACAACCAATCTTAAGATTTACAACTTCTTGAACCTCTGCATGATTTTCTACTGTTAAATTATAACATGCAAAACTTAAAGAGTTATTTGCTTACCAGCATCCATAATTGCCTCAACAGCTCTTTCTAACTGTGAACGTAAAAGAGGATCACTATAGCTGGCTGAATTTGCATCTATCCCAAAGGCTGCAGCATCAAATTTCTCTGGATGGGGAATTTTACCTGTCCTCTGTGGTACTGATGATGTTCCTGCATGATAGAAATTAAAAAAAATACAATAAAAGGTGCAGCATAATAATTTATACAAACACAACGGTAATATTCAATGGTTTTTGGGTTGACTTAAATCAACCAGTAGTTTGAATAAACTAACACCACAATCGGACTGTAATAAAGAGCAAATAGAAACAGAATACAATTTGCAAGAAATGAAAGAAAAACAGTGAGAAAACTTACATCAAACAATAAATCTCCACAAGCTGTAAACTAATGCCTTTGAAGTAACTGTTACAGAAATTGCATTGTTGAAGAATCAAATGTGTTGAAAAGGAAGATAATTGAAGCTGGTAAAGAAACTGTAAGTACCTTAGAATTTGGGTAAATTCTAGCTTTCTTGTCTACAGAGTATAAGGGAGGGAGTAAACTTTCCAGTTTGCAATTACAGGACATGAGAGACACGTTTCATGCAGAAGCCGATACTGCAACCTAAGTCAGCAAACAAACCAATTTAAAAACAGTAAAGTCACTCAACACACAATAGAAGCTCTAAATAAACAATTTATAATAGTAAATAACCTTTAAGCTAACCTGAAACAGTGTAATCCATTATTATCCAATTTGTAAACAGTCGATTTTGGATACATGATAATTTCACTAATTCTCAACACTTTTCGATGCAGAAAAGTAATTTTATAATAATAATAATCAGAAAGAAAGTTAAATTCACTTAAATTCAGTAGTTTCAGGTCATGTAAATAGAGTAAATAAAATTTTAAACACTTCGTTAGACACACTTGCATTTTCATAACTAAATGTTTTCAATAATTTCTCGAACTAAAAAGTAAATTTCTTGAAAGAGTAAAGAATCTAGTATAACATATCAAAGTTTTGAAACATTGCGTGCAGTAGAACAAATATTAAATTAATTTTCAAGTAATGATGTCGTAAACCTAAACGTGGTTGTTTTAATAATTAAACTGTAATTAAACTAGACCATTTGTGTGAACAAAGCAACTTTTAAAACACGCAACAAAATAAAAGAAAAATTCGGCTGATAACACTTTTTCGATATAAACAATACTTGAATAATTATTAACCAGAAACCAAATTTTTCTAACATCACTTCTGAACAGTATAAACCTCAATTTTGGTAAAACAGATAACTTTGCTAATACACCATTTATAATAATGATAGATGCATTTTTGAAATCAGGAGCAAGCACTGAACACGTTGACACTAATTTAAGCACAGTATTTTGTAATCCAGAGGGGATATCTTAAAATTGCACAAATTAAGAAATAGATCGGGGATTTACCAAGTGTTTTTTAGGAAACTCATTACCATTGCACTTACACATTTTAATTATTTGCAAAAAGTTGTGTTAATTTAGAATAATAATCATAATTTTAATAAACCTTCACACTGTAAAACTTTGAACACTATTTTTTCAGACAATTTTTTGGTAAACGGTAGATCATGGTTAGCTTGCGGCTGAGAGTATAAATTGGGCTGCTCAGGCCATCTGGCTGTCTTTCGTTTTCATCTTTATGTTTTGGTCTTTGAGCCTTTTGTTTCCAGTTGTGGAGTAATCATGAGCTTGTGTGTTTCATTGGGTAGTGTGAGTGTTGGTTAGCCAAGCTGACTTCTGTTCTGTTTGAACTTAGAGATACTACATGTGCGATACACGGCCATGGTAGCTTTTGCCGCCAGTGATGAACTCTAGCATTGACTATGGACTATAAATTTTCAATCGGGGTTGAGTCTAGTACTTCTTCCTCTTCATGACTTGTGATTTTCGGAGACATTTAGTTCGATTAGCAATTCGACTGCAATTGCTATTCAAAATTTATCATCAAGTGGATTTTTACATACTTTTGTAGTGAACATTAACCTTTCCCCAGCTTTTGGTTTAAATAAGCTTTGTGGTGACCGATAGGCTTCATAGTCGAATTATCCAGGCTGATACATGGTCATTCAAATTTATAAATGCAAGCTTAGTAAAACTTTCAGCAAGTCAGGAATCAGTTAAGGTGACTACACTGATACTATACCCCTGGTATCAGTTTGAACCCTTACAAAACATTATGTGTAATGAAACCAGCTTGGAAAACTAAAGATTTTACAAGTAATTTTACAGCTGATGGATCATAAGTCTTATATGGTTGTAATGAAGCAAGAATACTCTGCTATTAATAGTTTAGACATCAAATGAATAGGAAATGTATGAAAACAAATGAAAGTGGCACCAAATAAAAAGTTCAATGAAACAGAGAAGGAAATAAGTACAGGTAAATACAAAGAAAGGACATAAATAATTTAGGTAATATAAAGAAATATTGAACATTGTTGTGGAATTCTTCTTTCTTGCTAATATAAAGTAACTAACAAATAGTTTAAATACTTAGAAAAATGGCATAATGGAAATGTGCTGCACAATAGTATTCTGGAAATAGAAAAAGATGAAGTTAATTTTGATAACTTGTAAGACCTTATTTGAAGAGACAGATTCAACATTTATTTTTCTAACTAATACAAATAATTACAAAATTATAAAATGCATTCAAACCCAAAGAGAAAAAGGAATGTAAATACCAATCAAACAAATGTCAGAAAGATAGAAAACATGAGAGCTTTAAAAGGATTTTAATAAAAGTAGTGGATCTAAGAAGTACTAAGTAGTCCGATGAACTTTTGACTTACCCTTAGTCATTATTAAAATCATTGTGTATTAATAATATATGGGTCCAGATAATGTTAATGAAAGAATTATAGACTGAATGTATAAAAATAGGTGACAATTTGAATCCTAAATACAGATGTACAACAGGAGGAATGATAAATAAAAGATATAGATAAAGTTGATGACACAAAAAAAGATTGGGAAAGCAACTAAGATGGTGAATAGAAATAGGAAATGGCAAAGTCAGTTATATGGTTTTATTAGTGATCTGAAAGATTATAATTAAAATGTAAAGAGCTCAGTAACTTAATAGAGTTGCAGAAAACAAAATTAGTTAATTTAAAGTTAGATGTATTAGACAATGGCATTATCCCCTATTGTTGTAGAGTGTAGGAATTGTTGGAGGGGTTCTCATACCTACAAGCAAATACTTTTTTAGTTTGTTGGTATTCATAGTTCAAAGTCTTAAATTACTGGGGGTAGGTTTCCTAGGTGATACAAAAAAAAAAAGGTTTCTTTATTCTGAGAATTTTATGAAGTTACAAAGAAAATTTTAAAGGACTCAGTATATATATTTCTTTAAATGTATTAAATAAAGGGTTATATGTCACTGTAAAATACCTTGAACTATAATTCAGATTGAATCTGGAGGCACATGGTATAACGCAGAGTCTAAAACTCCAGCTGAATAAGCTTCGGAGGACAAACTATTGTGGTCCATATAACAACCGGAATGAAATATTACAGAACCAAAGAATAAAGGAGCAATAAGAGTGATAAGGCAAATAAATTTAAGAAGAGTCTGGGAAGTGGTGCAGCTGATATAGCAAGATTGATATAGGACAAAAGAGGTTATGTGAGATAAAGTACAATTGTGATTGGCTGGTTTTAAGTGGAAGAGAAGTGATTCATATTTGATTCCTTAGTATTACAAGAATATCCAAGATGTCAGGATAGAAAAAGTGGTTATTTCTCATACAGATCTACTGTAATTGCGATCAGTGGTGATGGAATTGAAAATAGGGTATTCTTTGAAGTTCTAAAGCAACGTTATGATGATTCCTGCAATGGAAAGTCTGATGAAGGGAAACGTTTAGCACAAAAGAATGGATGTTGTTTATAAGCTTGAGTGAAGGTGCTGCACTGTTTCATTGTGTTCGATCTGCAAATCTTGAAGGAGGTTTGATTGCCTTGCATATTTGTACTGGACTAAACAAGTTAACTGAAATAAACTTTATGGTTCAAGGAGTACATAATGCAGGGGCGCCGAGTCCATGGGTGATCGGGGTCTCTGGCACCCATGAGATGTAAATAGTGGGTGCCAAGCACCCATGAGCATAGATACCAACAGTAATCAGTAACAGACTATGAGTGACACCAGTGTTACCTACGTCAGGCACCACCTAGCAAGGCAAGACGTCTCAATAAGATCACACTTGCTTACGATGTGAGTGTGCACGTCATGTCCAAGGAGAATATAAACACTACGTTAGGTCATACCTAACAATAACTACTGTGTTGGATGTTTGGTTTGATTTGTAAAGAGCACTCACACAAGCAAATTAAGCAACCCGATCTCGAGCTACCACGTGCATATTCTAGCCTGCCATCCATCCGCCATGCAGCCGACAGTGCACAGTCATGGCTCGCAGGCTGTCTCAGGTGGTTCATGCATTCCTAGTCGAGCCAGTGAATTAAACTCGTGCTTTGAGAGCATGCTGCACTTGGTGTTAACGTGTTAATTTCGGAAAATTATTAGTTTCAACAGATAAATTCATCCTTCGAAACCGTAACCTGAAGAATCCTCCATTGGTAGCTATTCTCAGCTTAGTACATCTCAGCAGATCCCGCCAGAAGATGTTATTTCTACAAATTCAGTTAAACAGAAGAAAAGGTACAAATTTTCAGAGTAAGTGGCAGGCAATTATTCCATGGCTCCTAAAATGATGAAGATATAGATAATGTGTTTTACTAAATCTATAGAGAAACCAAGTCTACTAGTGTTTCTGTGCAGTAAACATCATCAAGAGGAGATGAGTACATTAAGGCACTTACTCAAGGTGGTTTTTCATCATGAAATAAATCTTTAAAAAGCATAAAAAAAAGCCTGAAGTTCATTTTGTGTACTGTTTGAAGCCAATTTAGAATGTGCACCAATGTATACTGAACGCTATCAAAAAGTAAACTACATGATATGAAAACTAATAGTTTTTAGTGACCAGAGGCCTAGCCATAGGGGACCACGAGGACGAATATTCAAATTGCATTCCATGTTGAAGCAGTGATCACAGGATAATCTTGAGTTAAATATGTGGCACATATTATTTTGAGTGACAAGTACCATATAAAATAATCAGAGTACTAAAAAATGCACTCCAATAATCAGTTATGGTTGATAAAACTAGCTATATTTTCATTAATGAACAAGTCATATTCTTCTGTCGTTACGCGGACGCGAAGTGTAATATACACGAAGCATTTATCATCAGCCTCTATGAATCGGTATCAACTATATCCCACAAAATTTGTTTGAAATTTTCAATGACTGCAGTACTAAGAAGATTCGACATAAATATCAAGATGTGTGGGGTCTATATACAGATACCGGTACTGCATCTGGTGTTGAAGCGCATGATGGCCTTCAATTGTGGATTGAGGCTATGGAAGCAAGGGAAATTCAGATGCATTGCACCACTCACTCATTTAACCTGGTTGTCCAAGACATTGTGAAAGAAGTTCAAGTAATAAGAGATATTTTAGCTTGTTGTTTCCGTACGTGGTCCATCGAAACACTAAGCTTGTTTTGAATCACTACAGGCAGCTGGCGATGAACTTATCTTTGCGGCCTTTTTGACCAACAAGATAGTGATGTCATATATCTTCCTTGAAAACTATTCTAAATAATTATAGTATAACATTTTGTTCTATGAATGACATAAAAAGTCAGAAAGACAATATCTGCATGAAGGCAAAATAGTTTCTAAAAAAGTTTTTAATTTTTTTGAATCTCCTTTATTATAATTTCAGATAGAAATTCTAGTTCATTTTGAAGTTTTAAATGCAACTTTACAGAATATTTCTATGCATCTGAAAAAGCTGTAGATAATATTAATACTGTCAAGCATGTCATATCCTCCCAACGAACTGATGAAAAATTTCAAAACCCTTCGATATCGACTCTTGACTCAGCTATTATATTGGATGATCAACATTAATAACTACAAGACAAGGAAGATACATAGATATATAGACGATGCATCAAGTGAACTGCACCAATTTTCCTCACAAACTGACTGATATAAAAAATGTATCTTGCAGTTTTAGATAAAGTCATTTGCCGTAGTGTTGAGCACTTTACTAAAAATGCTATGACACATTTGAGTAACGTGGAACTATTTCTTACTGATCAAAATGATACAAGCAGCAGTTGTGTGGAAGAGTTCCACGAAGATCACTTTGATTTGGATCGTTTGGTTCTTCACAATAATATTGGATGTTGCACGAACAAAGAATGTCAGGCTGAACAATGCGAAAAAAAAGTTTTATATTTATATATATAATTTGGTATTGCGAATCTACTGAAGATGTGATGCCTGAAATCATCAAATTATTAAAAATACATTTAAACTGTTCCAGTATTGCATGAACCACAGAACGATCATTTTCAGTATTACGGAGAACAAAAACTTATTTGAGGAGTAATATGGATAAGCAATGATTGAATGATAATATTGTAGTGCAGTTAGAAATAGTGTATGATGTTGACCTACAAGATTTTGCTGATACATTTATAAAAAGAGCTGTACTTTGAAAAAAATTATATCATAAGTTAAAAAAGTAGCTTCTTAAAAAAAGGTTTATTAATGTTGATGACAAAATTCTCAGTAAAGCTGTGTACAATAAGTATGTACGAATATATATCTCCAGCTAATAAAAATTATGCTACGCACTGTTAATTTAATGACTTAATTTCTATTTTTATGATAGGTATCCATTCCTTATGGTTCAATATAGTATTTCCATCTCCTCTGTATATTAATTACTAGCTTTACCCGTGACTTTGTTCAAGGTAGCGATCCCTGTAGACACATATCAAATTAGTGTAATAATAAAATCCTGATTTCTAGGTTTATCTATCTGTTACTACTATAAAGTTGAAAATTTCTTCGTTAAAAAGACAGAACACATTTTAATGATGATTAGTGTGGTTTTCGAATTTTGAAAATTCAAAATATTTCTTTCCTACTCTGCCTGCCTGTTCACTTATAACTTGAAATCTACTGGATGGATTTAGATTCGATTTTCAATATTATAAAAGACTATTTGGTGCCCGCGATTTCGTTCATGTCTGTCAAGAATTTTGAAGTTTTTTATTTAATTTGCATAAAACGCTAAATATTTTATGAATAAAAAGTAGTGTATATTATGGTATACCCTGCCAAATCAGCATCGAAGTCATCGAAACTAGTTCACACTATTTGTGTGTGGTTGTTTTTTTTTTTTTTTTTTTTTTTTAATGAGGCATCAAATGAACATGAGCACCCATGAGGTTTTCTAAAAGTCAGCGCCCCTGACAATGAATTTGAGTTTATGTTTCCTAGTGTACCTCCTACTTAATAATCTTGATTTTTAGTATTACAAACTTTTTCTCTAGGCATAGGGATGGCGACCTGCTAAGCTTCTTGACGAAAATTGGCACCGTGCTTGATTTTAAAGTGTTGAGTACAGGTAATGATAAACTTAACTTTCACACAGTCAACAGTAGGGATTTCATTAGAGTTCAGAACAGTCACTGAGGTTTAAAGTTTGTGAAGGTTCCTTATACGCTTCCCTCCTATTTTACAACTCCAAACAAGGAACTATTTCACAACAATGGCTGATACATGCACTTAAAAAAGTGCAATAATACTTCTGGCATATATATAAGAGACTAAACTGGTTAGAAAATTATAGGAATATTAGTAAATTTTATTTAATTTTATTGTAGGAAATGGCTCATTCATATGTTTTGACTGCAGTATCACTGCTCGCATTTTTACTCTACACAAATTTTCAAGTTCTTTCAGTGTATCTGGTAAATTATTTGACAATTTCTTTCATAATTTATTTTGGTACTTGATACTCATACCTAAAAAATATGATTTTACCTATTCACTTATGGCTGAAATCAACTGCTAGTTTGTGGTGTGGTCATTCTTAATATTGGATTTAATAATACTAATTCTTCTACCAATATGCATTCAAATTTTACTGTCAAAATATGTTCCTAGTACTAGCTTACCTCCATTGCAGCCCCTCTAACTTCTGTATGTGTCACTCATACAATAGATTCCACACCACACAACCATATTCAAGAAATGGTCAGACCAAGATTTTGTTACCCAGTTCAATTTCTCATCCATCCCCCTCCTATAAACTAACATATCACCTACCAAATGTGTCCTACCAAATTCAGTTTTCTGGTAAATTGTTCACTTGGTAGTTTGTTCTAGTCCCTGTCTCTCTTACCAAATGACTTATAAATCAAGTTCCAGCTTGGGGATATACTCTTAATTCTTCTACCAATATTCAACCAAGCATTATTCTCAATATACTACAATACAATACAATACAATACATTCATTTTCCATTGATCCCAATATAAGAGACTGGCTCTGTGGGATGTGGAAAGTTGTCAATTTACAGATAAACAGTTGCATAACAAAATAATAAGTACACCACTAGATGTACAGTCATAGTATACATGGTACATTAAACACTTCCATTACAAAATAATACATACACCAGAAGATGTACAGTCATAGGATATATGGAACATTTAAAAAAAAAAAAAAATTAACAAAATAATACATACACCACAAGATGTACAGTCGTAACATATATGGTACTATAAACAATTACATAACAAACTAAATACATATACCAGGAGATGTGCAGTCATAGCATACATGGTACATTAATTATTTGAACTATATTTACACAAGATACTGGCAGTTATTTTTAAGAGACCTTAGAAATAAATTCTTCGACAGAGTAGAAGGAGTTGTCAATTAAAAATTCTTTCAATTTTTTCCTGAATTTATTCTTATCATCTACTAGACATTTAATATGTGTTGGGAGCATATTGAAGATATGTATCCCTGAATATCGTACCCCTTTTTGAACAAATGACAATGACTTGTAAGTCTTGTGAAGATCATTTTTACTTCTAGTGCCGTAATTGTGTATTTTACTATTTGTTTCAAACAAAGTATAATTTGTGACTACAAAGGACATTAATGTGTATATATATTCAGATGCTAATGTTAAAATCCCTAACTTCTTGAACAGCTCTCTACATGAAGTTCTATTGCTAACCCCACACATTATTCTTATTACACGCTTTTGGGCTCTGAACACTTTATCTCTATGGGTAGAATTGCCCCAGAATATTATTCCATATGACAATAAGGAGTGAAAATAAGCAAAATAAACTAGCTGCCTCATATGGAGATCACCTAAAGCTGAAATTGTACGAATTGCAAATGTGGCTGCTCCCAATCGCTTTAGTAAGTCAGAAACATGTACTTTCCAATTTAAGTTATGATCAATACACAAACCTAGATATTTCACACTATCTACTGTAAGGACAAAGGCCGATACCGGGGTTGAGTATCGCCTAAGTGCCTTAACTTGAACTCTTGATAGCACCTCACTGTTGGATGAAAACTTACTGAATATGTTAATTTGCTTTGACCATGTTGCCTGGATATTCAACTAGAATGCTTAAGGTCGCCACAATATTTGATGACCTCAAATATTGAAAAGGTGATTCAATAGCTACGAAAATAAAACAGTTCACTTTCCAAAAATTCTTCAAGTTTATTTAAATGAAATCAAAAGTTCAAAACAGCATTCTTAAAGTTGATTACGCAAATCGAACACTCGTTCCAAAAGTTTGCAGATTGTGGAGAGAAATTTTGAACCGACCGAAACCCCTTTAATAAATTTACAAGTTCTTAATAGTCATTGAAGTTACGATTAAACATGACACCAAAGTTTCCACATGTTCGAACTAGCCGGCATGGCGAGTTACGACCAACCGAGACGAACGACAGACAGACGCAGGTTCACTCACATAATGCTAGACAGGAACAGACCGCGGACAGGAACAGACAGACCATAATGGCGTGGGGTCTTTTTATAGAAACCATAAGAACCAGTGACGTCAGCAGCTGTATCACATCTTTTTGCTTCCGCGTAGCTCAAAGTATGTGTAATTTATTTGACGATCCCGACTATTAAAAATGTTCAAACTTTGACGGTATCTGGACTTATTTACTAGAAGTCCGACGGCAGTCTCTTGAGAAATTTAGAGTAATTAATTTTAAAGTTTTAGCTGTTTAAGACTCCGCGTAGTGATACATTCAAATTTGGGTAAAATCCCTAAGTGTTCTAGAACTTTTTACGCGCGTGCACAACAATCCGCGACAATCTATTTTACAAAAACTTAATTACCGGACAAATACTAAAACTTTTGACGAAAACCCATATATGTATGAACTCGTCTTGATTAGGGCTATCCACTGATGTAATATCTCTTTTAGATAAAAAGCTGATTTTTTTCTCTCAATTAAAATCGCTAATTAGACTTGGCCGAATTACTTAATTTTACTGCCAAAATATCGGGGATAGTGCTGACTATAGCTGGTGGTAAAGGTTCGGTTGTAGCTTTACGCGATTTAGAATTTTACCATTCTGATCGCGTGTTTCAAAACTTGAACAAACGGGAATATCTCCTAAACCAAACGTTTCCCGAAATGATAATTACACTTTAAAATGATTTTTATGGTGAATTATAACTGTGAGCAAGATTACAGGGAAATTGCTTCAAGTTGAAAACTGCTCTTCTCAAAATTTCTAAGTCCCGCCTAAGCAAAACTAGAATTTGCCAAAATTCTAAGGTGCTTACACTACCTGTTGAATGGACTGGCCTGCAAATTTTATGTCTATGTCAGGTGTTACTCTGTGTGATGTACTGAATTGCATATACTGAGTTTTATCAAAGTTTAAAGACAAGCCATTAGCTGTAAACCATTTATTAATCAGTTCAAAGACATAATTTGAAATATATTCTGTAGATAAATCTGGAGTGTTTTTAATTCCTATGTTTGTGTCATCTGCAAATTGGACAAATTTTGAGTTTTTAGATGAAACACAGGGTACATCATTTATATATATTGAAAACAATAGTGGCCCCAATATAGAACCCTGAGGTACTCCACATCTGATTAATTTCCAATCAGAAAACAGTGGACATCTTAAGGCAGCCTTAAAATTCTCCATTGACACTTTCTGTTTTCTATTTAGAAGGTAAGAACTTAGCCATTTATTAACAATGCCATCTATACCATAATACACAGACGGAAAAAAAAATCCCAACACCAAGAAAAAATTATTGTAGAGTAATGAAATTTGGACAATGCATTTGTCAAGTTAACATGTTTAATTGATTAAATTTTCAAGATCACAGGTTAATTTAAGCTCAAGAAAATGCATTTCAAATGTGAAATACTGTTAAATTAATAGCCGGTGTAACCTCCAGAATTTTGAATGCAAGCCTGCAAACGTGAATGCATTGTGTCATACAGGTTTCGAATGTCACTTTGTGGTATGGAGTTCCATGCTTGTTGTACTTGTGCTGTCAATACTGGGACGGTCAGTGCTGGCTGTGGATGATGCTGGAGTTGTCGTCCAATGATATCCCATACGTGTTCAATTGGAGACAGATCTGGTGATCTCGCAGGCCAAGGTAACATGTCGACACTCTGTAGAGCACGTTGCGAGACAACAGCGGTATGAGGGCGAGCGTTATCCTGTTGAAAAACTCCCCCTTGAATGCTGTTCATGAATGGCAGCACTACAGGTTGAATTACCAGACTGACGTACAAATTTGCAGTCAGTGTGTTTGGTATAACCACAAGAGTGCTCCTGCTGTCATAGGAAATTGATCCCCAGACCATGACTCCAGGTGTAGGTCCAGTGTGTCTAGGCCGCAGACAGTTTGGTTGCAGGCGTTCCCCTGGCCTCCTTCTGACCAACACTCGGCCATCACTGGCACCAAGGCAGAACCTGCTTTCATCAGAAAACACAACAGATCTCCACTCCGTCCTCCAATGAGCTCTGGCTTGACACCACTGGAGTCGCAAACGGCGATGGCTTGTAGTCAGTGGAATGCACGCTACAGGGCGCCTGGCTCGGAGCTGTCCTTGAAGTAACCGATTTCTAACAGTTCGTTGTGTCACTGTGGTACCAACTGCAGCTCGAATTTCTGCCGCAGACGCAGTACGATGCGCCACAGCTGTACGCCGAATACGGCGGTCTTCCCTCTCAGTAGTGCCACGTGGCCTCCCGGAACCCGGTCTTCTTGAGGCAGTACCATCCCTTGACCACTGCACCCAACAATCATGCACAGTGGATACATTCCGGCCAAGTCTTTCTGCAATATCGCGAAAAGAAAATCCACCTTCTCGTAGCCCTATTACACGACCTCGTTCAAACTCGGTGAGCTGTTGATAATGGCTTCTTCGTCTTCTTAAAGGCATTCTTGGCTAACATCAACTCACTATGTCAAATCTCAGCGGTAAATAACGTTCACAAACTTTACAGCGCGTATTTAAAGCAAACCTGATTTGCAAGCTCTGAGTAGCGCTACTAGCGCCACACTTATGCGCGAAGCGCGAAATTTGAATCGATGTCATCTTTCAGGTGTATAAACACGCCTACCAAATTTCGTTTATCTAACACAAGTCTTTCTTGGTGTTGGGATTTTTTTTTCCGTCTGTGTACTTAAGTTTCTGTATCAGAATTTTATGATCTACACAGTCAAATGCTTTAGATAAGTCACAAAAAATTCCCACGGGAATTAATTTATCATTTATTCCTTCTAAAATATTGTCAGTGAATGCAAATATAGCTTGTTCTGTTGAATGACCCTTTTGAAAACCAAATTGTGATTTAGTTAGAATATTATTATTTTTTAGATGTTCATAAACTCTATTGTACATTGCTTTCTCAAAAACTTTGGAGAAGGCTGTTAGTAATGAAATTGGTCGGTAATTCGATGCGGCTGCCTTATCTCCCTTTTTATACAGTGGTTTAACTACAGCATACTTAAGCCTTTCTGGAAAAGTCCCCTCAAGTAGAGATATATTGAATAGATAACTTAGTATATTACTTAATTCTGTGGAGCACAATTTAATTAATCTGCTGGAAATCCCATCATAACCACTTGAGTATTTGCTCTTAAGGGATTTGATAATTTTTCTTATTTCTTCTGGAGTAGCTAATTTTATAGACATAAGATTTAAATTTTTCTTGGAAGCCTTTTTTGACAAAATCCATACTGTGTGTCACTGAGCTATTAGCAGTCAACTTATCAGCAACAGATAAAAAATGTTTATTAAAATTATCAGCAATTGAGAAATTAGATTCTACTGAATTTTCTTTGACAAAAATATCATTACTTGTTTGATTACTCTTTCCTGTTTCCTTTTTTACAATGTCCCATATTGTTTTGATTTTATTTTCAGAATCATGAATTTTGTGTTTGTAGTACATACTTTTAGATTCTTTAATAACCTTTTTCAGTATTTTGCAGTACTGTTTGTAATGTGTTTTAACATTAGCATTCTCACTGTTCCTAGAGGCAATATACAACTTCCTTTTATTAATGCATGATGTTCTAATGCCAATAGTTATCCAAGGCTTTTGTTCTTTTTGAGAAGCATGACACTTTTTCAAGGGGAAGCAACTTTCAAAGAAATTTAATACAATGTCACTAAAAATGTTGTATTTTTCATCCATACCTTGAGCACTGTATACCTGTTCCCAGTTTGTGGCATTCAGGCACTTTCTAAAACAAGTAACTGACTCATCATTTATTACACGCTGAAGCTTAAAGATATTACTCTTAGTGCTAGTTCCTATTGAAGTGTTGATGGTTAATAACTCACCTTGAACAAGCCCAACAACCCCTTTATCCACCTTGTATGTTTTGTTTCATACCACACCAAGCTCATTTATGACAAGAACTAATGATTGTGTTCTGTAATAAATTTTACAAACAATTCTAGCTGCCCTTGAATGCACCCGTCCAACTTCTACACTGTAGGTCCTTCACAATAGTCAAGCAATCCTCTGACCAAGGTTCTGTAATCTGATTCTCTCACTTTTCTGCTACTTCCAATAAATGAAGGTATTTAAAATCTCTCCCTGCTACCTGTCCAATTTCAGGCACAAGGGTGTGAAAAGATTTTTTTTCCTTAGGTGAGGAGTTCAGGATTCGAATAAATTAACATGAGAAATACTGAATAGTTTACTATAAATGCTGAAAGAATTTAAAGTTGAAATTTGTATAGGGCAAAAGTAGGTGGATACACAAAAGATTAAGATGGGAGCATAGTGAAATTGTCACTGGAGCTTGTATTCCATAGCAATTAAATTAAGTGAAATCAAACATGACTTATGCAATTAAATTTACTATTAAACATTATGCCACAATATTAATGGTATGGTCTGCTATAAGAAATGTATCCTAAAATTATTATTACAATACTTTATTATTCTTATATGTGTACCTCATAAACTGACTATATACCTTAATTGCTTCTTTTTTTAAGCCTAGATATCCTTTGCAGATTACCGTGTAGCTCTTCGCACTCCTTTCCTATTTTAATTTTGTCATATAACAATATGAAATCTGGAAATTTACATAAAATCTGAATGTAAGCCACAACACAATCACTGATTACAGAAATGTATTGAAGTACTCCCACTCCACCACCCTGTAGGTCTTGTACTGTAATTATTCTTTTTTTATACTGCATTTCCTATCCTATCTCTTTGAATTGGTTTGGAATTACTCTACCTTGCAAGAAACTTTTATTTCCAGTGGAACAACTTTTACCTAACAAACCATCTGAGGCATTTGTACAACTAAGGCTATTTTCCCTCCCTCTGGTAAGTAGCAAGTTTCTAGACTCAATCCATAACGATAATTGAAAGCAAGGTTATAATAAATGTTTAATATTAAAATATTCTTTTGTAACCTTGTTCCCTGCTTAATTACTTCTGTATATCACATTTCATTACTATAGTTTTTACAGATTTTTCTGTTTGTATTTTATATTAATCTTATTTCCTTCCCTCCACACTAGAGGTGGGCTAAGTGACTCACTAAGAAAAGTGGTGCTCATTTGATAACTGATTGAAAAGAACTCGTTCTTTTGAATGGTTCACTAGCTCACATTAAATATTAAAAAGTATTTTCGCTTAGAAAAAGCATTAATGAATTACTGTTTGGATTGCTGGAAATATTTGAAAGATTATATGTGAATGCAGACTTTCCCGGCGAATAAATGACAAAAAATCTTCACAGGTTTGCAGCCGGATTTTATTATAAGATGACAAGCTTTCGGCCACTATCTCAGTAGCCATCTTCAGGTCGATAACAGTAGCGGCGATCTTGCGTTTACGAAAGCCAAGATCGCCGCTACTGTTATCGACCTGAAGATGGTTACTGAGATAGTGGCCGAAAGCTTGTCATCTTATAATAAAATCCGGCTGCAAACCTGTGAAGATTTTTTGTCATTTGAAAGATTAGTTTGATAATAATAAAGAATGGTTAAGCATATATATATTCATTTATTTATAGGAACAAGCACAAAGTACTACCAATTTCAAAAATCTTTTTGCCTTAAATCATATGCAAGCTACTGTTCACAAATAATATTTGAAGCTTTTCTACACTCAGCAGTCTGCTTCCTTTTTCTGTGCAAATTTATCGAGCTTTGGTAGACCAGTTGTACTTAAACGTGTAAAATGGTCATTTAAATACATCTGAGTCATAATTCAGATTAAAAACATAATGGAACATATAGCACAATACAATTTAATATGATATGTAAGGAAAAAATCACGCTCCTCTTAAGCTATAAACCTTTTCCCTATCTTCAAAACTATGGCGTCTGGAACATTAAATGTGTATACTGTGCCATTATCCTTTCAGACAAACTCAATTTTAAATTACTGATATCTCCTCAAGAAAAATTCCTACCTACAAAGGTACAAATCTTGTTTTGCTACTTAGGTTCCAAAGTATCTCTGAACATGAATGGATCATTTTCTTTTCTAAAATAATCTGAACGCTTTATAGGACAGTATTTATACTACATTCTGGCTGTATATGACTGTTTATTCTGATATACCCCTTAAAATATTTAATAAACTGGCTTTAACTTTGATCTGTAATAGAATTGGTATTAGCTGAATGGGTTATGAAATAACAAAATTTTAGATTACTTGATGGATGGCTTCAAATTTTTCCTGGATATGTTAACTAAGGTGAAAATGAAGGAGGGAGAGGAGAGTTATTTTTCATCTTAAACATGTGCATCTAATATCATAAAGTAAAAGTCCACTGTTTTCTTTCACATTTGATATATTCTTGCCTTTTGTTGGTTATGTTTTACTGACCATCCTTGCTTAGTTTGATCTTTGTGCTTATAGCAATCTCCAGCTGCTACCACCAATAATTGTTGCCTCCCTAAGTGGCAAAGATATTTGTCTTTTTTTTCCAGTCCAGTTTATAAGAATAAAAATTCTGAACTGAAAATACTGATGGTATGAAAAATTTCTACAATTTTGCAGTTGATGAAATATCATCTAAACAGAAAAGATACCTTTTAATCATCTGAAAAAGTTTTCTACAACACAAAGCACGCTCCACTCAACCATTTCTAAAGATACAGGAAAGTAACTAAACCAATACCCCTGATTTTACTTGGACAGTGTGTCATTCTGGCAGCATATATTTCAACATCCAGATATCAAAGAATATATGTTATTTAAGTTTGCAACGTTAGGCAGAGATAAATATCATGCCAGTTATGCTATTAGCAATCTCAATAAGAGTGAAAGTTTTTGAAAAAGTGGAATAAACAGCATTATTATAATTCTCAAAAGGGAGAAAATAACAATCTGTTCACTGCAGTGTCTTTAGCAAATTCTATTCTGTATCACTTTGCCATTTGTTTACTTTGATATCTATCAAAACATTCTTTTTAAATGCTTGAAACTTACAAGTCATAGACACCATAAGCAGGACCCACAATTTTCCCCATGCTGGACCCCACATAATGCATATGAACATTTTTTCAATTCATAAAAATTATTGAAAATACTTTTTCAATTGGCCAAAACAAATAGAAATCTTTGTTAAAAATTTTGTTAGTTAAAGAACTTATTAATGTACAAAGTTATCATTTTTTGTAATATCAGTAATATCAAACAAGCTAAATTGTTTATACTACATGGCCAAGTATTAAAATAAAACTTTCTCCATATTTTTTAATTATAATTTACTTTTGTGACGATTTTCTTTACATTCTTAACAGAGATCTGACTTTGGCTGTCTTTTTCTCAAAGACTGTTTTTGCAACATTTAACTAAAAAAATAATTTGAAGACTTTGATCATATATTCACTAACATTTATTATGCAGGCTATTTGAACACACCAAGGAATTCAGGTATAGGTAACTCAAAGAACAGCAGATAAAAATAAAATGGGAGTCCAGAATTGGATAGTTTCATCCACTATTTTTTTTATACCTTTCTTCCATCGACGGTGGTCTTCTGTAATCAGATCTCCCATGTTTATAAGATTGTCATGCAGTTCATAGATATGACCACTCTCTGGAAACTGTCCAGCAATGCCAGAGATAACTACTACTTCACCAGGAAGTGCTGCTGCCAGCTTCTTACCCGCTGGAATAAACTCCTCATACACAAATTCTGTGGCTGGCAAGGACGGCATTGTTTCCTGTTACAGAAATTGAAGTTTAATGAAAATAGAGTAACAATAAAATTCCTAAAATGTAATTATGCATACCAGATAACAATAACCCATATCTATAATTCAAATATTCATTAAAATTATTTTTATAACTGTTTCAAACATTAAAGTTATTATGATCTAAATGAAATGATATTCATGTTAGTCTCAATTAATGGGATACATATAAAATATTTTAGTTGAATTACACCATTGGGTCTAGTACTATTTGTAGTTCTTAAGCATTAGACAGAGTGAGATACAAAATCATAGCAAATAAGTTAAAAATTTCTGGGTGGTTCAACAACTGACAGTTAGAGGAACTCTTAAAACATATCAACAAAGATTTCTGTTATGAGATACAGTTTTGAATGAGACAGTAGTAACAACTTGAGTGAGATAGTGTAATGTACTGGAAGCATTGCTATTAGTTATTTTAGTGAATGATTGTGTTGGTGCATTATTGTCAGAAGTTATGCTGTTTGCAGATGACATAATAGTATATAATAGAATGAAAATGTAAAAGAAATATGAACAGCCAAGAATCAATATGAAGGGGATATCTAGCTGGGTCATCCAACATAGAAAGAATATAAGTTCCAATAAAATAAATGTTTCAAAGAAATAAAAAACTGCATTCAAAAACACACTAAAAATTTTAAAATAACTTTATGCTCAGAAGAAAATAAATAATTGACATTATTTTACATTACTACTAGTGAAATATTTACATTAATCAGTAACATCCAGGTAGCATTAATGCATACCACATACCAACATCTGTATCTGGAATATATCTGTTTCTTCTGAAATTGTGCAGAAAATTTAGATTTTTAATGGGTTTTTACAACATGAGAGCTTTGGTTCGAAGTTAAAATCTGATGTACATGTTCACACTTTGTGATACATTTATTTTATGTGCATTCTGCCATAACTTAAAAATAGCTGAATTTATTTAAAAATGTGGTTTTCTATAAAGAACACTGGATATTAAAAGGGGTAAGTATCATGCAGAAGAGAGAGTGGGCTTTTATATTCCAAATGTAGATTGTCTTTTTCTATTTATTTTTAAATCATTCATGTGCAAATTTTTATTTATATCAGATAAAAATTGTAGGTATAGGGAATGTAGAGTGTAAGAGTAATTTTGTTTTTGTAAAACTAGTGTGGAAAGTATTTTTCCCTTTATTTTAAAGTATAGGTGTGCAAACTTCCATTGAAACTGGATAAAAGCTGTAGCTTTGTATAAAGAACATTTACAAAGATTAAATGGGATAAGGTAGTGAGGGGGTGTTTTTTTTTTTTTTTTAAATGCAGATACTGTGTTTCTCTTTGTTTTTAAGCATACGTGTGCAGTGTTTTATCAAAACTGATAAAAACTGTGGGTTTTTATAAAGAATATTGAAAGGGTGGTGGTAAAGGGAGGAGGGTTTGTCTTCTGCAAACCAAAGTTAAACAGAATTGTTCTTTGTGTTTTAAAGTATATGTGTGCAAAGTTACTTCATAATCAGATAGAATCTGTAGCTTTGTATAAAGAACATTAACAAAAATAAAGGTGAGAGTGGTTCGGCTTCTCTAAATCAAATGTAGCCAAATTTTTGTTTGTCTTAAAATATGTGTGTCCATGCTTCATTCAAAATCGAATACAAACTGTAGCTTTGTATAAAGAACATTGACGGTAATTTAGGGGTTGGAAAGGGTTACGGGGTTTGGGTTTTGTAAAATTAATGTGAACTGTATTTTTCTTTTTATTTTGTTTTAAACTATACTCATGCAAAGTTCCATCAAAATTGGATCAAAATGTGGATTTGTTCAAAAACTAAGGGTTGTAAAGTGGAAAAGGTGTTGGTTTTTTATATTTTTTGGACAGAAACCTTTCTCATAAAAAATACGTATACATACCAACTTTTATAGTAACTGATCAAACAGTGCTGATTTTAGCTTCGTATAAACAGCATTGACAGTGTGGTAAGGGGAAGAGGAGTTCAGTTTTTGCAAACCAAACATTGGTTGATTTTCCTCTGTTTTAACCCTTTCCTACTGGCTATTGGAAATAAAGGGAAATTTTTAATTTAAAACACATATTTGTATAAAGGTACTTTAAAGGATTTTTTTTTTTTTTTTTTTTTTTTTTTTTTTTTTTTTTTTTTTTTTTTTTGACCGCTAAGTGCCAATTACTAAGCCGTTACTTATAAGTACCATCAGATTCTTTGTGTATCACAGGATAAACAGAAATAGCAACTGAAATCAATCATGTACATATTGGTATGAAATGGTCGCCACATGATATTCAACAAACCAATACTTTTTGTTCATTGAGACACAAAAAGGCATTGCAGTGGTACATTTGGAATGATGTTTCAACTATATCTTCTTCATACTACATACTTCACATCTTCATCTGATTGTTACAAATTAGGGACAGTGTATACCTCTGTTTCCAAATCTTACATCTCTCATTGTGGAATAGTATGACTTGTGTTGTTTGAATGGATGAGAGCTTGGTGAAATATATGTAGATGACCTTTCCTTTTTACCGATATCCTTCATAGTCATCATACCCTGCACAACAGAGCTTCTGAAACTTCTTACAGAATTTTCAATTATCAGACCACTTATGTTGTAGGCATTGACAAATACAATATCCAGAATTCCCAAAAACAATCGGTGCCATGATTTCGGTAATTTTCTGCCAGCATTGCACAAAGCCATTAACTGATCAACAATATCAAATGCACCCTTGAATGTATTGTAGTCCTTGATGACTCCTGAGCATGAAATTGTCAACTTCAATCCATCTTTTTCTTTGCATATAACCAGTGGTGTAACAACGGGTGGCAGGATGGGCAAAATGCCATGAGACCCACTGCCGGAGGGGGCCCCCAATGACCGGCTGGAGGGTCTCTATGGCCCAAGATCCACCAGGTTACCAATCCAACCTGAAAGAGGGCCCATCTATTGAAGTGTATTGGAGTTTCCCCACTGCCATTAAAATTTGATACTAAATGTATAAACTTTTTATCCGTCCATTTCCAGTAGCCAATATCTAGGTTTGAAAATTTATGGTCACAATCTCCTCTTTTTAGTCTGCCATCAGCAGATTGTTAGAAAGTCCATTGCAGTAGCGTCCACAAACAAAACATATTTCAATTTTTAATAATGTAACAGATGAAATATAATTATAAAACTAGATAACATCACCACTGCTCCATTTTTTTAGTCTATTCTAAGTTCTCTCTTTGACCTAGTGAGTAATCTGATAATTTCTCAGTCATTCCTTAATTTTTGCCTTGATAAATTATAAACTTCCAATAGAAAAACTTCAATCAGAGCATATTTCTTAAAGATATCCATCTGAAAAAATCTAAAACAATGATAAAACCAATTGTATACTTGCTAAATCTATTGACCAATCATTTGTATAAAACTAACCAGAAGCCCCTGACGGTACTAATAAGTCCTTGTTGGTTTTTCCCAATTATTTAGTAAAGAAACTAGAAAAGCATACCTTATAGGTAAAATATATGTAGTTAAATGTTCAAACGAAAAAATATAATATCAGAAATCGACACTTACCGACCCTTACCAACTAAATTCTCATACAAAAATGCATTGTAATTTAGCACTTGCTTCTCTTGTCAATATGCTGTCAAGACCAAACTTTGAAAATTAATTTCTTGGTAATTTTGCACAGAATTTAAAAATATAAGTTGTCATTGTCTGACCTATTCGTACAACAACAGATCAACAGGCTTAACAATGCAGTGGACACTGGTATTGCAAATTATATGGTGGTAAATAATGTGGTTCTAATTATTACCATCAGGGAGGAAAGGGTTAAACTAAAAGTGCAACAAAATTCCATCGAAACTGGTTAAAACTGTGGGTTTGTATAAATATTAAGGGGTGTATTGGGAGAGAGAGGGCCCAACTTTTAGGTGTTTGGGCAAAGGGGGCATCCATAAAATATGTGAGGTGAAACAGGGGGGTTGAGGGGGGTCCAGTCAAATCTCACGAAGGGTGAGGGGGGGGGGGGTTATCAGAAATCTCACATCAGGTTACAGAAATTTTTGTTGGACTGTAGAGCTAAAAAAAAATCAGAAAGAAAGTTGCAGCGACGATTTCTAGGGGGGGTCTCACGGACCAGATCTCACCAGAGGGTGGTAGTACCAGATCTCACAAAGTCTCACAGAGGATGGGGGAGGGTGTGATGTCCCACTTTAGCAAATGTGGGTTAATCAGCCGTGTGGCTAGGATTGACTGATTCGTCCGTCAGGATTGACAGAGTGGAGGCTGGAGGTATTATTCTCTAAGTTACTTACTTGCCAGGAGTTCACGTCATCCAGGATCTCAGCTCGTTCTCTCGGCTGCCAGTATTCTGGTTAGCTTAGATAGTTAACTAATTGCTCTGACACCAAGTACAGAGAGAAGGGCTGGTTCTAAGTTAAATGATAAGGCGAGTTGGTCTGGCACCATGGTTTATTCCAGTGATTAGTTACAGAGAGGTTGGCGCCTCTGGCAAGAGTCCACGGAGTAACTGAATAGTAACTTACAGTAGTTGGGTCGAAGATCTTGGCTGGAGGCTGAGGGCTGGCTGGCTAGCGGACGGCGGAGTGTCGAAGTCGCGACCCGGGCTTCCGACGTCTGGCAAAGATTCTGCGCAGTTCCAATAGGCTGAGGCCAAGGCGTGATTTGCCAGCCTGAATATAGGGGTTTGTTACGTGAACCTGTCGTGTGTGCAGGTCCAGCTGACCCAGTTGTGCGGTCGGAAACCCGTCTAAGGTGCTGAACACGGCATTCTAGCCGAACATTCTAGCAAGAGCTACACTTGAGTAACGTTTAACTGTGTGCTCGCCCAGCACCATGTCACGTTTAAGTTACATATGACTTGCTTAATTCTTTTATTACCTAATTCCCTATTAATCAAAAAGTGACCTTTACACTTACTCCCTCCCTTAAGCCAGCTTTTGTCCCCAAAAGCTTCCTTAATTATCAAGCTTTAAAATTTATATCGTGGACTTTTGCCTTTGGCTCACAAAGTTATACAACAATTTATGAATAATTCCATATCTTGCAATGATACGTCATCTGGTTCCTATAGTAAACAACCAATAAAAGTTCACAGTATAAATATGAACAAATTTACAATTAATTGGAGCTGGAAAAGTGGTGCCTTTTCTGATTTCTGCACTAGTGGAGCTAGGCAGTGACATTACAATCTGTGAAGCTGTAGGCATTACTGGTTCTATATTATAACTTCTTATTTTTTTAGTATAACTCCGGTAAACATACAATATCAATATGATTACAAATGAGGCTGTTACAGTTGTAGTTAAACTTACAGTAGTAACAATGGTTTTATGTTTTGCTTGTACTTGCATCTGTGTCTCAACAGTTGCCAACATGTGATTATATTTAATTGCATCCTGGGATTGCTGCAAGTGTTCTGTTAGTTCAGCTGTTAATATGGCGTTATCTGTTAAATTTAGTTCGGTTAGCTTCTGGCTATGATATATGCTTTTATTAAAAACTGGTAATAAATAATTTGGACAGGTCAAATTTGTGTGGATTATTGTACTATGAAAGATGGGTATATTAATGTCTTCTCCTGTAAATTGACAGTGGGCTGCATGCTCTATGACTCCAGATCCTGAAAGTATTATTTTACTATCGGTTTGATTCGCGGAATCATCCCATCACATAACCAGAACGTAATGTGGACGTGGCATGGTGAACAGCCAGTTATCATGCATGGCAATTAAGAATGGACGGTCTAACATTGTTATTTCACGTTGGCAGGTATTAGTAAAACTATTAGATAGGAACAAAGAGGTTTCGCATCTTGGCAAGCTTGTGACTTGCATAATGAACAGTGGACAAATGGTAATGACCGATTCCTTGCATTTACTAAGTTCGCTTTTGTTTATTACAGCGTAAGATTTTTGGTTTTTGCTGAGTAACAGAAGATCGTAAGTTTTCCAATGTATGTAATGACCTGTCTGTGTCCAGAGTATGGGATAGGTATGAATGGAATAACGTGTCAGCATTGAATCAGCAGTCGCTGTGGGCACATCGATTACGATCCTCAAGTATGTTCCCATCAAAACTATGTCAACTGTACAAATTCGGTAGAAATGATAGATATTTTCCAGTTTGCAGGGGAATATCATGTAGGTGTTGACTTGTAGCTGCCTTTGGATTAGCTGTAAATGTTATAAAGAGACTTTTGGGCTTAGAAGAACATCACTGAGTCTGCCATTAGTAGCCTGTAGGAAGGCAATTCTCAATCTAGTTAATTCCGTTCTGTTGTTAGTAATTGCTAGGACCAACTGTTACAACACTTGCATACTGTACAATTGTTGCACGAACATTTTTTCTAATTCTTTAAGGTTTTGCTTAAAGGTAGCTTGTATTTCCGAAACCTTGTCCATGAAGGTATGGGCTAGCCTAGTTATAATAACCCTGTGGTTTGTTATAGCATCTTCCAGGTTTTTTTGTCATTACGACCAGCTTAGCCGCGCTGATTTGAAGATCAGCTGTTAACTGTTCGAGACTATGTAATCTCGAGCAAGATGCTTATAATCTTGCTCGTTTAACGTTCCAAAGACCTTTTTTAGGATGGAGCCTCCGAACTCGAAATAAGCCCTTTTTGGTCTAGTATTCCTTTTAGGGAGCAAGTCAACAAGATTTTGGAACTCGTCACCAAGGAATGTATATAAGACCTTTAGACTAGCTGCCATTGTATGGGTTATGTCATCATCAAAAGAGGGGAATTGGTGGAAAACCGATTCAAATAAATTGAAAATTTCTTGTAACTGTAAACTATGATTGCGAATTTCCTCAAAGTCAAACTGTGCAACAAGGGTCCAATGGATATTTGAAGTCACCAGATCGATCTCTTTAGATAGATAGATAGATATGTTCACATTGATCCCATGTGAGAATAATCTCGGGGATGTGGAAATGTACATACACTTATTAGTAATGTCAATATTACTATATAATTGATAATTTTATTACTTATTGACAAAAAGTTAGTTATGATCCATTAGTATAACCAATATTTCCTGTAATCTACAAATACAATCCCAAGTTAATTAAAACTTATTATGTGGAACAGTGTATAAACTTGTTACCAGCATCTGACAACCAGATATTTTCTTACCAACCAGTTACCACAACTCATAAGCAGTCAATTACTTAAAAACCTGTTAGCATCATAATTTTTCACAGCAGTTTTTGAGTGCATGCTTTCCCATGTTAGTTACTATATATGAGTGAAATTTTGTAAACAGTGTAATTACTTTATTAGTCAAAAGTTTCAACAGAAAGAAAAACCATATATCATTTTAGTAATTGTGGATAACTTTGTCACCTTCTCCTTCCATACACCATATATACTATTTTATCAGTCATTCTTAATTACCAAATTCCAAGAAGAAAATTCTTTCACAGAGTAAAATGGATTCTGAAGCAGAAACTCTTTCAGTTTGGACTTAAAGTAGTTGGGTTTTTGTAGATAACATTTCATTTCTGTTGGTAAGACATTGAATAAGGAAGCTCCAGTAAATGTTAATCCTTTCTGTACAACTGACAGTGATTTGTAATCCTTGTGAATGTTATATTTATTCCTAGAATTATGGCTATGTATGTCAGCATTAATATTGAAGTGTTCAGGATTTTCCACTACAAATGATAGTATGGAGTACACATACTGTGCTGGCATTGTTAGTACACCCAAGTTTTTAAAAAGATTTCTACAAGACATCTGTGGGCTTGCTGCACAAATAATTCTTATAGCACGTTTTTGCAATTTAAATACCTTCTGTGCTTGTCACGAGTTTCCCCAGAATGAGATGCCATAAGTGAGCAGGGAATGAAAATATGCAAAATATACTAACTTTCTGGTTTCTATATTAGCTATTCTAGATATTACCCTAAGTTAAAATGTAGCAGAATTCAGTTTTTTAGGAAGTTGTTGAATATGCTGTTTCCAGTTCAATTTGTTATCTATCCATAAACCCAGGAATTTTGTGAAATTACTTTCATTGATTGCTTTTCCTTCTGATATCACATTATAGCTATCCTATGTTTTATTTTTTGTAACAAACTGAAGTAACTGTGTCTTTTCTACATTAAGTATTAGTTTGTTGGCATTAAACCACCTGTTAATTTTCTTTGTAGCATCATTTGCTGTATTTTCGAGGTTTTGTGCTGATGGGTCTTTCAACGATATGCTAGTATCATCTGCAAAGAGCACCACGTATTCATTATCACCTAGTATATGTGGGAGATCATTTATATAGATTAAGAACAGCAGAGGGCCAAGAATTGAACCCTGAGGCACACCACATTTAACTATACCCCATTCTGAGTTTATAACATTTCTTGTATTAGCATCTTTCAGTGAAACACATTGCATTCTATTTTACAAGTATGACTTAAACCAAAGTCCTGGCTTACCACTAACTCCATAGTGGTCTAATTTACCTAGTAGAATCTCATGATCAACACAGTCAGAAGCCTTAGCAAGATCACAGAATATACTTAGGGAATTTAATTTTTTATGCACTGATTCCAGTATGTTGTTTACAAAAGTAAAAAATGCTGAATCTGTTGAAACGACTTGTCTAAAACCAAACTGTACTTTACTGAGTAGGTCATTCTTTTGTAGATCTGCATACACCCTTCTGTACATTGCTTTTTCAAAGATTTTGAAAATGCTGGTAGAAGTGAAATGGGTCTGTCATTCTCAATCTTTGAGGTGTCACCCTTTTTATAAAGCGGTTTGATTATTGACTTCTTGAATGAGTCAGGGAAGATACCTTCTTCAAAAGAACTATTACAAATATGACTAATAACTCCACTAATGCAGGTGTTACATTGTTTCACTACATGGTTTGAAACCTCATCGTAACCAAATGACTTTTTATTTTGAGGGATTTAATAATTTTTTCAATTTCATTTTGACTGGTGGGAAATAGAGACATAGAGGCTGTTTTTGGTGACAAGGATTTAAGTATTGCTATAGCATCCATATTCCCAATATATTTTCCTTTTATTTTTTCAACAACTGTTAAGAAGTATTTATTGAAAGCACTTCCTACATAAGAGGGGTCATTTACAAGCTTATCATTAACGTTTATAGATATAGGTTTATGTTCAATGGATGATACAGTTGTTTTTCTTTTAATAATGTTCCAAACACTTTTTATCTTATTATCTGAACTACTAATCTCATCGTTTATGGCCAAACATTTAGATTCTTTTATTACTTTAGTTAAAATTCTACAGTAAGTTTTGTAATGTTGTCTGAGAAGCATATTATCAGTATTCCTAACTTTTACATATAATTCCCTTCTATATCTGCAAGATGTTTTAATACCAACTGTAACACAATTTTTGTTTACTTGCTTTTGACCAATTGGAGCTAGTTTTGTAGGGAGACACCTTTGGTAAATTTCCAAAAACCTTTGGTGAAAGTAATTGAATTTATTGTTTACCCCTTCTAATTTATAAACAGTGCTCCAGTCCTCATTGAGAAGTTCATCGCTTAATGTTTTTATTGAATTGTTCTTTAAGGGCCTACCTTTGACAAATCCTTTCTTTTTGTTATTTTCATTTCCCACAACATCCAAAGTAATTATTTGAGCATTATGGTCTGACAAACCATTTTCCATTGGAATTGTTGCATGTATTTCTAATTTATTTTGCTTTGGTAAATACAACTCCATTAGTAAGTGATGTAACTTTAAACATACAGATATACGGGACGACTACAAGTAAAATTAATAGAGACATAACTGTTAAATTGCTAATTGGCATGGTACCCATTTAAACTTGTTTACAAAAATTACTGGGTGCGATTATCAGCTCTTATGCAACTAAAACAATTCTCTATGATGGTGCCAACCCTTATTATATTCTATTATTACAATATATTTCCGCTATATTTTTTATTATTATTAGGCTATTGTTATTAAGTTTCGTTTTATTGGATTACTCTCTACAATAACCTTAGTTCCCCTTTCTAGTTTTTAATAAATAATGTTCCTCTATGTTTAAAACTACAGTTACAATACTTATTCTCTCGTCGAGTCGGTGAATGCACAGCTCGACCTTGCAATCTCAGTGTTACCGTGCAGCTGTTGCATCAGCGTACGTCAGCAATATTTACATGTGCCGCGCCATCTGGCAATTTTTCCATGATAGAATTGTACAATTCTGAGTAACATTACAATTATAATAGCATGGAGGAGCAAAGCTTATCCGCACGTCATGGCCGCAACCAGTTGAACATGACTGGATCTAAATATTTTTATATAATATTAGACATAATAATACAGATTATGTTGTCCCTCCAGGCTGAGGTCCACGGTTTTAGCTGCATGCTCTGGCCCCACTGGCAGCAACTTCCACGCTGAAAATAAGCATATTTATCACAGGAACATACTATGTACAAGAATGATTACTTATTTTTACTTCTTAGCTGGTAGGGGTGACTAGAATTTTTATTGTTAGAGGTCAGCTGTTTTGATCATCTGGCTCGTCTAGCAGGTGGGGTTTGGTTTCCCGCTGAGTTATTATTCTGTATTGTAGAGCTATTTCTTAAGCTTGAGGTTTTTTTTTGGCTCTATTACTTTGAGGTTTTGCTGGAGGTGTCTGTTTTCCTTGAGTGGTTAGATCTTGAGGTGGATTTACCACCGAACCTTGCGGCACTGTGGACGACTTAAGCCAGATATAAGGTTTTACCAGGTTCTTGTGAACAATTAATTCTCTATCCAGGAGTTTCAATTTTAAGTTCACATTTGACGTGCAGCCAATGACCGCAAGTGGTCCAGACCACGTGACATTGAATTTCGAGCAATACCTTTCTTCCTAAAAGGCCTGTTCAGCATGACGTAAGAGCCGATAGGTATTTCCTGTGGCTTCGCCTGCTTATTATACTGTCTGGCTTGTGTTTCAAAAGATCGGATGTTGTTCTTCCAGACAGCATTCCAAATCATCCATAAGGACTGATTCCGGTTCTACCTCCATATCCTTGAACAATGGAATATACAGAACCTTACCCGTCGAGCCTGGGATAGTACACGCAGTGTTGGACCTTACTACTGACTGTTGTACCCATTCTGTGGGGCTAAATACGTCTATTTTTCCCCGCGAGCACGAATTTGAGTCTTTGAGCGCAAGGTAGAAGTTTTCACCGAAGTGATCTCTTAAACTGACCGAGCACTTAGCAACGTCCAAAATTGCCTTGTATTGTTTTAAGAAGTCAATTCCCAGAACTCCCTCATATTTAAGACCCAAATCTGGAACAACGTACATAGTTGCTAAGAATTTCCCTTTACCAATACTTAATTTTATATCTTTAACTCCAAGAACAGGGATTTCCTTACCAGGATCTAAACCCGTGATCCTACAGTTTGGCGGTCTCAACCATTCCTTCCCGCATATATTTACATTTAGTAGAGAACAGTGGGCCCCCGAATCAATCAGCATCTCACAACACTTACCTTGTATGTATACTGTTAAAACCAAATCTGAATTAGTGACCCCTGAAAATTCCTGTTTGCATGCGACAGGAACGTTTTTCACTGGCAAGGGTGTCGTACCAGGGCCTCCTTGGCCACCCGAAACTAGTTTTCCTGTTGATTTACATTGTTGCGGGTTGTTCTACCCTCCTCAGTTTCCTTATGATCCGCCCCTTCCTTCTATTGTCGTCAGTGTGGTTTTTAAAACTCTTATTCCTGTTCCAATTACCTTCTGAGCATTTACTTCTCCTGTCGTCGCGAAATCCATTATTGCAACTACTACTACTCCCATTTCTTCTGCTATAGTTGGGACAAGATGAAGCATTTTTGGAAAAGCCCGGTCTCCCTTGACTGCCCATGGGACTGTTTGAATTTTTCGTCAGATTTTTCCCTCTTTTAGCAGGATTTTTGAAGCACTCACTTTGCTTATGGCCTGGAATTCCGCAGTAGTAACAATGAATTACCTTTTTTAAGTGAAATATTGACTTGACAGGCCTAGGTCTGTCTTTTTGTGTTGGTTTACTCTTCACCTGTTCATAAAATAAGGATAATTCAACTGCATCATTGAAGAGGTCTTTTTAAAGAAAGAAATTCACAGAGATCCTTGGACACCCCTGACAGGAAGATATCTAGCAATCGTTGGTCACTTTCATAGGAGATAGCTAAATCATGTTCAGGTTCCCCTGTTAATTCATAAATTAGACTATTTACATGCTTAACCTATCCACGAAATTCTCAATGCTTTACCCGCTATCGCACCTCATGTTTCTTAATTTTTCACGGTAGAATCAAGCACTAACTCTAGGTTCAAACCTCTTAATTAGTTCATCATGAAGCCCTTTGAAAGTGACCGAAGCCTTGCAATTTTCATCATATTGAACGTGATGATATGCTGCCCCTTCCAATTTACTGATCAAAATTCGCATTCTGACCTCTGTGGTTAGATCTACCAGATCAAACACTTTTTGTAGCTTCCCTAGAAATAGGCGAATATTTTCCCCGGGGATCCCTGCGAAGGTGTTACCATGGGATAAAAGCATTGTGGCTAATTGTAAATTTTTTACATCCTCCCTAGGCATACTAGTTTGGGTTGCAAGATTTTGTACCCTTGATATAAATTTTCTACCGCCTTCTGGACGGATATTAAAGGTTGGTTAGTAGATTTAGCGTTTGACATGACGTAAAGGACGAACCTTACTCACCAATTGTTGCACGGGGCAATGAAGTGACGAGTCAGAGGGGCGTGCCGCGACGTCGAAGCAATGCTTCGCAGGGAGGCGTGGCAGCGAAGAATGACCCTGCTTGGTTGGAAGACTAACTCGTAGTGGCTGGGTCTGCTACTGCAGGCAGGCAGGCCAAGCTGTGGTTCGCCGTGTGCAGCTGCTGAACTGGAGTGTTGTTACCGGCCGCCGTCAGAGATACTGCAACGTTACGCTTCGTGAAGACATTCGCCGTACGATGAATAAATTCCACCCGATATTTCGGCCTGATAATCTCGCCTGATATTCTCGCCAGCCAGCCCTTAACTAATTACCTTCCCGGCCTTTCTTATAATTAAGTATTCTCAACTGTTTTGCTATTCTCTATGTCCTTACAAATTTCTTTAGGGTTCCCGTGGGCAAGTGGCCTTGCTCACCTTTTCTTCCGGTTGCCGATTCCTTAGTTCGACTCGCAGCTTATGATCAGTCTGTGACGTCCCACTTTAGCAATAGTGGGTTAATCAGCCGTGTGGCAGGCCTGACTGATTCATCCATCAGGATTGACAGAGTGGAGGCCGGAGGTATTATTCTCTAAGTTACTTACTTGCCAGGAGTTCACGTTGTCCAGGATCTCTGCTTGTTCTCTTGGCTGCTGGTATTCTGGTTAGCTTAGATAGTTAACTAATTGCCCTGACACCAAGTACCGAGAGAAGAGCTGGTTCTAAGTTTATTCCAGTGACTAGTTACAGAGAGGTTGGCGCCTCTGGCAAGAGTACACAGAGTAACTGAACAGTAACTTACAGTAGTTGCGTAGAAGACCTTGGCTGGAAGCTAGGGCTGGCTGGCTAGTAGACGGCGGAGTGTCGAAGTCGCGACCCGGGCTTCCGACGTCTGGCACAGATTCTGCGCAGTTCCAACAGCTGAGGCCGAGGCATGATTTGCTGGCATTAATATAGGGGTTTGTTACGTGAACCTGTCGTGTGTGCAGCCAGACTGACCCAGTTGTGCGGTCAGCGACCCGACTAATGTGCTGAACATGGCATTCTCGCCGAACGTTCTAGCAAGAGCTACACTTGAGTAACGTTTAACTGTGTGCTCGCCCAGCACCATGTCACGTTTAAGTGACATATGACTTGCTTAATTCTTTTATTAACTACTTCCCTATTATACAAAAAGCGACCTTTACAAGGGGGTGGTCCGAAAAACCGCAAAAACACCTAACATAATTTATGGATGCCCCCAAACGGTGTCGACTGTAACTTTGTATAAAGAACATTGACAAAAATTAAGGGTGTGGAAAGTAGAAGACAGATTGGGTTTCCGCAAAACAAATGTTGACAGTAATTCTCTTTATTTAAAATTATACATGTCCAAAGTTCCATCAAAATCAGATAAAAATTTTTGTTTGTATAAAAATTAAGGGATGTAAGGTGGTAGAGGGGGTGGTTTCTCAATAAAATTTATATGGGACCACTTATTCACTAAATTTTTTTTATTAAAATTGGTTCACAATTGGCAAAGATATTGCTGAACTTATATAAAAAAAATTACAGATGAATTGATAACCACCTCTCTTATTGAAGTCAGGTAAAACTTATAAGCTTGTAAGGTATGATTGTATAGTGGAGGAGGTATTGTTTGCCAATGACCTTAAGTGTAATTATCTTGTAATAATGTTTGACCGTAAACTCAAGTGGGTAGGATATACCATGCAGGCGGTAGAGAAATTTCAAAATGAATCATTTATCAGAGAGGGCGATGAGGGGTGTGTGAGTGTGTGTGTGGCTTAAGTCTTCATCGACAAGGAGGTCATTAGTGCGGGTGATGACAGAAAGTAATAGGAAAGTGAGGCAACTCGTTTACAAAACCTAGACTCGACATGCTTCAGTATGGTCATTTAGGATGGTACATTCATTTTCATTTAAAATACAAGAGTTTGTAAGCACCTACATTTCCTGGCTACAGGGCATAGTGGATAGTGTAAGCATCTCAGAATTTGCTAAATTTTAAACCTCGTTGCTACAGGATATGGGAATCCTAAAGAAGCTGATACTGCAGTTCATTGCTGAATATAGGGTGATTAAAAATCAGAAAAGTAACCCAACATGTAATAACAGCCATAACCAGTCAGTTAATAATATAAAACAACTGTCAAACTCACCTGAATCAATTAATCCTAAATAGTTCAACTTGCAAACACTCGACTTTTGTTACGTGACAACATTGTCATCTTACAACAGTTTTCAATGCCATAAAAAGCATTAATAATAATAAATAAGAAGTAGAAATAGAATTTTACAATATTTAACTCGGAATACATAGTTTAAAACCATTTAAATTAAGAAAACACAAATTTTTGAGCAAACAGCACTTTCAAAAATTAAATACAACACATTTACAACATTTCCGATATTAAACGATACAGTTCTAACAACGTCAATCCTTTCTTAACACAATGGTAAACTTTTTGAGTAGTTATAGTAGTACAGTAAATAAGGTTTTACAGGAATTTCTAAATGTCACTGCAGCAAGATTCACATGTTGCCGCCCTTTGTTAATTTTTTACAGCCAAATTAAGCCCAGTGAGGGAATAAAATTACTGTCAAAAAATGTATTTGATACCAAGGAATACCATGCAAAAATTTATTTGCCGATACAAGATATAGTTTCAGATCTATTTATGATAGACTCCTTTTATTTTTTGTTTATTTGAAGACTTTTAAATGGTGCTGGTTGTCGGTACTACTTTCATGTACGTACACTCTTGCAGCCCAATGACAATATGGCTACTACGCTGCAACAGGTGGAAATTAATTACTGCTAATCCTTTAAGTTTTCGAGAAATACCCAAGGGGGAAAAGTTGTTTGAAATCTTTATCTCTAAATAATATTTAAATTTGGAAGCTAAACTACAAGTAGTTTAGGAGCACTATATCCTGGAGTCACGTGGTTTGGGAAATCTAGCCGTCCTATATGGGGCCTTGTGCGGGTCAATTTGGGCAGTTCATTCTATTAATCCATGTAAGTTGGGTCCGTGTCACTCGTGGGCAAGAAATGGGAGTTGGTGTCACTAGCATGACATCAGCCAACATGTTGCATGGCAGCCATCATGCTTTTTTTTGAAACAGTGTAACTCGATCCGAAAAATTGCTAAGTAAGCACAAGTTTTCAAATGGTTTTTGCTGTCTGTCTTCAACAATTCTCAACTTGCAAACTTTAGGAAAGAACATCTGATTGCCTAAATCGACTGTATTTGTGAACTTTTGTGTTAATTTTTCAAACAGAATATAGAAATGGTGAAACTTATACAATGACTTTCTTTCCATGGTTTGTTGAAACCCTTTTCTCTCAGAAGGTTAAAGTGGGAGTGGTGACCATTGTAACTAGCAGTTGATATATTTTGCTCAGGTATATTCACGGTCTACAAAATTTTTTGAAAAATTAAAGACATGGTTTAAATTTCTGAAGAAACTGATTTGGAAGTGCATGGCACTAGTAAAGGTGTGATAAGCTGATATGTACCCCGATATGCAACTTTACCCCTTACAAGTTATAGGTGCAATGGAGGGCAGCTTGATTTGTTCATGAAAATTACCATAACATACAATTAAAAGTGAAAAGTGTGTGCATAGTTTTTTTTCATCCTCGCCCTACTGCTTTCATCTGTGCTAAGTTACAGGTTATTTTTCCTATCCTTCCTTATTTTTATTGCCTAATGACAAGTTTACTGTCATTATCATCCATAACATACAATTACAAACTCATATGATAATTGAGCTCAGTTTGATTTCTTGGGATACATGAGATGAGTGAAGACTGTGCTGGGAGTTTATAAAAAAGTGTGTTTGTGATGAGGCTTGCATGTTTGCATATTTTGAGAAGAAGCAGGGGTTGTACTTGGAAGCAAATAGATAACTATGACCAGTGGCTGGCTGTTTATTTCAGTCACAAGGAAATGTGAGAATTTCGTTTTGTAGCTATGGTAGTGGGGGACTGGAATAAAGTGCCAAAGGAATAAAGTGCCAAAGAAAATGAAGAACCAGTACCTAAAATACCAAGATTTAAAATTTGTAGCAACAATCTGGCTTAATGATTGTTGCAATTGAATGAACTTTTAAAAAAGTTATGATATTTTTTATTTGTTTATTTGTAGTATGTGTATCAATATAAAAGAACATTTTGCAATTTGATTTTTGTTAACAAGTTGCCATTAACTTTTGGAAATTCTTTAGAAAAAATAATTTTCTCCGGAATTTCGTAAAAAATTCATTGAATTCAGAACTTGTACTTTTAGAATTAACTTTTTAAACCTATAAATACAACATGAGTGATGGCCATGGAAAAATTATTTCATGATTTTTATATTTATAAATTTCAAGCAGCAATACATAAATTTGTAGCTGACAGTTTTGTATTGATTCAATGTATATCATCTCACTGCTTGTATATTGTCTGAACACAAAACAAGGGTGGACAGTAAATTTAAACCCATTAATTAACAGAGACTAAAAGGTACATCTACATATACATAAAAAACAACAATGTTTTCGGTTCAGCTTCAGTCATGAGGTATTTCTTTCCCAATCCTTATTGTTTTCATACTGCCTAAAAAAAAATTCCATCCTATTGTTATTATGTAATTATTTAAAAAGCTTATTTAAAACAAGTTATGGGTATTTGAACAGTTTTTACCAAATACATGTATTAAGAAGTCATTAAACAATATAAAATATCACAAAATATATTTTTAAAATTTAACACATAAAATAAAAAATATTACCTTGCCTACAATTATAATATTTGATTCAAATGATATGTTAAACAATGTATGAATGGAATACGAGATCTGTTAGAAAAGTATTCAACCTTTGGCCAGGGGGGAAAAAAACTGGCATACTCACCTTTAAAATAGTCTGCTTGGGACTCCACACACATGTTTCAGCAGTGTTGCCATTGTTGGAAACATTCCGAGAAAGCCACTTTCGGAATGGAGATTAGCTCTGCTGTCATTGCAGCCAAAATATTGTTTCTTGCCTGAAATCACTTTCTTTACAATTGTCTCTTAAGTTTAAGGAACAGTCCGAAGTTGCAGGGGGCCATATCAGGAGAGTAAGGAGCCTGTTGAACCACAGGATTCTTGTTTTTCACCAAAAAAGTCTGAATCAAGTGTGGGGAATGTGCTGGAGCATTTGTATAATGAAGGCACCAATTTCCTGCTATGACCACAACTCCAGACTCTTGCACCACACAGTGACAGAGGACTTCCCTGTAGTAATCTTTGGCGATTGTTTGACCCTGTGAGCGTACTCGTGATATACAACACCGTGGGAGTCAAAGAAAGCAGTCAGCATAACTTTGACGTTGCAGTGCATTTGGCAGGCTTTATTTGGTCTTGGTGATGTGGAATGCTTCCACTGTGATAACTGCAATTTGGTTTCCGGGTTGTACCCATACACACAGGACTCTCGTCATCAGTGCTTATGGTGTTCATGAAGTCGAGCTCACTGTTGTGAAGTCCAGCTTGTACTTCTAGACTTCAAAACGAAGTTTCTTTTGCGCCGCTGTAAGCAACTTCTGCACAAATTTCACCAACACTCTCTTCATGGCCAGATTGTCGGTCACAATGGATTGTGCAGTAAAGGTGCTGATGCCAACCTCTTCTCGGATAGTCACACACAGCATCTACTTTGGCAATGTTTATGGCTGACTGGAGTATGGCTCGCTCTTCACCAATGTGCAGTCACCTTTTAACTGGTTGTACCACCCCTTAATCTACGTGACGCCCATATAATCGTCATAGAAAACCATCTAAATCTTCTGAATTGTTCCGAACTCACTGTTGCCTAGTTTCTGCCAAAATTTGATGCAGTAGCGCTGCTCTAATTGTTCTGTCATTTTCCTTGCAATTAAATACTGAAGAGAGCACTATGGACAACATCACTCCAATGCTGCTTACCAACAACTGTCACTATCGACAGGTAGGAAAAATTCACACATGTGAATGAATGTTCATGTTGGCTAATACAAACATGCTTCATTCAAATCGATCAGGTTTTTTATTTTTTTAAAGAAAAAGAAGAAAGGTCAAATACTTTTCTAACAGACCTCGTAATCATGAAAATTGTTTTTTTAATGGCTTCAAGAGAAATGAAATTCTGTTTCGTACTAGATATAAATCAAAATCAGAAGAGGTCAAGGACTCTTTTTAATACTGGCAATTAGCGACTCACAGAATCAGGAAGATCTTATGAACAAAGGTACTGATTGATAAATTTATTATAAAATAAAATCTGCTGGATGTGAAACAGATGGTAATTACTGACTAATTGAGTTATTGTGGCTAAGTGGACTATTTGGGAATGAGGGGGAATTGGATCAATTTAGGAATAAAAGAAGAAGAGGAGAGAAAGGTAATAAGGTTTCAAATACAAAAGGCAATAAACCTGACCCCATCAATAATTTATTGTCAATGGCATGGTTCAAAGTGGACATGGAGAGCATATAAAAGACAGTATCATTGGAAATGATATGAACAAAGATACTTTTTTCTTATGGGGGACTCACTGCCATTTACCCGCAAAATTAATGGAGATCACTCCCAATTGAACCTTGGCACTAGAGATAAGATGACAGGCTCAGTGTCACACTCTGGCAATTTTTTCACACAAAATCTCCATAGTATTTTCTGATATCAAGCTGAGTGGTCCTGGGGAAACTTTCTGTATACAGGGAAAAATCCTTGTTCATGGATCACCCCCATCACATCCCCTTGTCCAGGCTGCTGTAAGGCAACATATGGCCTGAGTTACATGGCCCCCAAAAAGATGTTTAAAAAGTACTAGCTGACCCAACAGTTGTTGACCTTTGTAAATTTCACTAAATTTGATTGTTATCATTTTGTAAAATTGTAAAAAGTTGTTGGAAACGTAAAAACAAAATAAAAATGAGAAAAAATGTATTTCAGATTGTTCATGGTTTTTGTTAATGGTTGTGTCCATGAATATACAATTTGAGGTGGAGTACATTCGGAAGTAAACCAATGGGAAATTTTACATGTAAGACAAATCCTATCCGCAGTACATCGCTGAAATGTTGGAGATGTGTGATGTGCCTGGAATGTGATTGACTTGGAACCATGCACTTCTGTTTCAAAATTTAAGTCACAATTGAATTAAGTCAGAAATTCATGTCAGCCAAATGAATTATTTTTTTCCTTTAAATGTGAATTACATTTTGATCATCTCACCACCAAACTGGTTTATATTTTTTTGTAGATCTTGCACCATTTTCTCTAATGCCATCAATCATTCATCCCAAATGATTAATTTGCATTACACCAAAACCTTGGCCACTGTACAGTTTTTTAAAAAGTCGATTGTTAGAGACTTATTGATTTGCATATTCATTGGTAATTTGCATGCTGATAGAGCTTCCAACAACATAGCTGAAATTCCTGATCAAGCAAGTGCCAGTGCTATTTGATTATGTGAGTGAATCATTGCCAAAATCAATGGGATCAAAAAAGTTTTTCCAGTTCCCCGTGAGTGCAAAAATAAAAATAAAAAATCCCTCTAGTTCCATCGTTCAAAACATTCATGAGAGTGTTGATTACATACTTTTATTGCTGATCCAACAGTGGAATGTTATCTTGGTTGTCCTGGTTGAACCGCGTTAATTTATGAAAACCTAACATTTTGGCCATCATTTTACGGCCCAACAGTGGAATGTTCATTCCAACTGATGCTCCAATGAATCACAATCATATTGGTTTTCACATTTTAAATCTTGATTAAATGCATCATGCATTGTATAATTGAGACAATACCTTGTTGAATATCATCAAGCAGATGTCCTCAATTAATATCAATGGAGCAAATATAAAATAATTACACTTGTTGGACAAATCACGAAACAACACAAAAATAAAAACAATGGCAATTATTTTAATATAGTCTGGAATGCAATTTTCCAGATTATCCTCCCAATCATTGATCATTATTATTGTTATTATTATTTAACTGAAAATATTTTATTTGGTTATTTTCAAACCAGAATCATAAGGAACAAAATATATATATTATTATTATTATTATTATTATTGCAGCTATATCAATCCTTTTTTCAGGATGTAGCCTCTTTAAGCCTAATGAGCTATATATTAGAATTTAATTCTATATAGTGTTGCTGTAGTTCTTTCCAGGCCGATCGATCCTGAGCCACCCTCTTCCAGTTCACGCCTGTAACTCGACGTATATCCTTATCCCAGCGATCCGGGGGTCTTCCTCTTGCTCTTTTCAGGTTTCTCGGTATCCAGTCCAGCACTACCGTAGTCCACCTTTCATCTCTTTTGCGAGCAACATGACCGGCCCATTGCCATTTTTGGGTCATGACTCTTTTTAAGATGTCTGTTACTTTAGTTATTGAACGGATGTGCACAGCCCTTTTCCTGTCTCTTCTTGTAAACCCTAGCATTGCTCTTTCCATACTTCGCTGGGCAGTTCTCAGTTTTTGCTTCGTGTGACTATTTAGGGTCCAAGTCTGGCAGGCATATGTGAGGACCGGTAATACACATTGTTCAAATACCTGTTTTTTAAGATGTATTGGCATGTTCGATTTAAAAACTATGGAATTTCTTCCATATGCTCTCCAGCCCAGCTTTATCCGTCTGTAGATCTCAGGCTTTGAGTCACCATTCATATTGATCAGTTGGCCAAGATAGATGTACTGATCTACGAACTCAATACCAGAATCTTTCATGTCCGCCTTGTCTTTATCTTTTTCTGCCCATTTGTTTTGCATGATTTTGCTTTTTGATATATTTATTTTAAGGCCCACTTCACTGCACGCTGTCTCTAGTTCATTTATCAGTTCTTTGAGCTCTTCCAGACTGTTTGAGAGTAAAACTATATCATCAGCGAATCTTAAGTTGTTGAGATTTCTTCCATTTATTCTCAAACCTCGGTTTTGCCATTGGATTTTTGACATTGCCAACTCTAGGACTGATGTGAATAGCTTGGGGGATACAGAGTCTCCTTGTTTTACCTCTCTTTCTACTGGGAACTCTTTGGTGACTTCAGCGATGTTGACAAAAACCGTGGAAGTGGTGTAGATGTTGTACAGTAAGTCAATATAGCCGGGATTCACTCCTTGTTCTAAAAGGGCTTGCATGATTGCAGAGTGATGGACTGAATCAAAAGCTTTTTCAAAATCGATAAAGGCCAAACAGAGGGGCATCTGGTATTCATTTGCTCGACTTATTACTTCGTTGATGACTTGGATGTGATCTACTGTGCTGAATCCTGACCTAAAACCAGCCTGTTCAATTGGTTGCGCTGTGTCCAAGGTGGAACTGATGCGGTTATTGATGACCTTTGTAAACACTTTGTATATGACAGGAAGAAGGCTGATGGGGCGGTAGTTTTTAATATTGTAACGACTGCCCTTTTTGTATAGCAACACAATCATTGCTTTGTTCCAGCTGGATGGGATATTTCTCTCTTCGAGGCATTGTGAAAACACCTTAGCTAGGTGTCTGTAAGTTTCTTCTCCAGTCAATTGGAGTACGTCAATAGACAGGCCGTCATAACCACTAGCTGATCCTTTTTTCATTTCGTTCACTGCCCTTCTAACTTCATATGGGAGGACTTCAGGAATTGGTGAGTCTGGGCTTGATGTCATTAAAGGATTTTCATCTTGCTTGCTGTATAAGGACTGATAGAAGTTCCTGATATGAACCAAAACTGCCGTTTTGTCTGTAATACGCTCATTATCATCATCTAAAGCTATTATTTGTTTCTTTCCTATCATTAATCTTTGTTTTGCTTTCTTATAGCCTTTCTTGTTCTCTATAACTGATCTGACCAGGTTTTCGTTATATTTCTTGATGTCAGCTGTTATTTCTTTTCTAATGGTCTTGCACAGTTCAGCATATTCAATTAGGTTTTTTTCAGGTTTTACTTTCATATTCCTCCGTTTATTCAGGAGAGTTTTTGTATTATTGCTAATTTTACTTAATTTGGTGGTTTTAACAGTTCCTGCCATTTCTATGGCTAATGTGTTAATAGTTGAAGCTAAATTTCCATTGGCGGTGGTAGCTAGTTTCTCCGATAGTGTGCGTTGAAAAATGTCTTTCTTTTCAGTGAGATTGATTATATTTACTGATGTTTTATTGGTTCCTTTTATTAGCATTCGCCTTTCCTGTTTTATGCAGATACTAAGTTTCGCTCGGACCAGCCTGTGATCACTTCCGGTGTTGAATTGATTTAGAACAGTGACGTCTTGAACAAAATGTCGGCTATTCGAATTGGGAGTTATGGCCTAGATTTCATTAAAAAATCGCATTTAAAAAGTACTTTCAATTTTTACAGAATTTTCTAATCATCCTGGAAACTTTTCCAATTTTTTTCCTCTAAAATACTTTTGTGGACTATTGTCAATATTTTGTTTAAAAAACTAACCAAATCAGTCCACACGAAAAAGAACTTTCAGTTTTTCATGAATTTTCCAGGCAACTTTTCCAATTCTTCTTTCTCTAGAAACCTTATTCCAACTCTTACAAACATTCTATAAAAAGAATTAGCCAAATCATTTCAGTCAATCTCAAATGATGCAGTTATCAACAAACAGCATTCAGTTTTATTAATAAAGACTAGTGTAAGCCTGTGACTGTTTATTGAGTAATTTCATGGGTCTAGAATAGTTCCAATTTGCAGGATGAAAGATTATGACAGATTGACCTGATTTGACCAAATATAAACTTGATATGTGTTTCAGGGTGAATAAAATCTCTTGAGCTAGAAGAACTCAGAAGTGTTAATAGAGGTAGGTATTAAACACGATAGCACAATCATAGAATTGTTTCACCTTGCAAAATTTAAATCCTGTTTGCCTTGAAAGCTTCTCATCACGTATTTTTTCTTTATATTTATATAATTGAGACTGGGCAAACACAAACCTAATCATTTGTCACAGTATCTGTGATGGCAAGAGAACTTAATACACATTCCACATCATTAAACAGTTAAGCAACTCCAAAGAAATAGTTGTTTTGGTAACATATTTGTTCTGATATCCCCTGAAAATAACTAATAACTCACGTACAGTGAACATGAACAAAAGCCATAAACAAAAGTGGTCAGTAAAATATCTAAAAAGCAAATAAACCGTAATGGATAAACTTTGGTCAAGCAACAACATTTTTTTTTTTTTTTTTTTTTTTTGCTGTCGTCAGTCTTTCGACAGGTTTGATGCAATCCTCCATCCTTTCCTATCCTGTGCTAACCTCTTCATTTCTACATACCCCATACATTCCACATCCTCAATTATCTGCTTCATATATTCTAATCTCTGTCTTCCTCTACAGTTCGTACCTTCGACTGTTCCCTCCACTAACAAATTAACCAATCCTGTATGTCTCAGAATATGACCTACCAGCCTATCTCTTCTTTCTGTAAGCTTCTTCCACAAACTTCTTTTCTCATCCACCATTTCCAAAAATCGTTCATTTCTTACTTTGTCTGTCCACTTAATTTTCAGCATTCTTCTGTAGCACCACATTTTAAATGCTTCAATTATTTCCGGTTTTCCTAAAGTCCATGTTTCGCTGCCATAAAGTGCTGTGCTCCACACAAAGAGTTTTAAAAAGTTCTTTCTAATTCCTAGATCAATATTTGAAACTAAAAGGTTTCTCTTTTTCATGAAGGATCTTTTTGCTAATGCTATTCTGCTTTTAACATCATTCCTGCTATGGCCATCGGTTGTAATTTTACTTCCCAAGTAACAGAATTCTCTTACTTCTCCTATTGCATCCGATCCTATTTTTATATTTAATCCACTAGTATTGGTATCATTTCTGCTACATTTCATCACTTTTGTCTTGCTTTGATTTATATTCAGTCCAAAGTCTTCCTACAGTATTTAGTTCATGCCATTCAGTAACTTCTCAATATCCTCAGCCCTCTCTGCTAACAAGACAATGTCATCAGCAAATCGTAGCATACTGATTTTTTCTCCCTGAAAACTTATGCCACATGGAATTTTTTTTTTTTTTTTTTTGACTTTCTTCATTGCTTCTTCTAGATACAAGTTGAATACTAACCGGGATAGACTACAGCCTTGTCTCACGCCCTTTTTAACTGATGCATGTCTCTCGTGATTCTCTACTTTTATTACAGCCACTTGATTCTTATATAGTTTATAAAGTATTCTTCTATCACGATACTTTAGACCTGACTTCCTTAAAATTTTGAACATCTTATCCCACCTAACATTATCAAAGGCTTTTTCTAAATCAACAAATGCCATAAAAGTATCTTTGTTTTTCTTGATCCACCCTTCAAGTATTAATCTTAAAAACAGAATTGCTTCCCTTGTACCGCGATTTTTCCTAAACCCAAACTGATCTTCACCTACTACCCTTTCCATCCTTCTGTATATTATTCTGGTCAATAATTTTGAAGCATGTGTTGTTAGACTAATGGTGCGATAATTCTCACATTTGTCGACTTGTGCTTTCTTTGGAAGTGTGAAGATGATACACTCCTGGAAATTGAAATAAGAACACCGTGAATTCATTGTCCCAGGAATGGGAAACTTTATATACACATTCCTGGGGTCAGATACAACACATGATCACACAGACAGAACCATAGGCACATAGACACAGGCAACAGAGCATGCACAATGTCGGCACTAGTACCGTGTATATCCTCCTTTCGCAGCAATGCAGGCTGCAATTCTTCCATGGAGACGATCGTAGAGGTGCTGGATGTAGTCCTGTGGAACGGCATGCCAAGCCATTTCCACCTGGCGCCTCAGCTGGACCAGCGTTTGTGCTGGACGTGCAGACCGCGTGAGACGACGTTTCATCCAGTCCCAAACATGCTCAATGGGGGACAGATCCGGAGATCTCGCTGGCCAGGGTAGTTGACTTACACCTTCTAGAGCACGTTGGGTGGCACGGGATACATGTGGACGTGCATTGTCCTGTTGGAACAGCATGTTCCCTTGCCGGTCTAGGAATGGTAGAACGATGGGTTCGATGACGGTTTGAATGTACCGTGCAATGTTCAGTGTCCCCTCGACGATCACCAGAGGTGTACGGCCAGTGTAGGAGATCGCTCCCCACACCATGATGCCGGGTGTTGGCCCTGTGTGCCTCACAAAATTCTAGAAACCTGCTTCCTCGCTCAATTATTTCTCGTAGACCAAAACTTCCTACAGAATTCCCCTCTTTTCCTTCTCCCACTAGTGCATTCCAGTCACCCATGATTATCAGATTTTCCTCCCCTTTCACATATTGGATCAATTCTTCAATTTCAGTGTATATTTTTTCTATTTCTTAATCATCTTCCTGTGACGTTGGCATATATACTTGTACTAATGTGGTTGTGACGGGCTTAGTTTCTAACCTCATCAAAATCATCCTGTCACTAAACTGTTCATAATAACTCACCCATTTCCCTACTTTCTTATTCATTACAAATCCTAAACCAGTGACTCCATTGACAGCTTGTGTGCTAATTATCCTGTGTTCCAGACCAGAGATCCTGTGCATCTTTCCATTTAATCTCACTAATCCCAACAACATCTAACTTAAGTTGTTCCATCTGCCTTTTTAAGTTTTCTAACCTACCTGCCCTATTCAGACTTCTAACATTACACGCTCCGACTCGTAGAATGTTTCTATCCATTCTGATGACTCCTCCCTGAGCAGTCCCCACCCGAAGATCCGAATGGGGGACTATTTTACCTCCGGAATATTTTACCCAGGAAGAAGCCATCATGATATATGTAATTTGAGAGGATTACATGTCCTCGGGATACCCTTTGGGTCTTTAATGCAGTGGTTTCCCGTTGCCTTCTGCATCCCCATGCCGTTGTTCATTTCTGATTCATCCGCCTTTAGGGGCAAGGGCAAGAGGGTGCCCTGAACCACTCCCCACTCTTCCGCCCTCCTTTCAGAGGCCGTTGGCAAGCAGTGGGTGTCTTCTTATACCGGGAATGATTCAGTCGCCTGAGCCTCGTCCGTGCAAACAGGGTGCACCACGTGAAGGAGAGGTTGACATTTGGTTGGAAAAGGCTAGTATAGCCTCTCCCAAACCCTTACACCCCAGCAACAACATAAGTGATAGTTAAATTTAATTGAAATTTGTCCTAAGTCGGAATGACAATTGTCATTATTGGTTATAGCAGAGACTGAGAGTAATTTAATTTTTTTTTAAGTTGCTTCTATTAGGAACATATTACTGAAAAGAAGATCCACATTTTTTCAACCGTAAATATACCAATATTTTTTTACTATAAAATGCTACAAAAAGCAAACTTAATGAATGTATTATGGCAATTAATTTGGTAATAGTTGCTGAGCTATTCAAATGTAGACATAACTACAAATTTCTTCTAATGGTATATCTGGTCAGTGTTTTGCAAACGAAGGCCACCATTCGCCAGCCAATAGCTATCGATTTGAGTGAAAAAGTGACCTAATGAAATTATACAGTAGATAATGTCAAAATAATAATAAATAGAGGAAATATGATAGTAAATTAATATCTTCCTCATAAACTACACATTTCACAAACAAAAATACACATATCGCACCAAGAACATAGTTACATGGTTCACATATATATTGCAATGCGACATTACTTCAATAGTGTGAATGCTACAATTCTGACAATTCCGGTTCTACCATAGGTAGGGCATAGGTCCTCCCACTGTCATAATTGCGCACCAAATACCTGTGCACAGTAAGCAATGTCTTTTGGTCACCCCACTGTCTATATGGGGAAAAAATATGTGTCATGGGTTACAGTGATGTCACGGCACAAGAAAGACAAAGTTGTTATCTGTGGATGAGACCTAGGAGTGTCTGATATAAGGAATTTGTTGCATGGTGCATTCTTACCTAGGGATCTAAAATGTGGACTTAAAGATTACTCTGGTGGCTGTTGACTGTGAATGAACTGAAGTGAAAATAACTGGATATTGTGTGTTTTGGTAGTAAAATGTTTGTCTGAGAACATACATCCTGATGAACAATAGATTTGTGATGACAGTGGTGAAAGAACATAGATAATGATGCATATAATCTTGTGTATAATGTGATTTATGGTTAATCTGGATATAATATGTTACTTTTCACTATTGTGGAGATACAATATGAAATAATATTGAGTTTAACAATACCACTGGAACTAGCAGGCATTGTCAGTTCTAAAATGCATTTATCATGAAGATATTATCATCTTCAAAAAAATTTCATCATTGTTATTGACAATCAAATCAATATACAACCCTCAGTTCAATTAAATATAGAAGCTCTTTTTGTAAATTATAATATTTTTCAATTTAATGAAAAAACTAATCTAAGTGGCATATACCTAAACTGTTTTATGTATTACATGAGCAGAAGAAAATAATACCACCAGTATGACATTTTAGTTTTTCCAGGCGTATTGTTGAAATAAATAACTCTCGGGTTTTCTGCCGGTTAATTGATTTATTTAGTTCTTTTTCTTTTAACAACGTTTCAGCAGCTGCCATCGTTGCCTTCATCAGGTTAACTCTTACATACAAGGACAAGACACTGACTGACTCGCAAGCCAGTCCTGGCTCCTGTAAGTAGCCTGTTGCCACTGCTCTTTGATTGGTCGGCGATGTACACGGCCATAAACGGGGTCAAACCGGTTTGGTTTCATCTCGTGGCTGCATCCCGTAGCTCAGCAACTGAATGGCATTTAGTAGATCCATGGCAGTATCTTGAGTGGTCACCCATCCAAGTAAAAAACATGCATAACGTTGCCTTAACAGTTGGCATGTGCGGTCACCCATCCAAGTGCTCTCCACACTCATCATTGCTTAACAGGCAGCATTACATAAGGGCTCTGGAACTGACTAATCACAAATGACTTATCTCCCATTGGTCGACATGTCATGACGGCGTCTGATCGGAAGGTTGTGTCTAATACGTTGCTGTTTTAGGTCTTTTACGACTGGCTCCCAAGCCTCGCTAAGGAAGAGACCACCATCTCTGTTAATACTGTTGTCACTTAATCGAATCTCCAGTTCTTCTCTGATCACTGAGTCCCAGAAATACGATATCTTAGCCAGAACTTCAGTATTGTCGAAGTTGATGCTGTGAAAATTTTCTATTGCATGTTCTGCTAATGCGGACTTGTCCAGTTGTAGTAACCGCAGATATCTTTGGTGCTCAATATGGCGTTCCTCGATAGTTCTTATAGTTTGTCGAATGTATACTTTGCCGCATTCACAAGGGATCGAATAAACTTCCGGAACTCAAAGGCCAAGGTTGTCTTTCACCGTGCGTAACATATAACATATCTTGATAGGTGGACGGAAGATACTCCTTACGCCATATCGTGCTAAGATTCTTCCGATTTTTCTAGAAGTATTCCCGGCATAAGGCAACTTAGCGACGGTTTTTGAAGACTCTTGTTCAGGTGTTAGTTTTGGTTTCTGGGGGAGAAAGGCCTGTTTAATATGTTCTTCGGAATAACCATTCTGTCTGAAAACGTGCCGTAGATGCCTTAGTTCTTCACGTAAGCTATCACTGTCCGTAATGGCTCGCGCATGGTGGAACCGTGTTGTCAAAACAATTTTTCGCTGAGCTGGGTGATGAAAACTGGTAGCCCCCAAATACAGATCTGTGTGTGTGGGTTTCCTGTAAATGCTATGCGCCAAAGTACCATCTGGCTTACGTTTAATTAGTACGTCCAGGAATGGCAGCATGCCATCTTTCTCAATCTCCATGGTAAAACATATGTTAGGATGGATTGAGTTCAGGTGTAGCGAGAATTCTTCGAGCGCTGCAAAGCCGTGTGGCCAAATTATAAATGTGTCATCCACGTATCGAAAGAAGCATTTTGGTTTTAATGGAGCAGTGTCCAGAGCCCTTTTCTCAAAATCCTCCATATATAAATTAGCTACCACAGGAGAAATTGGCGAGCCCATAGCCACACCATCAGTTTGCTCATAGTATCGTCCACCATACATAAAAATGTAGAAGTGAGCACATGTTGGAATAGGTCTGCAATTCCTTGGTCAAAATGTCGTTGTATTAGTTCTAATGTCTCCTTGACAGGTACCTGTGTGAACAGAGATTGAGAAAGATGGTATGCTGCCATTCCTGGACATACTAATTAAACGTAAGCCAGATGGTACTTTGGTGCATAGAATTTACAGGAAACCCACACACACAGATCTGTATTTGGGGGCTACCAGTTTTCATCACCCAGCTCTGCGAAAAAATGTTTTGACAACACTGGTCAACCATGCACGAGCCTTTTTGGACAGTGATAGCTTACGTGAAGAACTAAGGCACCTACGGCAAGTTTTCAGACAGAATGGTTATTCCGAAGAACATATTAAACAGGCCTTTCTCCCCAAGGAACCAAAACTAACACCTGAACAAGAGTCTTCAAAAACCGTCGCTGTATTGCCTTATGACGGGAATACTTGTGGAAGAATCTTAGCACGATATGGCGTAAGGAGTATCTCCTGTCCACCTATCAAGAAACGTGATATGTTACGCACGGTGAAAGACGACCTTGGCCTTTGAGTTCCGGGAGTTTATTCGATCCCTTGTTAATGCAGCAAAGTAAACATCGGACAAACTATAAGAACTATCGAGGAACGCTGCATTGAGCACCAAAGATATCTGCGGTTACTACAACTGGACAAGTCCGCATTAGCAGAACATGCAATAGAAAATTTTCACAGCATCAACTTCGACAATACTGAAGTTTTGGCTAAGATATCGTATTTCTGGAACTCAGTGATCAGAGAAGCACTGGAGATTCGATTAAGTGACAACAGCATTAATATAGATGGGGGTCTGTTCCTGAGCGAGGCTTGGGAGCCAGTCGTAAAAGACCTAAAACAGCAACGTGTTAACACAACCTTCCGAGCAGACGCCGTCATGACACATTGACCAATGGGAGATAAGTCATTCATGATTGGTCAGTTCCAGAGCCCTCGTATAGTGCCGCCGGTTAAGCAATGATGAGTGTGGAGAGCACTTGGATGGGTGACCGCACATGCCAACTGTTAAGGCAACGTTATGCGTGGTTTTTACTTGGATGGGTGACCACTCAAGATACTGCCATGGATCTACTAAATGCCATTCAGTTGCTGAGCTACGGGATGCAGCCACGAGATGAAACCAAACCGGTTTGACCCCGTTTATGGCCGTGTACATCGCCGACCAATCAAAGAGCAGCGTGAAGCTTCCCTTGGCAACATGCTATTTATAGGAGCCAGGACTGGCTCGCGAGTCCAGTCAGTGTCTTGTCCTTATATGTAAGAGTTAACAGGCAACGATGGCAGTTGCCGATACGTTGTTAAAAGAAAAAGAACTAAATAAATCAATTAACCGGCAGAAAAACCTGAGAGTTATTTATTTCAATACCACCAGTATTTTATACCTCAGAAAATCCACATAGATTTCATTTATTAAAATGAAATATGATGCATATGAAGCTGTGGGATGCTTGGGAGTAGTTAGGGGGAGGTAAAATGGACAGCTATAAATATCAGGATAGTCTGCTCAGACTAATGTTTTTTTTTTTTTTTTTTTTTTTTTTTTTTTTTTTTTAAGTAGTATTTGTGGTACCAGCACTAAAGTACAATAGAGTCTCGCTAATCCGAACTAATTGGGACCGGGCCTTGTTCGGATTACCGATTTGTTCGGATTAGCCGGAGTTACAGTGACTAATTTCTACAATGAAGTATACCAAGCATATAAGTAGGTACAGCATGGTAACAATTGCGAACAACTGGGTGAACAATGGCTCACTCTCACTCCCTCCCTTTATTGTTGAGATGTTTGAAGTATTCGAGGTCAGTGCACTCTCAGACGGCTCACGAACTGCTGAGCTAATCTTAGCAATCGGTCGCTAACACATTTACAAAATTCGTGTACACTAGCGTGTTATCGCCATGAGTAAACGGAAACATACGACGTTAACGCTCAGAGAAAAACTGGATGCTTTGAAGCGATTGGACAGTGGTGAGAATGTATCTAAGCTGGCGACGGAACTAGGTGTTGGTAAGGCAACAATTTGTGATTGAAAGAAGAACCGAGTGAAGCTTGAACAGTGCTGCGCAACGTCTTCGGGAAAAACACTCGAGATTCGGCAGACTCTGAAACAGTCCCAGTACGATAAAGTGGATAAAGCTCTTTTCTTTTGGTTTACACAGGAAAGAGAAAGGGGAACTCCTCTGAGTGGACCAATGGTTCAGGAAAAGGCTGTTTACCTAAACAAATTAATGAATGGTGATGAGTCTTTTAATGCGAGTAGGGTTGGTTGGACAGATTTAAAAAAACGTCATGGGATTCGTCAGCTAACAATTACTGGAGAGAAGCTTTCTTCTGACCATGATGCAGCGAAGGAATACGTGCATGAATTTAATAAACTGATAAGAGAGGGAAATTATTCTCCCCAACAAATTTATAATGCTGACGAGACAGGCCTTAATTTTAGGGCATTGCCAACAAAAAGCCTGGCATCAAAAGCAGAAGTCCAAGCTCCTGGCTTTAAAATGAGCAATGATCATGTGACTTTACTAGTGTGCAGCAACGCTGCTGGTAATCACAAGCTCCCTTTAATGATGATCGGCAAATCTGTTAGCCCCAGAGCTTTCAAAAACTGCAACATGAAATCCCTACCTGTATACTATCGCAACCAGAAAAAAGCATGGATGGATGGTAAGCTGTTCAAAGAATGGTTTCACGACCAGTTTGTTCCCTCTGTCCGGCGGTTTTCCAAGGAAAATAATTTGCCTCCCCATGCTATCCTTTTGATTGATAACACACCATCTCACCCCAGCACTGAGGAATTATGTGTTGGAGAAATCGTGGCAAAGTTTTTGCCGCCGAATGCTACACCACTTCTACAGCCGATGGACCAGGGCGTACTACAAACATTAAAACTGATTTACAGAAAAAAATTCTTAAGAATGCTGATCCAAGATGATAACATTCCTTTAGTTGAAAAAATAAAAAAAAAAAACAAATCTGAAGGATGTTGTTTATTGGGCTGCTGAGGCATGGCAGAAAATTTCAGAAAACACGTTGAGAAAATCTTGGAGAAAACTATGGACATCTCTTGTATTTCAGGACATACCAGCTGAAAATGAAGAGGAGAGTTTCCTAAAAATGGTACAGACAATCCCTGGATGTGAAGAAGCCTGTGAAGCAGACATAGATGAATGGATGGCAGCGGATGATTCAATACTGGAGCACCTTACTGACGTTGATTTAGTGGCTGCTGTGACTCAAGACCAGGTAGAAGTGGAATGTTACGACGAAAGTGACAATGAGACGGAATGTGACAAAGGAGAGTTGGTGTCACACACTGACGCGGCAGAAGCCTTTGATCTCGCGCTACGCTATATGGAGCAACAGACCACTGCTACACCAGCTGATTTAATGTTTATCAGACAATGGCGCAACTTTGCGTCATATAACAGACTGTCTTCATTACGCCAAAAAACAATTACTGAGTTTCTGTGCTCTAAAAAGTAGGAATGAAATGTGTGTTTCTAAGCGTTGTAATTACTATCGTAAGTTTGACAGTTTTTCTTTCAGTGTTACGCACTTTTTAAATTTAATCTTTTCTAGCTAATTTTTCTGTATAAATTAAAATTGTGTACTTGTACAGTAGTTAACCACACAATTATATAGCGTATGAACTGTATTTTCAGGGTGTTTTAATTCTTTTACCATTTTTTACATTAAGACTATGTAATGGTTTGCCATGTTCGGATTAACCGGACGTTCGGATTACCGGGGTTCGGATTAGCGGGACTCTACTGTAGCAGATTTTCATGTATGTGCCAGAATTTCTTGCATCACTTGAAGACAGATCATTTGTAATTACTGTATCAAATGACACAGAAGAAAGACTAGTCAAATCCAGCCAAGAAACTATTTGCATAAACACATGACCAGCTATAGAATTGTGTAATCAAGACCACCTCACCAGTATGACATGGAACAAAAATGTGAAAGAATTTAGTAATTGTATTTATTTTTTACACTTGTTCCAAAGATCCCTGCTGAAAAAAATCATCTGTGGTTTGAAACCTGTCATGATATATATATATATACATATCAAACATTTGGTTATGAGAATAACCACTGCTTCCCATAGTAGAAGATTTGCTATGACGTGGACACACATACAAGATACAGACACATAGAGCAATGGAAGTTTCAGGCTCAAAACCCTTTTTCGAAAATAGAATGAGGTACCTGCCTTATGGAAGCTGCCAGACTGAAAATTTAAACTTGGTAAATGTCTACATGTTTTTCCATGTGCCCAAACTGCAGCAGTCTTCTACTTTGGTGGGCAGTGGTTGTTCTCCTATCCAAATGTTTAATGTATTTGTTTTTGTCTTTGTTTACTAACAATTTAAATCCAAATGTTTAATGAATCAACTATATATATTATTAGGAAACAAAAGTGCTATAAAGCAGATACATTAAATATTTGGACAGGAGAATAACTTTTGCTAAACAAAGTCTAAGATTTCTGTTGCATGGACACATAGAAAACTTCCTATCCAAATGTTTAATATAGATGAATAATAATTGTAATGAAAAAGTATTATATTAGAAACAAACAAATTAAATGACATTAATTTTTATAAGTAAATTATGTAAAAGGAATATAGATATAATTAAATCCTTTGTACAAATATTTGTAATGATTAGAAAAAGATGCCAGTAAGACAATTCATCAATTTTGCTATAAATGCTTCTTTATTATCTACAAACTGTTGTTATACTTTTATGGTTACCCATGTCTCCTCTACATGCTTAATGATGGTGATGTGTGTGTTCAGTGCACGTTATTTTTGTTTCTTGTATCAAAATAGTGTATCTGTGCATTTGATGTAAAAAAGTAATATGTATACCATGAAGTTATTGTATGAAAATTGAACTATCTAAAGAGTTATCTGCAGTAATTTCTTGGTTTTACCCTGCACAGTATCCTAATAGCACTTTTCTTAGCTATGATAACTTTATTACTTTTTGAAGGGTTTCCCCAAAAAATTAAGACATATGCACTGACTAAAAGAAAATATAAGGAATAAACCAGATATGCTGATAGAGAAAGTTTTCTTACTACAAAAGTGACAAAACTTAACTTCTTCAGAAGCAATGAAAAGTATATTCATGTGGTCATTATCACTTGGTGACAGGGTTTTTATTGGCCGCACAAGACAGACCCTATTGTAGCTGTCTTGCCTAACCTCATAATATAACCAGGTATTTGGGACCTATAGCCAAACATTGAATTGGGACCATGGAACATACTGGCATAATTCACATTACACATTAAACTCTGCCAGAGGTGAATGTTGGATTAAGGGCCTATGAAAATCCCCACTGAGACAGAGATTGATCCAAACTGGGGACCTTCCGATTGCCAGTCAGACACCTTGACTACTGACCCATCTTACCAGCAATATGCTCCTCCCAATTGAGGTTCTCATTTATTTGAATGCCAAGGGATTTAATACTCTGTTTCCAAGATTATATTCTTTTTATGTTTCATATGTAAATCTGGCTGCTAATAATTTTTTTGTTTTAAACCTAATATACTATGTTTTAAATTAATTTAATTTTAATAAGTTATCCATAAGCCATTTTGCTACTTCAATCAGTAATTCGTTTAGTTCCAAATTACTACTTGGTCCCCCCCCCCCCCCTCCACCCAACAATCAGGTATTCAAGAGGCTTGTGGAGTGCCATGTTGTATTTTCTTCCTGCCTGAGGGCTTTTTTTTATATATAGATGAACCATTAAACTTCCATTATGTTTCTACCACAGTATTCCATTTTTTGGAAATGAATTTATAATGAATATATTCTAACACTCTTACAAAATCACAAAAAAATTGTATGGGGCATATTTTATTACTCAGAACCCCAAATATGATATTTAAAAATGAATATATTGCCATTTATGTGGAATGTCCTCACAGAAAGGCAAACTGTGAAGTAATAGTAATATTATATTAGTCTACAATTCAAAATATTAAAAAAAAAGAGAATCCTGGAAGTAAAGAAATGGTAGTTTTCGAAAAATAATTGTCTTACAACTGCATATTTAGTCTATTTGGAAATACCCATTGCATTAATGATTTATTACAGATGAGAGCAATTACATGACTCATAAAACCTGAATATCTTTTCAGTAATTAACTTGAAATGTTGTCATAAGAATATTTACGTTTTAATTTTTTCAGGAATATACGTAGTTCTGAGACTGTTACTGGTAACAATTGCAACCCCACAACTCTATTAGGAGCATAATTCAGTGTTTCTCCAACTGATATCTTTCATTTGTATCTACATCAGAGTGACGCTGATGATTTTCTAACAATTCAAACCTAAGAAAGAAGAGACATTAGTAATATCACCAATAAGAAGCATTCAAATGAAAATTTGTTTCTATATACTGTAGTATAATTTTAGTTTAATAAAGCTGTCAATGATTTGTGTGAAGCACATATAAAAACTTTGAGTTGAGAGATAAGAAAAACTGTTCTGGAAGCCAGTTAGTTCACAAATTGCAGTAAATTCAGCTTGTCTGTTAGCCAATCTAGATTTGTTTTGCTTTTGCTTTATGATGACTGCAAAAACAACAATTCATAAAATCATGAACTCATGTCTGTGATAAAATTTCCAAACAACAGAGGCCATAAATGATGCTGTTATTCACAAACATTTATGTGAAACAAACTGGTTTACTGCAATATGTGAAAGAAAATTGAAAGAATGGTGTTGCAAGTTCATAGGAGACCGTATTGATTTTTACTTTGAACAAATGAATGATAGGCTTGTATCCAGAATGTTGAATTCGTTGAGCATGTCAAAGCAGAACTTTCCATACAATTCCCAGAATAATCAAAAAACATTGTTCATAACTATGATTGGAAGCTTAGGTTATCTTAACAGTGTGTGCGTAGAGTTCATACATTTAAATTACTCACAAAGACAAGAGAATGATGTGAATGCTTTCTTTGACAACTACCAAACCAAAAGAGATGCATATCTAAAATTTTCTTTGGTGTAGTTTGCTTAAATAGTGAGTGAACAATCAGACAGCCGATTTTCCATTCATATAATTTTGGAGACAATGGTAAATCACATAATGGATATCAGGTATTATCTGCCCCAAAGGCTCTGGTAAAACAGCTGTAGCGAATTTCAGATCCTCATAGGTAAGTACTAAGTAATGTCAATCTTTTGTGATGTGTGCTCTTCTCTTGGTCAGTAGGGTTACCATTTAGAGCAAAGTATTGTATGTTGTCTAATTTTGTTAAACAGCAGGCTTGACTGACAGTTGTTGAATAAAACATAACCCTTTGACTGCTGATATTAGATCATCTACCTGGTGCGCTGAGGCCTGCGGCCCGTAGTGTAATCCTACTACTTTTGCTAAGTGATTATTCCTGTAGATACCGGCAGGGACGGAGCAGCCTGCACTGCCCCACACGCCCCTTGTCGAATATTCCTGGCGAAGCACTATAGTCTCTCATGGCTGATACAGAATAAATGTTCTCACTATATAGTTTCTGTGCAGATTAATTACTGCAGAATCAAAATGAATCATTAACACTATTTTTCGTCACTAATAATTATATCTTGCATGTGGTTAATAGTCGATAATAGAGTGTTTTTGTCGAAATTCAAAGAGCATAGATTCGAAGAAGATGAAACAAATATTTTACTTCCACGGTTATATACTGCATTCAGACCACGACTGTAAAATTAGAGATATTTGAACTCATACAGAGAGTTAAAGGTATCCATTTTTTACTTGCACTATTCACGAATGTAAAAAGACACCTGAAAAATGATAATTGTACAAGCAGCATGCACCACACACCGAAATTTGGCTAGCGGAATATCTATGTAGATGTATCTATATCGATGTTGACTGAATATTTGCTGTGTTTTGTAATTACCTGATTATACATAATTTTGTTTCTTTGATGAAATTTGTTCCACATAAGTACTCAACAGATTTTCCAACACTTGAAAGCTGTGAAGTGTCTGTCTTTTGTTAGCACATTAAAATAACTATGGAACAAAATATTTCCTTGTATCCAGTATCTTTCCACTTTGATATTTAAGAATGCATTGATTCTGGAGTATTCTCCTTGGTGAATAAATAAAACCAATTTGTTTCATCAGCTATATATTTCATCAGTTCTTCTGTAAATAATAACATCGAAACTGATAGAATACTTGGCTCATTCCCTATTTGACACACATCCTGATAGCTTATCATCAAATTCATGACTAACTTGCTGAAAATCAATTTATTTCCAGTCAAATTTATTGCCAAGACGTAATTTCTTCATAGGCGTTTCACTGTCAGTTTCTGATTCTTCAGATTTAGAACAACTAATATCTCTTGTTGAAACATGAGACTGCATTGTCACCCCTGCTGACATGGAAGGTTCCATCAAAATCAAGTGGTTCATCCTCACGATCGCTCCTCGTATGAATCACCATGATTTCTTCCTTGGTGCACACACAACATCTTGCCATTTTCTTTATAAAATACAGGACACAAAGAACACAGATGTAAATTCCAATGAACAGTAAACTGTAGAGCAAAGCCTAGGCTCTTAACAGACAAACAGCCAGCAACCAGAACTGCAAAAGGCTATTGAGAAATGGGGCGGGAAGTCCGCTGTACGACTCAGGTAGCGGCGCATATATGTTCATCATCAGCACCCAGGTAGTGGTGCATCTATATGTGTCATCAGCACTCCGAGGCTGGAAGACGGGAGTGACTTAGCTCATCAATAGCGCTCAGGGAAAAACTGACAGCTGCGACTAAACTCATCTTTAGCACCCAGGAAGCAGCAGGCAGGATGACAAGTAAGCTCGTCAACAGCAGTCAAAGGGTTAAATTCGCCAATTGTTATTTATCTCAAAACTATTGAAACAACCGAGCTTGCAGTGGGGTGAGTGCAAAACTTCAGTCTTAGCTATGACTGTGGATAACCATGGATATTTTCAGTTTGAGCTTTGCAAATATAACATGGTCGTGACTTAGCTTGATAAACCCCAAATATGTTGGAAATAAAATTTACAAATCTATTGCTGATAGATATGCATTATATTCTTGAAAATTTTCAGAAACTGAAATGACATCAGACAAATTTTCTGAAGATAAAATTGCAGATTTGACTAACACATTTGAGCCAGACCAAGCTCACCATTCCTAGCTGACTTTCTAGCTACATGAGGAGTTTTTCTATCTTCACACGCCCTCTACACATATCTACACAAAATTATCATCTGCCTAGCCACGTGCCTAACTTGCACCACTGAGCTACATAGTAGAGCGCTTATTGTATGTGGAAGACTGGGGTGAGGGTAAATTCTGGGCGGATATTTATACTAACAGACCATGGGAACGGCAATGCTTCCACGTTCACATGAGATAACTGATCAGATTCGCATAAACTTGCATCAGATATCTTGACCCTGACAGTTAAAAATATTCCTATCTTTCTGAAATTTTGATAATAGTAAGATTTTATAAAAACGTCAACTTTAATTCTTATGAAAAATTCTGTAACTTTAATAGTTCCTCCATAAAAAAATCATTTTGATGCGATCAACAAGACATGTTAATAACTTCTGTAATTTTGCAGCTACTAAACAGAAACAACTTGTACTTTACTCTTAATTATGTGCTCTTTTATTTGATATCAAATGACGTTTATTTACGGCTAATTAGAACTTGCAAACTGAAAAATAGAAACTGACTTATTACTATTTCCTGAGTTTTTATAGATATCGACTTGAAAGTAGCTTTAAACAAATTTATGTATTGAAAAATGGTTACTGTATAAATCTTAAGTCTCTAGCTGTTTTCTACAATTTACTGGGAATGATTGTAAATACAAATTTAAGTGAAACTTATTAGGAATCATTTGTATTTAATTAAACTTTACTTTGAACACAATTTCTTTCCTTGAATTTCTAAATATGACCGAAATTTTTCACTTTTTCCTTGAACGTGTGTCTGCTTTTACCATATAATACTTAAAAGCGATTTTTAGACTGCATGAAACTTTCCAAACTTTTAGTATATTGAGTCAACAGAAATTATGTTACTTTCTTTCTACAAGCTGACTTCCTATACATTTCCTAACATCTGAATTCTTCAATTGCAAAGTGGAAAATAATATGACAAATTTCTATACCGGCATTTTTACTGAGTATGGTGGTGTAACGGTTAGCGTTCAGGCCTCGCATTTGGGAGGACAGCGGTTCGAATCCCCATCTGGGCATCCAGATTTAGATTTTCCATGGTTTCCCAAATCACTCCAGGAAAATGCTGGGATGCTTCCTTCAAAAGGCCATGGCCGAATTCCTTCCCATTCCTTGCCCCACATCCTTTCCCGTCTCTAAAGACCACGCTGTTAAGAGACGTTAAGCAGTTATTAAAAAAAAAAAAATATACCGGCATTTTGCCTTTAATATATTCCAACTCTAAGTAGGATTCTCTAACAACAAATGTTATTATCTTCTGGCTATTTATTCTCCTGAATATCTTTCAAAGTGAAGAAAAATACTGATTTAGCAAAATTTCATGAAAGCAAATGTTGCATATCCAGATCTTAGGTTAAGTTTTTCTACAGCAATTCATTTAAATGAATTTTTTGCTTGAATCTACCATTTAAACTTGAATTATTGCCTATATAAGATAAACTGTTTTGAATTATTACCTGAATTAACTACAAAAATTACATTAAACCTGTGGTATCATGTACTTCAACTAAGCTTGCTATTCTGGAAACCAATTTAATTATACAAAATTGTACACTGTACTTTCAGCTATTTGGCTTTTGGTTTCCTTTTATTGAAAAAAAATAAAAATTGAAATGGAAAATAAGTTTATTAATTCCACCTTGTCCATAGTTGCGATTGAAGTAAAGCAATGATAAATACTGTAATGTGAATAGACATGTATATATTCACAGTTAGTTCAAAAACTCAAAGTTGTACACACAGCAGACTATCCCAGTCAGGCTCAGATGAAATCGCATGGTCATTTTTATTGTTACTTAAATTTTAGCAGTAAATAGCGTAGAACAGTAGTGTATGAAAATAATCTGTAAGGAATGTGTTATTGTGAACAGCAATTCCTTATTACACATTCGCATGCCAATGTGCAATACAACATACAACAACATAGACCAGCGAAATTAGAGATGATGCAAAGAATAATTTAACGTCTGTGCATTTCACTGATAATCTCTACAATCCCTCCCTCGGAAGATCATTGACTTGTGGATGATTATTCCACACTTTGGATATTATGCCACCTGGACCTCCTCCACCAGCTGACTGCAATGCAACTTATGTAGTTTGTGACACTGTGCCTTCGTGAAGATATCCGCAACATTTTGTTAACTTGGGACATATCGTAGTTCCACTGTCCCATGCATCACCTTTTCTCTTACAAAGTGATGCCTTATTGCAACGTGCTTTGTTCTGGATTTGTCAATATAGTTTCTAGCATGAGCAATAGCCACTTGATTATCACACCATATTGTAGTTGCACAGTCACGAATTTCTTGGAACTCCAATTACTTTAATAGTTCTTTTACCCAAAATATTTCTCTTGCACAAGCTGCCAAGGCTACGTATTCTGCCTCCATTGTGCTAAGTGCAATCACAGTTTGTTTTGAACTTTTCAATATGATTGGAGCACCTGCAAGTATAAGCACATATCCACTTATATTCTTGCGAGTTTTTGTACAACTAGACCAATCTGCATCAGCATACGCTACAAGACTTTCATTAGTTGGACAATATGTAATCCCATTGTCTTGTGTCTCTTTTAAATAACTCAGTACTCTTTTAGCTGCATTCCAATGACTCTTGTTGAATTGCGAACAATACTGAGCCAACTTGCCTACTGAAAAGGCAATATCAGGTCTAGTTCTCTGCGATAAATATAACAGACCACCAATGAGTTCTCTGTAAGGAAGGCTCCTGAGGTCATCTTCATTACTCTTGTCGAGGAACTCTGGCGTCTGCTCCATTGAGGTTTTAATTCCTTAGGCGTCTTGCAGTCCAAATGCATTCAACAGTTTGTTGACATATCCTTCTTGTGAGGTGTAACGCTACCATCCTCTTTCTTCTTGAATTTTACTCCCAGTATATGCAAAATTGTTATCATTAATATGAAAGCATCTCTCCAGAAGTTCTTTGACACTGCTTCTCATTGATTTGTTTTCTGTCAATACAAGTATATCATCCACATAAACAGCTAATATGGCCTTTCCTTCTCCTTTCTTCAACTGATATACACAGGGATCAACTTTATTACGAGCAAATCCAAGATTTTCTAGTGTTTTGTTGAGATGTTCATTCCAGCACCTTCCACTTTGTTTCAAACCATATATTGATTTGAATAAAATTTTCTCAGGTAACTAGCCGAGTTAGTCCATCGTTTGACCACGACGTTTCGGCGGTCACAATCTCTGCCGCCATTGTCAAGTGACTTGACAATGGCGGCAGAGATTGTGACCGCCGAAACGTCGTGGTCAAACGATGGACTAACTCGGCTAGTTACCCGAGAAAATTTTATTCATTTACAACGCCGAGAAAATCTCCAGTCTTACATATATTGATTTGTTCAATTTACAAACCAGATTTTCTTTGCCTCTTTGTATAATCCCTTCAGGTTGTTCCATATACAAAGTCTCCTTTAAATCACTGTGAAGATAAGCAGATTTGACATCATACTGGTCCATGAACCAATTTTTCTCAACGCCAATAGCTACAAGTAACCTTAGATTATCGAAGCCTGATACAGGCGCATATACTTCTTCCTAATGCACTCCCTTCTTTTGAGAGAAACACTTTGCAACCAAGCGTGCTTTGAAAAGTTCTATTTCACCAACTGTCTTCCGTTGAAAACCCCATTTGCATTTAATAACATTTGCATTTGGAGGTTTTACAACCAATGACCAAGTGTTGTGCTTCTTCAATGATTCTATCTCTTCATTCATTGCTCCAAACCATTGTGCTGCTTCAGCAGAATTGATAGCCTCGTTGAATGAAGATGGTTACACTAGTTATTATTAGTATGAACCATATGAGATTGTGGTTCTATGTCATCATCTTTCTTTGATTTTATAGAACACCTTTCTCAATTAATCATACTGTGTTGCTTTTTCAGGTTTGCATTATGTTTTGTAGAATTTCCCTTTGGTCGTCCTCTCTTCTTTATTTGAACAGTTGGTTGTCTTTCACTCTGTTCACCTTTGTCTGAAGTTTCTTCTTCTTCACTTTCTGTGTCTGGAAATCCTTTGAAATCTTCTTCTTCACTTGACAGATTTTCTTCAGAATAGATCATCACATTTTCTACAGGATTACTGCCTGAAATTCCATCACTGCAGTCAAAAGTGATAGTTTCTTCTCTATCCAATTGTTTAAAGCTAGAATCTTCGGGTTCACTAATGCATTCTGCTTTATCACTTGTACTCTCTTTGAATACACAGTCATGTGACTCCACAACTTGTTGAGTATCTGGCATCCAAATCCTATAGCCACATCCGTATATTGCGTATCCAACCAAAATTCCTTTCTTGGCCCTTGCTGATAGTTTTGAGTGGCATTCTGGTTTGGGAATATGCACAAACACTTCACATCCTATTGCCCGAAGGTGAGCGACACTTGGCTTTCTTCCAACCCAAAATTCATATAGATTTTTAACTTCGTTATGACTGTTTGTGATTCTGTTCCTGATATATGCTGCAGAATATATCAGTTCTGCCCAAACTGCCTTAGGCAACCTACTACCGGTACTGCTAATTTCACTTCTCACTAAATCCATCAGAGTTCTGTTGAATCTCTCTGTGATTCCATTTTGCTGTGGTGTTTAAATCATTGTTTTTTCATGTACAATGCCATTACTCTCACAGAAGATATCCGAATTCTTTGAACAAAATTCAAGTCCATTATCTGTTACAACTCGCTTTAAAGATTTGCCAGTTTGTTTTTCAACCTGGATCTTCCACGCTTTAAACTCAGCCAGTACTCTTCCCTTTGTTTTAGGGAGTCTGACGAAAGCATATCTGCTAGCATCATCTACCATGCTAAGAACATATCTGTTGCCACCATTGCTTTTCACATCTATTGGTCCCATGAGATCTGCATGAACAAGATTCAAAATTATTCCATCACTTGTCAATTTGTTTGATAGATGTGTCGCAAACGGCAATCATGTAGCTTTTACTGCTAAACAGTAATTACATGGTGTAGGAGTTGTCAACTCACAGTTTAAACCATTTACAGACTGTGTTTTGACCATTTTTATAATCTGATTCTTGCTAGCGTGCATTAGTCTTTGATGCCACAAATTTAATGGTTTTAACTTTCTATTTTCATAGTGTAATGAGCTTACTACACTCTTCTTTTAAGTAGGTTCTGTTCTCACAAGCGACCCATATTCTCCACTTTCAATAGCAAATAGCTACTGTCATAAATACAACATCCATTTTTATTAAAAACAACTTTCTTATTATTTTCAGTTAACAATTTAACTGATAAAATTCCACGGCTAATGTCGGGCACTAATAGAGTGTTTTTAATTTGTATGTCACTATTTGCGGAATTATTACCTATAATTTTTGCATTTACAGTACCTTTTCCAACTGTAGGTGTTGTTGTGCCATTTGCTGTCACAAAATTTTCAGTAGTCACATTTTTACTAATCCAAGAAAAATACTTTTTCTCTGGAGACATGTGATGAGTAGCAGCTGAGTCTATGACCCAAACATCGTTATTTAATATAGTTGATCCACATGAAACACTCATTGTCAATGCACTGGATGAACGTTTGCTGCTTGAATTATTGGGACATTAATTTGCAAAATGACTGTCTACTTTACAGATAAAACACTTACCTTTGCCATTTTTGCCTTTTCGTATTCCTTTCTTAAAGTGTTTTCTATCTTCGCTGCTAGGTTTGACATCTTTGTAATTTGATTTGACATCCATAATTTTTGTGTTTACTTTCTTCACGTATAATGCAAACTGTTTCGTGCTTTCATTTTCTTATCGTCTTGAAACTTCGGCAAGAAGACGCCTTTTCACTGTAACACATGTAAACTCGCTTTCTGATAGGTTACACACAGATGTTACAACAGAATCCCAAACTTTGGAAAGTCCACACAAAATAGTCATAGCTAAACCTGCATCTTCCATGGCGTTGCCAACACTATCAAGATCTACAACAGTTCTGTTTATCTGTCCTAAATATAATTCCATTGAATTATAATCACTGAATTTCAATGAATTCACTTTCTGCTTCAGTTGCACAATACAAAATTTGCTATCACGTGGTGCATACAACCATTCCAGCTCATTCAATGCTTCCTTAGCATTCATTAAGAGCTGAATATGAATCTGCTGTTCGTCGCTTACAGCAAGTGCGATCTTTGCATAATCTTTATTTTGTCTCGATGAGTAATTACGTTTTACAGTTGTATCTGTGTCCACAGTCGGTTCTTCTTCACCTCAATTGACAACTGTCCATAAACCCCTTTCCATCATTACCATTTTCATTTGGTAACTCCATGATGCGTAATTTATACCACTCAATTTTGTTATAGTCATAGAACGGTGATTAGACATTTTGAACTGATCTAAGCAACTTTTGTCTGTTGTAACCTTCATGCTAAAAATCCTTAGCCAACTTTATCGTATAGACACTACAACTTAATGATTGCAAAATCAATATTGCAGTTTTTAATACTTCTGTACTGTAACTGGGCCCATAACCAATGTTATTATTACTTAAATTTTAGCAGTAAATAGTGTAGAACAGTAGAGTATGAAAATAAACTGGAAAGGACGAATTATTGCGAACAGCAATTCTTTATTAAACATTCGCACACCAATACACAATACAACGTATAACAACACAGACCAGCGAGATTACAGACGATGCAAAAAATAAATTAACGTCTGTGCATTTCACTGATAATCTATACAGTCATGAATGATCACCCCCCCCCCCCCCCCCCCCAATTCGGACACAGTCCTAATATACTGGTGCCAATACATTTCAGGCAATATGGTGCAGTCGTATATGGCTTTTCTTTTAAACCACACTGTTTTTTTAAATTTCTCACACTCGTTGATAACATTTTTCAAACAGATATATCAACATATAAATGAATGCAATTTTTCTCGGCGTTGTTTATTTATAAAAGTTTCTTGGGTAACAAACTGAGTAATATTGTTATTAATGCACAATATTTTGGTGACATAAATCTCCGTTGCCATCTTCAGGTGCAGTTGTAAGCCTTGAAGTCTGCCTTGAGCGTGTTGTTTGAAAACGGCATGGCAACGACAGACGTTGTTATGTTGCCTAGCAGCATCTCAGACGTCATTAGACGCCCGCGGAATACAAAAAGCAGAGCTTTGGTGATGAGCAGCCTCAATAACAGGAATCCATGCATCACTTACCTGGTACCCACAATCCCTGTTAACCAAATCAGATGCGAGACGAATTTCAAATGCTTCTTTAATGACGCTTTCCTAGAAGCCTCTCGCATGTTTTTGCATCCTGTGTGAATGTGGAAAGAAATACATTGGCTGGATGATACGGTGTGTAAAACAATGTTGTTTGGAACACGCCCAACATATTCACCTGGGGCAAAAAGACAAATCTGTAGTGGTGGAACATAGTTTAGCAGGAGGACATGGATTTTATTTCGAAGCGACTAAGTTGCTGACACATGCGAGAGGCTTCTGGGACAGCGTCATTAAAGAAGCGTTTGAAATTCGTCACGCGTCTGAATTGGTTTACAGGGATTGTGGGTTCCAGATAAGTGATTCATGGATTACTATTATTATGGCTGCTCGTCACCAACGCTCTGTTTTTTTATGTTCCGTGGGCATCTAATGACGTCTCAGATGCTGCTAGGCAACATAACAATGACTGTCGTTGCCATGCCAGTTTTCAAACAACATGCAGAAGGCAGACTTCAAGGCTTACAACTGCACCTGAAGATGGCAACGGAGATTTATGTCGCCGAAATATTGTGCATCAATAATAATATTATTCAGTTTGTTTCCTGAAAAAGGTTTATATTAAAAAATAAAAAAAGTATTTCATCAGTTTTCTAGCCTAAAGGGACCCACAGACAACCATCTTGGTTGCCAACCTTATTGTCAACTTAGTTGTCAGCATTTGCCACAAACGAAACAAAATGTTGGCAGCCAAATTGTAAACATCATGTCATCATTTGTTTTTTTTTTTTGTTGCGTGTTTTATATTATTGTTCTGAATGACTGTTTTTAAGTATTTGGCTATGGTACAGCTTGAATATTGAAAAAATGAGTGAGGGAGCATTGCAGTTTTTAGTTTCATGAGATTTGCATGATGATAATGTGTGTCCTGCTGGTCAGAAAGGCAGGATATTTAAAAACCAAATCTTTATTTATAACTCTAATTTAATTAAGGAACAACAGGTCACTGCAACTGATGATTATCAAAACTTTTTAAGATCGGAAAGTAAAATTTTCAGAGGATTTGATATAGTGCAATCATTTATTGAAAAGGAAGCAAACATAAGGATTGTATTACTGTGAATGAGAGTCTGTTCACCTTTTTTGGCTTTTGACAAAAGTGAGGTCATTAGAGGTAAGAAAGAACTTGAGGGAAGGAACAGGAAGGAATTCAGCCATGGTCTTTTTAAGGAACAATACGGGCATTCACCTAGAGTGATTTGAAAAAAACAATGTAAAACCCCAATCTGGATGGCCAGATGGAGATTCAAACTACTGTTTTCTTTGTATGTGATGGCATCCAGTACACTCAGTCAGCTGTTCATAACCCTGATACTTTTAGCTAGTGGGCAGAACGTCGAGGTTTTAAAAAATTTCAACTCTATAAATAAATTATCATTAAGACTTAAAGTGTAATGTAGGGATTTCAGTAATTCAAAGTACCATTACCTTAGCACATACTTCCCTGTGGCTCCAGCTCTTGCACTGGCTCTTTAGCTCGGTTTCACATTTTTCAATTCCCTCCAGTAACAAGTTCTAGAATTTGTGACTGTATTGTTATAACTGACTATACACATATTTAGCTCAATTTGTTGGTAGAGAAATAATTTTTCTTTTTGTTGAAATCCTTAAAAATTTCTGATTTCACCAGGGCCGCATTTAAGCATAGGCTACATAGGCTGTAGCCTAGGGGCCCGCACCACAAAGGGGGCCCGCGCCACAAAGGGGGGCCCGCACCACCCACAACCCTCACCTGGGCAGGTAGTAGAGCTAAAAAAAAAAGGTCGCCCATAAATTTTTTAGGGCGAAATTTCGAATATTTCGAAATTTAAGAATCCAGCCACTGCCGACAGGGGGCCCGCACCACATGTATAGCCTAGGGGCCCACAGAGCCTAAATGTGGCCCTGGATTTCACTTTCCACAGCTTCAGCAGTTCTCTTAAACTCTCAGAAAATGCACCCATATTTGAATTTTTGGTATACTTGCCTTATTCAATTGACCTCAAAAAATTATAATACAAATATCAACTGATCAATTGGCAACATATGTACAGTCACCAGAAACAATAATATTGACAAATCAGTTCCAATTTTACAATTGATGTTGGGAACATTATTGCAAACATCCCCCACAGATGCTAAAACAAGCTTGCCAACATTAGGCCCCACACATAAAATATCAGAAGTTTTTCATCTAACTCCAACCAAAACCTCCAAATGAATCTCCACCAACCTGTCCTACAGGGTGGGAAGAGTTCAAGAAGATAATAAGAAAGGGTGAAGAAAAATTTATTTCAAAACAGAAAATAAACATAAGTAGAAAACCTGTGTACTATAATAGGAAGGTAAGGAGGGAACATAACAGAGCTAAGAGACAGCATGGTAGTAGGGAATACTTGAAACAACTAAACAAGGAATTAATAATATCTGAGGAGGTGGCTAAAGATGGGTTTATGAAGAGTTTTGTCAGTGCAGGAGGACTATTGACTGATGCATCTAGAAATTTCTATGGCTATGTTAGAAAACTGAGTGGGTGGGATGATATTGAGATGCTTATAGATAAGGATGGAGAAGAAGTTACTGAGGATTTGACAAAGGCAGAGATTTTAAGTAACTGGTTTAGTGAGATCATTATGGAAAATTAATCAGAAACGGGAGGATATAACTTGGAAAACAAGCTTAACAACACAATTACAAATAAACAGATCAAAATATTTGAAATTCATCCTGAGGATATCATGAAGGAAACAAGAAAGCTGAAAAACATAAAGGGACTGCTGTAGATAATATTACTACAGATGATATTTTAAAGATGACTGGATATGACATTGTACCTTGTCTTGAAATATTATTTAAAATGAGTCTGGATACTTGCTGCTTACCACAGGACTGGAGAAGTGCAATAGTAGAGCCGGTACCTAAAGGAGGGATCAGAAATAATCAAAAATTACAGGCTGATCAGTTTGACATCAGTGGTAGGTAAATTAATGAAGAGACTGAAATGCAATCACATCAGAAATATATGTGAGGAATGTAAGTGATTTAGGCAACATGGGTTTAGGCAAGGATATTCATGCAAATCTCAGTTCGTGGGATATTTGAAAGGTATTTCAGATGAAATGGACAAGGAAGGCCCAATTGATAATGTAGCACTGGATTTGTCAAGGGCTTTTGACAGAGTGAGCCATAAAATGGTAATAAATAAGGTAAAAACTATTGGAGTGGATGAGGAAGTGATTTACTGGGTAGAAGAATTTTTAAAAGGTATAAAACAGAAAGTTACAGTAGAAAATTTAGTATCAAAAGAAGTGGAAGCAAAAATGGGAGTGCCACAGGGTGGCTTATCAGTACAATTGATATTCATTATTCTAATGATTGTTTGCAGATAATATAATGCTATACAAAAGAATCAAAATGGTAGAGGACTGTAAACAGCTGCAGGGTGATCTGGACAGGATATCTAATTGGGTTGGTAAACATGGGATGAAGATAAATGCAAAGAAGAGTCAGCTTATTAGATACATAAATAAAGAACTAAAGGTTTATTATGATTATAAGGTAGGGAAAGAAATGGTTATTGAAGACTTGAAATGTAAATATCTTTGCATTAAATTTGATAGCAAGCTTAAGTGGGCACATTTGTCAGGTAGTAGTAAAATGTTTTGAAATTCTGCACTTGTTGGAGAGAGTGATGGGGGGATGCACAAGAGAATTATAGGAATTGGATTACAAAACTTTGTTTAGACCATTGTTTCAATATAGTATGGGACCCACATTTTGTATATCAGATACAAAAGGGTGCAAGAAAGGGCTGCTAGATAGGTTTCTGGAAATTACTGCAGAATGCAATCAGTAACAGATATGATAAAAGAGCTGGAATGGGTTTCATTGGAAGACAGTAGGAGGATGAAGAGGGTCATGGGGTCGTTTATTGGTGATGAGGCATGGAAAGATATTGGTGTAAGAATTGATAGTAATGCATGGAAGGGAAAAGATGACAATGACCACAATCTGGCATTTGATTTCAGGCACAAGGGTGTAGGAAGATTCTCTTTTCTGGGTAAGGGTGTCCGGGATTGGAATAAGTTACCAAGAGAAATGATGAATAATTTACTAAAAACATTTAAAGAATTTAAAGCTAAAATTTGCAAAAGGCAAATGTAGATAAGTAGAAGAAAGGGGGAAGATAGATGTATTGGGAAATTGCCACCAGAGCAAGTGCTCCATCCCAACTTAATTAAATAAAAATAGACTAATCATAAACTCCAAACTGATCTTGTTACATCATATAAAACATATCATAACAAAATTAGTGAAAGCCGTTAATGTAATAATAGTTACCTTGCCCCAAGTCTCAAGGGGAGTTCCTGAGAGAAGAACAAAAGCAGTTTTAATCCCTAAGGTTAGTAAAAGTCAATCCGCTTTCCCATGTGTCTTCAAAATAACTACAGCAGTAATTTAACCACAATGCCACTCACAATAGTTTTTTTTTTTTTTTTTTTTTTTTACTAGATGATGGTTTCAATACCTGAAAATATCCACATAGTAGAAGCACTATAACTGCTACTGGTAATAAGTTGGCAATTTGTTTGCATGAAATTAAAGGGCAAAACAATTACAATTGGCATACAGTACTTTGATTTTGGACGTAATCCAAACAATCTATATATCATAAGATGACTTACACTTGGAAAAAACTTTCTTGCTTTTAAATTAGCTTTGACATCACAATTATGTGACAAAAAATTGTGTTAAACTAATCATTGGGGAAAAATTAAAAACAGAGTGGAGTCCTGACATCTTGACTTGGATAGAGATACATGTCACATCTACTCAGATAAGACAGAAGCAGATGTGGGGTTCCTATATCTAAACACAGATTGGTTTTGCTGGCATATTCAAGTTGCCAATGGAAGCAACAGTGTATACTGTAGAATTGGAAGCCAGTTTAAAAGCATTACAATATGCACTCGATACATGTCAGAATGAGATTGTTATCCTGTTAGATTCAAGAGGCATGCTTGAATAATGGGGAAAATATTCTAGTCAGGGACACGAAAATACGAGACTCTAAAAGCATCAAACTCTCATTCCCCCCACGGCCACCTTTGACTGGAAAAATAACGTAAATCTTAAAATCCTGGATTTGTTAAAGTAACTTCATCACCTCCATAAACAGGTGCAACTGATCTGATGTAGCTTTATAGGAAATTTATTAGCGAATACACTAGCCCAACTGGCAATAAAATGAGGAGTACATCATTCTATAATGCCTGCAGCAGATTTAATACCTACAATTGGGGGTACAAGAAGCAACTAATGGGGAAAGAGACAGCAAAACATAATTTTACAAAGCAAATAGTAGCATGAAAGTTTCTCAAGAAAAGCAAAAACTATTAAAAAATGACTGAAATTCAGTGATGGCAGTTTTCTAAAACAGTTTTATCGAAGGCATTTAGTTCCATCCCTGTTTGGTGGAAGTGATGGAATTAATGTACGAGAGATAAACCACTTAATATTCTTTTGCAAAAGGCTTTGGCAACAGTCTTCCAGGATGGTGGAGGAACTATAGCAATAGAAAATTAGCTTACTCACAAATGTTACGAACATATTAGCAACGGAAGATCAGCGCAAATACACACTAATTTTGAGCTAGACGGTCACATAACAAGGACAATTGTTAAGATGTTAAAATACTAAGATGACTAATGCAATGAGAAATGTTTAAAATCATGCCTATTCTTATAACATTAACTTTTAAATTTTCACTTCAACAAAATATGAACTGTTTTTATTTAATATTTCTTTCTTTTTAATTTAATGTAATTTTTAAAGTGCAACAAAAGAAATTTATCTAAACTTTTTTGCATAATGATAATGAAGGTTTATGCTATCATTGTTATATTAAAATTTTAATATATATTTGCAGTTAAAAAAGAACTACAGTATAATTATGACAATCTTGTTCGCCCGTATTGTCTCTGTATGGAATGCTGACAATAAATAAACAAAAAATGATTCTTTTTATCAATGTTATGCAAGAAAATGCTTATAAATTAAATGGCAGCCTTAACAGAACCTAATCCTGAGTAACAAGAGTGTGATTTCTTGTTTAAAGCATGATATAATTTTCCAATAAACTTCTTCCAAACCCTTAGAAACTATAGCAACCCTACTAATTGGAGGGTAGCTATTTAAATCCTGTTTGTCTCCTTTATTGTGAACTAGAATCACCTTCATAACTTTGAAGACTCTAGGAAATATGTTTTTCAATACCGTATTCAAGTGGTAAAAATATTTGTTAAAGTTTCTTGGACTATTATCGAACCCAGCTTTTATATCTTTGGACTTATACCATTTTCATCCCTGCTGTTGCTGCTTTTCATATATCTATACTTATAATCTATAATTATAATAAAACTGTGACAGGCGTTAATCTGCACATTAAGTATATTATGAAAATTATAATTTCAGGAAGCATTATTAAAGATACAGAAGTCAAAACAGCATTATTTTTTTTTTTAAATTGTCTGCCTGTCTCTCTCTATATATCTTTGAAAGTGCATTAGGCCAAATTTGAATGAAACTTGGCATACTTATAACAGATACTATAGATTAACATTTAAAGTACTTTTTATCCCAAAAAACAATCATTCGGGAGGATATGGGTCTGAATACCCATCCGGTCATCCAAATTTGTGTTTCCCATGGTTTTCCCAAGTCACCCCAGGCGAATGTCAGCAAGGATTGTTCAAAAGGTCAGGGACGAATTCTTCCCCCTCATTTCCTCGCCTATAATGATCTCGATGTCATGTTATTCAGGTCCAGTGATGTGTGCAGAATAAAATGCGCATTGCAAGGATGTAACACACTGAGTGACCAGAATGCAACCAGTGAAATGATGTCAGGCATTGTTGGAGTTTCCTGTTGAAGATAATTAGGTATACCTATCTAAGCTTAATATAGATACTCATACTTTACTTTTGTTATTTTGATACTTAATTGTAGTTAACAAGAATAATTTGTACAAAAGCTGACTATTAAAAGGAATGAAGTTGTATGTAAGAACTATTAAATATGGCTTCTAGAAAGAGACCTAATCTTTATTAGTATACAAAAAATGCTAAGTATAATACTTATTTGGTTCACAAGAAACTAAAAATTAATGAAGTGGTTGGTTAACTACTGAATTACAACTCACTGCACAGTCTACCACCTGTAGTAAGGTTTGCTTCAAACAACATCTAAACTGTTAGCGTGAACTGATACCTTAACAATCCTTCTTCTCAGTCCCAAATCCCTTGTGATATCCGAAGAGATAAAGGTATTGTTCAAAAATAAGATACACTGTAGACTAAGACTTAAATTTTAAAACTATTATATCCTTCAAAAGTTAGTTTCATTGATTGGTACCAGTTATTTTCATTTATTTATTTATCAATCTTGTTTCATCAATCCCTGTTGAGGAAGCAGCGGCAGCCTTAGCTACTGCGAGGCACGGGGCGACAGATCTTTGCGAGACCCTTGTCTTTTGTGCAAAGTATGATTACAAAAAATCCAAAATTCATAAATAATTAATTTTGACTTTTAAAATATTATATTAGCAGATTTATTAAAAGATAACAAACTTAAAGACATCTATTTACTAAGGATGAATGCCTTGAAAGATATATGCAGGGATTTAAAAATGTATGCTGTTTTTCCTAAAACTAAAATATTTAATTAAAGCAAAAAAAAAACCTGACGAATCGGCTACGTCAATTTCAATTCTAAGAATAGAAAGGACTGAAAACCATATCGTGTCATTGAATTCCTCAAATATGTTTTAATCATTTTTAACCATGAAAAACTTCTTTCTGTGGACGCAACTGTCTTAGGTATGGTGACAAAAATTCTCAGGACTACTTCAATAGTGGGGTATACCACAGTCAATGTTTTTTCTATCATATATCTCAAAACCGAGATAATGTCATCGTGTTCTTCTTATACACCAATAAAAATACATTGAGCAGCCAGAACATGACAATATACCTACTATTGATATAATCCCATCAAGGTGATAACAGTGTCACCAGAAGAGGAATGACTGCTAGTTAGACACATGCATGGTGTATGTGGTATCATTGAGCGTGCTATCCGTATTTAGAATGGGGAAGGCGCGTGATCTATCTGAGTTTGACCGATGACATATTGTGATGGCCCGAAGGCTAGGCACGAGCATTTCAGAAGCTGCACAACATATTGGGTGTTTGAGGAGTGCTGTGGTAAGTGTTTTCAACAAGCAGCAAAACCAAGGTGAAACCACGTCAAGTAGTCGGGTGGCTACGCCTCATTACAAATGTTGGTCATTTACCAGACTAGGCAGACTGGTAAAACAGGACAGGCGGCGAACTGTGGCAGAACTAACATCAGAATTTAATGCTGGACATAGTACAAGTGTTTCTGAACACACAGTGCACCAAACACTCCTAATGATTGGCCTCCGCAGCCAACGACCCATGCATGTCCCAATACTAACACCACGACATCGGCAACTACAACTGAAATAGTCACGTGATCATTGTCACTGGATGTTGGTGCACCGATAGAGCATTTCATGGTCTGATTAATCCTGATACCCTCTTCATCATGTCAATGGGAGGGTGCGAATCCATCATTTTCCGGGGGAACAGCTTCTTGACACCTGTACTGTGGTATAGGGAGACAGGCAAGCGGTGGCTCTATTATGCTCTGGGAAACTATGGGTCCAGCGGAGCTCATGCAAGGCACCATGATGGCCAATAAGTATCGTACACTGGGTGCAGACCACGTACACCTCTTCATGAAGACCGTGTTTCCCAGTGGCAGTGGCATTTTTGAACAAGGCAATGAAGACCGTGTTTCCCAGTGGCAGTGGCATTTTTGAACAAGGCAACGTGCCATGTAACAGGGCCAGGAGTTTGATGGAGTGGTTTGAGGAACACAGTGGCGAGTTGCAATTGATGTGCTGACCCCCCAACTCATTAGATCTGAACCCGATCGAACACAACTGGGATGTGATTGAATGTGAGGTCTGAGTTCATTGCCCCCCTTCCTGGAATATGGTGCCAGCTCCCTCCAGTGACCTACCAAGGGCACATTGCTTCGATGCCAAGATGCGTCGCAGCTGTTATCCATGCCAAAGGCAGACATACCAGCTCACTGATCAGTGTATTCAGTTCTTCATACAATTCTTGTACATCAATATCAGATATTTCTCCTGCTGTTAGAGGTTTATGAAAGTCATTGCATTGCTTCTTCTAAAGTTCACAGTCAGTTATTTTACTTAATCTTTTTACACTATACATGAAACCAAACACGTTATCATGTTCAAGTGCCTCAAATCTAGCTAGGTTGGCAGCTTGCACACACATTATCAACAATAACATACAAATAGTTTATTTTGAAAGTTTCTTTTGCATGCAATTCAAGAGCTTCATCTTCTCACGATTATGAACTTTGTCATCATCATTTTCATCATCTGTTTCTTTTGCTGTTACCAAACATGATTGAAAACCATTGTCCAGATAATTATCAAATCAATGTATAAATGCTTCAATATAGCTGCATCTAGTAGCATTTTTCTTATTACATTTGTCTTCATAAGAATATCATACGAGAGCAACTACAAATTCATAAGTAGTTATTAACTTTTCTATGGACTGGCATTCACTAACCAATTGACAATGTGTTGTATTTTCTGGTAAATCACTCAAAGCATCATATCTTGATTGGTATTTAAAGGCCTTCACCAATTGTACCCCGCATTCCCATCTAGTTTCAGAAAGTGTTTTTCGCGAAAAGTATTTTACAAGTATATAAATAATGTTCTCGGGTAACTAGCCGAATTATAGGAGTGTTATAATTACACAATATTTCTGCGCTTTCAATCGTTGGTGCTATCTTCTGGTGAATTGAGGTCATGAACTTGCGAAGTCGCTGAGCTAGACCAGACTCCCGATGCAACGATGTGAATGGTAGGCTGTGGAACCAGTCGTAGCAAGGGTCAAATCTCGTTGTGGCTTGAATCGATGCTAAGGTAAGGATATGGCTAGATTTGATGTCCTTTTTCACATGGCATGTAGCGGACGGGCTTAAAGTCATCGCTCCTTCAAAGATGATATCCGAAAACAAAGCCTTCACCATAAATTGTTTGTCCAACTGATGGATCAACACGGATCCGTTGTGGGCCTCATATGGAGCCATGTTGCCACGTGATGGGTCAGATTTGTAACCAATCATAGCCGGGGTCCTGCCTCGTAACAACTCATCATTCGATAGAAGGAAAAATCAGAAGGCAAAACCTTCGCCTTCCCCAAAACCTGCTCATTAATGCATGAGCAACAAATTGCTTGCTTATGTTACTACCGAACTTCCCGTTGATCTGGACATGCCATGTAATGCGTCCCGGCCACGCTGTCAACGAATAGTATTCATGATTAGCATCCAGACTTCACTCAGCTGGTAACCGCTGACGCGGTTGACGAGGTTAGACACGAGTCGAATTTCTACTGCTTCTGTAAGAATGCTGTTCCAGAAGCTCCCAATATGCGCCAGTACTCTGGTATTTTCAAAATCAAAGCCATGGCCATGTTCGAGGCTGTGTTCCGCCACCGCAGACTTGTCTTTCTGCCCCAGACAAACGTGTTGTGCATGTTCTAGACACCGTTGGTGAACACACCACAACGTTTGGCCAATGTAGCTCTTTCCACATTCACAACTAATACAATATACCCCCGGTGTCCGCAGAGAAAGGTCATCCTTGGGGGAGCGCAAGATGTTTTTCACCTTAGGTGGTGGCTGCAAAACGGTCTTAATTCACATTTTGCTAGAAACCGTCCTATCCTGGACGTTGTGGCGCCTGAGTTCGGCAAGAAGGCGAGACGATCAGGTGGCTCTTTTTTGGTGTTGTTGAGTCTACATGTCGTCTCTCGGAATGCCAGTCTTATCTGATAATCAGTGTACCCATTGCATCGAAATGTATGACACAGATGACTCAATTCACCGGGTAGGCTGTCAGCATCACATATCACTCGCGCCTTATATACAAGCGTGCTGAGTACCGTCTTGCGCTGTGCCGGATGGTGATGGCTGTGCACATTCAGGTATAGGTCTGTGTGCGTCGGTTTTCTGTACACAGAATGTCATAGAGACCCATCAGGTTTTCTTTCTATAAGAATGTCTAAGAAAGGCAGCCGGCCTTCTTCTTCCACCTCCATCGTAAACTTGATGTTTTCATTTATGCTGTTAAGGTGATGGAGAAAAGCTTCCAGGTTGTCTCTGCCGTGTGGCCAGACCACAAAGGTGTCATCTACATATCGGAAGAAAGTGCTGGGCTTCATAGGAGTGCTTGCTAGTGCCTTGTCTTCAAGGTCCTCCATGAAGAAATCAGCAATAGCTGGCAATAAAGGACTGCCCTTGGCCACTCCATCAACCTGTTCATAATACTCCCCGTCATACAAGAATACTGGTCAAGCTCAGCAACTTCACATATTCCTGACCTCACTTCACCAGAAGATGACGCCAATGATTCAGAGTACCGAAATATTGTGTAATTATAACACTCCTATAACTTGGCTAGTTACCCGAGAACATTATTTATATTCTCAATGCCGTATTATTTATGTATTTTACAAGTACTTTTAAAATAGCTCACCTATTACTCTAACTGGTAGAGTATACGTTATTTGCAGCAAAAAAAAAAAAAAAAAAAATAGAATCTTGAACACAAGGTGATGCTGCTACTGTATTAATTCTGGACACCTCTTTTTTTTATCGATTCATATTGCCTTTATTATCATATCCCTTGGCATGAGATACCCAGCAGTTCTAGCTGTGTGATTATATATGTAATTAAAATCTCAGCTATGATTTTTTCAAAAGATAAGAAGCCAATTAAATGGCATTCAATGTCAGCTGTATTTGTATTAAAAATTCTTATAATAATTGACAATTGCTCAACACGAGAAACATCAAAAGCAGAGTACTGTTGATATAAGTTAAATGAGAGCCGAATTACTTTTTTCAAGTTAAACCATTTTCAACAGGTATTTCTCCAACCATGTTTTAAAACAGACATACAATAGTGACTACTTATTATATAGCACTGGATCTCATACAAGATAGCATCCATTTCTAACCAGAATTGAAAGAGGGAAAAATATCAGCAGCGATGTCAGGAAGATGACTTTCAATAATATGAATTTAAAGTCATAAACCCTGTACATTACAAATTAAGGTGGAAAATTGCTATGAAATACTTGACAAACTTGGTTAATGGAATTTCACGGCTTATTTGATTTTCTTGACTAAGATTTGTAACATTTGCATAAGTTCTTACTGCATCAAGTGAATGTTACATATACCAAACATATTGGCTGTTTTGCCATATAGGTCCTGACCAATTTTTTTCCAGAGAAAATAATTTAATCGCATTGTATTTATGTGGCCGTGATGAAAAGAATATCATTCTCCTTGAGTAATGACCTTAAACTGTCACAGTTAATCGCAATAAAAGAGAGAGTAAATAGTTATACATTTACTTTTCTATGTTATTGTAAGTAATTGTGTATACAGAGGGATATTTAGTACCGAGCTGGGTGGTGTAACGGTTAGCGTTCTCGCCTCGCATTCGGGAGGTCGGCGGTTCGAATCCCCGTCCGGGCATCAAGATTTGGGTTTTCCATGGTTTCCCCAAATCACTCCAGGCAAATGCCGGGATGCTTCCTTCAAAAAGGCCATGGCTGAATTCCTTCCCATTCCTTGCCCCCATCCTTGCCCCCCATCCTTTCCCGTCTCTAAAGACCTCGATGTTAAAAAGAGACGTAAAGCAGTTACAAAAAAAAAAGGATATTTAGTAATTCATGTGAGGAGTTAAATACTTTTTTTTTTGGCATTAAAACTTGGTGTGTAGTCATCTAAACAAGTAGTGGTATAGTTGAACTTAATTGTGAAAAATATAATTTTCAACCTAATTGTATAAATTATTTGAAACACCATAAAATTCATAAATATATGACATCACCTTACAATTATTTTTCCGCATTAGATGCACCACCGAGCTCACTCCATACACGACAGTTTGTATTATTAATTTCCAAGGGAGCTCAAACCCAGATTGTAATTTACCTACACACCTTCTTCCAATTAACAAGTGTATTTACCTTAAATTCATTAACATCCTTAGATATATAATTCATTACCTCCTTAGGTAATTTTATCCAGTGCCTCACACCAGTTTCTTTCAATGAAATGTTCCCTTCTTTGTTATTCCAGAAATCAATCACTAATCTAAGATCCACTCTTCCTTCAATATGCCATTTCTAAATCTTCCACCTATATTTATCCAGGTCTTTTCTGCAGTATATCCCTTGTAACATGCGCACTTTTACCTTCAAATGCTTTCTGCTCTGCAATGCCTCACAACCAAATTCTTTTATCAATTCAGTTATTGAGTGCACCTTTCAGTAATTTCCTCTGACGAATCTGGCTGCCATCCTTTGCATCCCTTCAAACCCCAGTATCTGATACTCATAATATGGATCCCATATCATCCCACACCTCTCTGACCAAATTTTTCTAACCCATGCCTTTTATTTTTCCATTTTTCTCTTGAAAAGACATAAATCTAACTTCATGTCAACTAATATTCACATGTTTTTTACATTTTATTCTTTCAACAAACAATTCTCCTTTCCAAGCAATAGTCTTTTTTTTTTTTTTTTTTTAAAAAAACTTTATTTTTCTATGGTATACCTCTTATCTTGTGTTTTCTTGTCATTTATCTTCATTTCATACATATCCTTACAGCAAGACATCCTGTCTAGATTCTTTTGGATTTGCTCATACATTTCTCGCCATTTAATCATATTAGACAACATAATATCACTTACAAGCAGCCTAACATCAATAAACTACCCTGCGATTCATATTTTCTTACTTCTGTCTCCCTTAATATTGCTTAACCCACTTTGACTCTTTGCTTCCTACCTATTATGGATTCCTCCGTACAGCAATGTACAGTACATCTTGGTTTACTACCTATTCCCCCAACAACTGTACAAACCCTACAGTAACTATACTCCTGCAATATTTTTGCACTGACAGTGTCAGGTGATATCCCAGTAATCATCTTCTCTGACAAACTGCATGCGTGACTGTCAGCTTTGATAAGAATTTCACACTGTTTCCTTGTTCTTCTTTGTTTGATCACCTTTTTGCGATTTTTCATGATTTCAGGAGCATGATTTTATTCCGGGATGATATCTCTTATTACAGTGAAACAGTTTACAACAGATGAACATTTCCCCAAATCAGAATATTGCTACACCACATTTCTTCTACTGTTGCTTTGATGCTACTCAAAATTTGCCTTATTATATCGGCTTTTCATTTTAGTTTTCATATCACCAATTACTTCTTATAATAATTCTATCACTATATTCTGATTTTTAATATCTTCCAGTAAAGTTCTAATCGATATATCTTAATCATATTCAACGAACCCCTTAACCTTGGACTGTTCATGCACATGAAAAACATCCAGTCATGAATGCTAAAAGCTGGTATTCACAAGTTTATTGTGTTATTTTTTATGATCAACAGGAATATTGCTAGGTTCCAACTCAAATAATTCATAATAATGATATCACAATGGCAGAAATAATTCCATTGCATACAATTGATTTCCACTTCAACATTTTACATTTCTTATACTTTATACTTTCTGGGGAGAGCTTGATATGTTTACCCTTTGGTAAATGTCACCTTGATACTGTAATATTTCTGAATCTTCCCAACCAGCAAAACTAAAAAATGCACGTATTGTTTCATTATTGAATAAAGCTTTCAAAATTCATTAAACAAAGCCAGTGATTAAATACTGTATCATAAAAATGCATAATTAGACATCTTTCATGTTAATAAACATCCATAATATTTAGAAAATGAGGTTATAATTTAATATATTAAACAATTTAAAGTTGAAATGTAAACCTAAAGAGTTAAGATCAATGAAAGATTACCCAGTTATCATTATCAAAATAAAATAATTAGCAAAAACTAACAATAAATATATATATAGTAATTAAATAAACAAAATACATATGTTAAAACATAATTCAGATCACCGTCAGTAGCCTAAAAATCACTTTAATAATATTTAATTCAATTTCAATGGAGTGCATGCTCCGGTGATAATTTCCTTAAACACGCATCTCCCCCTGTTTCTGCACCCACCTACATTTGCCCTTTACGAATTTTTACGTTAAATTCTTTCAAGGTTTTTGGCAAATGATTCATCAATTCTCTTGGTAACTTGTTCCCATCCCTGGCACCCTTACCTAAAAAAGAGAATCTTCCTACACCCTGGTGGCTGACATCAAGTGCCAGCTTGTGGTCATGGTCATCTTTTCCCTTCCATGCATTACTATCAATTTTTACACCGATATCTTTCCATGCCTCATCACCAATATACGACTTGTACCCTCCCATGACTCACTTCACACTCCTTCTGTCTTCCAATGAATCCCATTCCATATCTGTTACTGATTGCATTCTGCGATTATTTCCAGAAGCAAATCTAGCAGTCCTTGTTTGTACCTTCTCCAACTACTGTATTTGTTAGTTGAAATGTGGGTCTCTTACTACACTACCATATTCAAGCAATGATCTGACCAAAGTTTTGTAACCCAACTCCTTTAATTCTCTCGTACTTCCCCTCATCACTCTCTCCAACAAATGCAGAATTTTGAAACCTTTTCCTACTACTTGTCCAATGTGATCTGCCCAGTTAAGATTCTTATCAAATGTAATGCCAAGATATTTACATTTCAAGTCTTCAATAACCAATTCTTTCCCCACCTTATAATCATAATAAAGGTTTAGTTTTTATTTATGTATCTAATAAGCTGACTCTTCTTTGCATTTATCTAGATCCCATGTTTACCAACCTAACAGATATCCTATCCAGATCACCCTGAAACTGTTTACAATACTCTAAAATTTTGATCCTTTTATATAGAATTATGTCATCTGCAAACAAAATGTAAAAAGTAGTGGTCTAACTGTAAGACAAATTTTTTCAGTTTGACAGAATATGGAACTTATTAGTGTAAAGAAGTTAGGTCTCTTTTATGATGAAATATATATCAAGGTCAAAAGTTACCTGATTGCAATAAATTTTACAGTATGCCTGTAACACGCATGGAACACTTCCTTGTCTTCCAGATTATCTGCACTCTACTCGCATCTAGTTGACAACAATAAAGTATATGGTCTTTCAGAAATTACTGATGCAAAAAAAAAATTCTCACAAGAAGAACACAATTGGCATTGTACTTCCATTGCATATTTGAAAGTTTATCAGCTTGCTTACCTAACACAATGTTGTATTTAATTTAAATTGCATAGAAGCTAATGAATTTCATTGCAAGTAGTTTTACTTAGCATTGTTGATAACTTCACATACATTTTGTTCCAAATAGTAGTGTTTCTTGCTTGGAGAGTCTTATTTGAGCTTTCAATAATGGAAAAATTTGTAAGTATCATCAATTTTCAGATACTTTAAATTGTAAGTATATTTGAAAATGTTACTGTTACTGAACTGTTTTGTTTTTTCTCTCTTGCATATGGATACAAAGTAAAGCATCTGTAATTTCTAGATACTCACGCAAAACTTGTCTTTATTCCTGTGACGCTGCAGCTTACGTTGGTTAGGTTCCAACTCACATAATTCTTATCAGTGATATCATATATGGCACAAATAATTCCTTTGAGAACAACTGCTCATTGCTTGTGTAGACATGAGTAAATCTATTATCCATAAAAGATAGGTCACTTTTCTACTAATGCAGAATGTAAAATTGTATTGTTATATATAACTCTCAATAAAATTCAAAACAGTTGTCAGCTTGGTACAGTTTCCATTTCAGCCTAATCACAAACTCCACTAATATTGCCCATAGGTCAGATCCTTTACTGAAATGTGCCGCATTCTTCCCACTATCCTTCCCACCACACCCCTTGTCACCTTAGGCAGACTGCCTAATCTAAAAAATATACTTGTACATAAATATCAACCCTCTGGTGCTCCTAAACCAATGTTTGGATCCTTCCCTAATAAGAGACCCCGATGAAAATGTGCAGTATGCATCACCTACCACTACCTGTTGCAACCCCACTCCTGGTGAAACCTATCTCATAATAGGTCATGCCACTTGTACAACCACCCATCTCATATACCAGCTCACCTGCCTCCACTGTCAAAGTTCCTACATTGGTCTTACCTCAAACTCATTATCCATCAGACTGAATGGTCACAGACAAACAGTTTACTCCCAAAACCTAGACTTCCCTCTTGCTCACCATGCGAGTACTCACAACACCCGTGACCTTAATAACTGCTTTACTGCCAGAGCCATTAGAGTACTTCCCAATACTACCTCCAAATCTAAACTCCGATGGTGGGAATTGGCACATCAAAGAATTCTGCAGACCAGATCTTCCCCAGGCCTTAATTTCTGATAATATCTTCCATCCTCATCCTGTACACCCATCACTCAGTAGATTAATATATATTCATAGACTTCCTTAATCCAAAAATTTTCAATAATTTTTTAAAATTTATTTATTTATTATATATTTTTTTATTTTTTCAATGATTATTATTTCTCATTTCAATATTCCTGTGATTTATACTTTTGATTATATTATCATTGCTTCCCCCCACCACCACGATGAGCATTTTCATTCTATGAGTGGCTGCATCAAACGCAGGGTTTGCGCAAGCCCAGCCACTTCCTTTTGTTTACTTGACAAATGGTTTTTACTGGAAATATTGTATTGTTTGTGTGTTGTTTTGTGTTGCTGCTGCCCTCCTCCCTTCAACTTTGGTGAGTGTTGGGTCTATTTTATCTTTCCTTTGCATATAAATATTATCTTATTAAGGTATTGTATTATTCATCTTATTTACTACCCATTCGAAACCTGGTAAATTTAAATTACCAACCAATAATGACCAGTTTATTCTCACCTCTGATATCCAAGTATGAACTTAATTTTTCCTGAAGAGCCTCATATTCATCAGTCATTCTTCCACTGCAGTAAGCAGCCAACATCCCATTTTTTTATCTTTTTTATTACCTCAGAAATATACTACAACTAACAAATGGTCATGATCTATGAACTCCAGTGAACTGTAATATTTTTGCTAACTAGTATGAAAACACCTCCACCAATTGTGGTATACTCAGTAACGATCAGGTAAAACCTCATTGTCTAGTACTTCTTTTTTTAACCAAGAAAATAATCCTGCAATTGGTTGTGGTTCATGTATCTCTATGAAGTTTGAAAATTCTTTTACGTTGTTCATTATATTTCTACAGTTCACCATTAATACCATTGTTACTTGTTTTGTGATTATTTCTGCAGTAACCTACTCCTTCCAAGTTCTACCCCAGTTAGCTATTGTTTCAATAACTTTATTAATTTCTTTAACATTTGTGAATTTCCCATCATGATCTACAATCAGTACAATTTTGATCCTATATTTCCATTCCCATTTCAACACCCCTAACCTTAAGAACTCAGAAAGTACCCCTTACCTCTCCTATTTAGGTGTAGGCCATGCCAAGTAAAACCCCATTTACCAATGGTAATTATAGACACAAACCCCAAGTCAAAACAAATGCCTTTTCCAAGTAGAATCTGCAATTCAACATTTGCCCATCAGACAGCGTGATTCAACTGTCTTCAGTCTTGGCATCTTAGGACTTGCATGAGTTCAACCCTGGTATGCTGCGTCTCCTTCACCACCCTCTACACTATAACTTGCATTTCTTTCAATACTATTCTCTGCACCTCCCATTGTCACTACTCTTTCATGCTGAGTGAATCTCCTACAAAGTGAGTTGTATCCAATTATCATCCTATTTCATTACTAACAAGCTTCTCCAGAGTTTTTGAAAAACCAATGTAGAATGATGTTAATGAACACCTTAAAAACAATAATATAACAATGGTTTTCAAAAGGGCCATTTAACAGAACAAGCTATATTTGCATTACAGACAACAGAATGAATAAATAAGAAATTAATGCCTGCGGGAATTTCCTGTGATTTTTCAAAGGCATTTGACTGTGTTGATCATAATATTGTAATGCAAAAATTAAACTATTATTGTACAGATGGCATTGTTAATAAATGGATTAGTTCTTACTGTCTGAGTAGAAAACAGACAGTGTAACTGGGAATGTTTTAAGGCTGCGTTACATGGTCCATCATTTTCTGAGCGGGAATTTATCCAACAAGGAGCACCTCAGGGTTTTATATTGGGGCCACTATTATTTTTAATTTATATGTAAATGATGCACCCTGTGCTACATCCAAATACCCAAAAATTGTCCAATTTGCAGATGATGTAATCATAGGGATTAGAAACATTCAAAATTTAGCTACAGAACATATTTCAAATTATGTCTTTGACCTTACTAATAAATGGTTTATATCTATTGGCTTGTCTTTAAACTTCTATAAAACTCAATATTTGCAGCTGAGTACATAATACAGATTAAGACTAGACATAGACATAAAATTTGCAGGCCTGTCTATTCAAGTTGTAGAGAATGTGAAATTTCTAGGTTTGCATATTGAGCATCATTTAAATTTGAGTGTACATGTCTCTGACTTACTGAAGTGACTGGATGCAGACACATTTGCCATTTGTACACTTTCTACTATAGGAGATCTCTGTACGAAGAAATTACTTTATTTTGCTTATTTTCACTACCTAATGTCATATGGAATAATATTCTGTGACAATTCTACTCATAGAGACAAAGAGTCCAAAAGCAAGTAATAAGAATTATGTGTGGGATTTACAGTAGAACTTCATGCAGACAGCTGTTCAAGAAGTAAGAGTTTTTAACATTGGTGGCCAAGTACATATACACATTAATGTCCTTTGTAGTCACAAAATAAATTCCATTTGAAACAAATAGTAAAATACACACTTAATAGTAAAATATACAGTACAATTGTGGTACTAGATGTAAAAATAATCTTCACAAGGATTATAAGTCACCGGCATTTGTTCAAAAAGGGGTTCGATATTCAGCTCCCAACAGATCTTAAATATCTATCAGATGATAAGTTTAAATTCAGGAAATAATTAAAATAATTTTTATTGACATCTTTTACAACAACAAATAATTTATTTCTAAGATATCTACAAATAATTGCCAGTAGCTTGTGTAAATTTAATTATTGCAATTAATGTACTATGTATCCAGTGATGTATATCTTCTGTTGAATTTATCTATTTTGTTATGAAATTATTTATCTGTTAATTGACAATTTTCCACATCCCACAGAACCAGTCTCTTACATTGTGATCTATGGAAAATAAATACATTGTATTGAACCTATTTCCTCTATTACCTGACATAATGTTTCACTTGTTTTTAAACAACTTGTGACCTGGTAACTTGTGCCTAACTAATCCTGCAGAAGAGGGGCTATGCCTTCCCCCTGGCTATGGCCTATGTTTTCATGTACGCCCCTATTCCTAAAGGCCTGCTGCATCACAATACACATCATTAGTAACATAGCACTCATGCAATTACTAATGCTACTTACTAACAATAACTAAATTCATAATATCTTATGATATAACAAAAACATTCTGGTCCAGGTAGAATTCGAACCTAACAACAATCTGAACTAATATTGCTACAAAATGAAACTATATTGACACACCCCATCACATAAAATTCACTGGAAATTACATTTTGAGTTACAAAAATATTGACTATAGCAGGATTCTTAGTTCATATGGCATAAAATTATCACAATTAATTTCATCAGATATCTACACTATGAACTGCATTTGGACTAGCATCTGCACTGTAATAGATTCACTGTATCGTGATGTCTACTTGACCTGAAACTTTGGACTCTTCATACTAAAAATAAATTTCTGTAAGCTTATTCAGAAGATATTGTACTAGTATTAGATAGACCTTTATAAATTCACCAGCAGCATCAGTGAATTTATCATGTTACCAGACAGCAAAAATCTGAAGCATAAAATACACTTTCAACACTCGTTAAAAATAAAGTTAGCCTATTACATGGAAAATGTAAGATATGCTGGTTGTCAACAATACTCCAACAAATATTTGAGAATAACATCATCCTATTGAGAGATATGAATTAACTTTTATAACAGGTATTCTAAATCTATAATGATAGTCCCTATTCTATATCATTTTAAACACTTCAAGAACAGTAATTACAATGTGACTAATTTATGAAATGATATTCAAGGTTAATATATTTTTCTCGGGCTTCCAGCCATGTTAATATATCATATTTGTGGGACGTTTCGAAGGCGTCCATCTCTGCCTCCATTCTCAACCAAATGTCAGTGTATAACTTTTTGTTTATTCAGCCGCTGCTACGGAAACGGTGGAAAACAAAAACCAACACAACGCGATTTCGTCATCCGCTCTTCTGCTCATTACCGGCGCGAAACTGTTTCAGCATTTTAATCGCCGGGTTCCAGGCCGCACTAAGTTGATAACCAGTGTCCCTGTTGACTAATAAATCAGTTAATCTTATTTCTACAGCCTCTGTAATAACGCTGGCCCAAAAATCTTTGACCCGGGCTAAAATGGTTGTTTTTTTAAATTCAAAAGTGTGACCTTCTTGCACACTATGTTCGGCCACCGCAGATTTTTCTTCTTGCCCAAGACGAACATTTCTGGTGTGCTCTACACATCGCTGCACAATGCATCGCTGCGTCTGTCCAATGTAGCCGCGGCCACATTCACATGGTATATAATATACACCAGGGGTTCGTAAACCTAGGTCATCTTTAACGCTGCCGACCAAGTTACTAATTTTAGTGGGTGGTCTATAAATTGTCTTGACTCCGTGTTGTGATAGCAGTCTACCTATTTTGAAACTTAGGGCACCCACAAACGGCAGAAACGCAAGGCCCTTGGTATCACTCTGATCTCTCCGTCGATTTTCCTTCTGTTTAAACGCACGAGTAATCTGTCCCTGATTATAACCATTATTTAAAAACGTTTTCCGGAGATAGTCCAATTCACCAGCCAGGCTATGTTTGTCACAAATCCTTTGTGTTCTGTGTACCAAGGCAGTTAATACAGAGTTTCGTTGTGCCGGATGATGACAGCTGTTGGCATTTAAATATAAGTCGGTATGGGTAGGCTTCCGATACACAGTGTGTCCCAGCGAACCATCAGCACGTTTAATAACAAGTACATCAAGAAACGGCAGGCAACCGTCCTCCTCCAATTCCATTGTGAACTGAATATTTTCATGGATTGAATTGAGATGCGCAAGGAATTGGTCAAGACTGTTTAAGCCATGGGGCCAAATCACAAAGGTATCATCAACATACCTATAAAAACACTTCGGCTGGAGTGGTGCGTGGTTTAGTGCCTCTTCTTCAAAAAATTCCATGAAGAAATCAGCAATGACAGGAGACAACGGTGAACCCATTGCTACACCGTCCACTTGTTCGTAATATTCTCCTTCAAACTTAAAATAAGTGGTTGACAACACATGGTGGAAAATATCAATCATTTTTTGATCAAAATACCTCCTTAACAGATCTAAGGAGTCGACCAAGGGAACACGAGTAAAAATAGAAACCACATTGAAGCTCACCATTAAATCACCAGGATCTAACTTCATGTTGTCTAAGATTTCCACAAACTCACTGGAATTTCGAATACTGCGATGAGCCTTCCCTACAAATGGGTTGAGAATATCTTTGAGGTATTTAGCCAAAAAGTACGTAGGGCTATCAATTGTACTTACAATAGGTCGCATAGGTACTCCTACTTTATGTACTTTCGGTAGACCGTACAACCTGGGAGGAACAGGAGCACGGGGTTGGAGTCGTCTTTTCACATCTTCTGGTAGTTCTAAGGAGCGGATCAGCTTCGTAGTCAAGTTGGTTAGCTTAGATGTAGGGTCACGGTTAATCTTCCTGTATGCTTGGTCCTCCAAAAGCTGCATAATTTTACTATGATAGTCCATCTTGCTTAAAACCACCGTACAGTTACCCTTGTCTGCCGGAAGAATGACAATATTTTCGTCTTTCTTCAACTCACGAAGCACACGCCTCTCTTCACTTGAGATGTTTGATTTAGGCAATTTACCTTTAAAAAGCACCCGACATGTTTCACGCCTTATCTCCTCCACTTCTTCCGCAGGTAGCGTGCGAACCGCAATTTCAACACCACTGATAATCTCCCGATAAGGCACAGATTTAGGTACCGGAGCAAAATTGAGGCCCTTCGATAAAACAGATGACATAGCAGGATCAAGTTCTCTGTCTCATAGGTTAACAATAGTTCGCGCTGAATCATGTGGCTTCGTGGAAAATTTCGTTGAAATCCGTTCAAATTTCGAACATTGTCTGGCCGACACACGTTGTTGCAGCTTGAAACTATACGCTGTAGTACTGCCATCTACCCACTCCCAGGCATCCACAGATAATGCGTTAGCAAGGTAAAGATGACACGATAGCAGCGTCTTGCCAATCCGGTCCAAAGCTTGTCTCGTAAAACGAATACGTTCCTTTACCAAAGCAAGGCTTGCACGACGCAAAATTCTCACTGCTGCGGCCGAAGTAATTGGATGACGTATTCGGGCAAATTGTGGCACCACATCATGATCACGACATCTTTGAAGAAACGCCAGAGTGCACAAAAGCTTGGCCTTTTTATTACGTAGCATTTCTAACTGTTTTACAGAACGAAACATCTCCTCCCCGTAAAGGCTAGTGATGTAGGAGTGTAAAAAATTACGCCGTGAAAAATTACGCTCCGATATTCAAGGTTGTTTTAGATATGATCTGTTTGTGCAACCTTGTACAACACAAGCTGAAATATTTGTGAATAAAAGATTTAGAGCAGCAAACACAACGATAAAAGCATGATATTTTGGGAAAAGTAATATGGATGCTGTGCATGCGAAGTAGGATCCATGAGGTTACAGGAGCTTTCACAATTTTAGCAGAATTTTGTCTCTTTTCTTTCCTCCATGGTCTAAGCTGCATTTCAACCTATTCACAATCGCTAGGAATTAAAAAAACAGCCGTTGTACTTGGGGGAGGGTGGGGGGGGGGTGCTCAAATTATACAATTGGTTCATTTTCCATATGGGCGAGTTGGACCAGTAAGTTTCAGCATGGTAGTAATCCCCAGCGATACATCTCCAAACAGTTATACTGCCAGGTGAAAATATATCCTTCTTTCAATTAATGTTAAGTCTGATTTAAGATACATTGTCTCTGTTGTTCATATCCTGCATGTAGTTCCTTGTGGCTTTGCAAATTTTTTCTGGTCATGTTGCATTTCCACCTAACCACCTCAATTTTGTGATACAAAATCTCAATAACTAAAGGCAGCTACAGATGACTCAGTTTAGGTCCCAACGTGCAGGGCCAAACTGATAGGGGCCATGCAGATTAACACATGAGTAGCCAAATTGTGTGTGCTACTCCCAATATCAGGAGCTTGGCAGAGCCTGACAAACAATTTACAAATTGTTCCTGTAGACTGGGAACAAATTGAGACATGTATAGCACAAGTGTAACAATTGAGACATTTTATGCTCAGTCAGGTTGGAGCAGGGAGTGAGTGCGTTTAATGCCATTAGTCATGTCTGTATGTGTGTGTATGTTATATGAGCATGTGTCAATAAATTTTTTTTAACTGCTTAACGTCTCTTCACGGTGTGGTCTTTAGAAATGGGAACGGATAGGGGGGGCAAGGAATGGGAAGGAATTCGGCCATGGCGTTTTGAAGGAAGCATCTTTGCCTGGAGTGACTTGGGAAACCATGGAAACCCCAAATCTGGATGCCCGGATGGGGATTCAAACCGTCATCCTCCCGAATGCGAGACATTAAAAATGTCTAAAGATCTGTGAATGAATATTTTTGAAACATGTGAGGTTTGTCCGAGTTGTGGGAAGAATGATATCAAATTTTGCTCGAAATTTACAAGTAATTAAACCAGGAAACAACAACAAAATCTTCATGGGTGTCCAATCAGATGCTGTTGTAAAAACACGACATTTCAACAGCTGAAGTCTGCTGTCTTTATCAGATATCTTGTAGCTGTCACAAACACACTGTCACCGCCTTGACTGGCTTGGCCACCCATCGAACCTCCTTTATATATTTAGCTGGAAGGCACGCTCACTCTGATTGGTCGAGAACACGTAATATGTGGCCTGCTGCGGCAACCAACTGGTGCAACTTGTGGCTTATGATGAGGGCATTTGGGACTGCAACCACTCCGACAAAATTATACTGCACTTGAAGCAGCAAATCCAGCTACTTACAACAGTCATAACTACTCAAGCCAGCATTCCAGGCCTGACACACCCCAATCTTGACACAGAAAATGAAAACTATATTGAAAAACTGGAAGGAGATGTGCTATGTGCCCCTTACTATAGGGGTGACGTTGCCCGACAAGATTTAGTGTCATTGTTGTTTCCGCCAGAAGTGTTGGTGGTCTGAGATGCTGGTGGGTCCACTCTGATTGGCCGTTAGCGCTGACTTAATCTGCGGTCCGCTACGGCGCCCGTCTGGTGTCATTTGCTTGTGAAGATCTGCTTCGCTCTCATCGGAGATCGCTAATGATTGGTCTGCAGGCTTCACTCAGATAGAGCCCGCCGTCCCTATTTATGTTGTTGTGATTTAGCCAGATATCCAATGCCTCCCTTATGACCAAGTCCCAGAAGGAAGGGGCCATAACCAACACCGCTGTTTTGTCAAACTCTGTCCTGTGTTCTGCGTCGAAGGCATGCTTGGCTATCACAGACTTTTCCAGTTGCATCAGCCTTAGATGTTGTTTGTGTTTGATAAGGCGCTCTTCAATCGTTCTGATGGTCTGACCGATATACACTTTGCCACAGTCACACGGTTTGGAATAAATCCCACGTGTCCTCCAGCCTAAGTCATCTTTTACCAAACGTAGCATATCATGTATCTTGGCCGGAGGCTGGAAGATACTTTTTATTCCATGCAGCGCCAGAAGTATTCCAATTTTTCCCAACATGTTCCCAGCATTGTGAAGGAAAGTAAGAGTTTTCGGTGGTTCTTCTTGCTCCAACAGTGGTCTTGGTTGCTGCTGAATAAAGACACACTCTATCTGCTGCCGAGAATAGCCGTTTGTTCGAAGAGGGTCTTGAGATGTTTTATTTCTATCAGCAGGCTCTTACGATCGAAGATAGCTCTCGCTCTGTGTACCAAGTGGGCAATACAGCATTGCATTGTGCCGGATAATGGAAGCTGGCTGCACTCAAGTAGCACCCGGTGTGGGCGTGTTTGCGGTATACATTATGTGACAAAGTACCGTTGGGTTTCCAATTTATCAGGATATCCAGGAATGGGAGGCAACGGTACTTCACTATTTCCTTCATGAAGTGTGTATTAGGTCTGTAACTAGTATAGTGACAACTGTAAGCATGAACTGTACCATTTTTCAGTGATTTCATTATGTTCTGGGCATTCTGGTTTGACCGCCTGGAGATCAGTGTTCTTGTTCTGGTTTTCATCTTTTCCTACGGATGTGCTTCTTCCTTGATGATTGTCATTTGGCCAGCTAGATTTTTCCTTGCTCAGGGCTGTGCTGTAGGTTTGATCTATAAGTTGGCTGTTGTTATTATTCTCAGCTGTGGCTTCTGTAGTTGGGTTTTCCTGAGTTGGAAGCAGTGGAAATTCATCTTGAGACAGCTGCTTTCGTTGTTCTTGGCGCTTGTTTTTCATTATAGCAGCGTAGGCAGCATTATTGACCTTCTGCCTTTCATTGAAGAGGGCAAAAGACGGACACTTCCTGTAGCTGGCAACATGATGGCCATTACAGTTCGCACACCTAGGAGGTACTTCTCCCTTAACAGTGGTGCAGTCAATGGAAGGGTGTTCACCCGCACATTTGACGCATTTATGAGGCATGGAACAGTGTCTAGAGACATGCCCTACCGCCTGACACCTATAACATTAGAGTGGACCCCGTGAAGTGTGTAGATTTTCAGTGGTGATTCTCACTGAGCAGAGAGAGGTCATCTGGTAAATTTTCCTGTTTTCCACTGTATCCATCAGTATGACAAGGAAAAGAGGTATCTCCTGATGTATTTTGGGTGACTTGAGGTGGGCCACAGTCCTGGCAAACAATACCTATATCCTTGAGTTCTAATTTGTTCTGGGAGCATATTAATAGGCTATCCTCTTATGACTACCTTCAATAGTTTTTCAGGTATTGTCAGGAATGAGTAGAATGGCACTTCATGGAAACTGTAACTACAATGTAATCTGCTGTGGTTCTTGTCATTACTTTTCACAGTTCACGGCCAGATGGTTTCACCTCATGGCCGGATTTACAAAGCTTTCTGAGCAAGATATTGAGAGACTTGAAATCTTCTCTATAAGTCATCACAATAGGAGCTGGCTTGGGTTCACTGGATGTATTAGGAGCTCCAGTATCTTCTGCTGTGAGCTGTTCATATCTGTTGCTGGTGGTTAGAGTTGCCTTGCTTGTTCCAGCAGCCCAGCTCGCCTCTGCTGGTATGCCAAGGATTAGTAAAACCCTCTGCATCAACCAGTGGCGTAGCTAGGTCAACAAGGGCCCCGGTGCAAAAAATTTATTCTGGGCCCTCAGGCCAGACGGGCGACCTTTTTTTGCTTTGTGTGCTGGTAGGAGCCCCCTGAACTGAGGATGGGGGCCCTTGAATTGTTCTTTAGGGGCCCCTGAGGAGTGGTGAGGGCCCTTAGTGAGGGGCTCCTGTGTTCTCAGGGGCCCCAAAGACGACGGTAGAGCTAAAAAAGAAAAGGGTCACCAGTTTGCCGTGAAGGCTCGTGGGCCCTCTAAACTGCGCTTGAGGGCCCCTAGAGGTGCGCTTAGGGGGCCCTTGAGGTATGCTTGGGGGCCCCTGAGTGTGAGGGCCCCGGTGCACTGCACCGCCTAGCCCCATAGTAGCTACGCCCCTGGCATTAACATAAGTGGTTTTTTGGCTTTCTTAGACAGAGTTTTCCTTCCAGTAGTGGTGGTGTACAATGGTGATGTGATTCACTTCTTGACGTTCATGACGTCCATTGGTGAACCTAGGGTTATCTTCCGAGATCCTTGAGAGGTTTCCATTTCTTCCTCGATGTTGTTAGGAGGTACGTGTTCTGGTTGATTTGCATCTGGTTCTTTGTTGGTTTCTGTATCCAGTTCGTTGTCTGAAGTAACAACCAGGCTGACGTTTCCTGATGAGCTGCTCATGATTGTAAATGGATCAAACGTGCTGTTGGCAGTGCTTACCAATAAATGGGACCCTTTCCTGTCACTGTAAGGTATCTGGGTCAGAGACAACCCTACACTCACGCTTGATGGTACCACTCCCACAGGAGTGGGCCATGGAGCCGTAATCCCTAACACCTCAGACAGAGGGTTCAAAGAAGTCCCCAAACAAGCGGAATGAAGTGTACTTCTAGCTTCGCTATGCAAGCGAGACAGAATTCACATAAGCAAGGACACAGTAAAGCTTACAGGTGTACATGCATACCCGCTCTCTGGGCGGGAGGATGCAAGTGGCGCCAGTCAATGGCTGCAGCAGGCCACGTATTAGGCCAGCGCTGTCAACCAATCAGAGCGAGTGGGCCTTCCAGCTAAAGGTATAAAGGAGGTTTGAAGGGTGGCCAAGCCAGCTGAGTGGTAACAGTGAGCTTGCAACAGGTACAAGATACCTGATGAAGACAGCAGAGTCAGCTGTCAAAACGTCATGTTTTACAACACATCCGGCTGGACACCCGAGAAGAATAAGTATTTATCAACAAATTGCGGTGCCACTGTTATTTTAGAATTACTAACCTCCCCTCACTTCAATGAATATGGTACCATTAATGTTTTCCTCATTATCATAATGTGTTTTAGAGGCTATTCTAAAGTTAAAAACTATAGTACTTATTGATAATTCCCAGTATAAGAGACTGACGCTGTGACATGTGTAAAAGTGTCAGTTTATAGGAAATCCATGCACTTAACAAAGCAAATGTGTACACCAAATAATTCGCCAATGAGAATTATTTCTAATAGTTCCATTGTTAGACTATAAGTTATTTGTAGCTGTTTCTTGGGTATCTTTGGAAAGATTCATCTATGGAGTGTTTCAATTTTAATAATATTTCTTGATAGAAATTTAATATGTGTTGAGAATATATACATTCCTGAATACTATCTAATTTCCTTCTCAATAATGTAATGACTTGTATTCTTTGTCAGATAAATCAGTTGAGTACTGTAAAACTGGGTGAATTGCAACACTTTTTTTAACTTGTAAGGTGAAAAAATGTTTAAAGTTTTTAAATATGAATTTGGATCAGAAAGTTAGGTCTTACATTTTTAAGACTGCTTTAATTGAAAGAATAATTCTTTGGGCACTTTTAACATTTTTTTAACCTTTTTCCCATGGTGTTCTCAATAATTTAATTTAATTCCAAAGGAGCACACGCTTGGGTGGCAATTTCCCTACACACCCAACTTCCCCCTATCCTAGACCCACCTACATTTACCCTCTACAAATTTTAAGATTACATTCTTTTAACGTTTTTGGTAAGTTATTCATCATTTCCCTTGGTAACTCATTCCAATCCCTGACACCCTTACCTAAAAAGGAAAATCTTCTCACACCCTTGTGCCTGAAATTGAGTACCAGCTTATGGTCATGGTCACCTTTTCCCTTCCATGCACTACTTTTCATATCTACTTCAATATCTGTCCATGCCTCATTGCCAGTATACGCACTGTACACTCCCATGACCCTCCTAATCCTCCTCCTGTGTTGCAATGAATCCCATTCCAGCTCCTTTATCATATCGGTCACTGATTGCATTCTGTGATCATTTCCAGAAACAAATCTAGCAGCCCTTTTTTGAACCATCTCCTGTATTTGATACACAAAATGTGGGTCCCATTTTACCCTACCATATTTGAGCAATATTTTGGCCTAAGTTTTGTGATCCAATTCCTTTACTTCTCTTATGCATCCCCTCATCACTCTCTCCAACAAGAGCAGGATTTTGAAACCTTTTCCTAAGACCTTTCCAATGTGTCCTGTCTGGTTAAGCTTGTTAAAAAATATAATGCCAAGATATTTACATTTCAAGTCTTCAGCAAGCAATTCTTTCCCAACCTTATTATCATCATGAACCTTTTGTTTTTGTAATCGTCAGTTTTCCCGTTGAATTTGATGTTTGAAAATCTCTCGGGCATGCAGCCAGGTCAACTCATCTTTGGGTAGCATCGGCTGGTCGGCGTGAGGAGCGCAATCTGAGACGCGACTACTGATACGTCTGGGCACATCGGTATTTATACCCTCCGACCCCCCCCCCCCCCGCCCCAAATGCCCACCACAGCCTACTGATAGCAGTGGTAGGGGTACCGCACTCCATCAGTCTGTACATCACCTCTGTCGTGCACTGTGCGTTGGCTCTGGTGTTTCAGGAGCCGCTTCACACATCTCATTTCTGGGACTGTGATTACAAGGAAGCCATTGAGATCCGACAACAGAGTAACCTCATAAACAAAGGCAACAGGTTCCAACTAAGAAAAGCTTGCAACCCAGCACTGAAATGGCTCCACAAACACCAGAGCCGAGGCACAATGTGTGACTGAGGTGACCGACAGACTGATGGTCACTGCTCGAAGCGCTGGAGCGTGGTACCCCCACCACCGCTATGAGAATGCCTTGGCGGGAGTGGAAGGGGTGGGTCGGAAGGTATAAATACCAATGCACCCGGAACAGATCAGCAGTTGATTCGTGGACTGTGCTCTACACTAGGGTTACCAGACGTCCCCGTTTGCCGGGGACAGTCCCCGTATTTAGCTCTCTGTCCCCGGACAGATTTCGTCCCCGCAATGTCCCCGGATTTTTACTGTTGTCCTCAGATTTTTTTTTTAATCAAGCGAGAGTTCTTTAGAAGCCCTGTTTTGCTAATGCATTCGTTTAAAGCAAGAGATATGAAGTGCACTTCTTTCCTTGTACATGCCTAGGAAAAAAAGGAAATTACAAGGATATTGCTTCTTGGACACAACAGCTTTGGAAAATCAAGTCTTCTTGCTGTGTGGAACATGGCTGTCTGTGATCCTCATTTAAAATACAAAATATAAAAGTACAACCCGTAATTATAGGACAAATGCTGAAAGCGTCCCCGGATTTTGGCGAAAAAGCTGTGAAGCGTCCCCGGATTTGGAGAAAAAAATTCTGGTAACCCTACTCTACACCGAACAGCTGACGCTACCTGAAGACGATGGGATGTTACACCATCGAAAATTCGTTCATCTTCGATCAACAGACCTGGCCGCATTAACGAGAGATTTTCAAACTTCTGTTTTTTATATGTGTATCTAATAAGCTGACTCTTCTTTGCATTTATCTTCATCCCATGTTTACCAACCCAACTAGATATCCTCTCCAGATCACCCTGCAACTGTTTACAGTCCTCAATCATAATGATCGATTTATATAGCATTATGTCATCTGCAAACAATCTAATTTCAGATAGTAAACAATCAACACAATTATTCATTAGAAAAATGAGTAACAATGGTCCCAATACATTACCTAGTGGCACTTCAATTTTTACTTCTACTTCTTTTGATACCACATTCCCTACCCTACCCTACCTTAACTGTTTTCTACCTTTTAAAAATTATTTTACTCAGCAAATCACTTTCTCATACACTCCAATAGTTTTTACCTTATTTACTACCATTTTAAGGCTTACTCTGTCAAACGGCTTTGAAAGATCTAGTGCTACACTATCAATTTAACTTCCCTTGTCCATTTCATCTGAATATCTTACATATATCCCACCAACTGAGATTTGAATGATTATCCTTGTTTGAACCCATGTTGCCTACTTGAAAACCACTTATGTTCCTCGCATATTTTTCTGATGTGGTTGCATATCAGTCTTTCCATTAATTTACCTACAAACTGATTGGCCTGTAGTTTTCTACTCTACTTCTCACCCCTCCTTTATGTACCGGTACTACTATTGCACATTTCCAGTCCTGCGGTAAGCAGCAATTTTCCAGACTCAATTAAAATAATACTTCAAGATAAGGTACAATGTCACATCCAGCTATCTTTAAGATTTCTGTAGTAATATTATCTACACCAGCCCCTTAATATTTTTTTTTTTTTTTTTTTTTTTTTTTAGCTTTCTTATTTCCTTCATGATTTCCTCAGGATGAATTTTCAGATGTTTTAGTATCTTCATTTCTAATCGTATTGTTAAGCTCGTTCTTCGAATGAGACCCACCCATTTCTGATTCATTGTCCTTAATGCTCTCACTAAACCAGTTACTTAAAATCTCTGCCTTTTTCAAACCCTCAGTAACTTCTTCTCCATCCTTATCTATAAGCATCTCTACACCCTCCGTTCCCCTCAGTTTACTGATATAGCCATAAAAATTTCTTGATGCATCAGTCAATGGTCCTCCTGCACTGACAATACTCTTCATAAACCCAGCTTTAGCCACTTTCTTTGCTGTTATTAAGTCCTTGATTAATTGTTTTAAATATTCCATAGTGTGTCTTCAATCTGTTATGTTCTCTCCATACCAGCCTCTTTTACCTCCTCATTTCCCTATTATATTACACGGGTTCTCTACTTCTCTTTATTAATAACCCTGCTTGTGAGGGTGAATCAGAACACGTGTTAAAATCCTTGTTTTTTTTTTTTCTTCACTTTTTAAAGAATAATCTCTTTTGGAATGAGTAGTAATAATAAGGCAGTAAATCAAATTACACAATCAGTAACAAAGTATATATTTGAATCCAACACCTTTGTCATCAAAAAACTTTATAACTATGGAACATTTTCATTTATTTCTAGATAGGTTCAAATCAATTTTTTCATTCTTGAAATTTAGCATATTTTTAAAATGAGATGGTGTCTTGATGTTCTGAGAAGGGTGTAGTTTCCTTATAACGTCTTGAAGAAAAAATACCTGTTCATAAGTCTCAGAAAATTACCATACTTGAGGGACCCATTTATAGAAACTTTTACAAACTCTTCTGGGTATAAAACTGTGATAAACTTTATCCATTCTTCCTTTTTTGTGTTTACTTTAGCCAGTGGGAAGTCTTCCTGAGAAAAAAAATTATAAATCCGACAGGTTTCTGGAGCTCAAAACTCAAAGTCTTTCTTAGAGGTTATGGAAAGTCTTAACAACTTATCATTGTGTTAAATTTAATAATCCAAGTCATCTTCTGATGATACTTCTTTTACAATTCATTTTTACTGCTTTTTTTTTTTCTAGGCATTTGATTAATCAAATATTTGGTGTTCCGAATCACCCTGTGAATCATAATTCTATGACCCAACTACAAAAAACACTATTTGATATTCAGAGTTTTAACAAAAAGTGGAAACTAGCATGGCCTGTTATGGTAAAGTCATATGTCAATTCTAAAACTGCTAGTCTTTAGGGTTAACAGGTTTGTAATTACACACCCTTATTTGGAGAAGTAAAAAAACTATAATTTTCTTGGATGTTGTGTCAAATTTTGTAGATACGTCAACAGTGTGCCCATCAGCATAAAACTTAATTTCCCAATCAGTTATAATGTTAGCTAACTGGGAAAAAAATTGTTAAGGAAAAATTCCTTAAAATATGAGAATTACCTTGTTGTACAATTTTGATGTTTCATTCCTAATCACCTCACTTTTCCGATTCCCCAAATTTACAGTTTTTTCTATTTGTTTAAAATAGAATGACACTGCTGATTACATAGGAGATTATTTTTACATATCATACACAGGAATTCGAGGGGGTTTGTCAGGGCGTAGCCGATAGTGGGGGTTGGTATTGGCTAAATCACCTGAACCAGTCTTCTTCCAAAACATTTTAAGTCCAAAGGAAAGTTCTGTAACCGTGTTGAAATACTTATGCTAACTGTTAAAATTGACCACAGTCGCCACTTACAGTTTTCAACCTCCTGTAAGAAAGGTGCTATTGTATAAATGAAAGTCACAAGTTGAATCACTGGATTATATATTCTCAGAATTTTCACGTAAATATTACAAGTCACAGTTAGCAAGGCAATCAGATATAACGTTCACCAAAGATCACAGGTTGAGAAACAAGAGCAAGAACCGCACGAAAAAAACCCCCGTAACTGAATTGAAATTTACATGTCCAGAAACTGATAGGCCGAAATGAAGCCGGTTTCAACTTTCAAAACAATGGCCGCCACTAACGCGTCCTACTTCTAGACTCGTTTCCAGCCTGACACCATGATGTCAAAACTTCCCATGATCCACTTCTCTCCACACCGCTACCGTTAAATTCGCTCACGAGAGATTACATGTTGTCACTACAAGATGTTCCAGCAGAGTGTTTTTTTTCGCGTCATCTCCCACCTGACTTATATAGACTCGTGTCACGTGAGCCCGTCTCTCTCCAAAAATTACCAAATATGGATGTGTGAAAAGACCTACCGCTTTAGTCAACGTTTTGTTACCTTTTATTAAATTGGCTTTAATTATTAACTCGAAATTAGGCTTAAAATATTATTCCCGATTTTAGTCTCTCCCTAAATATAAACTTTGTTTAAATCCGTTGAGTTATGGTAAAACCAGTAATCTCTAACAATCAGTTGTAATTATTATTTATGTTTTATGGTATAACTCTGAAGTTTTATGGATTATCAAGCCGGAAAAATCATCAACGTATAGCCTAAATTAAACTGTGTATTTTAGAGTTTATTTCATCTTTGTAAGTGCCATATCTGAGACACAATAAATTGTTTAGTTATTTACACGTGGGTTGTTACAGAGTGTTTTTAGAAAATTCATAACATTGGTTCTATGGCTTTAAATGACGTGGAATTAATATGTATGAAACTAGAAGAATGGATTGTTAAGGCAAACTACTTTTTAACCCGGAATCTGGGTCGGTTTTTTAAATGAAAAAATGTTAAAGTCAGTTATTCTATTTTACGTGTTCAGATTATGTTTAAAAATACTTAAACGGTTGGAAACTATCGGTTTTACTTGAATTTACTTCTATTTATTGCTGTTTTAATTTATTAGCTACTTTATACCGTGTGACTGTGTTTAAAATCAGTGTAGAAGCATTTTATATGTGCAGTGTCTATAGTAAGTTACTTTGTGATTGGATTACCAGACAGAAGGTCAGTAAAATGTCTTTAAATGTGTTTAGGAAATTACTTATGTGTGTTTACTATCATTTACATGCTCTTAGCGCTTTTGAAATGGTTTATAAGTGTTAGAATTAATTCCGAAAAGTTGAACAATTTTATCGGTTTACCGGTGTCTGTTTCTTCACTGATATCTCATATTTTACGGACTGAAACTGCTTAAAACCTATTAAAACTGAAAGATTAGTTTATTTCCTTTATATTTGTCTACTTTTTAACTCCTGAAATTACTTAAAAGACTTCAAATTATTTATGTGAACTGTTTAAGAAAATGAGTGATCAAATTTCTTCATAATTACTTCTTGTGATTATTAAATGCTTGAAAACTATCAGAAACCTGTTAATTATCCTACTAAACTATCTCAGGGATTATTCTCTTTACTTTTAGGACTCTAAAATAGTCAAGTTCCATCACAATGAGTTATTTTCATACTGCTTTAGTCTACTATTCAAACATCCAGTTTATTTCTTTTAAAATACTTGCTAAACGGTATTTAAATGTGAAGTTACGTTTATAATAGTTCTAGGCCTGGCTATTATTAGTTCTTGACACTCTTTACTGGACGACAATCGCTTCAGAAATACCAAAATCTGGTATATGCCAACATTTCTGGTTAGGTTTTGATTTGTATTTAAATTATGTGTTTATTTCTGCCATAAAGTTTAATAACCATGATAAAAGGTTTATTTAGTGACTGTATTTACTCATTTTAATCATTTCCTTCGTTTAAATTGGTTCAGAATAACTCGTTAACAATGACTGTATCTGGTATTACGAGTTTACTTTTACATGAGGTTACCTATTTCCTATTAGAATATTGTTGATTTAATGCCATTTATATATTATTTACCTTGGTTATGTATTATTTATTCACTTTAGTGTAAGGAAAGTGTTGTCAACTCGATTTTACGTGTGGTATCGTGTACTACAGTTAACCTTAAACTTGACCGGATCTAACTAAATCTTGAAAATAGAATGAGGGATACCTTACAGGTTGTGGTGAGAAAGTATTAAGCCATGTACATTATGTGTAAAGCTTAAAAATGATACGAGGCATTGTTAAGCACAGACACGCACACAGTGCTGCCAATTGTACGGATTTATCTGTTCATCTACGGATTTTTATAGAACGTTATGATTTTCGGATTTTGTTTAAATATCTACAAATTTTTGCTACTTTTTATTATATGTTGATTATTTCTTAATTTGGTGTTTTTTAAACTTTGAGCGTATAGTGTTTATAGAATTGTCACTGATTGTGAATTGTTTCCTTGCAACTGCTGATGTGAACCAACAATTGAAATAAAGCTCATATTTTGTTTGATTTTAGATTTCATAGATATTAAAAGACCGTTATAAGAACTATCGGCGCACGCCTTATGTTTGGTGACGCGCTCGTTGGCTCGGCTTACAAAGCAGTGGCTTCCGTGAAGTCCTAACCAATATGCGAGAATAAAAGGGGGCACAGTTTTTAACATTTCCTGTTACAGAAGATATGCTAAATTTAATGTCAAAAAAGAGAGAAAAAAAAGTGTAGGCACAGCAGCAGCAATAATGAACATGACGGTGTATAAAACATGTTAAGAGAAATTTCTTACTGTCAGTGTAGAATATAATTTTGTATTTCGAATTTTAAAGAACTGGAAATAAAAAGTTTTCATAATTTTGGCTCTCTCTTAAATAATTATTGTTTCATCCTTTCAGTAAGCGAGTCTCCGGATTTTTGTACCCAATAGATGGAAATTTTAGCGGCTACCTACAGATATTCAAAGTCAAGTGGCTGGCAGCACTAGACACATGGGCAACAAATTAATTGTTGGGGTTAGTCTGCAACGAGCCGCCAAAGAGTTCGGTTGGGAGAATGCCGCTATCGTAGTTTGCGTTAAGTTTGTCTGCGCACCCTGTATAAGTTGGCTCCTGCACCTTGGATTAAGTTTGGCTGCGTGCCCTGTATTAATTAGGCTGCTGCGCCATGCACTATGGTAGAGCAGATGAAAAGGATGAATTAGACTCCAAAGGGCAGTCGAAGAAGTCAGTCGCAAGTTGGCTGCGCACCCTTGTATTAAGTTAGCTGTGTGTCCTGAATTATTGTTTGAGCAGACGGAACAGTAACTAAATGTTATTTACAAGTCGCTAAATGAAAGTGCTTCTTGATGATTGAAGAGCTGATAGGAGTTGTGACACAGTGTATAGACTAAGCAAATGAAAGTGTGGTCAGAACCTGCAATTTGAAGAGATGAAGTGCCATATAGCCTTTATTCGCAGTCAAAATGAATATGTAGACTTTTTTGGTGGTGGTGGATATGTATATACAAGTTTGTGAAATAAAACTGAAGTGAATTTAAAGGCAACCTTATGATTTAGTAGAAATCGAACCTGCAATCTAGAAACAGTCAAACCCATTATTATACCCACCCAACCATACATGCTAACTATCGCCTGCCAACACATGTGATGTGGGCAGCAAGCTAACAAAATCGTTACAGGGTTCTGAGAAGGGCTTCTAGACTTGTTTTCGGAAATTACCGCTGAACACAATTGGTAAATGATATGATAAAGCAGGTGCAGGGCTCTCTTTTAGGATGGATGGGAGGTGGGGGGGGGGGTGTAAGTGGGAATAAAATTACCCCAGGCTGGGCCTACAGTGGCAGAGGTGCCCCTAATTAAATAGAAATCATTAAAACAAAAAACTTTCTTAGGAAAAGGTTTCAAAGTTCTGCACTTGTTGGAAAGAGTGATGAGGGGATGGACGAGAGAAGTCAAGGAATTGGGTTACAAAACTTTGGCCAGACCATTGCTCGAATATGGTAGTGTAGTATGGGACCCTCATTTTACGTATCAAATACAGGAGTTGGAGAGGGTGCAAAAAAGGTCTGCTAGATTTGTTTCTGGAAATTATCGCAGAATTCAACCAGTGACAGATATGATAAAGGAGATGGAATGGGATTCATTGCAAGACAGGAGGAGAACGAGGAGGGTCATGGGAGTGTACAGGGCATATACTGGTGATGAGGCATGGAAAGATATTGCAATAAGTATGAAAAGTAGTGCATGGAAGGGAAAAGATGACCATGACCACAAGCTGGCACTCGATTTCATGCACAAGGGTGTGGGAAGATTCTCTTTTTAAGGTAGGGGTGTCAGGGATTGGAATGAGTTACCAAGAGAAATGATGAATAATTTACCGAAAACTTTGAAAGAATTTAAAGATAAAATTTGTAGAGGGCAAATGTAGGTAGATGCAGGATAGGGGGAAGATGGGTGTGTAGGGAAATTGCCACCGGAGTCTGTGCTCCATTGCAATTAAATTAAATTAAATTAACTGGAGTTGTTTGATTTTTTGCATTAAAGTTTTTTGACTTTATAAAGAAAAAACCAAATTTAAAGTAAAAAAATTTGCCTGGGAAGGGGAGCAGTGGCAGAAATGTGTAAGAACACCAACCTAGGGCCTGAGAATCCTAGTGCTTCCTCTGATGAGGTGGAATGGGATTCATTGGAAGACAGGAGTAGGGGGAAGAGCGTCTGGGAGTGCACAAAGTGTCTATTGCTGATGAGGGATGAAAAGATATTGCTGGAAGAAATTAGGAGAGGTGCATGGAAAGGAAAAGATGACCATTACCACAAGATGATACTCAATTTCAGGCATAAGGGTTAGGGAAGATTTTCTTTTGTATTTCATGGGTGAGGGATTGGAATAAATTACCATGAGATATGATAAATAATTTATCCGAACTGTTTAAAGAATTTAAAATTGAAATTTGTAGTCAGCAAAGACTGGGGAGTACAGGAGATCACGAAAAATGGATGTGTAGTAAAATTTACACTGGACAATGTACTGCATCACAATTAAATTAAATTAAATGTTAGTTAAGAAGATGATATGAAATTTCTACCTGGATGATAAGGAAATGAATGAAAACATGGAATTATTCTGAGATGGATAAAAAGCCATTTTTGCTTAATCAAGATGTTGTCACAAAACTTCAGTCTTCTCAGAAAAATAAAAAATCTTCTTGTGTTAAAAATTTCAAGAATGGCATAATTAATTTGAGCCTATTTTAAGTTAGTGAAAATGTTCCAGGGTTATAACTTCTTTAACATAATACATATTGGAGTACTGTGATACTTATTATATGATCTGATTTATTGCCTTATTGTGGAACAGCATGAAAAGATTGAAATGTTCCTAAAGATTTATTGTAAAGCTGTCATAACGAAGAAAGATATATGTTTTTGGTCCAAATTCATAATTAAAAGCAATAACTTATTAACCTTCATTTGCCTTAGAAGTTCAAAAGTGTTCCAATTCACTGTGTTTTACAACACCTAAAACATTGAGTCTACATGGTGTTATCTTAATTCGAAGTTAGCCTTCACAGCTAGATACCCTGTAGAGATCCTCTCAAGTTTCAATCTTATTATTTAACAGTAGGCCATACTTAAACATCCTTACTTCTAACTGTAAACCACCAATACAATCATTTATTAATATAATGAACAGCAATGATCCCTAATACTACATTCTACCACTTCTGTTCTCACTTCATCTCTTTTCATTCTGCATTTCCAATCATAACTCTATGATTCCTAACCTATCAAAATTACTCTAACCATAAGATCATCTGAATGTTATTTCTGCATGATGCAATGAATAGCAACTTACACTAAATTATTAAAAGTGTGAAGCAATGGGCATTACTAAAAAAAAAAAAAGGATCTATTTGTTCAGAAGTATACAGTAAACAGTTCAGTTATTGATATTTTAATTTAAATGCGATGGAGCACTTGCTCCAGTAACAAACTTCCTACACCCTCATTTACTCCATTCCTTTTCCCACCTAATTTTTCCCTCAACTAATTCTTGGTCGATTCCCTGAAATACCTGGGTATAACTGTACAAAGTAACATAAAGTGTGACCTGCATATAAACTTGTTTATCGGTAGAGCTATCTCTAGGCTGCAATTCGTAGGTTGAATCTTAAAACACTGTGTTGCACAAATAAAGGAGATAGCACACAAAACTCTCATGCATAAACATTTGGACTATTTAGTGCCATTTGGGATTCTTTTTGTAGGGGTTTGATAAAATAAGAGCCATTTGATTCGAGACTGCTTTCCACAGTTTTTTCGAAAGTATCACAGAATTGATTCATCTATTGTGTTGGATGTTCTGGTAGAGACACAAATTATGTTTCATTTGAGCTTATTTGTAAACATATATGCATCATTTTCATTTACAAGTATGATGAAATACTTTGTCCAGAAAACCTATTTTTAGTGAAATAAGATGATTCTTGTAAGAATTCTTTCTTCTGTCATGCCATTCAGGATTGGAATGCACAGAATAGAGATTAGGTTGTTCTTGGCTGTCCATCTCTAGATGGTCATGGGCTTTGGCTATATAACAGCACCACACACAGATTGAAGATGCAGTTCTGCCCAGAAGAAGACCACAGAAGGATGGTTGAAATGCCAGCTGTACAAATCATGACGCTGCGTCAACTGGACAGCCAAGACCAACTGACTCTGGCTGCGGAAGCCTATGATTACAGAGTAGAGATTACTTTTGGTGTAAAATACACTCTCCCACCAAAAGTTTGGTGAATTTCAGAGTGTAGATGAAGATGAAGTCTGTCATTTATTATCCACCTCAATGTCCTTTAGCTTATATGTTACCATTTTAGGACTTACTGTCCCAAATGTCTTAAGTTAAAATATCAACTTGGCTTATTTCATCCATTTCTTCTGAGATTTATTCCATATAGCTCATGAGCTGAGAATCACATGAATATCCTCTCCTAAACCTATGTTGCTGATTTACAAAATACTTCCTACTTTTGATGGCATTTCTGATGTGATTGCATGTCAAGCTCTCCATCAATGAAACTACCCATAATTTTTTTTAAAGATAGCATTATTTTTAATGTTCATGTTTCCTGCTAACAATTCAATGTCTAACTGTAAACCAACAAAATAATATTTCACTGGAATAATAAATAACAAAGGCATCAATATATTTATATCATATGCCTTGATACTAGATACTACATATCTACATTAACTATTTGATTACTAACTGCTAAGAGTTCCACCAACCAGAAGGAAATATAAGATCACAGAGTTTCACAGAATTGTATATTGATAAAATGGGTAGGGAAAGCAGACATTTCACCAATAAGCATTTTATTATTTTTTTTTTTTCTGGTGAAATGTTCATAAACAGAAGCAGCAAAAGTAATTTTTATTGGCATTAATAAGTAGAACGCAATCCTATTTATGTATAATGGTTGCCTGTGATTACACTGGTCAACAAGGTTTTCTTCACAAGAAATCTGATTAGTGAATCTAGTGCATTTTTTTCATACTGGTTAGGCTATTTGACAGTATTAAAAATATTTTACAAATTGTAGTCATTCGCATAGATTAATGCATAACGAAGTTATTTTTGTTAAATTTGAAATGAAAGGTGGATAGTTTTTAATAAAAAAGTGAAATAAAAATCAGATTTTTCTTGCCTCTTGTCACGTGACAGAAAACGCTCTGAGATTGGAGATTGCTTTAGTGATGTCACCTGCCTGTAGGAGCTGCGGCTGCGTATGGAGCGTTTCCTGCTATCCAAGTTTTCAACTATTTGTTGCTGGTTATCTCTTGTTACTATTGAGATTTTGTGTTTAATATAAAATGAAGTACAATTTGTGGAAGCCTACAGTGAAAAAATACCGAAAATTATTTATCAAGCTAGATATAGAAACACCCACTGACTTTTATTCTACAGAGCTTGAGAATGTAATAACTTCAATTCGAGAATCATTTATATTTAAATTGGAAGATAGAGATTAACAGAAATCCTTCATAAGAATGACTAAAATTTTAAATTAAATTAGTTGTTTTAGGAGATATTTACAAGAAAAACGTATAAGGTAAGCACAACAGTTGAATAACTGAATATTATGGACATTTTTTTCTCAACTGCAGATAAATAATTATAGATAAATGATAATTTTTTCCCAACGAAACCGAATTTACACTTTATTTATTTACCGACTGCGTTACCTTCACCAAACGTAGAAACTGTGATGTTTAAGAGATCACTATTAATGGGAAGATAAGTAATGATGCCATGAGGTCCAGGTAGCTGCATGGTTAAAGAGTACTATAGGAATTTGAAGATCCTATATTCGAATATTGATTAGGGTAATATGTTTTTCATGTGTACATTTTTTCTTTTCTTTTTTTCTTTTCTGTTTGTTGCTTTACAGAAGCATGGTTTTATTCAAAGAAGTCATAAAACATCATGTAAATGTTTAAACCATAAATTGCTGTCATACAAGAAAACTTTTATAAGAAGATAACCTCCCGCCACTTTTTTTTTTTTAATGCCTTTTGGCATCTAAGACCAGACAGCAAACTTGATAGCAATTATGTCACTCAGTGCTTTCAATATCTCCACTTACATTTATTTGGTGAGTTTTTATTGTTGCGAATGTAGACTGATGTATTACACACTAAACCATATTTCCAACAATTTATATAAAAATTCAGAGAAACTAACCAGATGTTACTTATGTAGATTCAGGGCTTGCTGGAACGTGACGTCACGAGTGTCATTGGCCCACTCCAGGCAGCAAAGGAACATTTTGGCGGGCTTTCAAATACTCTAAATTTTAACGTTGAATTTTTCATAAAATATGCACTTTCATGAAAAATTAAATAGTAACCGGTAAATAACATTTATCAATAAACTATTTAAAACCAATTTCAAAAAATAGTCAAATAGCCTATTCAGATATGTATTCAGAATTTTTCCATCAGACACAAATTATTGTGACAGATATTTTTTAAAATTTTATTTTAGCATTGCCATCACTTGCAAAGAACTGAAGGATCATTTAACTGATTATTATTTTTGTTTAAAAAATATAGGAATCACATCCAAATAAAGTATCCAAAATTTCCATCTAAAATGAGGCCTATCTTACTCTTTGATTACTAACTGTTAAGGGTTCCACCAACCAGAAGGAAATATTAGATCACAGAGTTTCACAGTATTGTATATTGTTCAAATGGATAGGGAAAGTAGAAGTTGCATTAATATTTTAGGCAAAACGTTCATAAACAGAAGCAGCAGAAGTAATTTTTATTGGAATTAATGAATGGAACACAATTCATGAATAATGGCTGCCTGTAATTACTCTAGTCAACAAGGTTTTCTTCACAAGAAATCAGATTAGTGAATCCAGTACATTTTTTCATACTGAATTCTGATATGTAGTCAGAATTTTTCCATCAGGTACAGTTTTTTGTGACAACTATTTTTTAAAACTATAATTTAGCTTTTTCATATTGTGGAGGGAACTTAAGTAACTGATTGTTATTTTGTTATTTTTGTTTAAGAGATATTTTAGGAATCACATCTAAATAAAAATATACAGTTAAGTATTCAAATTTGTCATCTGCAATGAGCCCTGTTTTACACAACAAATGTACCTGTATATGCAGGTAAGACCTTGACTAGTTAACCTGATTCTGACCTAGCTCAAATCGAAAATGGTTGAGATGATCATGATTATAAAAATGACAGTAAAAACATTTTGACAACTCACTAACTATAGGAAAAAATCTCAAAGAAAAGTTATTTAAGAAAAAAAACTTGTTTTTTATGTCACAAAAATAATGAATTGGCTGTATTTCAGTTAAATAATGTGTGAAATGTTTACATACAATATTTTTAAATGTAAAATAATGATAAATATGTTTTAAGGAAAAAGAAAGAGTATAAATAAAGGCATTTAATAGTTAAAGAAATCATAAGCATGGGAATGAAACATGAAAACTTAAATAATTAAAAAATCAAGCATTGTAATGAGTAAATATGGTTATAAAAATGAATGGTTAGATGTAAGGGATGTTAATACGATATATGTTTATGTGTATATAACGTTTTAAAGTAGAAAAGATTTTTTTCTCCATGTGGTATGGATTGCACAATCCAGAACCAAAATATCAAGTTGTTAACTAGTGTAACTAAATCGTGAGTATGTACAGTAGAACTCCAATTATCCGAATCAATTGGGACTGGACCCCATTCAGATAATCGAAAATTCGGATAATTTGATTTTTTCCAAAAAAGGCTCGATTTTAATTAATTACTGTATGTATGTTGAAAATGGGAGAAAAAACTATATTTAAAGGAGAGGAGCTTTTAATTTATTGAATAAAAAGGCAACACTTTTACATGTTAAGCCTAGTTACAAGTGTTTTATGTTAGTACAGTACATACAGTATGTACCATACTGTAAATAAAAGTCATTGCTTACTGAACATCTCTGTCAAAGTAAGCTGTTGGACTGTAGTCATCTGTTTTCTAGCAGCAAAGTCGCTCATCCGCTTGACATTGAGAAGTTTCATATGGTATGTAGACAGAATCATTTTGAATTGCAGTACGTTTCCGTTTTAGTTAAAAAAAAGCGATTCGGATAATCAACGATTTGGATAATCGGAGTTCGAATAATTGGAGTTCTACTGTGTACCACAATTAGAGAGCTTTAAAGATATTAAGACTTGTGGTAGTGTTGGTTTATAAAGTTAAAGAGAGGTATCAGTATTTAATTTCAAAATTGACTAGCAGGACAAATGGCTACATAGGAGATGGTATTCATTAACATTCAATGATAACAGTTTGTACAGAGAAATAATGGGTACAACAGAAACTAAAATTTGTAAGTAAACTTTCTGTAACAAAAATTTTAACACATATTTATGCTGTGAAGGGAAAGTTTAATTTTTGTTTTTATAAACTTTAATTAATTTTCATGAGTAAACTAAGACATATTTCATGAATATAATAAAACAAAAAAAGTTTAGAACATTCAAATCAAAATCTGATGAAAATTCTTTAAAAAATTTCATAGTTTGAAGTGTGGTTTTGTCTAGGGACCTTGTCAGATTGGTGTCACGTCACAGCGTGTGATGAAAAAGACATTGACACTCGAAATGGTGAACGAGTGTTTGGCGGCCATGTTAATTTGTTACACCATTTTGACTTCGAATTTGAAAGCAAAAATTTAGCTTCATTAAATTTTATAAAGGTTATTTCGCAACATTTTACTTTCAGCCGCATATGAAACTTTGGCTTAATTTATAAACATTGCATAAGTAACACGTGAATGACTGGAAAGTGACCTGCATCTAACGAAGAAGGATGAAAGACATTTTAAATTCAGAACTGTGCTGTAATATGATAACAGATAGTGATGATTTTAGTCAGTAATAAATGCTGTGAACTTTAGTTTGTGTCAGAACGTTATTTGGTAGAAAAAGATTTACAATTTTTACCCCTTGTAGTTGGAGTTGGCAACCACATTATGAGCAAAGAAATTTATTGAATGTCAGCTAAGTCATGGTCATAGTAAGCAACATTAAGCAATCAAAAGCTTTCATTTCACTCTTGATTCTGTGAGAATTCCTTGGTATGGTCATAAGAAATTCTTAGAATTATTACAGTCTAGTTAATTTCATTAAAAAGACGTTGCATATAAACCATTAACTGAGATATAAGTAAAAAAAAACTCTTTGTCTATATTCATATTACTTATAATCCTTTCATGGTGTGATTGTAGCATATAACTTCTTATATCTGCAATAAACCTAACCTCTGACTCATGGGTGTAGCCAGGAAGGGCTGCTTGACCCACACTGGCTCCCTCATTCATGTAGTACAGTGAAAAATATATGAAAATAAAAATTACCACTTTTAACATTGAAAAAAAAATTGTTTAAAAAACTGAAAATTCACTTTTGTAGCCATATGAACTAAAAGGTTAAAAATAATCTTTAAATATAAAGATTTTGTTTAACAGTGATAGAACGTCTCACAATTCAGTACAAATTATCTTTATGAATAATCTTAAAAGTAAGAATAAAGTCACTGATAAAAAAATTAAATTAAATGTAAAAATAATGTGGGGTGTAACGTATCAGTTATTTTATATTTTTTGCCACTAGCTGTTTGTAAAGATGGAGTCATTGCAAAAAGTATGTAGAGAGCACACCATGCTTTTTTACATTAAATTTAAATTTTTAATCTGTGACTTCATTCTTACTGTAAGCTTATTCATTAAAATAATTTATGCTGAATCGTGGGACGTCCTATCACTATTAAACAAAATCTTTATACGAAGGCAGATTGGAAAGTAAAGCACAATAATTTTTTTCACCCCTGGTATTGCAGCTGGAATGTTGAAATTTCACGACAATATAGTTTGAAGTTTGTGATATAGAGGGTATTTTGTTTTCATGTGCAGTGCTAGTGAGAGAAGCGTGAACTATGAAAGAAACATGGTGCACATGTTACTGTCGTCCATGTGTGAAGAGCAGCGAAGTGTGTAGTTCAATATTTTTGGGGCAAAATTCACAGGACATGTGAGGTGTCCATGGGAACGACTGTCTGGACCATAGCAATATCTGCAGGTGGTGTGCATTCTTCCAAGATGGCCGTGTGAACCTTTGTGATTCGCCAGGCTCCGGGCGGCCGGTAAAAGTTTAACTCCGCAGAATGTCCGTGCCAATGAGGCAGCAATCTTGAAGGACCGGTGTGTCCACCTGCAAACCTTATCACAGATGTTCAACATTTCCTATGGTGCAATGTATGACATTGTTCATAACACATTGAAATTCCATAAAGTTAGTGCTCGCTGGTTGCCTAAGAACCTGACTGCCAACCAGAAGGGCCAGCGATTGATGAAGATCTTGGATCACTTAACGCATTACGCCGCAGAAGGCATATTAAACTGGTACCATGATGGGAGAAATGTGTTGAGAAATTTGGTGACTATGTAGGAAAGTAGGTCAAAGATTAAAGTTAATTTGTGATTTGTTTGATTGTGGTACATATTACACTTGTTGGGAAACAAATTATTGTGCATTACTTTTCGATCTGCCCTCATATTGAAAGATTATTTTTAACCTAAACATGGCTACAAAAGTGTTTTTTTTTTTTAAACTATCATTTTATTTTTAACTTTTTATTTCAGAGTGTCACAAAAGTACCTTTCTTTGCCTTTACTTCACCCATCTATCTTTACCACGAGCAATGAACAGTTAAATGGTCAACCCTAGCAGAGAACTAATAGAAGGGTAAATGTGGAAGACTACTCTTCTATAACAGTACAAACAAATTCAAAATGACGTTTCGAATACTCACTACTTAACATAACTTTAAGAAATTGCAGAAACTATCATAGCGACTTGTATGAAGGTATCGTCAAGTGCGTATATGCAAAAAGTTGCGTAACAAACCCACTTTTCTGTAGTTACTGTCAAAGTACTGAGAATACTGGGTTATAGCTGTGAAACGTTTGTATTGTTAAACGTTATTAATACGTGTGCAAAATTAAATGCATATAGTAATGTTGACTGGGAAATCTGCAGAGGGCCTCGCCACCAAATGAAGATTTCCTGCAGCTGCATTTGCTTAACTCAGAAATCCCATCAGGTATAGATCGCCTGCAGTTTAACCAAGGGGATGTGGAAAGTGGGTGAAAATGAGCCACATCTGTCATAAGACGGTTAAAACACTTCTCTGTTCTTACTGTCAAAGTAATGACAATGCCAAGACATAGATATGAAATTATTGTATTGTCACCACTTCTTAATACATGTACAAAATTTCACACAATTCAGACTTTTTGAAGTGGGTGAAAATTGAACAAATTTTTCATTACATTCAACCACTCTTAAGTTGTTAGTGTCAACGTAGTAAGAATGAAATTATTATATTTTCATCAGTTCTTAATATTAGAATGCAAAATATCAAACGATTTGGATGTCATGAAGTAGGTGAACACTGGAATGAAAGATTCCATTGGATACAACCATTTTTCTATTGTTACTGTAATTGTAACAAGAATAGAAGGATAATGTATTGTCACTGGTTCTTAATATGTGCACAAAATGTTTCTATTGTTACTGTCAAAGTAATGAGAATACCAGAATTTAGATAAGAAATTATTGTATTGTAATCACTTCTCAATACATGAGCAAAATTTCAAACAATTTGGACATCTGGAATTGGGAGTAAATTCAACTGCAAAATTCAATCACATTCACTCATTTTTCTATTGTTACTATCAATAATGATAATAGAAGGACATCACTATGAAATTATTATAGTGTCATCGGTTCTTAGTTTGTTGTCAAAATATAAAACAGCTCGGACACCTGGGTGGGTGAAAATTGAGTTGAAAGATTCCGTTACATTCATACATACATACAGGTAAAGCTAATATAAAGCGCGTAATAAATTTTGTCAAAATCTAACCAGACCCCTTGCAGACTAGTTCTTAAATGAGTGTTATCTATGAAAACTTAACTACTTTAAATTCGAACTGAAAGATTCTTTGCTTTAGAACCTATTTTACTCTGTGAAAGAATTTTGTTGTTGTGTTTGTTCTGGCTTTAGGGTCATTAAAACCCTAACAATAGTCAGCTAACTGTATGGCTTAAAAATATACTAAATTACTGTCTGTATGGTGGACCTTTAAGGGATTGGCCATACAAACAGCAAAATAAAATATAGCACAAAATAGGTGTTGCTGTAAAGGGGCAACTGGGACCAAAAACTTAACAATATCTGTTTGGCTGTAAAGGAACCAACCAGGTTTAAAAATAAAATACAAACACTTTATGTCTCAGAGGCTGTTTAATGCCCACAAAACAAAATTTTTAACACTATATAAAATAAAACACCACACATGGACAGGTAGCAGAACATGGGCTACCCATCCATATTAAAACTAAGCTGATCTATCTAAAATTTTAGGCACTAGAGTGACCAACAAATAAAACTTTAAAACACTGTCCATGGTATTATTATTTAAAATAAGAGACAGATCGTTGGCAAGACCAATGTCTGCCCTTAGGTCTAAATCAGTTAAAATGTGGTGCATCCTTAAAAGGTACACCATAAGCATCACATTCGGGTGGGTAGTCGAAGCGGAGAAGAAAACTATGTATGAGAGGACAGTGTCCTATATGGCGGTGAATAAGGAGAACCTCATCTCATCCCTTCCGGCCTGCTGGAAGAAGCTGCTCCAAGGCTGAACAGTTGGTTTGACCAGATGGATCTTCTTAGGCTCAACTTCAAGCCACTACCTCTCCCATACATCAAAGACAATTTTTTTTTTACCGTCGAGTCAAGATCTGACTTTGGGACCAGAGTAAAGACAATTCTGCCCTTGTTACAGGCTAACTAGGCAGCTTCATCGGCTACCTCGTAACCATGATTCCCACATGACCAGGAACTCAACAGAATAGGACTTCCTTTCTACAGGACTAGAGGGAGTAGAGTCCATCCTGTATGTCCTGTACTAAATGGTCCATTGGGTACATATTTTCCAATACCTAGATGCAACTGAAGAAATCAATGCATAAAATGTACTTCGTGCCATAACTTACATTCATATGATGGAGCGACATAAGTAACGTATAACACTCTGCTGTGTATAGTATACACTGCAGATGATGTTCAGTTTGTAATTATAAGTCACTCGAGGGAATACTACAGAGCATCCTACTCCATTAGCCTGCTTAGACCCATCCATATGTGCTGTGGTAAAATCGTCATGCTGATTTAAAATATCACTAAAACATTGATAAAGACATGGTCAGCAATAAACAGTTTGTTATACAAAGATAGATCTAAAATTGTTCTGGGCCTCCTTAAAAGCCAGGGAAGAGATATGCTCCAACCCTGGTGATAAACAGAGGGTAGCTCATAACCATATTCTCCTAAAATAGCCTTTGTATGGTAGCTAAATGGTATAGTTGCTCCATGGTGGTAGGTATATAAGAATTTATTATTAGGTGTAGTGACTGCATCATAAATGGCAATGCGAGGTGTTGTGCCTATGTGCATGTAGTGTCGTACCATGAGGAGATGCTGCCAGATAAGAAGTAAAAGCATCAGCACATATACTGGGAATCGCACTGTCGTGGTAGGCAGCTGTGGCAGGCTGGTTCCCTGCATTTATTTTTATTTATTTATTTATCAATCTTGTTTCATGGATCCCTGTTGAGGAAGGACCTCTGGTATGTGAAACATGTCATGGTTGATACTATCCAGTATACGGGTGTAGCTATTATCATGTAACCTTACTTTATTCAGTATACCTACAAAAACAATTTAAACAGCCTTAAAACCATGAAAACCAACAGAAAATCATTTTAGAAGTATTTTCCAGTATTTCGAGAGTCAGAAAACATGTTAGTAAGGAGAGTTTAATCTACTTCATAAGTTTTTGATAGTAGTATAAAGAGAGTTAATTTTTTGGAAGCCTTTGACCACATTCACTTTCAGAAGTGTAAAATGAGATTACAATTCAAATTAGGTCTAACATGTGGGGTCTAGAAAATTTTATTAAGGAGATATCGTGAACTTAAGGCCTGGTCAAACAGAAGGTGGGCAGCCCGCACGGGCAGTCTGTGCGGACTCTGTGGTGCATAGTATTGCATCAGCCAAGTAAAACAGAGCATGGCCTACCACACGGCGGAGGCCCAGTCCACGGCGGGCAGCAGGCAGGTTGTGTATTCCACAGAGTCTGCGGCAGACAATGGCAGACGAGCCAGAAAGTCTCATTCAGTGCGTTCGAGAATGTTCATTTTTATAAGAATCTCGGCATTCCAGAGTACAAAAACATGCCAAGAAAGCAAAAAATGTGGAATGAAATAGCTGAAAAGCTCAACCAGACAAGAAAGTATATATTTATTTATTTTATACAGCATCTTTTATTTTCCATAAACCATAGATGAAATACATTAGTATAATTATGATAAAATTAAAATGAATTTTCGTTATTGAAATAATTTAGAAAATGGTTTTGTACTGCATAGGCAGCACAAGTTGATTTTTCTCTCCAATGACTTGTGGTTGAGAAAGCATTGGCATGTTGATTTGTTATTATTGTGTCACCTTGTAGTTCAATTTCAGTGAACTGTTTTATGTAACTTCTTACGAAATTGTGAAGGCAACATGTAGCTTTGACAGCTTGATCTGCACTAGCTACATCCAACTATATAGGCCAAAAAAAATATACACCACATCTGAGCTAAACTTCCAAAGGCATTTTTTACTACACGTCATACCCTACAAAGATGTTTGTTGAATTTTTTTCCACTTCGTCATTTACAACTGTAGTTTTTGGAAAAGGACACATTAAATAAGTTTGTAGTTTGAATCTTCCATCGCCTAAAAATGCATGAGGAATGGGTGTGTCTGTATCAGGTAATGGTTTAGGCGGCAGGATAGTTTCACGAAGTGTACACTGACTATCGTCTTGAACTATTTAAAGCGAGCAGTAGAAGCAATTATTCTTCATTGGATGAACTACTGGACACTTTAATAAGGAGAGGGCAGACACAAATAAAAAAAAATGAACTACCTCTTCCTTCGTCCATGACTACTTCAACACTTGTCCACCCTTTAGCTGCCAGTGCTCTGTTCGTCCACTACTACTTCGGCGGACTGCCGTCAGACCGCCACATTCTGGCAGCGCAGGCAGTCTGCGCTCTGTTTGTCCAAGCCTTAATGATCTCACAGAGCACATGGGAAAGATTGCACCAGAAAAAGGTTTAACTTAATTTTTAAGGTACAGTTAAAATGCATAGTCCTAAACATTTGGCATAAAATAATATATAACATATGAAAATAACTAATTCTAAAGTACGTTGTTTAAACAAAATGAGATATTTTGCTGACTTTGAATTTCAGAATTTCTGTGGGCATACAGTTGAGAGGGCACAGAAGCCACATTCAATTTTTTTTTTTTTTTTTTACTGAACATACTGAGCGATATCATTAAAGATTCTGACAAGGTTTAAGCCATAAAAGGTAAATTAAAGCTTAAACATAATGGTGGGTGCAAAGTGTCACTATGGAAACAAGTGATTAGCATAAAGGAAATAGATAATCAGGAAATATTACCAAAGATAGAGAAATATACTACAGATTAGTTGCGCTCATATATTTTGAGATAAATGACATCAAAGTTTTTCTCTGACTTAGCAATTATAGTCAGAGTAAGTTTTCACTATCAAATACATTGTGGATCTCTTTTATAGAAGAATTTGCCAGCAGAATCAGTTCACTGACTGAAGAATTGTAGGATTAATAACAGATTTAATGCTTTTAACAACTTTATCTCAAAACTCTCAGCACCTAAGAGAAACTCTCTCATAACAGAAATTGACATTTAGAACAGGCAACATATCAAAATTTATGAATGATCGGAATAAAAATAATATTTCTTTTTATCAAATCACATTAGTCAGATGGGCCCAACATGAATATAAAGGGGGCAATGCTGGCCATGAGGGAAGCAGTACTTTGGCAGAAATTAAACAGGGAGGATGGCATGTTGATGAAATGTATGAGAAAATTTTAGTAGTGATGCAACAGTGGTGCAGTGGTGTGGACTCACTGTTCCTTCGAGATGAACTTTTAGCTCTCACTTCTAGGGGTCAGGAGGAAGTTGTTTACTATGTGAGGAGGTTTTAAACTGTAATCATGTCATTATTTTGGATAGAAGGCTGAAGCTTTTCTGTTAGGTCTTATGCTAGTACTGAGTTAATGTAGGAGAACTTTTGAACAATATATAATTTTAAATTTATCAGGAAGTCTAGAGTTTTATTTTGGGAACAAACTTTTATCCCTTGAGGTAATTATGAGGGATTGGAAAACACTAAACAGAACCTGTAAAGGTACCAGACATGATTACAGTTTAGAAAAGTGCTGTATCTCAACTACAAGTTTTTTTTTCTAACATTATCTTGTGCTGAACCATACACGATGCAGCCATATTCCAACTGTGACCATCCAAAGGCTACATAAAACTATAGCTGGCAGAAGCGGTTGGCACCCATGACCTACCACAAAGTCAAAGCTTTCAGTGCTCTTGCTTTCACATTTTGGAGTTGTGGTAGCAAATTTAACCTACTGTGAAAAATGAGGACCAGAAACCGAATAGATTCACTAAAACATAAAACAGTGTTCCTCAGGGTAAGGTGAGCTTCAGATAAAATACTATGCAATCAAATAAAAAGTACAAACTGTGTTTTCTTGGCTTAGAAACGAAAACAAGTGTGTACTGACTGTTCATAAGTGTGAGTTGCAGCTGCCGCTCAACACACATAAGGCTAAATGATGTTAAAAAGATTAAAAAAATCGTCAAGATGTAATGAATAACAAATGGGTCCCCTTATTACAGATCCCTGTAGCAAAGAGGGTCACGATTAAACCTTACCCTTGAGGAACACCATTTTACTGGATAAAAGGATCTGACACTTCATACCAACTTAGTACTGGAAGAAATGTTGAGATAAAAAAGCTTGTTTAAAACAGGGCAGATTTCCCTGAAAACCCCATTCATGAAGTTGATTTAAAATACTTTGTCACTAAGTATTAGTATCATAGATGTTGTCTATATCAAAAAACAGACCAAGAAGGTATTGGTTGTGAATAAAGGTGTCCTGTATGTCTGCTTCCAGAAGGATCAGTTTGACCAAGGCTGATCACAAAATCCTAAATCCATACTGAAAGCAACTAAGTAGATTTCGGGATTCAGGACACCAAACAAGGCAGCGGCTGATCGTCTGCTCTAGTGTCTTCCTGACAAAGCTAGTTAAGGGAATGCTACAATATCTATCTGGCAATAATATGTCTTTCCCGCGTTTTAAAATAAGGATTAACGTTGATTCTTTTTACGAGTTGGAGAAGTGTACTTCGGCCCAAATGTTGTTAAAAATGCCTTGTAGATTCACTTCACATTGAGGTTTATGAGTAATACATCTTTTTGTATGGAGTATATCGTTTACAGATTCGAAAAGGCTTCAAAAGAGTGTTTTAGAGCGTATTTGAGGCATAATTACCACACCTTCTTAGTAGCAGGAGGCACCGTTGAAGAGAGGTGGCATCAATTCCTACATATAGTTGGGGAAGGTATGAACTTGCATATACCGAAACGGACAATCAGGGAAGAGAACGATTGCCCATGGTACACATGGGAGGTTAAAAGGTTATTCAAGAAGCAAAGGAAGATACATGCATGATCAAAAAGGACGATTGATCGGACTGATTTAGATAAGCTATTGGAGATAAGGGGACGTGTTAAGAATGTGATGCGTGAGGCCTTTAATAACTTTCGTGAAAATTCTCTCTCTAAGAGCCTCACTGAAAAACCTAAGAAATTTTGGTAGTATGTAAAAAAAGTTAGTTGTAGTGGGAACAATAAGCCAGTTCTAATAAAAGAAGGACGGGAGGTTGAAGACAGCCGTGACAAGGCTACCGTATTCAACACCGAATTCAAAAATTCATTCACGCGAGAAAACACGGAAAACATCCCCACTGTACCACATCGTGTATGGAACCGATAGAAACTGATAGCGTATGAATTGTAAAGCAATTAAAACTCCTGAAGTGGGATAAAGCGCCGGGTCCTGATGGTATACCGGTAAGAGTATTTTCTGAATACACGGAGGATATTGAACCATTTCTGTCAGATATATTCCGTAAATCACTAGAAGAGAGAAAAGAACCTTCTAGCTGGAAGATAGCCCAGGTAATTCCCATTTTTAAGAAAGGAGATTGGAGTGATCCTAGGAATTATCAACCCATATCTCTAACATCGGTCTGCAGTAGAATTCTGGAACATGTCATATGCTCGAACATAATGAAGTTTGTAGATGAGAACGAGTTACTTACACCATGTCAACACGGATTTCGGAAGAAGAGATCGTGTGAAACACAATTGGCCCTATTTTCCCACGACATAATGAAAGTTATAGATGCAGGTTCGTAAGTTGATGCAGTTTTTTTGGATTTTCAGAAAGCTTTTGATTCTGTGCCACTCAACCGACTTTTAGCGAAGATTCGAGCTTACGGTATTTCGGCTCAGATTTGCGAGTGGATACGTGATTTTCTAACTGGTCGATCACAGTATGTCGTTGTTGACGGGGAAGCCTCTTCTAAGATAAATGTTACTTCGGGTGTTCTTCAAGGAAGTGTAATAGGTCCACTTCTTTTCTTAAAATTTATAAACGATCTAGGTGACAACGTCAAATGCTGGTTGCGATTGTTTGCTGACGATGCGGTTATCTATAGGGAAATAAGGTGCTCCAACGATTGCTTAGAAATTCAGCGTGATTTGGATGCTATTTTCGATTGGTGCCGTAAATGGCAGCTTACACTAAATTCCAAAAAGTGCAAGGCAATGCGGATAAGTAACAAGAAGAATCAGTTTGTTCACGATTACAAAATAAACAATTCAGCTGTTGACACGGTTGATTCCGTGAAGTATCTGGGGGTGATAGTACAAAGCAACATGAAATGGGACATGCACATAACTTCCGTCGTAGGCAAGGCTAATTCTAAATTACGATTCATAGGTCGTATTTTGAGGAATTGTAATGCTCAAACAAAGGAGATAGCGTATAAAATACTAGTGCGTCCACATCTGGATTACTGTTGTGGGGTTTGGGACCGGTATCACAAGGTTCTGATTGACTCAGTTGAGAGGGTGCAGAGGAGAGCCGCTAGATTTGTGACTTGTTGTTACAGCCCTTATGAAAGCGTCACAGAATTGATACATAGATTGGGCTGGGATAGTTTGGAAGACAGACGACGTAGCTTGCGTTCAAATTTATTAGAGAATATGCGAAAAAATTTAAATTTCGAGTGCAATGAAATACTTCTTCCGCCAACCTATTTAGGTCGCAATGACCGGAGGGATAAGATTAGAGAAATAAGATGCCGTACTGATACTTATATGTATTCCTTCTTTCCTCGCACTATTCGGGATTGGAATGGGCGGGTTTAGGATTGGTGTTTAGCACCCTCTGCCACCCACAATTTTTGTGATTTGCAGAGTATGAATGTAGATGTAGATGTAGATGTAGAATCAGAATCAAAAATTCACCTTTAGTGATATTTACAAAATTTCATAATAAATCGAAGAAGACAGTTAGAGACTTCAAATTTGCTAAATAATCATTTTTTGGAACATAGAATCATTTAAAGTCACTTTTAGATTAATAACATTAAGAAATATAAATTAGTTATATTCTATTATTGGTTTACAAATTTTATTTCACCGTTTTGAAAATAGTAAACATGCTTTGTTTGATATCAGGTAAAAGAGCAGCCTATCAGGAATAATATAAAAGTTATTTCAGGTTCTTGACTACAAAATGGTAAAAGTTATTAGTAGTTTTAGGGAATACTAGAAAATGATTTTTTTTATGGCTAAACAATTAACCCAACAAAATTTTTCATAAGGATTAAAATTAAAGCTTTTTAGAAGGTCTAGCTATTCTTAAAATTTTAGAATGATTGGAAAATTTTAGTCGTCAAGTTCATGAATCTGATGCAAGTTTACAGGCGTGTGATTTGACCTTTGATCAGATTACCAAACCATTCTCGTGGGAAACCAGGAAGTGCTTAGTTCCCAATGACGTTTCTATAAATATTAACCCATAATTTTCCTCGTCCTAACTCAGTCGGCCAGCCAATTTCAGTTAGAGTGTCCTTAATTCTGCCAGTAACAGTTTGAGCATAACCATGCTCGGTGGCAGGTTAGTTTGCATTTTAATATCTTCAGAGACATTGTCTGATGCTCATTTTAGTTTTGTGAGTGCTACAATTTGAAGAATATAGTGACTATCTACTAGAAGAGACTTGTAACTTTTATTATCTACAAGCCTTTCTTAGTTTAGGGTTTTATCAAGCTAAGTGGCGACCTCATTAATGTAGCAAAGCACAAACTGATCCAATTCATGGTTATCCATGGTCATAGTTTTGACAGAAGGTTTGCACTCACCCCAATGCAGTTTTAGGTCTTACAAAGTGTCATATACAAAAAGTGTATTATGAGTATAATAGCTATAAAATTGAATACAAAAACAATTTCATTTGACACAATTGGCAGCAGGGCTTAGTTAGAAAGTGACAGTAGTTGGGAGATCCATATGAGATGAATTGATAAAACACCAAAGACTCGGCGAAGTTGGTCCCGTTCAGTTAATACTCATTAAACTACTGGCCCGTTTGTACACAGTTTTAGAGAAACCTCCATCCATCTCTTTAATCGTTGTTTGAGGTCTACACACAGATTATATCTATATTAATATTATAATTGCGAAAGTAACTCTATCTCTGTGTCTGTTTGTTACGTTTCTTGGGCTAAATGGCAAATCTAATCGTGATGAAATTTGACAAGGAGATGCAATTTGGCATTAGGATGGACATAGGATACTTTTTCTGTATAAATAGTACATATTTCCATATAATTTTGAAAAAATTACTGAGCCATGCGTCGACGGTCAGTTTTTCAGATTCCATATTAAACTGTAGATATCACAAATTTAGGATTGAAATACTTGGCAAATCATACGCAGTCTAACAAGCTGTAGGTGTACACTATTTTACGCTGTATTGATCACTCAGTCATTGTTTCTCTTGCAGTCAGTGTGTGTGCGTGATCTCCACTAATAATAATATATATACGAAAGTAAGTCTTTGTCTTTTTTTAAAGTTTGTCGTGTAAATGGCTATACTGATATTGATGGAATTTGACATGGAAATACTTCATATCTGTAGTAAGGACACACGACATGAATAACAGTGTTACACATGAAGTTTTGAGAACTTATCAAATGGTGACAGATGGATGGATGCGTTTGTTTATACATAATGTTATGTCGATTTCTCAAGATGTGCTTTTCGCACAGTCTGTTAGTGTATGATTTGTTGGTAAATTTAGTTTAGAGACAAAATGTATTTTAGTATAGATGTCGATTTGCTCTGCATTGTACCATTACTTTGTGTCTGCCTAAATGTTTCTGGCACAAGTTTATTTTGTCTTCTTTTCTGACATGCCTTGCGGGTGTAAATCTGGCCTAAGTGATTGCTCTAGCAGAGCACGAGCAGCTAATGTTATTAGAAAATCCAAGAATCGGACGGTCATGTTGAAGATGAAAAGACCAATCTGAAATAAAGCTGTCCTTCGTTAAAACCTTCCCCCCCCCCTTTCCACATCCCCACACGTTCGTTTGTTTTTCTGTTTGTAAATATGTTGGAAATTGATTCTCTTTATGAGACAGGTTCGACAATAGAATGATACAGTGATGGCTTTCCTGTCATGTTATGCCAACTTGGTGTCGTTTGGGACCAATCATAAGTTACTAACATCTTTCTATGTTCAATTCTGGAAATGAAATTCTAAGTCTACGCATACAAAGTCACGGGCATCGGCTAGTATATATATATATTTATATATATATATGTGTGTGTGTGTGTGTGTGTGTGTGTGTGTGTGCGTGTACAAAGTCACGAAAATTGTCAAAGTGTAGCCAAAAGTACATTTAGGAAAGAAGTTTGGGGCCCTGGAATCAACCGGCCCTGCCCACTACAGATTCCTTAAATTAAGAATACTGGTCAGAAGTGTACACTGCACAGGGCATTAATGCAAAATTTGATTCCTTCCTTAACATATTTGGAACACTTTTCGAAAGAAGTTACCTAAAAAGGAAAGTTGTCAACACTATAAACAGTGAATTTGGTACAGGATGGATAACAATGGGTATTAAAGTATCTAGTAAAACAAAAAGTGACCTTTACTTAAAAGTAAGAGATCCAGGTAAATGAAATATTATTACAAACCTTATTCATAATACTAAGAAACATAATAAGAAAGGTCAAGAACAGGTATATATCAGAGAAAATAGAGAATACAGGCAATAAGATGCAAACTATATGAAATATAATAAAAAGTAGAACAGGAAAATCTGTAAATCACCCTAAAGACATAAAAAAATAGAACAAAATGGATCAGTCCATAGTGACGTAGGGGAAGTTTCTGAAATATTTAATAAACATTTTTCTTCAATTGTAGAGAAATTAGTCGTTAAAAAGCAATCCTCAAATAGTGCCCTAAGACTTATTCAGACTACTTTCCCAAATAGATTTGTGGATATGCAATTGCCACTAATAACAGTCTAAACCTAAACCTAAAAATTCTTCCAGCTACGACAATATTTCAAGTAAATTACTCAAAAGATGTTTATTTTCTATCAATCATGTACTTGCCCACATTTGTAATGAATCCTTAAAGCAAGGTGTGTTAACAAATAGACTAAAATATGCAGTTGAAAACCCGTTTTTTTAAAAAAGAAGAAGCAACATCTGTAGATAACTAACATCCCATTTCATTACTTTCTGGAATCTCAAATATTTTTGGAAAAGTCATGTATCATAGAGTAATAAAAAATGTTACAGAATATAATGTCCTCGCTAATTCACAATTTGGGTTCCAGAAAGTATAATCCCTAGACATGGCTATATATTCATTTTTAAATAACCCATTTGAGGAACAGAATAATAAAATGAGTCCTGTAGGAATATTTTTTGATCTTGCAAAAGCATTTGACTGTGTAAATCATGAACTACTTTTGAAAAAAAAAAAAAAAAAAAAAAAAGGAATTCTGCAGGTAAATTGTTAAAATCATATATGGAGAGTGTTTTATTTGCATATGACACTTGGCTAACTGTGAGAAAAACACCAAATAGTAAGTTAGAATTTAACTTAAATGAAGTACTTAGTGAAGTAGCAAATTGGATTAAGGCAAATTCACTAAAATTAAATTTTGAAAAAACACACTGTATTAGGTTTAAATAAAATTTTAAAAAAAAATATACACAGCCAGCTATTAAAATAAAACAATATCAAAAACAAAGAGTATAAAATTTCTTGGTATTAAAATAGATGAAAATCTCTGTTGGCATGAACACTTCACTATTAAAGCAGTTCAGTAGTGCCACCTTTGTAATACGGACACTTTCTCTAACAGCTGATCTTGAATTAATGAAACAGGTGTACTCCTCAAATTTCCATTCAGTGATGTAATATGGCATCATTTTTTGGGGAAACCCTTCAAAAAAGTAAAAAAGTTTTCATAGCTCAGAAAAGAGCTATTAGGATGCTGCATAGGATAAAAACATCTTGCAAACAACTTTTTAACAAACTCAATATTCTTGCAATGACTTCTCAGTATATATAATCTCTCATGTGCTTTGTCATAGACCATTTTAACCTGTTTATATCTAACACACAGGTACCCAATTTAAATACAAGAAACAGAAATAACTTGCACAAAACACAAACATCTCAGTCATTAGTACAAAAAGGATTCTGGGATACATCTTTTTTTTTTTTTAGTTTCCAAAGAGTATAAAATAGTTTGCAGATGATGAAGATATATTTAAAGAAAAACTGTGAAATTATCTCATCAGCAACTCCTTCTACTCCATTCAAGAATTTGAACCAAATAATTAATTTTATTCAGTATGACCTTTCGCAAAACTCAGTTGTAATGTTTACTTTTATTCTATTTAATTGACTTGGTAGCACATGATTGTTTTTACTATGGTTATGACTCATATTGTATGTATGCGTATTAACCATGACATGTTTCACATCCCAGAGATCCCTCCTCAGCAGGGATTCATGAAACAAGATTGATAAATAAAATAAATTAACTTTTAGTAACAAATTTCTGGCTAGCAAACATTCAAAGTTTAAAGTTGATTTAATCTCACTCTTAATAGTGTTACAATTCAATTCAAGGTAGCAAGAATGAATGGTTTTATGTCAGTATGTGTGTGACTTGAAGAAT